>JAGMVL010001426.1:2400000-3600000 GCA_019202695.1 Populus x sibirica
GAAGGCCATGAAAAACATAGAAGAGAAAGGGCCTCTTGGAAATCATAATAACATGAGAGATTTCACATCATCTTCTTCAACAACAACCACAAGTACAACAGTGAAGATCAAGATTACAAAGAAACAACTCAAGGAGTTGCTGGGTAAGGCTGAGGTAAAGGGACTATCACTGCAACAAATTCTGTCCCAGTTGATGAATGCTAGTAGTGATCATAGATCATATGAGCCACAACAACAGTCCTGGAGGCCTAATCTACAGAGTATACCTGAGTGATTATGAGCTGATTTTGCTGAGGGATAGGACGATGATCCATTTATGGGTTCTTGTTGTACAGAGTTTTGTTTTGTAGGGAAAAAGATATGTAGCTTTACTAGTTAATTAAGTTAGCAAGCTCTATACATTTTGCATTTTCCTGCACATACATATATACAGGAACCAGTTTTCGGTTTTACTGCTAAAAGAATCGTTCCTTTTTCTTTTTAATTCTTTGTTAAAAATATGCTATTTCTCTTTTACTGTTAACAAATTATATGTTAAAAAACATTCAGGAATTTATTTTATTTTTATCCACGGCTGATGAAATATATATATATATATATATATATATATATAATACTGTGCTAATTACTGGCCCCTTCCTGGAGCTTGTTGGTTTTGTGTTTGATGCACAAACCTTCAATTTCTAAAAGATAGACGGGGATCTTAGACATGTCAAAACTCAAAAGGCTATCTTCCTGGAGAAACTCTAGGCTTGTTGAACCTTATAATAATAATAACAGTCAAATACAAATGGAACAGAAACGTGTATAGTTAGAGTGTTTAGTTGGAGGTACGAAGACAAAAACAAAATTTATCTCAGGAACAGAAACGTGTAAATGGAAGTCATGCCACCCCTCGATCGGATCCCATTTAGCAGTTTTAATGTCATTATCAATTCAGGTTTAAATGATAAAGAATGGAGCCAAAAATAAAATTCGTGAATATATGAAATTCAAACATTGATGATTTTGCTTAAAATCGAGGGGGGAAAAAATAAAAAAAGAGCTCACTGTTAAATTAAAAAACAATAAAATTAAGGAAAAGGAAAAGGAAAGAAAGAGACTTTATATATTAGAGCATGAGATCCATAAGTTCATACAATATTCAAGCTGCATGGCCATGGCCATGGCCGACAATATCGACCGTGACCATTTGAACATTTCATGAGCCAAGTCATTGTCATTCAACTGCAGATAGAAAAAACATACAATTAATAAAAACAAATTAAGGAAGAAGCGATCGGAGTAATTAGGGCTAAGTCAATTGAAGGGACTGCGTCAACCTGCTTCATTTAAAACTATATATACATTTCTTATGTGTTCCGTGATAGTTGGCGCAAAGGCCTCCCCAATGTATGTATGTGATGATTAAATTATAGATTGCACTAGATATTTGTAATGGGAAAAAAAAATTAAAAGAAATAAAAATAAAAGTACTTGATTTGAGTTATAAATATGAATAAATCCATTAAGATAGTTTTAGTTAATCTGAGTTAACTAGATAACACGCCAAGCTCGCTATCTATGAATTTTCATTCTTAGAAGATCAAATGGAGACAAAACTGTAGAAAAAACTCTCAATACAGTCAGAAAAATATCAACGATGTGAATCCAGAGATACTGTAGAAAAAAGCGACCTAAGATGGCGCATGTAGCAAATGCGTGATCATTGTTTCTCTACTAAAATGAGAATTATTTTCCAAACTATGCTAATGTGGGAAAAACTCAGACCAGGTTGACAACTATGCATACAGCATAAAAGAAATTAGCTGGTACCAAAGAATTAGATGTTACCAAACACATTTTATCGATTACAGACACAAGTACACGCAACTAAAAGCTAGGGTTACAGCAAAGCCACGAAAACAACAAAAGTACACACAAACATCTTTATTTGGGTTCCTTGATAAAACAAATTAACTTGACAAACTGGATAGTACAGCAATCCTCTCTCTAGTTGCCGAGGAACTTGAGAAAGAAGATGTTTCTGTTTTCTGTGGTTTGGTTTGCACAGTTACTATCATCTGTATTCTTGAAAGTTCACATGGCCTGTGGTTTGTGCATGCTCGACGGCCTCCTAAATATTAACATGAAAATGACAACATAGTAACATAGCATAAACCTCAATACAAGCACGCACGGAGAATGGAGCAAGTATGAGCTAACCTTCTGGCCAATGACTCCAATTTGGCATACCCCGCAGCGCAAAGTGAAGTTGGCAGTGTCTGTGTAACTTCTTTTCCTACAAGCAATACAATTAAATAAATATTTCTTGATTACAAGATTTCACCAATCAGCATATACCTATGGATACAAATAGGGAAAATAAATAACAAGAGCTACATTGTTGCTAGTTGGAGAATAAAGTCGCTGAGAGAGTGCAAATTAAGATCACTCCTTGGGGAAGTATCTAATGCTCTTGAAATGCAGAGCAGCATCGGAGCAAAAACTGAATTACAGTGACCTAGATGTATATTAAAAATCTGATTCATAAAAATTCTAGAAAGGAAAATAAATTTTCAAGAAGATATGAACTATGCTGCCAAAAAATGATCCACGGTCATCAAGCTTATCTCTAGCCTCTGAATTATTTGGACTGTCTAGAGGGCATTTCATCTGTTGATGCAATCTACTTCCAGTCCCATTATGTATTTAGACCACGATATACAAAAGCTACATATTTCATAAATAGAATCTGAATATGAAACTTCTTTCCATGTGTTAAAGCACTTGTCCTATTTTATTTACATAAATAATACCTTTGTTGCTCCTTAACAAGATTAAGAGCATGCCCCTCAGCTGGTCCTATGGTCCTGTCCTTCTGTACAGTAAATATGGTCTGATCAAACTCCTCTGGAGCTCCCTCAAATGGAGACATCTGTTTGTATGCATAACCAAGAGAAGGGTCCCATAAGTGGGATACACAGACAAAAAAACATATTGTTGATGGAGCACAGCAGAAAGAGCTAAATAAATTATTATAACAGCATAGCAAGCATGGGAATTTGAAACTAAACAATCCTGCAGTCTATAATAAGCTCACTGTTCAATATCTCTGATGGTTAGGACCATGTTTGACCACAAGATCTCCCTTGTAGGGACTGAGACCATAGACATTCCAGTATTCCAGATCCATAGATCACACATTTTCGTGATTATATCCTCCTTTAATTCTACATTTTGACAAGAAATCTCATGCTAAAAATTAAATAAATAAAAATATTGGAAGCGAAAAAACATACAGCTAATGCATCATAATGGAGTCCATCGTAAATCAGCATGGCCCTTTCTGAGTACTTCCTGTCCTGTCAAATAGCAAGATAAAGATAAATGACTGTAAACATTAAGTAATGCTCAAGTTGGAGATATTTCAAACAAAAATAACATATCACTAACACTGACCTGACCATACAAATCACACCGCATGGTCTGGATATCATATGCCGCAATTTCACGTCCATAATAATCTGCTAATATTGAAAGCTCAATAGCACCTTCACGAGAGAGCACCAAGAAGAAAAGTAATCAGAATAGTTCAATGAGCAAACAACTAACATCTAAAAAGCATACAGAAATTATTGCATGATTGTGAAAGGAAAAGAATGCCTAAAAGATTTTAATGAAAAAAGATCTCAAGAAAAGCAGACATAATTTTGGTGCCTATCAAATCAAAACAAATTTAAAGACACTTAATACAAGCCACGGACCTAACAACTGCCAACAACCTAAACTGAACAATCCTTTTACTGCTAAAATGTAATGCTTAGGATTCCAATTCCAGTATTTAGATCATTATGAGAATATCAATTTTTCTACTGAAAACTGCAGACATGATTTCCAGCTTATAGGTTATTTGTTTGCTGGGAATCCCTCAAGTGCTTCCCATTGTGTTTCATAGAATACAGAGGAAACTATGCCTCCACCTTTACAGCACTGACATTTGTAGACAAGTGTCCTCATCAAACAGGTTCCCTTTTCCTAGGCAGAAAATATTAAATTCCTTGTTCTATAAATTCTTTATACATGCTTGAAAATATGTTATTATGAGAGATAAAAAGAATTCTTTAATTGAAGTCAAATTACAAAACTGATGTGTTCACAGCTTTCTTTTAGAGAAGACAAAACCTAAAAGGTGTTTTATTTTGTAAAGATTCAAGAATCCAAGTCTTCCTTTACACTGAATAAAGGAACTTGGTATAAAGCAATGAATAATACTTGGGAGTCACTTCTTGTATAAGAGAATAGAGAGTGATGTTGCATAAAGCTACTAGATTCCCAATGCTAAACATGAGTGCAAAAAGCAATTTATCTTTAATAACTCTTTTAGCTCATGAAGTCAAGATGCCAAACTCTAGGACTCTAATGACTCAGTGGTGAAAGGGGGCTTTTCCTATATGCTGCTAAATTTTGATCATCATCTATTGAATATGAACGTAATTTTGTTGACTAAAGAGAGTCCCGCAGACACTGCAGCTTGTTAGAGTCCTACACAAGTCTCGTAATTTAGATGGTTAATCACTTCATTTCAGTAACCATCCCAATAGAAATTAAAGCACCGTTTCAATAGGCAAGAAAAAAAAAAGTTAAACCTACCTCCCCACTTCTCAGAGTCGCGAATCCAATTACAATATTCACCATTTGGCTTCCCAAGAAATGCTTCATTATATTTTTCTGGATCGCTTGCCACTGTTCCAGCTATAACCTTACAAAAATTATTGATTGCAAAGAACATCAAGAAAATAAGATAGGAAAAAAAGAGTACAGACTTTAAATAATGCAGGTTTTTGAAGTGGAAGGAAAGGATGAGTTGTTCCTTTATCAATGATTTGAAAAGTATCAAGACGTCAATGATACTTCAGGATAACACATAGCAACTCCAGCAATGTCAGTGCCTAGCCATTGCAATCTATTACATGTCCTTACACGTGGCAAACTGACAAGCAATTCTGTAAAAGATTCCATGCAAAATATTGCTCTAGAATCAGATCCACTCACTGATAGCATCAATAATTAAGGGGGGCTGATTCTGAATTCTACTTCCATAGCATATTTCACATTTCTACAATCATAATGAAGCATGTGTTTTTGATTCAGCTGATTAGGATCTTGAACTTGGGATATGACTTGTGTGATAATCATTATCTTTTCTTCTTCATAGCACATATAATTGCTTGGGAAAAATTAATCAAGACCTTAAACCCATTCCTACACGACATATTATCTAAGAGCTAGCATGATGATGACAAAGCAACACTTGTTACTTTTATGCCAAAGATTTTTGTAAGTGTAGAGGCCATGGTTTCCACTTAATAGGTGAAAATTTCCATTTTTTGTCCCTGAAACTACCCATGTTCTTATTTTATTTGTCACCTTCCTCTTGTAATTTTGCAACTTCAAAATCCACCAAAATACATCCAAAGAGAATTTAAGGCATCTCTAATTATGATAAAAACAATTCTTTCTACCAAAAAGAAAAAACTAAAATTAAAAAGTGAAAATGGAATGCATTTATTAATATCTAGACATCCAGTCCTTCAACTAGCAGTGCACTAAACATCTAAGAAGTGACTCCAGACCAGGAATCATACAAACATTATTCGTCTACAATAAACAGTATTGCTACCAGATTGAACATGGTAAACACCTTTTCCAATTGAAAAATCAAAACTTTATGCTAAGTATTTAAATGTAAATTTTAAGAATCAAGTTGCTCTAACTACAATCAACCCACATAATGAAAATCAAAAGTTTAAAGAATTACACAAATTTAGCATATTGAAAGCAAAGCTAAAATAAAGATGAGAAGCAAGAACCTGTCTCAACCCATAAGCTTTATTTTTGTCATGGTCCATAACATAGCTGCGAACAAGCAAAACAACAGCATCAAAGGTTAAAACTTTACCAGCAACTCATTCAATTGACACAAGAAATCACCGAAAACAGAGGCATCATAGTTTAGAATTTACCCAACAGCATTGAACAGGCAACTATTGTCCGAGGGAATGACCCTTCTAACGACGATTCCTTCCATTATATCAATAATCAAGAACCTGAAAGCAATCCCAGGTAAAATATCAGCTTTATACTTGTAATTCAAGAGGTACTCAAATTTACAAGAACCCGAATTTAAAAACTTGGAACAACTACTATACACCTTCCAAAAACTTGAAAAGGACCCAAATTTCCACCAAGCAAAACCAACCCAGATGCAGAAACACAACAAGAAAAGGAAATGAATGGTTTATAAGCAATTTAAAAAATGCCCACAAGAAGCATATATGCTGATAGATCCAGTAAGCATATCAAGAACATAACTTAAAGGCAAAGTAACTTCAAGAAACAAGAAAAGATAAAGAAAGCAGAGCAAGAAACAGGCAAAAGATTAATTATCTATGGAAATAATGATGTTATAAGATAAAGAACAAATCTTACAGGTTTTGGAAATGAAAAGAGGAGTGGTTGAGAGAGAGAGAGAGAAGGATTTTTATGTCGTTTGGTATATGTTATCGGTGTGCTTTTGCCTTTTGATGTTCCCTCTGAAGCCGGGGGTTTCCATTGCCTATTTACTATTTCACTATTTGTTAGCTTTCAACTGTGTCTTAGGTTGAAGAATCTGAAAAAAAAAAAGATGATAATAATAATAATAATAATAATAATAATAATAATAATAATAAATTAATAATAATAATAATAATATATTTATTAGAAAATCATTTACAATAAACATTGATTATTTCTTGAACTTAACTAGTGAATTTATTGAGAAATTAAGTTTCAATGTGAAGAGAATTTTGTTAATAGAAAATTTTCCAAAATAGAAAACTAATAAAAACATTAAAAATTAAAAATTAATGTGTGTATTTTTTAATTAAAAAACATGATATTTAAAAAAACATTCACAATATTAATATATATTTTTTATTATCTTCGAAATGAATTTAAAATTCTACCTACAAAGCGCAGAGATCAAACTAATAAAATTCTAAATTGTGATTATATAGCAATTATTATATTGCGTTTAATACTTGCCCTACAGTTGGTGACATTAGTGTTGACCTCATACTCTTGCGGGCGGAAGGTGAGACTTCGAGCTGGCATCATAGAGTATTTGTAAACCTACCTTTTGTATCAAATTTTATTTATACATTAATCAGTATTTACAGGTAGGGTATTTATTATATTTATCCTTTGTTAAAAAAATTTAGATATTCATAAGTTATAATAAAATAAAATAATATAAATCATGTTGAGTTTAAATTAAATACCATTATATTTATACCTAGATAATTATCCAAAAAAATTATATATAATCTAACATATGTTATCTAATAAAATAATATAAATCATATTTTGTTACAACTGAGATACCATTTTGATATACCATTTTGATATGGAGGGTTTTTGGCTTTTTGCTAGCATGAAATGCCAATAAAATATTTAAAAATATAATAACAGTTATTTTTTAAAATATTTTTATTTATAAATATATTAAAATAATACTTTTTTAATTTAAAAAAATTATTTTTAACATTAACTCATTAAAATAATATAATAACATAAAAATTTAATTTAAAAAAAATTCATAAAACATTGTTTGAAACAAAATTCCGAACTGCACCTAAGAGAATATCTTAGCATCTTTCTTTGAATATATACCAGATAAGCAGAGAGTCACCTACCCAAAAAGAGCAGATTTGAATGCCAACCAAACCCAAGAGATTACCAACTAGAGAGAGGAATATGCGCTGCGTCAGATGCAAGGTTAACATAAAGGTTGCAAATTGCAAGGCTCAAAAAGTCTGTCTAGAACCCCACTACACATTCATCGAATAATGGCACTTGTTGAAAGTGTAAATTCCTCGATGTTTGTTCATTTTTTGGTTCCATGATTACCCTAGCACTTGCCCCATGTTCTCAAGCATGTACTTGCTAATATTGGGAGATACATCCAAGCGTAACTAAATCGCTAATGTCATCCCACTTTATTAGTTTGAGCACTATCTGAAAACAGCCTTGAGCTCCTTCTATGGATGGCTAGGTCATGTGTGCGAAACTGGCTGAGGCTCCACTTTTTGGGGAAGTTCAGCAATGCACTCGATTTCAATTTTGGCATCCAGAGGCAACGCTGCTACCTGATAAGTTGAGCGAGCAGGAAATGGTGCAGGGAAGTCTGTAAAACAAACCATATTGTTAACTTAGGTTGCAAAGTGCAATAATGTCAAAGATGCTAGATAACAGCTTTCATTTTCTCACCAAGGCTGGATAACAAATCTCTTTCAAGGAAAATGATGGACAAAATAGATTTCAAATAAATTTCCTGAGGCATGCTCTAATGTCAAAAACAGATCCTTCAGAAGCTTAAAAATGCCATTCAGTAAGCACTTGAACTCGGCAAGAAGAAGAAGGAAAAAATGACGCTGCAGAAAAGCTCTCGAACTCGGCCAAAACTCTACCAGAAAAATGAAGAAATATGCCAAAAATAAAGAAAGACACAAAATTCTAACATGCATCATGCATGATAATCAAGAGTCAGCCAAAATGATTCACATGTTCCAGTTTCATTCAACATCCCATGTTAATGGCAAGTCGATCACATATAGATGAATTTCTAACAATCCTACTGCAGCCGAGACAGACAATACTTAACCTATCTAGATGACTGATCAATATTTGTCTGATTATATAGGTCTGGATTCTTAGTCTGCACTGACAAGAGTTCCACAACAATTGACTATCATTAAAATATTGAAAACTTGAAAGTCAGCATGGGTGGAAAGTGTATCTGCAATGCTAGGCAGTGAAGATTTTCACTGAAGCATATCCTACATTTGCAGAGTGATATACAATGTTTTCGTTTTCTTGTTGTTGGCAGGTCCAATGTCAAGTAGACATAGTAATTTGCGACACAAACAGGGTGAAAGGCTATATGTTCCATAACATACCAGTACAAATATTCTGCAAAAAAAAAAAAAATCAATAGAACATACAGTTTGCATAGATATCATTCACTTTCTTGAAGTCTTTCAAGTCAGCCAACCTGCAGAAAACACAAAAATATGTAGCAGAAAAAAGCTGATTCTCTTTCTAATCATCAATAAAAAAAAAAATCGATATTGCAAGGCAAAAAGTGAATCCTACATTATCGTTGTCTTTACTACTAAGGAATAGTCGCTACCACTAGCTTTCAGTATCTCCCCCATATTCTTGAGTACCTGTAAAGTTCTTGAAGTCAAATCTGTCAGTTATCAATCCATTTAGCAGCTTTGAAACTGAGAAGTTATCCATAGCAGATTTGCAATCAAACTAAGGGCAATCAATAAAAAAGGACCAAGCTAATTCGATATAAAACCAAGGGAGGCACTACACCAGTGGAAAAGCCTATTCGCTACAGTTTCAGCACATCCTCAGATAAAGCAGGTTGGTCATAAAAGGTAGAATACGCAAAACTAAGAAATTAAATTTACAGAGCCATCAGAGCTGGCCTCTTGAGCAGAACACCACCTCAAGCAAGAAAACAAATCTACAACATGAGTTGCTAATTCAAACGTTGCATATTTACCTGTTCTGTCTGATCCTCAACATCCTGTGAGACAAACTTCCCAGTCTGCATTAATGTATCAAGAAAATATCATAAGTATCCAGGAAAGGGATTCTGAAAAACAAAATTGTATCTGCAGTAGCGTGATTTTGTCTCAACATGCACGTAACAGTAGAATAATTAAGGACCCCGATAAAAGTACATTTGATGCTCCAAAATTACAAGTTACAAAAACCAAAAGAACAGAAAAATTTGAAATGCCATGAAACGGTTATTCAAAATGAAAATGGAGAATTAAACCATACCTCTGGAATGAGACCTAAGACACCAGAAACAAATACAAGGTTATTGGATTTAATTGCTTGAGAATATGGTCCCAATGCTGCCGGAGCCTTGTCTGTTTTAACAGCCTCCTTTTGAGCTACACTCAAAACAGACATTGACCATTGTCAGCCATCAAATACTCAAAATCGAATCACCATATAAATCAACCTACTTTCAAACAAAACAATCATACATTTGAACAAACAAACCTCACAAAATCCTTAATAAATTTCTAAACCCAACAATTGAGAAAGTTGGAGACTTTTCAACTCGACACATCCATCAAGCCAATACTATCAAACTCAATATTACAAGAGTCGCGTACTTTTCCACTCTATTGATCAGTTACACACATATTAACCAAAACCCACAAATCAATTCCCATAAAATATCCAAAATTTTCTACTCTATTCATTACTATCACACATTAACCAAAACCCAGAAATCAATTCTCATAAAGTCTCAAACTTTGTATCCAATTTAATTAGTTACACACATTTAGCTAATCAATTCGAAATAAGGAGATAAAACTTTTAAGAAAGAGAGGGGAGGCGGGAGTTACGAGGGAAAGTGCAAGTGTTCAAGGAAGCGAAAGGAGGGGTGGTTAATCGATTGGAACAACACTGCCGCCAAAAACCGGTTGCGACGACGGAGGCGCAACCAATGCCGCCGATAGCAAATGGGATTCGGTTGCGCACTGCACCGACGTTGATCAACGAGACATTAAAGGGTTTTAGAACACACCACGACATTTTCTCTTGTTTGTCTTGTCTCTCGAGACTGTTATTATTTGTGCTATTCGGAAAGAAGCTGTTATCTTTTCTTTTTATTTGTTTGTAAATGTGATAAATATATTTTATTTAAAAATATATTAAAATAATATTTTTTAAAATTTTATTTTTAATATTAACATATTAAAATAATACAAAATATAATTAAAAATTAAAAAAACAAATTTTTTCTCAAATATAGGATGTATTTGATAATATGATAGTTATTACGGTTTAAAGTATTTTTTCTTATAAATATATTAAAATAATTTTTTTTATTTTAAAAAAATTATTTTTAATATAGCGTATCAGATTTAAAATATATAAAAATTATTTTTAAAAAATTTAAAAATATATAATTTTAACCACGTTAACAAACATTCACGAGTGTTTGGTTTTTAGGTAACTTTTGTGGTTGTGATTTTAAAAAAATAAATTTAAAAAAAATACAATTAGCTGTGGTTAGTTGGATTTAGATACATATTTTATAAAAATTATGGTTGAAGTTTATGTGTAGCAAAAAACAAGTATAAAATATTTGGTGGAAGTGTGGTTGTGGTTGCTTTTCAAAGTGTTTTTTACTTGGAAATGCATCAAAATAATATTTTTTTATTTTTTTAAAAAAAATTTTGATATCAGCGTATCAAAATAATCTGAAAACACCAAAAATATATCAATTTGAAGTAAAGAAAAAAAAATTTAAATTTTTTCAAAAATACTTTTGAAACGCAAAAACAAACAGAGTTTTACGAAACTCAGTTAAAAAAGCATATAAAAACTGCTTCATAAAAATTACATTTCAAATTTAATTTTTTAATAGACCCTGCAATACAAAATACAGTTTGGTTTGTTTTCAAATATCTTGTTGTATTTATTTCACCATAAATATAAAAACGGATGAAAAACAAACATAATCAAAGTAGGGAATGGTTTTATTTGTTTTCTTAGCATAATTTTTTTTAAATAGATCACATCATATTATATATATAATTAAATTTAATTATACTATTTAAAATACTAATAAAAATAAATTGGATTAACCATCTTAATTATTTTTCTATTAATTCAAAAATCATTTAAAAAAATATTTTTTTTTGTTACAGGAAACTTAATATTTATTTAAAATAACATAAAATATAATCATTTTAAAATAGTAAATGACTAATATAATTTTAACAATATTAATAATTCATAAAAATACTATAATTCTTAGTTCTAATATAATTCAAAAGATATCACTGTACAAAATAAATTATCAATAATTACATAAATAAATTTATAAAAATTACATAAATTTTAATTTTAATTTTCATGCTTAACTTAAATTCCTCAACGACATAATATCAACCCTCTTCTTTACAAACCATTCAAAGCGTAGCTATTTAAGTATCCAAAAGAATATTCCAATAAGATATAATGATTTTCAATGGGAGTGTGATTATAATATCTCCAACACCCATTTTATGCAGAGGGGATCGAGAGAGAGAGAGAGAGAGAGGCGTTGCATAACATTACGCAAGACCTAACAGAGTTCAGTGAGGACATTGGCTTCAAGGCTCAGGAAAGTCACAGGCTGAGGACTACTCCTTTGTAGTTGAATTCTCTTGTTGTCTTGCACTGAGATTCACAGCTTCAATACTTAATCTTTCCTTTCCGATCCAATCCAGTAAAACTTCGAACTCTTTCAATCCATGATGTCTTGATCTTTACATGAAAGAGTGTTGTTCACATTAAGTAATAAGGGAACGAGGCCATTAGTATGAAGAGAGGAGAAGGGTGAATTCATGCTTGTTCATTCATTCGTTACCCTTCTCTAGTGGTGGTGAGATTCCAAAGTTCAGGAGTAAGGGTGAGAGCTGCATAATTTTCATAAATACAAAGGCTCTACCAACATGAACAAGATCATATCTGTATGAACATAACAGTACATTTGAACAACCTGATTAAGTACTGAAATTGGAAGATTACCCAAGCTGCGGAAGATTGAGAATAATCCTGAGGAGTTTCCAGCCATGCATGGAAACGTGACTACTTTCCATGATAATGTAGACGGCGAGCTGTTGCATTTAATGAGAGATGTTTATTCTGATAAAATGGCCAAAGGCAACATTATGGGCCTCTCGCATACAATATTTCATCCTGGCCTTGTTCCAAATTTGAACGTAGCTTGGCCAGTTCAATGACTCTATGTCTGAAGGCTTCACTCTTTATTAAGTTGGCCATCAACTATTTATCATTGTTTTCTGAGGAGAAATGCAACACCCTGTAACTTGAACACTCTATTTCTACTGGGATAACAGTCTCAGTTCCATTTGTTAGGAGAAAAGGTGAAGTTTTCTAGGTGATTTTGTAAACCCATAAAACTTTATCAAGCAACTTAGCCCACTCTCCTTTAGCTTCTTCTATTTTCTTTTTCAAACTATTCAATAATAGTTTGTTTGTGAGCTCTACTAATCCATTTGTTTGTTTATAGGTGTGTGACCGAGGAGAACTTGTACTCAATGTTGAGCCTCTAACATTGTTCCTGCATCTTTTTATTGTCAAATTAGGTGTGTGATGGGCACCCGGGGATGCCCAGATTTGAAAATGACATTCTTCAATAAAAACGAAACCACCTTAGAAATGGTTATTTCTGTAAAGGTTTCTGCTTCCACCCACTTTACAAGGTAGTCAACAACCATTAAAATGGACTATTTTCTTCTTGAATTCTTAAGAAAGGGACTTAAAATGTCCATTCCCCACTGGAAGAAAGGCCACGAAGAAAGGATGATGGTTAACTCTACGGATGGATGACGTTGAGGAACTGGTGTGAAAACATTGGGTGGCTATATATATATATATATATATATATAATATCTTCACTCCCCAGGGCTAGCTAGGTTGTTCAGCCAAAGCCTTTTATATATAAAAGAAGTAAGTCAATTTTGGAGGCTAAAGTTTATGTCTACATAAGATTACAAACTTTTCTCAAACTTTCATTTCCTACTTCGATAGGTTGATTGGTGCATTACAGAAGGAAATGCTAATCACTTGATGAGAAATCTTGAATCATATCTTCTGAAACACAGGCAACTGGATAAATCTCAGTGGCCTCTTTATTATTAAAAACAATTATTATTAAATACTGAATTAAGATCCTTGGATTTAAGCCTGTCTCAGGGTGCTTGAACTATCTAGATGATAATATTTTTGTTAATGTCTGTCGTTGTTCAACTCTTTTTTTCTTTACAAAGAAAGTAATGACTCTGCGAATCTATCAAATCTAGTCTGGTCAGGTAAATTAACTCCATAAGCTTATAAATCGAAAGTTGGTCTGGATTGAATTTTAATTTAAATCAGTTTTGATTAGGTATATATCAAAGATTTTTTTTTTAAAAAAAAGTTTTAGTTAATAAATGATAGAATTGAGTTGAACTAATGACGCGTAAGTTAACGTGACAATCCAGCACCTCAACTGGGTCAAATACCGGCGAGACAAATAGACGCCAGGTGAGCTACAAATTCCTTGACTAGGGGTTTCTCGTTCAATTGCATGCATACATGCACAGTGGCCTGTGGTGGAAAGGCTTCACTTGCTAAGAGTGCTCTATTTGTCTTGATAATATATAGAGGCCAACTTGGCTGTGTCAGCAGTGAAACAAAACAAGGGGGGCCAATAGCCGGACGGCGAGAAGGAAATGTCAAAAACCAGGTGCTACAGGATACTGGATAGTGCTTCTATGGGCTGGAAACGAGGATATTTTGAGACAATGAGATTTGGGAAATATGGACATTCTGATAAAGTAGTGTAAGGGCCAAGTGGTTCTTTAATTCCATTAATGAGCAGCAAGCATTGGCTGGCTAGATTACTTGCATGGTATTTTGTGTGCTTATCCAAGAAAAACCATGGACTTGTTCTTTGAAATTCAATGAATTGAATCTTGCATTAACATTTTGCAATTTTTGTGTTCCATCTTAATGCTGTGTCCACAAAAATAAGACGACATTACTACACTCTCAATCACCTCTAGTCCACGAACATGTCAACAACAGTTCCACGTCAGTTTGTGCCTAGTGGATCTGGAAACAAGACATCTTCCAGCTTGAAAAGACTGATGTCTCTTAGCATTAAGGAGCAACAAGCAATGGCTACAGGTAGATTACTTGCATTGTATTTTGTGCTTATCCAAGAAAAACCGTTGACCTCTTCTTTGAGATTCAACACCGCAGGAATTGGATTAATTTCGCTTTAACATTTTTAGATTTCTGTGTGCCATCTGAATAATGAATATAAAACTATCGTCAAACCCAATCTTGATAATTGGTGCATGATGGGGATCTGAGCCTGGGCATCAACTCCGGGACTTAGTCTTGTAAGTCCTTAAAAACTAGGCCATTACCTCACTGGATGAATGAAAACAATTGGCATTTTGTTTATTTAACTTAATATTTGAGATTAGAGTACATTTGATTTGGGTTTGGGATTCCTTATCATGCAAGAAAGGCTGCTATCCTAGGGCTCCACGGCACTTAACTTGATTTAGTTGGCTGCCATTAAATTTCAACTGCAAATGTCTTGCAGAATAAGTACAGCCACAGAAAGTATTTTCAATATGCCATCTAATGGAGATATAATCCCACCAGGAAAAGTTATGTTAATGAAGAGAATCAATTACGGGAAGCTAATGGAGATGGCAAGCTTGAAGCCCAGAGAAGGCCTAAGCCATTTAAGAGCATTTACAGCTGATTTAAAAGCATAAGTTTAATTGCAGAAGTGGGCTAACATTATTTTTTTAAGTATCTCTCTAGTTACATCAAATGAATATTTCTTTGACCCATTAATATAGAAAACAGAAAATCCCACACATGATTTTAGATATGAAATCCATATGAGAAAATTATACTTTCAATGAACAAAAGTGGGAAAGGGGAATGACAAATGACAGGTCTGAGAATTTTCGAGCTTTTCCTAATAGGGTGTTTGCCTACTTTATTAGCCAGGTTCTTAGAGGACTCTACAAGTTGCAGACATAGCATCAAATCATTAAACCATCAAGTGAAATAAACTTCAACATATACAGGAAGATGGATGAGACAATTACAAAGAGATGTTACTTTGAAGACTTTGGTTTGGCATGAAGCAAGTAGTTTTGGGTTTGTATCAACTGAGTGAGCTTAGTATTTCCAATGCCCAAATGAGGCGGGTTAAAAGTATTAGCACAAACAAAGGAGAGAAGATACACCTTGTCAGGAAGTATATCCAGGTAACAAGCCCACAGGATCAACACATGGATGCCAGAAGAAAATATTCACGCTGCACGTAGTCTCTGAATAAAACCCTAACCTCCCTTTCAATCTGCAAAAAAAGTAAGAAAATTTGTTACCTGAACCAACCATTTAATTAGTAATGGAAGCCTGTGCATAAATTTTCAAAAAATAAAATGAAGAGAGAAAATTGCATTTCTAACCTCAGTAGGCAAGTATCTTCATCTAAGGGGATTCTGCTGTTGGAGATTCTGATGGAGAACTCACTGCTGCCTCCCTAGCATCAATCATCATCGCAATGACCTCTCTCATTGTTGGCCTATTAAGTGGAGATGTGCTGGTGCAGAATAATGCAATCTTGAGAACTAAAGACATCTCCTCTATGGTGCTTTTCTGACTCAAGTCTAACCTGCTGTCAAATATCTCAGATGTTGGCCCTGGATCCTGAATTGATCTTCTAACCCAAGTAACCAGGTCCCCTCCTTGCTCTAGACATTGAACAGGCGGTTTCCCGGTGATTAGTTCCAGTAGAACTACTCCAAAGCTATAGATGTCACATTTCTCAGTCACCTTCAATGTGTAAGCATATTCTGCACATGAAAATCAATTAAAAGTTACAGTTTGTTACGTGATGGAATTTGAATATTTAAGCACAATCAAGATGGGCAAAAGTTCGGCTCCTTTTGTTCGAATGACAGGCAAACCTGGGGCAATGTAACCATATGAACCTGCAACAGCAGACATGGATTTGGAGTGGGGAAAATCAATCAACTTCGCCAAGCCGAAGTCCCCTACATGAGCCTGAAGTAATTCATCCAACAAAATATTGTTCGACTTTATATCACGGTGGATGATTCTAGGCTTACAATCATAATGTAGATAGCATAAACCCTCAGCTGCTCCAAGACCAATTTTATATCTAGCATTCCAGTCCAGTGAACATGTTCGGACACTTCCATGAAGTTGCTCTCCGAGGCTCCCATTTGGCATGTATTCGTATAGAAGGATATTGTAGTCCTGATGGTAGCAGAATCCAAAGAGCTTAACAATATTACGGTGTCTAATCTTTCCGAGGGTCAATATCTCAGCACGGAAGCTGTTGTCAGAACTAGCTCCTGCACCGCTAGACTTCAGCTTTTTTACAGCAATTACCTCCCCATCAGCCATAACAGCCTTGTACACTGTGCCACAGGCTCCCCTTCCTATAACTGCATCTTCCGAAAAATTTCCAGTGGCCACCAAAAGGTCATTATACGAGAACCTTTCTTTAGGAAAATAATAGTTGTCTTCGACATCAGGCCTTGTTGCGTCTTCAAGTGAAACAAAAGCAGGTTGGCGACGCATCATAGCCCTACAGATTCCCACTATGAAAAACAGAGAAACTAACCCGATAGCTCCAGAAATAATGGTCACTAATTTAGCTCTGGATGAACTCTCCTTGATCCAGTTTTTGGTAGGAGGAGGAGATGGGATCGTAGAATGACAATGGTAAGAACCTGATTTGCACAAGCCATTGTTGCCAGCAAAATTTGTTGAGTCCATTTTTTGAAATGCGGGAGTATTTGGCACTGCTCCTTCCAGGTTATTGTTAGAAAGATTGCAGACTAGAAGGCTCAGCAGCTCACCAATAGACGCAGGAATCTCACCGACGAGTTGATTGTCGTTCAAGTAGAGTGATTCTAGCATCTGCAGTTTCCCCAAGTCTTTGGGAATTGTACCAGAAAGGCGATTGTGGCTAATGTTGAGAGCAATCTGGAGAGTGGTAAGCTGACCAAGCTCAACAGGTATGGCACCAGAAAAAAGATTTCCTCCCATTTGCAACTCAGTAAGTCTGTCTAGACTGCCTAAGGTGCTTGGGATTTCTCCAGTAATTCTGTTGTCTGAAAGCTTCAGGAGTTCCAGGTTCACCAGCCAGCCAATTTCTTCCGGGAGAGAGCCTGTGAATTGGTTCCGACTGAGATCAAGCCTCTGAAGTTTTATGCAATTTCCCAAGTCATGAGGAATACCTCCAGAGAGCCCATTGGAAGAAATGTTGAATGCAACGAGCTGCGTCAGGTTTCCTATCTCTGGAGGAATTTGCCCAAAAAAATAGTTATCTGACAAGAGCAACCTCTTCAAATTCCCGAGCTTGCCTATACCAGGGGGTATATACCCGGAGAATCGGTTTTGATGAATCTCAAGAGAAGAAAGATTCTGAAGTTGATATAATTCAACAGGGAGACTTCCCGTAAGCAAGTTACCCCCAAGCATTAGCTGCTTAAGAGACTTGCATGTTTTCAGACCAAAAGGAATGTTTCCAAACAACCTATTTGATCCAAGGCTCAAAAATATTAAATCCTGGTACCTGCAAAGGTATGGAGGTATGCTACCAACTAGA
This sequence comes from Populus x sibirica, assembly GCA_019202695.1. Lineage (NCBI taxonomy): Eukaryota > Viridiplantae > Streptophyta > Magnoliopsida > Malpighiales > Salicaceae > Populus > Populus x sibirica. Next base: position 2,418,293 of record JAGMVL010001426.1, read on the forward strand.
TTGTTGGCAGATAAGTCAAGGACAGAGAGGTTACTATTATACCCAATGAGAAAAGGAATATGACCCTCAAGATGGTTGTCAAAAAGCTGCAACTCCTCTAGACATGTTAGGTTTTGAAATTCTAGAGGAATTGAACCTGTCAGGATATTTATGGACAGGTCAAAGTTATGCAGCTGTGTTAACTCTCCAAGCTCCTTGGGAATACTTCCCTGAAGGAAATTCTCAAAAAGATGAAGCAAGCGGAGATTAGGAATCCACCCCAACTCTCTTGGAACAGTCCCGCTTAACCTATTCTCAGAAAGATCTATCTCAAGAGCACTACTGCAATTTCCTAGTTCCCGAGGAATTGTTCCATTCAACAGGTTGGTATATATGTACAGTTTTTTTAGCTGGGATAATTTGCCAAGTTCTTTTGGAAGAAACCCACTAAAGGAATTTTCATGTAATGCAATCACCTCTAGGTTGCTGATATTTCCTATCTCAGGAGGAATCTCCCCAGACAAAAAGTTTTGCCAAAGGATCAAATTGGTAAGATTCTGAAGTTTCTGAAGCTCCCTTGGAAGAGAACCTTGGAAACGATTCTGTGCCAACCCGAGTATCTCTAAGCTCTCACATTCGCTAATTTCGGGCGGTATTGGACCTGTGAAATAGTTTAAACCTGCCCTAATGACCTTAAGATGCTTTAACTCACGGATTGATACAGGAATTGTGCCTGTGAGATTATTGCTATAGATGACAAGCTCTTCAAGTAAAGTCAAATTTCCTATCTCCCTAGAGATTTCTCCGAATATATAATTCTCACAGAAATAAAGCAGTCTAAGAGTGTTAAGTGTGCACAGATGTGTTGGAAATTCCCCACGAAACCTATTGGTACAAAGGTCAAGAATCTCTAGATTATGACACTCATCAAGATACTGAGGAATGGGACCAGAAAAGAAGTTGGAGGACATATTCAACATGACTAAACCAGGGAGATTATGACATATACTTGCAGTTGTAGACAGACTACCAGACAAATTAAGGCCATGGAGATTCAAAGACGTTACCTTAAGATTGGTAGAACAACCTACTCCCTTCCAGTTGCAAGGAGTCAGGTCCAAAGAATTCCAGCCTTGAAGATTGTTATCAGGATCAATGACTGACTTCGTAAACTCCAAAAGAAAAGCACCCTCTTGATTTAATGATATTACGAATACAAAATGGAAATAAAGCATCGAAAAGACCAAGCAAAAGAGGTTGTAAGGAATGGGAGAATTCAACTGGCTTGGCATCATATTCAAAAAAAATGAAGATGCAGAATTGAATAGGAAAAGAAGCACTCGGTTGTGGAGCACTCAGAGTGTGATGCAAGAAGTCACAAGACAGCAGAGTTAAAATCAAGTCCTCTCCAACATTGCAACTTTCCGAGGCAAGAATGACTAGAATTCAGTCAATAAAGAAAAAATCGAGCCTGCAATGTGTAGTTTAAAGCGCATGTCCCTGGTTCCAATTCTACACTCACCCAATTCCTGACTGAAAAAAGAAAAAGGAAGCACAGAGAGAAAACTTTGAATAAAGGACTTGGACAAACCGAACTTGAAAATTACTTCTAAGAACAGGTATTTGGTTTTGACTCTGAAAACTAATGTCTAAGGCAATGACAGAATACAGAACATAAATAAGCCCGTGAAGCAATCAATAAGGCAAAGAGAAGGAATAGAAAGAGAGACTAAGACAGAGACCTCCCTACACCTTTACGGATAGAACGTGAGAGGTAGATAATAAACAGAAAAGGAGAAAGATTGATATGGGCAAGAAAGTGGAGAAAGGCCATGAGAGTCACGATGTAAAAGTTCTTTCGGTTTTTTCGGAGTCAACGCCTACACTTTACAGCCTAGATGCTTCTACTACAACTTGCTGCTCTTCTTCTCAGTTTATGATTATGATCATTCCACCAATTCCAATTTTGCTTAACTTTCTATCATCAATAATGCTTCTTGATTGATTAGAAACTTAGAATGAAATGATGGGACCTGTGGTTGCCTGGAAGTTTTAAAGAGTGAAAAATGATTGAGATGAGACGTGGAAATTCTTCGATCATCAATCAGTAACATTTTTTTCTTCTCTACCATTGTTGCTAGACCTGCCAATATGGAGTTTTGGAGCATTTCTCCTCGTGTAATGATTTTCTTCAAGACTGTAATCTCAGTGTGCCTCTCCCTTCTTGTTTAGTGGGTTGGCAGGGATTCTGCCTGTCACTTCTGCCGACGCACAGTAGAGAGTTCATAAGCTCACAATATTCTGTTATTAAGGAAACAACTAAGCTAAACAAGAGCAATGTTTCGAATTGCGCTCCCTTCTAATCACACGAGCCAATATCCAACCATAACTATTCATTAATCATTGAAATTAAATATATATTTTTTTTTTTTTTGCAATTTTATGTAATGTTCTTCTTCTGTAAAGTAGTCAATATCATATATTGATTATTATCTCGAGACAGCAGATTCGAAGACTACAAAATGATTACTATCTCGAAATAAAGAGTTCAAATCTATAACAAATAAAGAGGATATATAATGTATCTAACAACAACTATGTCGAAAACAAATTTAGATTATATCTTTATCATTATCCTAAGATGTTTTTGTCTATTTTCTTGTTCTAGAACACTGACCATATACAACAAGAACAATCATTTTAAATTTTGATTTCTATGAAGGCATAATATCACTTGAACCAACATAAGACTGGTCCGTTTCAGCAACACAGTAAAAAGGCCAGAAAGAAAGATATCCCAAATTAACTTTTTTATTATTATTCAAGAAAGTCAAATAAAGAAAAAAGTTTTAACAAAACTAACAGCAAATTGTCCAAGGTTGCTTAGGAACTGGCCTGTTGCAAATCGTTAGGATTTCCTGTAGTCAGTGTTTGTGAGATAAAGCATCAAGCAGGGAAGGGAGATTCTCAATAGTGAACAGCCACCTTGTGATAAATTTTGAGAAATAATTTTCTATTTAATAAATGCGGTTTTTTAGGGATGTTTATATAAAAAAAATTACTGATTAAAATTTGTTATCCATCATTTTTATTTCATTTTTGCATTAAAAGATAGAATAAAATTAAAATAAATAATATGAAAAATAAATGGGCTTTTATATATTACTTGATCAATGAAAAGTTGACACATGAAATGAGATACTTAAGATATCTTATTATAAATATAAGATCCCATAAAAAAAATATCAATCAATAAAATAATGTCAGATGGCATTAGAAAAGGACCAGAGAGCCCCTACAAACTTCTATAAGTAGAGGGTCTCGCCTTAGATAAAAAAAAAAAAAAAGGATTTCGGAGAAGCAAAATTTTCTTCAAGACGAGCACTTTAAGCAAAGAAACTCTCTCAAAAGCTTTCAAACCTCTTTTGTCTTCGTTTGAAGTCTACAAAGAATGAAATTTTGTTGGATCAAGCCTAAACTCTCTATAAAAGTTCTTCAACAACATTTTAAAAACAAAAAAAATGTACTCTTCACAACATCGGATCACCAAATTTCATTCCGCAATACACGTCCAAATTCATGTTTTTACAAAACATAAATCTTGGCTTGATTTCACAAATAAATCAAGTTGTCATATATCAAATCCAAGGAAAGAATCGGATGATTATTTTATTTTATTTGTAAAAATATTTTAAATAAAATTTGTACCCAATATTATATCTTAATAAATCAAATATTTGTATACGTATGCTTGTTTAATTTCAGGTTTTTAAGATTATGTCTATTGTGTGATATCTAAAAAGTTTATTCATAAAACTATTCTTTTTTAACCTCATAAATGTATGTTGTGAAAATAATTAAGGGTTAAGAGAAATAGAGTTTTTTTTCATCAAATTACATTCAAGATTTTCTCTTAAAAGGTTTGTTATGAATCATGATACATTTTTTAAAAAATAATTATTTGAATGTAAAAATTATGAACCTTTAAGATTAAGGACATTATGATTTATACTTGATTATTTATGTTTATAATTAATTAGATAATTGTTTATATATGAAGTTTTAGGTTTAGAAACTCATTTTTTTACTCTAGTATTATTGTTTATTTCAGATTTTTGAACCCTGGATTTTAATTGAGGATTTTAATTGTAATTTTTTCTTAGAAAATATTATCATTTATGTTTTTATATCCATGATGGAAGTTTTGATACAGGGGACATTGCAAGATTTTATGGTTTTTGACTTGGGTGGATTTTCTGGGAAAGATGATACCAATTCTAGTAAAAACAGTTGTTAGAGAAATCATGACTCATCATGACACTTGCTTGCTTCAGCTCATTAGGTTTTTAATGATGATATTAAAAGGTTTAGTATATGTATTTATAGATCAATAAAATAGATCTAAATTTAAAAAGAGGTTTGATCCCTCCATACTAGAATAGTAATTTAAAAAAATCTTAACTTTTTATTTGGTTATTGAACTGAACTCAAATCTTTACAGGAGTTTATAAATATTTTTTTTCTATGATAGCTCCTACGATACTACGGAACCGTTGAATTTTAAGATATAAAAAATCTTATTTTAAAGTTTCAATTTAAGTCAATTTTGTTGTTTTTTTTTTATTCGATGTATTGTTTTAGATTTTATTTTTTATCTAGTTGAGGTAGGGTTTTTAGTCTAATTAAGATTTTGTAAGCATTCTAAACAGATAAACTTTAATAATATTATTTTTAAAAAAATAAAATTATAAATTTAGAGTTCACATCTGTAATTTTTTTTGCTCCGCCTGCATCAGAAAGTAGAGAGCAATATGGACATGTTTTTGAAGAAAAAATAAACTTAAAGGTGGTACTTAATTTTGTTGACTTTTAAAAAATAATTTTTTATTTTTTATTTCAAAATATTTTTTGTTTAAATCAAAACGATTCCTTTACTAAAATTATGTAAACATATTTATTAAATACAAATTTCTAAAATATAGAGGTAAAACAAATCTTAGTTGGTTTACATTGAAAATATTAAAAAAAAATAAACACAAAAAAATGAGGTTAATAGAATATAACCCTTATTTTTAAAAAGAAGATTTTGAAAAGAAAAAAAAGTATTTTTAAAATATTTTATTTATGTTTAGAGAATTAAAGATATATAAAACATGTGTTTTCAAGAAAATAATTTTTATTTTCAATTAATAAATATATTTTTCTTTCTGTTCCTTATAGAAATTTTCATGACTCAACTATTCAAAAAGATTTTGGCAGTGGCCTTGAAATAACTGCCAATTGCTCGCTAAATACTAATTATTTGTATCTCTCCATGAAGCTTCCGAAGCTTCTTAATACTCTATTTATAAGACTTGTACCGAGTTAGGTAAGTAAAAAAAACAAACCCTATTTTTTTATTAAAAAAAAAATATAATTCATGGGTTTTTAAAATAAAATAAAAAACTTGAAGCAAAATTATTTAATTTTTTTTAATCAAGACTTTGATTAATCCATTAATTTAGGAATTAACCACATAGGTGGATTTCCAAGTCAGCTTTATAAGTATACTTAACATATTTGTGTAGGAATTGTTTGTTTTTATATTTTAAAAATGTTTTTAAGAAAATTAAATTTTTTTTTACTTTAAATTAATATATTTTTTTAATGTTTTTAGATATTTTGATATGCTAATATTAAAAATAATTTTTAAAAATAAAAATATATTATTTTAATATATTTTCAAGTAAAATATATTTTCAAGTAAAATATATTTTAAAAACCAACAACAACTTAAGTAATAAATATCCCCAACAGTAATAAATATGGTTTCAAGTTGTTCCCAAAAACAAAATTAACTTATATACCCAAAATGAATTTTACCCATTGTAAATTTGCATTGCTTTGAGGAAAGTATGAATTTTTTTAATTTTTTTTTCAGGAAAGAAGGGTGAATAATGAGAAAAATTGGAAGAAAGATTTGGTGAGGTAAAATTTCAACAGGAACAATTACAGTTCGTGAGCACCGACTACAAGAGTGATAGTTTCAAATTCGCATAAAATGTTTGTATATTTCAATAGGTACAAAAGCTTAACAACTAAGAGTATGAATCTTCATTTATAGTAGTCCGACCCATGTACAGTGTGTCGAGGAAAAATAGCAGCACAGCAGCAGCAAAATTGGCAACAACTCCAAAATTGACATTGCCCGTCACCCTTCTATGATCTAATTATACAAAGTTTTCGAAGCTAAAAGTATAATTTGAGATGCCCTTGCGAAGGTCTAAACCTTGAAGGAGCTAGCTCGGAATGGATCCTCCTCCGACTAGGCACTTTTCCTGACCTTGTAATGATGATAATTACCATTGTAATGTTGGCTGTTGCTCAGAGGATAATATCTTGGACTGGATCCTTTACTTCTCAGCAAGTTTGCAAGCCCGCTACCACCCTTCTTCCACAACCTCCACCAACACTTCCTCCGAGGGGAAGAAACACTCCCTAGCAAGTGACCACTTGGGTGGCTCTTCCCCTTTTTTGCCACGAGGCCACGAACCTCCGGTGGCTTATAGTTCCTTATCAAAGGCCACTTGATCCCATCAAAAAAGGGGTGTCTCTTAATGTCTGTGGCGCCCTTGATGCACCCTAGTCTCTGCCTTGGGTTCTTGACTAACAGCTTCTCAACCAAATCCCTGGCCTCTTCCATCCCTTTACCCTCCCCTTCCATCACACGGAAGGTCACCTGCTTGCTCGATGCTATATTGCGCAAGGTGCTCTCTTTACTCCCTCCCTTGAACGGTGTCGTTCCATACAGTAATTCATAGACCAAAACCCCAAAAGCCCACCAATCCACTCCATTACCATGACCGTTTCCAGACAACAACTCGGGAGCCAGGTACTCGTGGGTCCCAACACAGGATCTCGACGAAGCTGCCGTGGGCTCCGCCACAAACTCTTCCTCCACCACTTCCTCCTCCTCTACTCCCCTCCGATTAACCGTGCCGAAACAACCACCTCCTCTTCTCGTGGACCCCGCCATTCTTTTTTTGTGGACCCTTCTGTCAAAAGTGGGGACAACATCAGCTTTGAAACACAAATCGAAGTCAGATAACATTATATGACCATCTTCACGTAGTAATATGTTCTCCGGCTTTAGATCCCGGTAAACAACACCTACGGCATGTAAATACTCCAAAGCCACCAAGACCTCAGCAGCAAAGAACTTAACAGCCTGAACTGGTAACCGATTACCAGGCTGTTTACGTAGCAAAGAGTGGAGGTCTCCATTAGGACAGTAATCAATCAAAAGACAGGTGTAATGAGAGACTTCGAGATGGGCATAGAGTGTAGGCAAGAAAGGGTGGTCCAGCATGGAGAGAATCTCACCTTCCATCTGAACATGAGATAGTTTTTTATTGGTTAAGGAATCCTTATCTATAACTTTCAAAGCAAAGTTTGCATTGTTGCAGTCTCTAAGTTGGCAAAGAAAGACACGGCCAAGATTTCCTGTGCCTAGGTGGCGGAGGAGCTTGAGGTGTCGGAGGTGGAGTTTGCTATCTGTAGAGAGGTTGGTGGCTGTTTTTATAGCAGACCAATGTGGGTCACATTTACGATGGTGGAGAGAGTTTTTGATGGTGGTCGTTGTTGTTGTGGTGGAGGTGGTGGAGAGGCGGTCGTTGAAGCTGAGAGTTAGACTAGAACGAGCAAGGCTAGAGCGAGCACTTGAGGAGGCGAAAGTGCGGTCAGTGGTGGTGGAGTTGAAGCTGAAATCAAGATCGGTATCAGATGTGCAGCGATGAAGCTGGGTTTCTTCAACATCCATGGTTTTGTCGTGTGGAGAAAAATCAGAGAGAAATGAGCTGGAGATACAAGTGCTGGATGGCTGGCTTATAAGGAAGAGAGGGAGTGACAGAGGGGGCTGGCTTCACAGAATTAAATATTGTAGTTGGTTGACCAAACTATGCAGATAGGTGGTGGAAAGGAAATTGGAAGCTGGTGATAGGTTGACCCTTTTGCAAATTTCTTATTTTAAATTGTAATTAACTCTTAAAAATATCATTAGACACTAAACTTATTTTGGGTTAAGGACAAAATAACGATGATTTTATTTGTTTGGAAGTATATTTCTATTTTTTTTTAAAGTATTTTTTATTTTAAAATAATATTAAAATAATATTATTTTATTTTTAAAAAATTATTTTTGATATTTGCATATCAAAATGATGTAAAAACACTAAAAAATATTAATTTAAAATAAAAAAATAAAAAACTTTAATTCTTTTTAAAAAAATACTTTTAAAATACAAAAACAAATATTACATGTGCTATAAGATTTTGACAATGACATATTTATTTTACGAGAGCAAGCATTTTTAATATATTGTTATATAGTATAATATATAATATTATATTATGACATTTATTTAATATTTTTATTTTTATTTAATATTTTTTTAAAATATTTTTTTAAATGATGATTTAAATGTTTGAGTTTAAAAATTAAGGATATGAAACCTCTCTAACACCGGATTAATCCCTTTATTGATGGGATCAAGATATTTATATAGAATATGAACTTCTACATTGCTTTTTTCTTCTGTGTGTGTGTGTTGAAATTAAATTAAAAAATCAAATCTTAAATAAATATTTTAAACCTAAACTGATAATGCATTCATACAAAAATGAACGAACTCTTAATAGTCCAATCCCATAACAATTATGTAATAAATTATTAAGTAGCTTCCAAAACATGATCTTGAGTACTTCTAAAACCCATGAAATAATCTCTATGTGAGATTCTAGCGGAGAATTATGTTGATTATTTTTTAAAGTATTTTTTATTTAAAAATAAATTAAAATAATATTTTTTATTTTTTAAATTAATTTTTATATCACCACGTCAAAAATTTAAAAATATAAAAAATTAATTTTAAATAAAAAAAATCAAACTTTACCCAATTCCTTTTAAAACGCAATGCCAAATAGTAGCAAAATCACAAGAATTTTAAAAGCAATTCACGGTGTTTAGAATTGTTGATAAAGATTGTTTTTTTAAAAATAAATTAATTCTTTTTATATAGTATATTAAAATAATTTAAAAAATATTAATTAAAAAAAGCAAATTTAAAATTGTTTTAAAAGGATGCATGAAAACAGAGGGGTGGTGGTTCGAATCCAGAAACTGACAGAGGAAAGGAGAAGCAAAGGCGCGTATTGGTGTTGGATTCTGTGTAAAATAAATTACTTACAAGATAGCAACGGTCAGTCGGCTCTATGCTCTTCCTTTAAGCCACGACTTTCGTATTAACTTTGTTAATTCTACTTGCTTGCTTGCTTGCCGTGTTCTTGGGTTAGATCAGTTTCCACCAATCACATGATTACAACAATAAAGTTTTGCCTCCCTCGTTTGCTTGGATTTCTCGTCGTTCATGTCAGGATGTTATTTCAGCTCACGCTCTCTCACGTCATCCACATAGAATTAGGATCTTCCCGAGTTCTAAGATTGTAGATATTTGGATACAACAAGTTTGAATTGAAAAAAACATGTTGACGATAAAGCATGAGTTAGTTTTATTGATTAAATATCAAGATGTTTATTTAAAATTATGTTAATTTTATAGAAAATAAATCGAAATAAATTATAAAAATCAGTTTTAAATCAACTAAAAATTAAATTATAAAATTAATAAAAAAAAAAAGGGGGAAGGGATTCAATCTAAAAAAAATTATTAACATGAGTATACAGGTCAGTTTATACATACCTTGACTAATTTTATGAACCTTAGAATTAATAATTACATAAATCTTCATGAACCCTAAAATTTATAAAATTTAAAATGAAGATTAAAAAAAAAAAAAAACCAAACTAGTAAGACAACCCCACGAAATTATTCATTGCAACTACTTTATTGAATTGCTCGGAGAGTGACTAATTAATAAGAACAAAAATTAAATTCAAGCGAAACATGGTGGAAATAATACACTGAGCATATATTCGAATTCCATCATGGACGCCATTGTTGGCAGATGGCTTGGTGGTTACGACGCCGTGGGGTCTGTATACATCACCATCATTCATGCTCATAGCTCATGGTACTATTTTGTCCGTCAACTTTAATCATTATTGCCGAGCAAGATGCAATGTACCCAGAGAAGAAAAAAGGGCATCAAAGCAACTTGTTTTCTTGAGCTTGCCAGCCAACTTTTTTAATTCTTATCAATCTAAGAAATTCATGACTCGGAATTTGATCCGAATGGGATTTTACTCGGAATAAAGAAAACATCAAGGCAAGCTTGTCCGCCACCATTAAATATTTGATGTTATAGTTGTTTAAGTGGGTAACGATCTAAAGAAGTCATGACCCGAAATTCGATCCCAATGAGATTTCGAGTCGAATAAAAGCACGTTAAACCAAATTATTTTGTTGAGTTAATTTGTCAACCAACATTAAAAATTGATATTATAGTTGTTATATTTGTGATGATATTCGTGACGAGCTAGAAAATATTCATGATTTAAAATTTAATTTGAATAAAATATATTAATTGAATTGATAGACTTGAACATGTTATTTTTAATAGTTTAATTAACTCGATAAAAATTAATTCAAATTCAATTGAATTAACATCAAATAAATTAATTTTTATAAAAAAGAATGGGATGACATCAGTGCTCATGGTGTTTGGTTTCTTGAATTTTTAAGTTAGGTTTTTCATTGGATGATTATAATTATTTTGTCGAAATACCACCGAATAAGTTTATAATTAATTCTAAACAAGATCTCTTATTAATTAATTAAATGATTAATAAATTTCTTAATTATTTAATATTCAAGGATGATTTTTGTACTTGTTGATATTAATACGAGAGAATCATTAATTTTAAAACATTCACTATTTATTTCCAAGTACAGTCGTGTACAATTTTATTCTCAAGAGTAATTATATTCAAATTATGTGATCTTTTTAGCTCTATTTTTCTAAGATTTTTATGTCTTGGGCACTCTTTTTTTCTCGTTTCGAAACGGGGTACTGCCGAGTGGGGTGGTTCTGACAGAAAGTCGTGTTGCATTGTAAAAAACAATGGCTGAAAAGGACTTGTACATGCACAGATGCTAGCTAGGTAGGCAGGCTAGGGTAGGAAACAGGCATCCGTAAATCAGCGATCGGCATCACTGTTTGTGCCTGTGCCTTACGTACTCTACATATTATTAAATAGTGTGGTTTTCTTTTTCTGAGCCCTTTCATTTATTATATTTATATTTATTTCTCTTGTAGCTAGCTTCCTTATTCATGATTCAATTATTGTAATCATTCTAATTAATTTTTGAAGTATTTTTTATTTTTTAAAAATTATTTTTGATATCAGTGTATTAAAATAATTTAAAAATATCAAAAAAAATATTAATTTAAAGTAAAAAAAAATAAAAAATTTAATTTTTTTAAAAATATTTTTAAAACACAAAAATAAACAGATATCGTGTGATTGTCCTTAGCTAATACATTTTGAATTTGTTTCATTCTTCATTAAAAACAATAATAATAAAAGAGAGTTGAATTTATTAAAATTTCTCAATATTTAATAAAACCCTATATATCATTATTCAAACAATTTAATTTATTTTTTTATAAAAAAAATACAAAGTCATTTATTAAATTTCAATCTTACTCTTTTTTTTTTTTGTTAAATAAAGTCACTCATCCACATCTCAATTATATTTTATTATAACATTTTAATCTCAAAAAACCTATTAATAAAAGATTTTTTTTCTCTTTTGTTTATCTGGTATTGTTTTTTAAATGAGGGTTGGATAAATTTTGAAATTGTTTTTATTTAAAATTAATTTTTTTATATTTCCTAATTGTTTTGATTTGTTTATATTTAAAAAAATAATATTTTAATATATTTTTTAAATAAAAAACAATTTTTTAATATTTTAAGTTCGGAGGATTACGTGTTTATTTTATTTTATGAAATTTACGTGGTATCAAAAAGCTCCACGCAGCAAGTACTCGTGGTCTTTTATCATGTAATAAATGTTCACTTTCTGAGTCGACGTCGTCCTTTGTCCAGACACCATGATCATACATAACAGCACCCGTGATCTGCTCTTCAGCGTTAGATAAGGGAATGCGTGCGTGGAGAGCAATCAGCCAGGCCTCCAAAGTTGTCACTTTCTTCCTCGTTCTGAACATCTTCTTGAAAATAATTCGAGGGGAATTGTTAGTATTACAGAGAAAACTTGAGCAATTAGGAATTATATCAGAAATATCGTTCAAGAGGATGCAAGACCACTGCTGGGTGATATCAAATTTCTTAAATGGTGTTCGAGAGTGTGGTAATGGTTGATTTTTAAAGTGTTTTTTGCTTGAAAATACATCAAAATAATATATTTTTTTATTTTTTAAAAAAATTATTTTTCACATCAGCACGTCAAAATAATATGCTAACACAAAAAAATTTAATTTAAAATAGAGAAGAAAATAAAAAAAATTATTTTTTTTCAAAAATATTTTTAAAATATAAAAATAAACAAGCCTTAAAACTTACCTGTCAGGACCAACTTAAAACCTAGGTTAATAATTATATAGGTTAATCCAATTTAATCTGAATTTTAAAAAGAAAAAAAAATGTAATTTCAAGATTTTTTTAAGAGGTAAAAATAAAAAAATATTTTTATATTAAAAAAAGAAACAAATATTTGTTTAGATTATTCGACTCAATTCAATTTAATTTTTTTTTAAATACTCAACTTGAATTAAGAATTAGGTAAGGTGGGGTTGGATAACACTAGATGATTCTAGGCAGCTCTTCTTAGGTTGCCAATATAATTTTTATAATAAGCTTCTTTTAATTAAACAATAAGTTTTCTAAAGACAATATAAAAAGGAAATGCCCTTTTCTCTTCACGTGTTCGTATTAATTAATATATCACTAGCATTGAGCACCCGATAATAATTGGTGGGATTTTTTTAGAGCATATAAGTCTAGATGGTGTTGTCTTGGCTCATGTTATTTGCCTAATTTTAAAGAAAAAAATTATTTTGTTACCCAAAAATTTATGCAATTGTACTGAATTTTATATATAATTACGTTACAAACTACTCTTGGATTTCAATTTAAAAAATATATATTTTGAAGAGAAAAAACCTCAACTACTAATCAAATTCCTTTCTTCACATGGTTTTTTTTTTTATTAACATAGGTGTCCGGACCAGTTTACACGTACCTCGACTAATCTCACGAACCTTAAAGTTAACGACTAAGTAAATTTTAGTGGCCGTCATATTAACAACCACATGACTCGAACATGAGAATACAGGAAAAGCAAAACTCTTAATCTCAAACTCTTATTAATCGACCACCTATTAGATGATTTATAAAATTTAACGATTACAATATATATTCATCACCTTTTATGATATAATATTTACTGGATCTATAACTTTTTCCCGGCCTTATATTTTGGAGAAACCATCTATATACCCCAGTGATAATATTTATAAAAATAGTTTTTTTTAAATTAGATAAAAAATTATAATAGTGAAAAAAATAATTTGTATGGTTTGTGAAAATATAATAACGGTTTTTTTAAAGTATTTTTTATTTAGAAATATATTAAAATAGTATTTTTTATTTTTTAAAAATTATTTTTTATAACAGTATATTAAAACATTTTTAAAAAAAAATTAAAATTTTTTTTTATTAAAAATCTAACGCAAACACGGCTCCGATTATATTCCTAGAGGAAGAAAAAAGCCTGAAAGCTCATTGACTGGCCAGTAGCACAGCTAAACGTTAGCTGGAACCTTCTTAATTTTATTTATTATATTCCAATTTAATTAAATTTAGAATTTTCAGACATAAAAAGAAAAGGAGGGAAGAAATGGAGGTAGTGGCCCCCGTGTGATGGGCCAGTTTGATCGGTTCTAAAAAGGGTTGGGACCCATGTGGAAGTGAAAGGACGATGCTGTCTGCCACGTGGGCAACATCGGTCCTACATTGTCGCCTGCTTGCATCAAAAATTCAACTAGTGGCATGAGGATTTAGTAGTTGAATTCTGAAAGGAAAAAAATTTAATATTTAATAAAATATATTTTTCAAGTACTAACATAATTCATCAATAATGGCTTTCAACCTCCTAGCTCATGACAATAATGTAGGCAAACAATTATGAACTTGTCCTTTCATTTAGATCAAGGTTTTCAAGGGTTTATTTATTTTTATATTTTAAAAGAATATAAACAATTATTTTTTTCAATTTTATTTTTTTTTATTTTTAGATTATTTTGATATGCTATATTAAAAATTAATTTTAAAAAATAAAAAAAATTATTTTAATATATTTTCAAATAAAAACAATTTGAAAAGCAACCGCTACCACAGTATCAAAAAACAGTTTTAAAAGTGTTTTTGAATTTTTTTTTGTTTCAAATTAATTTTTCTTATGATTTTGAATTATTTTGATGTGCTGGTGTTTAAAAAATTATTTTAATGTATTTTCAAGCAAAAAACACTAAAATTATCCTTGGGGTGGTTCAATTTTTATTTTCTTTGCCTTTTTTTAGTATTTAAAATTAATATTTTTGGAAGAGAAAAATAGCATCTTTGTGAATGTTGTCCACTCCCTGTTGGTCTTCATGATCCAAGTAATTATCACAACAAATGTCACAAGTTAATCATGAATGCAAATGGATTAATGGAGTAGATGATTCACATTTGAAAGGAATAATAATTCAATTAAAACTACATGGATTGATAAGTAATGGTCCTTTGAGACCCATCATTTAAAAACTAGTATACCAATATTTAAGAAAATTAGTACTTAAATCTCTTTTCAATTTCGAAAAAAATCAATCAACTCTTTTTTTTTCTTTCCATAACAATGCTTATATAGGCGAAGAAATTCCCCAATACTTTTACTTTTTATAGTAATATTTGGTTACTATCTTGAGATAAAAAAAATATAAAAATAGCAAGAATAACAAAGACATATCTTCTTGCATTTCATGTTTTGAAAATACAGAATCTCACTTTAAAGTCATCACGGAAATATATTTATTTTATGTTTATATTTATGTTTTTTTTCAATCAAATTCGTTTTTGTTTTATATTTTTGCCTATTATATGCTGAAACAGTAACTAAACAATAACACGTGACTAGAAAAAATTATTAATTCAGATAATGGATTAAAATAAAAACTTAGGATGAATAAAATATAACAAGCAACACATGTCGATCAAATGGCTGCCATGTGCATTGCAATTGCAATTCAATAAAATGCAAAAGCATATAAACAGAGAAAGATACCGCACCTTAGCAATGTATTCACAACTTAATCTATGACCTAAACATGTTGTTCCCCATGATTACCCCACATTCTTTCACATGACCAATTTGCCTAGGGCATTTCCACAGCAAGAAATAGGCTTCTTCTTCCATGCTTGAACCTCTGCTCGACATGGTCAAGGTTTCAAGAGCCAGGCATGGCAGGGACAGGTGGCAATTCCATGTGCAACCAGCCTGTATTTATTTATACACCATCAGTTTGTCTTCTAATCCTTTCATAATCAATCACTAAGCATGGCACAATGTGTGTTCATAGAATGATGGGTATTTTTTTTGTTTGACATGTGGGGGGTTTTATTGTGCCCTAGGAGTGAGGCCCAGAAAATGATTAGGGCCCATTATGTTGACATGGCCCACAAGGTGATATGGGTATCCTTAATTATTCCATTCCGGTCCCTCTATTTATTACTTGTGGGGAGAAGAAGAAGGAAGAAGGACTTTCATGGCTTGACTCCATTTGGGATTATCATGCACTCGGGATAATTTATTTTCAGGATGAAGAATGATGATCACAATCAATTCCCAAAATTAATGGAAATATGATTTTTATCTGATTAATTTTTGAAATCGATTATATACATTGCAATTTCTTTTTTCGATCCATGGATTTTCAGAAAGTAATGAGAATAAATGGGATTCATTCCCCCCATCGAAATCGTGAACTTGTCTCAATGCATGCATTCTCTAGAACAGGGATGCTCTCATGTGATGGATACGGGGAATGGTCTTCAAGAAGGAGATTTTCCTCATGTGTTAAACTTTGGATTAAAGACTCATGATGTTCAATTTCAGAAAGAGTGGTTAAAAATATGGTAGTGATTGTTTTTCAAAGTGTTTTTTGCTCGGAAATGCATCAAAATAATATTTTTTTTTATTTTTAAAAAATTATTTTTGACATCTACACATTAAAACGATCTAAAAATAAAAAAAAATTAATAAAAATTAAAAACAAATTCAAGGCAGACATACAAGCAGACCTTTGTCTCAACATTTTTGGATACAATGTATCCAACGATCCAATCTCCTGATTATAATTAATAATTTAATTAATTGTTGAGTGTAATCAAATCATGAGATGATATTGAAGCCCTTTTTTAATAGTATCTTCTCAAAATCAACCTTATTATATCACTTCAAATTTCAGGCACGATCCATTGTTTTATCATCCTCAAGAACTGCTAATCATTAACTAGGATCCCATAAATCTGTAGATCAAGTGTTAGAAGAGAGAGAGAGAATACATGGAATCAACAGCTCTTACTACAATGATTAACACAAGCAAAAGATGCTTTTCTGAGTTCTTTAATCAACTTGTATTTTATAAAAGAGAGGGGATAAAGAAGAGGTTGTCTGTAATACAGTTGGCTAATTAATTGGGCCGAGAAAAATGTCAAGAGCCATCATTATTAGTAGGAGAAGATGCTGATTGGTAGCTTGTTATGGAGGTCAGAATAAGTTCATTAATGGTGCATGCTTTATAGGGAAGTTCAGGTATATTTGGAATTGTGATTGCGACCATGATTTAAAATATTTATTGTTTAGAAATATTTTAAAATGATATTAATACATTAAAACAATCTAAAAATAAAAAAAAATAAAAAAAAATTTAAGGAAATACGATACAAACCGCGTTTCCAAACACACTTTAAAATCTAGCTTATTCAAGAACTTCAGTCATGAGTTTAATTTTTTTAAAAAATAAAAATGGTATTAAGAAAAAAAAATAAACTGATTTTTGACTAATTTGATTAGATTACGAGTTTATCCTTCAAGTTAATTCAACCATATTAGATTAATTCTAAATTTAAGCTTTTTTCTATGTAATTGTAGTGCAGGATTTCTTTACGATGATATAGTTTTAATTTTGGTAAATTGAAAGAGCCCAATATCAAAATTAATTGATATTGTGTCGGCAATAAACTTCCTTTGTCCTTTTTAACCAGAAAAACTTCCTAGTCCTTGTGTCGGCAGAGACAAAGCCTCCACGCTTCATCACTAATCGACGGTCCCCTTTTTAATTGGTGGAGGATCGGACGTTCTTGTTCTATAAGAACTGATTACATTACAATTTTAAATAAAAAAGGTCAAGTGAAATACACTGCAGCACTGGACACAAAACACAACAATGTTTTTTTTTTTTTCCTTTTAGAATTGTTTATATTTGTTCCCTTAATTTCCTTTTCTTTTTACTTGTTTTTTTTTTACATCACTTTGATTTGCAATTGATGATGATGATATATTTTCCATGTGTGCATAAAAGAATCTGAAGATGCCGAGAAAATATTTTGTTTCTCGGTTAATTCTTGATTTTATAAAACAAAATTCAATTTATTTGATTTATAATAATTAGAGCTTTAAAGGCACAATTTGAAGATTAAAAAAAAATATTCAATCCTTTTATTTTAATTAAATTCAGGGATTGATTTGCACGGTCAAATAAAAGTTCATGTCTCTTTTTATTTCAATCCCTAAACTTTTATCTTTTTAATTTGATCCGTTTTCATTAGCTTTATTTGGGATTTGACTCTTAATTTTATTTTGTTAGCCTTGATACAAGTATCTTGCAATATTGAAGAACCTCGAAGTTTCTTTTTCCTTTTTTATTATTCAATATAAGTTTTTGTTATTTCTTTATTTTCTTTTCCAATAACTAAATTATATTTATTATAGTTATATGATTTTTCTTATTGTTATAAAATTTTCATATTGTCTTCCACTAGAAAACTAAATTTTTCCTCACTATTTTTTATCCTAGATTTTTTATAGTTAATTTTCTTTTAATTATTTATAAGTTAATTCATGTTATTTTAATCTCGATAAATGAAGATAATGACAAACAAATTGATAATTTATAGTCAAATACTTTCGTGTGTAATCTGGACATTTACTTGTTACAAATATATTAATTTACTCCAACATCTCATATATTATATTAAACAAAAATAGCTAAAAAAAGTATCAAAGAAAAAATAAATTAAGACACCAAAATTTCTTTCATCATTTTTATAACGTAAAGGTTGTTTTAACTATACCTTCACAAAAATAACTTTGTAAGAATTTACTTTCTATTACAATGACACCAAAATTTCTTTCATCATTTAGTTTATTTTTTTTAATGATTTATAACTTAAAAATACCTTTATTATAATACCAGTTATTAAACCCGGCTTTGCCTAGCAAGTCCACATGGTATCCGATCTAGGTTGGGTTTTAAAAAATATTATTTGGAAGTTGATTTGATTAAAAACCTAGGTTAATTGGCGAACCAGTAAAAACTTGGATTGATTTTTTTTAGTTTTTTTTTTCAAAATAACTATGTTTTAACTTAAAAAAAAATTAAAATGATATCTTTTTGATTGACTCCGGTTAATCCAATCAATCCATAAATTGTATTCTAGGTTCGTTTATGGGACGGACCAAGATTCAACACTATGATTAATATGCGAGTAAATGGGTGTTAGGAATTGTGGTACATAGAGCTTATCAAAAAAAAATTTATTTAAAAATATATTAAAATAATTTTTTTATATTCGACATAAACATATCAAAATCATTAAAAAACACTATAAAAAATATTAATTTAATATATTTTTTTTGAAAACAAATACATTTTTAAAACATACTCAAATAAAATTGAAAACATAATATAAGATGCGCGTTAAGAAACGATATAATTTCCCAAACAAGAAGGACCTTCGAATTGGGTTTGGGCTAGTGATATGACGCCCAACACCCTAAATAAAAGCCTAATCCATCCATTCATTTGACAATTTTAGTCAACCAAAACTTGAGCTCCTATTGGTCATGGTCTCTGGAAGTCATTTTCTCCAAATGAAAACAGAGTCAATATTAAGATATGTGTTTTTGATGAAAAATAATTTTATTTTAATAAGTAATTTTTATAAAAAATAGATTATTTAAAAGTAAATTATTTTTCAATGTTTGGTAGTGTTATAAAAAATAAATTAAAAAATACTTTCAAGTGTTTGATTATGTTATGGAAAATGAGCTGAAAAATAACTTATTAATGTTTTTTTTTTCAAGTTTATTAAAAGAACGAGGACTAAATTTTACAAATAAAAAAGGTTGAAGGATGATGAAATTGAATAACAATTTCATAGATTATTTTAAATAAAATAAATAATAATTAAAATAATAAATACTAAATCTAATAGATAAAAAAGTTGAAAGATGATATAATTAAAAAATATATAATTTTAAATAAAATAAATAGTAATTAAAAGAATGAGATCAAATCTGATAGATAAAAAATTTCAATTAAAAAAAAATAATAATTAAAAAAATAAAAACTAAAATTGATATAAAAATTAAATTAAATTAAATTCTAAAAAATTAAATTAAAAAATAAAAGAATCAATAATTAAATTTTATATAATCAATAAATAATAATATATTTCTAAATTTTTTATAATTTATAGAAAATATTTTTTTGTATAAAATAAATTTTTTTTTTAAAAAAAAACTAAGTCAATTTTTTCTTAACCAGAAAATATCTTTTACGGATTAATTGTTTTCATAATAAATAAACATAGAAAAACTTTTAAAGTGGTTTAGAAACAGACTTCTCAATGAACTTTCCATATCTAATTTAAAATCTATCTTCACTCTCCCTTTCACCCACTCTGCGTTTTGATCTCACCACGTGTCCCTTACGCTTAGTCAATTGGGGCGTGTATCACACTCCCTACCTTTGCGCAAACGTTTCGTGTGCCGTCAAATTTGATTCTCGTCGGTAGTAACGCCTTTTATTTTAAATACTGAAAAACAAAAATCTGGGTTTGTAGGGTTTAACCGAAACAGGACCTGGGTCTGTCTAGATTTTTAAATGGTGAAGAAAAACGAGAGCTTTAAGCCCAAACAAGAAAGCAAGAAGGAGAGAAAGAGATGGAGTTCATGGGGGTTGATCGGGGCATTAGTGGCAGTTGCTCTGGCAGTTGCTGTAGCTGTTACTGTTTCTCCAATGACCGCTTCAAAGATTGGTTCTTTGATTAACAGCAATAACAAGTCATGTCAATGCCCTTCTTCTCAGGTACAATTCATTCTTTCTAGTTTTGGATGTTAATTGTTTGTGATTTGGCAATCATTTGGTTATTTGTTTTTGGTTTTGTGCGCAGGATTCAGGGAAATATAAGGGAGTGATTGAGGATTGTTGTTGTGATTATGAGAGTGTAGATAGTGTAAATGGAGAGGTGTTGCATCCTTTGCTTCAAGAGCTTGTTACAACACCGTTTTTTCGGTATTTTAAGGTAAGGATTTTCTGTTTTTGTGTTATTTTGGGGTCATGTACTTTTAGTTTTATTGTGATAGTGAGTGTTTCTTGGTGAAATATTTTTGCACATGGTAAAGAAATGATGAAGATTATGGCTTTTGCTGCAATTTTACCAGACCTGAGCAAATAATTCTTAGTTGTGGTGGTCAAGTATCAATGCAATAGGAAAATTAGTCTGTTTGGATGCTGGTGTTAGCCTCACATTCGTTTTGGGAGAACCTTTTTTGCTCTAAATTTTGCTGTAGTGGAAACAATAGGTTCATGTAAAGGCTTACAAAATGGACTTCATGTGGCACTTGTTCATTGAATTGGCTCCTTTTATGTGCTGAAGTGGCTGTTTCTAAATTATTTTGTTTCAATGTGACATCTTGGGAACCATTTCAATATCGGGGAAGACATGGGTTAAGAGTGATTATCGTATTTGTGTCCAGAATAAATATTCAACAAAACATAAACATCATTTTGTTCAATTTCCCATTGTGCTGTAAATCTGAGCACCTGTAATAGTTGACTACTGTGATTCTTTTATTTTCCTTTTTGACATGAGATGCATTTTCCTTATGGGAGGTTAAATTGTGGTGCGACTGCCCTTTCTGGCCCGATGATGGTATGTGCCGCTTGCGTGATTGCAGTGTTTGTGAATGCCCAGAAAACGAGTTCCCAGAACCTCTTAAGAAGCCATTCCTCTATGGTCTTCCAGCAGATGATGTGGCGTGTCAAGAGGGAAATCCACAGGCTGCTGTTGATCGCACATTAGACAGTAGAGCTTTTAAAGGATGGATAGAGACAGATAATCCATGGACAAATGATGACGAGACTGATAATGGTAACTGCTGACTTTTTGGTGAATGCAGACTGCATAATTTTCTTGGTTTTGAATCTTGAAGATCATGTAGTATCCAGCTTTCTACTGTATGGAAGGAGATATAGTATTTACAAATTGGAAAGTACATGATAACTTAGGCATCACTTTTGATTAATAAGACCATGAATACAGTTAGCTTCCATTTAGTCATAACTTGGTGAGACTGCAACTGATTATTGAACTATCATGTTTCCAATAGAAATTATAGAACCCTGAATTTTAGTATCACCTCAAATTGCTGTTACAAGTATTATCTTCCCTTTAGTGAGGGGGTTATTTCTTAAAAGAACATTGCATAGACTTACTATTGAAGTATCTTGTAGATGAGATGACATATGTGAATCTCTTATTGAATCCGGAACGCTACACTGGTTATGTTGGTCCATCAGCTAGAAGAATATGGGATGCTGTTTACTCAGAGAATTGCCCAAAATGTAAGCTGATTTTTTAATTTCTCTGCGGATGCATTGACTGCTGGAATTGCCATGGGCTGCAAGATGATCAATATAATAAAATGTCTTTGAAATTAGCAGAGCAGGCAATTGAATTTTGCTGACTGAGATAATTGGTTAATCTGTTGCATTTACTTGCATAGTTGAAATTGAATTCTGTTCCCTTTTGAGTTCAAAATATTGGTTGAAGATATTTTATTGAACTAGTCAATCATGTAGAACTCAGACTTGTCTTTCATGAAACTCTTGCATGAGGTGAAAGGAAAAAAAACAGGATTATATTCATCACTTTTTCTTAGATATTTTATTTTCTGCTGTTTCTCTCGAATTTGAAAGTCACCATGCATTTCCTGTGGTGTGTGGTGAATCTCTATGAATGTCCATGTTTCTTCAAAGCTTCTAATTCTTAATTTTGATTTCTTTTCATTGCTACAATCCATTTAACTTCCTGCAGATCCATCGGGAGAGATGTGCCAGGAGAAAAAAGTATTATACAAATTAATATCTGGCCTCCACTCTTCCATTTCAATCCATATAGCTGTTGACTATCTTCTTGATGAGAGCACCAATAAGGTTTTCTTTCTGCCTTGTCCTATCAACACTGCTGTAATTCCTGTTTTGAATGTTCTCAACATAATAACTTACGAAATTTTAGGCATTGGCCACACTGCATCTCTCTTTTATACTATATGTCTTTTTTGTTCTTGAAGGTCCTTTCTGATAGAACCTTGTACATTATACAGTCATCTAGAGTTACCTAAATTGCATCATTTCCTGAAGTTTTATTCTGTCTATGTAATTTAGAATAACTAGATAAGTAATGCAGGGAAATTTTTAACAAAAATGAAATGAACTCAATGAAGACAAACCCAACTATATTAATTTGATTGGACACTGATGTTGTTTATGTACATTTTCAGTGGGGTCAGAACCCGGAATTGATGTATGATCGTGTTCTCAGATATCCTGATCGTGTCAGAAACTTGTACTTCACATTCCTCTTTGTTTTGCGTGCCGTGACTAAAGTGAGTACTGTAATACGTGTCTGGTAGATAATTTCAGACATTGATAATGGAGTTTGTTGGTGCTATTTTATTCAAAATTTGTTATAGGCAGCAGATTACCTGGAGCAGGCTGAGTATGACACTGGTAACCATACAGAGGACCTAGAGACAGAGTCTTTAGTGAGGCAGTTACTTCACAACCCCAAACTCCAAGCTGCTTGTCCTCTTCCATTTGATGAAGCTAAGTTATGGCAAGGTCAAAGTGGACCTGAACTGAAGCAGCAAATTCAAAAGCAATTCAGAAATATTAGGTCCTCTTTTTAAGACTCAACTAATGTTTTGTCTTGAATGGA
Source organism: Populus x sibirica (assembly GCA_019202695.1). NCBI lineage: Eukaryota > Viridiplantae > Streptophyta > Magnoliopsida > Malpighiales > Salicaceae > Populus > Populus x sibirica. Next base: position 2,441,562 of record JAGMVL010001426.1, read on the forward strand.
AGGCTCCTCTTATAAAGAGAAATTGATTTTCTTCATGCGATTTCTTTAGGTCCTGATATTCAATTCTAGCAATTTTAAAGGACAGTAAAATGTGATTCTGAAAGATGATTTTTTCTCATAATTTTTTTGAATTTTCTTAACTAGCTAATTGATCATACCACTTTTTTTTTTAAATTATTTTGTATGCCTTATTAATTTATCATATAAACATATTGCAGTGCATTGATGGACTGTGTTGGCTGTGAGAAGTGTAGACTCTGGGGGAAACTTCAGGTTCTTGGCCTTGGTACTGCATTGAAGATCCTCTTTTCTGTTGATGGTCAAAATCAGCCAAGCGAATCTGTGAGTTTTTGAATGTTCTGGATTTCATATGTTTTGCATATCATTAAATTCTCCAAAAGGACTGGTCACTGAATGGAATTGGTAAATCCAAATGTTAGCTCTGTCTAATATATGCTTGAACTGCTGTCATTGCAGCTCCAACTACAACGAAATGAAGTGATTGCTCTGGTAAATTTGCTCAATCGACTCTCAGAATCTATAAAATACGTTTGTGAACAGGGACCTTCAATTGAGAAGACCATGGAGAGACAGATATCAGATCCTTCTGAAACCAAGTATGCTAGTACATGATAGAGAGCAGGGGAGTCTCTGTTTCGGCTTTGGTAACTAATTGTTTATCCTACTAAATTGTTTAAGATTCATGGTACCAATGAGTGAAGCTGGTAAAACATACGCCGAAACGATGTTTGCAGGTTAGGGAAATCATCAGCATAGCAAGTCATTGTTAGACACTGCTGTAAAAAGTTTGAAGGCTGCTTTACAGTCATACATACCAGTATCGCTTAAGAGCAATAGGTCAGGGGTTTTGCAGAAACACAGTCTTCCCGAGAACACAAGTCCCACGCAAATGTTGGTATAAAATAGTCTGGAGTAGGCATAGTTTTGAACACTTAAATGTGGTACTCAACATTTGCCTGATTGGGCCTGTTGTTGCTGGTTGCAGAAATTAAACAAAGAAAACAAGTATACGACACGTATTGATGCAATTTTTGTTTCTCACTTCATGTGATTCATGTTTTTCGTCATCGTTAAGTTTTCTTGTATCCTATACCAATTACTGTCTGGTTAAAAAAATCCACCCCCTAAGAAAAAAAAAATCGTGGTATAATCGTCTCTGTAATTAGTTCCCTCTTCTATTTATCTGTACCTCACAATAATTGTTAGTGTAACATTTGTTGCTGTTTAACTAAAAAAGGCATCTTAAGACACGATTTCGTTGAGATGACTGCACAAACCATTCAACGGATAATCTCATGGTGGTGTAGAGCATCATATCCCTAGTTCAAGTTGTTTTGATAGAGTGAGTGGATTATTACCAATTCTTCTGGTTCATAAATATGCTGCAGTGTGCTCCTCTAATTTCTGTTTGCATCGGTGATTCTTCCACAAGAAAACGCCATTTCATGTTTCCACGAGGCTCTGATACAGATGTGAACGCATCTGCCAAGGCTTCGCAAATGTGACGATTATACAATTACAAGATTCAAACAGATGATTAGCATAATAAAAAAATACACACCATAATCCTTTCTTACCCTTCTATTATACAAGAAGGAATGAAGCAGATGTAATGTCAGATATCAGTGAGAAATGTATCAATTAGACTGGAGTTCTTGCCACTGTTCCACTATTCCACCTCCTTTCCTTTTCTCCTAGCATCTGCTTCTGCTGAGTTTCCCTCATTCCTGTTCTTCTACCATTTCCTAGCAATACCCGATGGGCGGTCCTGCCTCGACTTCCAATAGAGACTCTAACCTTCTCCATCCCGACATTTATACCACCTCTTCTCATATGTTGCTGCAGTGGGGACTTCATGTTAACTTTCTTTTGAAGGCTTCGTTTCAACATGGTGCTTATCCGCTTGGAGCCATATCTGATTTCTTTAGGGCTGTCGCATTGTGTCTGCTCAGGCAAACAGTTTGTTTCAGACCCTTCCGAATCTTCTTTCATATCCACTTGACATAATGGAAATGAACTTGGTATGCTCGGTACACTTGGGAGTGGAATCATTGAGTTCCGCCTTGGAGCTGGGGCTGCTAGGACGTGTCTTGCTGTTGTACAAATTGAGGCTCTGCCAGTCCTCTTCAGCAATCGTGGTTGATCAGCCATGGCAGGGTTGTTTTCTTTTTCAGTAGAGTCAGTCAACTTGACAACCCCCTCCGTGGAGGGAAGGGGGATTGTGGATTTGTAACTGGTGTTCCCCATTGGTGGCAGAGTCAGATTTATCTGTTCTTTGTCCAACGCACCATTCACAGGTTCATCAAAATTCTTGTTACTCCCTAATATTCGATTTGCAAGCGGCGGCCTAGATGGTGCAATAATTTGCTCATCTTGCTGCTGTTTCGTTTGCTGTTGCTGCTGTTGCTCGGCAATCTTTGTGTCCACATGCTGGCGTGCCAGCTTCCTTTCAACTAGGAGCTGTGCCTCAAGCTCCTTTACCTGCAAAATCAACGAAAGAAAAGGGAAACTAAACATCCATCTTCCAGCATAATGAAAAATGAAAAAATTGGTGAGCTGATTTATAAGTGAAGTTGCAATGGTTTCTGACAACCTATATACTACCTTATCTTGCAAGATCTTATATTTAAAGTCCTTTTCTTTTGTCTTCAAGTCCAGTCCATTGATTGTATCCTCCAACTTCTTTATTTGCACATCTTTGCTTTTCAAATCTTGCTTTGATTTCTCAGCCTTAACAGACAGGAGAGCCCATTTCCATGGACATATAGGAACAGTCAGACAGACTTAATAGAAAGGTGATAACCATAGATTAAGGCTAAATAAAGAACAGGGCATTTAAAGTATAAGTTATCACTATACCATCTGCTTGTATCTCAGAAGTTCAGCATTGTCCATCTGTCTCTTTGCAGGCCCCAACTCTATCCCTCTAACTCTGCTTGCAAAATTGAGCGAGCATAGAGTCTCACCTAGGTCATTCTCATTAGGGCTGATCTGTAGAAACATGAGTGTCTTTGAATCTCCTCCTAAAAAATATGGATCCAGATATTAGTTTTACTCATTTTATACCTGCATAACTCATCTAAATCAACCCAAATTTATATTTACTGCATAGTTCAGGTAGAAAATACCTAGGGAGTCTTGAAGAAGGTGCGTGAGCTTTGAATTTCTGGACAGCAAGCAAACGTGTTATTAACATTTACACTGAAGGTATGCATATTGGGTTGTTAGTTTGCACGTAGAAAAATAAAAAATCAAAGACTGGTTAATTTTTTTTATAACCTGAATGGGATGTGAGGGCTTTTAGTTGCGAGAGCAGATATGACATCACCGAGTGCAGATAAGGATTTATTAATATTTTGAGTTTCCTTCAACCGCTCTCCTTGCACTTCTGTCTTCGCTATCCTCTCACTTCCTGCTAGGTCAACCAACCATAACTTGCTCTTTGTGCATTCCCCGTTCAATAAATTCTCTCCCTTCACCATAACACAGTGTATGCTGGATCAAGAACAAGCCATTCGTTAGCCTTTACTCCCGTTTCAAACACATTATGCAATTATTGAATATAGATAAAAACTCAAATGGAGCATAGAGAAACGGACCAGTGAGATCGGCTGCTGTGCTCATTAGCATTGGTAGAGCCAACTGCCCTTGCATTACTACCAGTTCTTAGTACTTGCCAAACCTCACTCATGTTGTGTACCTTTGCCTCAACCAGCCCAGGGACATGATGTAGCCCATCACCAGCTTGTCTTATTTCTAGCCTGCATTTCATATAATAATGAACATATATAGTAATAAGTTGAAGAAGCCAAGACTCCAATGCTTCGGTTAAACTGACTCAAAGATCATAAAAGTGAGGATAGAGGACATATAGTAGATTGGTTAAAAACTAGAATACAGCTCTATTTCTTACTGCTGATGAAATATATCACAAACAATCTCATATTGGGATCTTAAACGAGTGAAAGGAAATCTCAGGCTAATAATGAAAAAAAAAAGTGTATAGAATACAAAACAAAGAACTGATTGTGAAAATTTCATATTTTGTATTCCATGGATTCATGTTTTGGAAGCATATAGAAGTTAAGATGGAATATCATTCGAGATTTCAACATTGAAAAGGATTGAGCGTGTTTAAGTCATGCTGAATAGACACTGCCAATCAAGTCCACAACAGGTTTTGCAAGTAAATAGCAACAAGGAAATTGAAATGTTTACTTGTGGATTTTACCCTTTATACAATTTTGATGTTCTCAACTGTGTAAGATTCATTATCAGAATATAATGGTGATCGTGAAAAGAACCATTCACTAAGTATAAAGATCGTAGAAAACATAAGATGAAAATGGAGAGAGAAAATACAAGGAATTCATACTACCTCTTCGCAGCCACTCCTGGCTGAGAGTCTGACACCAGCAAATCTTTTATTTGCTCGTTATAAACTTCAAGAACGCTTACAGATACATCATATCGAAATAGCTTCTCTCTCTCCTTAATCATATGAAAAACTTGCTCAAGAGTCCTAAAATTTACTCCACGATCTTCTTCTGTACCCTCCATTGTAAAAGTTTTTCCAGTCCCCGTCTGTCCATATGCAAAAATACAGACGTTGTACCCATCCAAGACCGAGCTTGCAAATGGAGCAGTGTCTTCAAAAACATCAGCTGAGAAAACAAGCAAAAGCAATGGTTTATTATTGAAAGGAACAGAGTGGATAACCCCAAGATCCAAAATGCACTTCACACACGAGGTGATTACCTTGGTTTGCTTGGGGGCCAAAAACAGCATCAAACTTGAAGGTCTTTTTTGGAAGTCCATTTGACATAACAGTTAGCTCACCATCTTTAGCAGATTCAAAATCAATAGTCATTAAAGCTCCGGCTGCCACTTCTTCGGATTTTAGAGGCCGACACCGGCAAAACACCCTAATGTTTCCTGCAAGAAAGATTCAGAATTCAGTATACCATCTTTAAATTCCTAACATATAGAACTCCAGATATCTAAGCAAAAATAAATTTACCTTTCAACTCTAGAACCTTATTGTACAGTTCCTTTCTCTCCTTTGCTCCTTCAACAAATTTAATCTTTAGATCCTCATGCAAATCTACTTGCTGCTTCACTGTCAGAACAAAATAAGTGAATAAAAAGTGCAGAGAAAGATAGCTGAGTTGGTCATATAAACAGTACATTGACCTACTTTTGGACAGAATAGTAGACCTTATCTCGTCCATATCTACAACGCAATTCTTGTATGCCAGTGCCTCCTCTGATAGCTTGATGTGCTCCATTTTCATAATCTGTTAAATGAAACCTTTTTAAAATAATGCAACATATTACCAGATATTCCATGAGACAGATGTCAACAACTCATAAAGTACCTTCAGTTTTCTTGTCAAGTCTCTCAATGATGTGAACCACCTACCCTTCTCTTTCACTTGTCCCTCAATGGCAAAGGCTGCATACAACCAACCATCAGCACAATCAACATTTATGGACAGTCAATGTGATTACTACAGACAACATTAGATTTCCATACCCAAGGACCCAACATGCATCGACTTGCGCATGAGCTCATTTTGGAGCTCCTGTAATGACTTCAGAGCATCTTGGCATTCCCTGCTCTTAAGTCGGTTTTCCCTCTTAAGTTCATCCATTGCCCTCCTCATCTCTGTTAATTCCCTTCTCTGAAACTCGTGATCTCTCAGTAGCTTCTGATAATCCCCTTCCACCTCAAGGTGACCATTATCCTGCAGTTTAACCATCATTTTAGAGGCAATAATCTAATGTTTCTCACAAACTAAATTAGAATCTAAAAGGATTAAGAGGTATTACTTTGGGCGAATCGCACTCCGCTACTTGAGACATTCCTATAGGTTTTAGTAATCTAGCTTCTCCAGTATCTGAAATAAGAAGTTTTAGAAAGCTTAACTAAATTTCTATCTTGAAACATGAACCAAAAACGAAAGTTCAGAAACCAAAAGAAGACAGAAAACTGAACTTACTAGCAGAAAAATCTTTTGTAACAGAAATGCCACATACAATCGGTTTTCCCATCACTCCTTCAAATCTAATCAATAAGCCCTCATCACCCTCTACGAAAGCTTTAAGGCCAGATACAACCAGAGGTTTATTTGCGCCTACTTGTGCATATATGTCGAGGCATGACATAACCTACAAAAACAATCAATCATACACAATAAGATGCTGGCATTAGCAACCTCCATTGAAACTCCTATTTGTTTTGGTTTCATGAATTCTCACCTTCTTCTCTTGTACAAAAACATCAAATACTCTTAGCCCAGGAGGGCCATCAGTGAATACAATTTCTGCAAGGTGCAGACTCACATCATAATTCCCAGGCTCCAGCGCCCGAAAACAATACGAGAAGTTACCATACCGTGCCGTTTGGTAAAGAGAAAGACCCCCATCCTGTCCATCCCCAATTGTAGCATCAGTCCTTACAGTATCACCACCCAGAAAACAATCATCCCCTAAAAACTCTGCACCCCCAAAAACCACAGCCCTATCAGTGCATCCTGCATTAATGCACACACCAGGAACAAAATCTTTCACCAATTTCTCTTCTTTTTCTTGCTGTGGAAGGAGCTCAAACGAAGATTCAGGAGACAACTCTTTGTTGAATGTTTGAAACACAGAAGAAAACTTTACACATGGAGTCTTAATAGAGTCCTTCATATCAGACCCATCAATACCATTCTCCAAAGAAAGCTCAATTGAACACTTGTTGTCATCCAATAATTCAGGAGAATCTCCATATCCAGTTCTGGATATATCAGGTGAACCAGCACAAATGACCAGATCAGGAGATGTTAATGAAAACCCTAACATGGACCTACCTGAAAAAATAACACAAAATTCAATCAAATTCTTAAATCTTGATAACCCCAATAAAAAGTTCGATCTTGACATCCAATTCTTGATCAAAATTGTCAAAAGAAGAGAATTTTTTACCATCAATCGCATCATTCTCAACTCGGTCTATCAGTTTTTTCATAGTAACTGATTCTACGCTTTGGCTTTCTTGCCAACACATATCTACAACAAGAAAGTAAAAAAAAAAGAGTTAATCATACCTTTAAGAGATAACAGAGTGTTCCCAACAAAATTTAAATCAACAAAATTAATGGGTTTGCTTTAAATTAGGGAAAAAAGACCACGCATTACCTTCATTTGAATCTGAATCTACCATGGCCAAAGTTTGAGACTTCGAAGAAATGAGTCCAGTCTCTAAACAAGAAAAAAGAGAGAAACAAAAGTTTAAAAACCCAAAAAATATCTACAAAACCAAGAAAGAAAAATTGGGTACTAGAGAAGGTGAAGTGATCTTACTTGAAGAGCAAGAGAGAGGGCTGGTATTATGTTGTTGTTGGTGGTGTACATCAGTCAGGAGAAGGGGGTCATGCCAATGAGGAGGTTGCTCATTAGTACTATTACTATCTTCCATGGAAACTGAATTGAATTCTTTAAAAGGGTTCAAAAGAAAAAGGCACAGTTTTGAATGTGCAATCAATTGATGTGCTTTGAATTAGAATGACAGGGAAAAAAAGGTAAGTGCTTTACAATCCTTTTGTTCTAGAGAGAGAGAGAGAGAGAGAGAGGAGAGGAGAAAAGGGAAAGGGAGAGTTGTTTGGGTTGTAAATATTAACGTTGATTTGGCAATTCAAAGGTAAGAAAACATAGGATTCATTGTTTGATGGATGATTTGCCTTGGCTCAGAGAGAGTTATGAAGAAAGGTGACCGTTGCTCCTTTCCATTTTTTGAATTTTGAAACATAGGAGCCGGGCTCACTGCGTGCTTGTTTGGGCCATGAAATCTTCTAAAGTGTGTATAATGCATACTTAAATTAAATATTTAATTACAATTTAGTCACTGTATTTCAAACGATTTTGTAAGTTAGTCCTTCTACTTTCATTCCCTTCATCCAGGTTGACAACCGTTATTTATCTTGAAATTACAATAAAATAACTTTGCAATGCGTTTTTAATTTTATCTGCTGTAGGTGAGCTGGAGAACATTGATTAGAGATGGATTAAGAAAAAAACAATAAAATTGTAATGAAAATCCAATAGGACTAGATACAAACAAATATGAAAATATAAGGGCTTAATTTTATCCACACAAGGATTAAATGTATTAATTAATTAATTAATTAACAAAACAACATCAAAAGAAAGAGGTCTTGAATTTAAAATACAAAGAAATTACATGTCACATACTAAATTCATAATAATTTTTATTTTCGTTTAAAAGTTTATTTTTGAATCCATAACTTTGAAAGAAAAAAAAGAAAATCATCGGCTGAGCTCCTTTTCCACAAAAAAACTTATCGTTCTTGATGTCAACGGATTTTATTTGACAAGAAGAATTTGATTGTGGTGATTGTTTTTTTTAAAACATTTCTACAGAAAAGAGATCGGGCTTGGTTTAGAGAATTTTTATTTAGTTAATTTTCATGTTTTAGTTGATTTCAGTGTTGTTAGATGATTTGAGGAGGTATTTATGATACTTTTAGATGAAAATTCGTTGAAAATTTTCAACCCAAAAAACTTTTTTCCCTGTTTTTTGGGCCACCAAAGTGGTGGTCTGAATCAAGATTACAACTCAATAGATAACACCCAATGACATGTTGTCCGTTATTAAAAAAAAAAAAACAAAAGATAGATAATGTGTTGTCCACCCCTTAACGAAGAAAAAAAATTAATGATTCAAGCCTCTGGCTCTGCCTTGGGCCCAAGTCATTGAGGGCTAATAAGACTTGTAGGTCTGAGTTCTTTTTTCTTTGGTTCATTGTGCTTTTTTTTAATTATTTTTTGTTATCTTTTTTATCTTTTAGTTTTTTTTCAATTTCATTATTCAATGATTTATCTTTTGTTTTTTTAATTGAATTTTATCTTTCAGCATTGTGTTGATTGTAAATTAATTTTTATATTTCTTATCATATAATAATAATAATAATAATTCAATTCAGTATAATCCATAATCAGGTCACAGGTTTTGCTAATTGACTAGAGTAAATTAAATATATATTTTTTCTTATTTTTTTGAACCTGTCAAATCAACAAGGTCATATTAAAACAATTCTCATATAATTTAATTTAAAATTTGAGCAAGCAAAATGTTAGATGAACGTCTAAGTTTAACATATTATACCGAGTTTAATTACAATATCAAAAAATTTCTTATAGTGTATTATAGTCTAGATATTATTTTCTTACATTCAAAGTTTTTTTGTTCCAAGTTGCAATATAGCAGGAAATAACCTTAAAACACTAAAAAAAACAGGCTTTCCAATCTGCTTCACTATTAAAATTGTGAAGTGCCTTTGAAATATGATGTAGCAAGATCTACCGTTCTCATAAAACCTAGCATAATATTCATACAATCTTTCCTAACCCAACTTTATTTTCTTTATTTTCTTTAGTTTCGATTTACAAAATAGCTTCTAGGGTAACTGTGAAAATTAAAATTTCTGAAAAAAATGGTGATTATAATTACAAAGTCTGGCCTTCCTATACTTCTGTTTGCTGTAACTTTGAGTAGCTAAATTTTAAGAGACAATGTAGGAGGTGGTGCATGCCTAATTCTGAGCACCTTCAAAAAAATTTAATTTCTTTCAGAAATGTTACATTGTCTTGGCACAATGAATCTTGAGGAACTTGTATGATTGCTCCTTTACAGAAAGTAACTGAGATCTGGTATCTGTTACCATATATACAACAAAATAGCATACAACAGTGGACAAAATCACCTCAAGCTCCGATCCTGCACGCCCTGCGGTTGACATAAATTGTATGTGTTGGGCAGCTCATCTGTATTCCACGAACTGAGCAAATGTTAGAGCTCTACTTCGATAGTGCTACCTTTATTGTCCTGTAATGCTTTGGGCTCCATTAGGAGAGAACCGAATATATTCAGCAATAGAGCTGCATGCCAAGCTATAAGTTGATTCCTGCCTCTTCCAGTGCAGCTGCCATGGAGGCTGAGGCCTCTTCAAGGGTTCGCTTCTTCTCTACCGTGTTGAAGGCCTCTATAGTATCACCTTCCTCCCAATCATCATAATCTTCCGCCCCAATACCACATTCTAGTCCGGCATTTACCTGTCAGGAAAAGATAAAATTTGTCGAGTTAAGATAGATGCAAATAAAGTTAATAGATGTTACGGATTGATAGTTGATAAAGAAACGGATTGATAGTTGATAAAGAAAAGCATATCGGAATAAGACCAGGTATATACTAGGCATCAAGTTAGAGGACAGCATATTACAGCCACTAGGGAAGCCATTTTGCAATCTTAAACAGCATAAGAAAATTCACCAATAAAAATATAAGGCAGAGTAATTCAATAAATAACATTAATACGGAGGTAGAGAAGAGGCTGCATTTCTCATAATTAGATTCCACAAATTGACCCAAGAAAGCAAAGCATAAAAGTTAAAAGAATTGATCTCAACAAATAGTCAAATACAATAAAAATTGGATGACTCAGTCATCTCATTCAAACACAATAATTGCAGCAACTTTAAATTCCCATTACTTCACAAAAAAGAAGTCTCCCATATTGCAATCGAGCTAATTCATGAATAATGCAAGCATATCCCCTAAAAGAGACCGAATTGTGAAATCACATTATGCATATCATTCAACCTTCAACATCATCCTCACAGAATAGCAGAGTTATTAAGGACATCAAGTCAATGGATAAAACATACCTCTATAAAATATCATTAGAAATTCCAAAGGAAAGGAAAAGCAACGCAGTTATAGATATTTGATGGACAACTCACTAAAAGCTCTGTACAAACCAAGTCTGTAAGCAAGTAATGCATAAATACACTTCATGAGGTGTAACCATGCTGCACAATGCTCAACAGAAATGCAGGTCTCTGGAGGGTGTGATAGAGCACCAGGATCAACAAAATTTACAAGTTTGTTGATACTGTAATACTGAAAGTAGACCATAAATTTGACACACTATAACAAAGCAAAGTTACTGGCATAAAAATCTTACCTCCTTCACTATTTCCTTAACACGTTTCAGTGAATCAAGGACACCAACATGGACTGTTTTTCTATTTCGGACAATCCTAATTCCACAGCCTTTTACTATTTTGCCTTCTGTTACCATGCATCCAGCAACACGACCACTGCCGCTGCTAAATACTGCCCGGACTTCTGCTGAGCCAATTATCTCTTGTTCCTATCAATACGCAAGTAGCCAAACAGTAAATATGCTGCAATAGATATTTCACAACATTAAAGCAAAAGCAGCACATTCTCACAAGTAAAAAAAATTCCTGACTCAAATAAACATGTATTCCAGTGAAAAGTGTTTTTGAAGGCAGTCCTTTAAAAAAGAGGAATGGAGAATAAACACAAGCATTGTCCTAACCTGGAACCAATGAACTAAACAATTGATTCGATCCACCAACCTCATGCCCCAGAACAGGATAAATTAAACATGGACACATCAGCATGGTAGAATTGCGAAGAGGGTTTCCTGCCTTTGATAAATATTATATGCTTCATGGAAACTTCTTCCTCAGAAGAGACATTCATGTCAAATGCTGAACAGTAATGGTATGAGTATGAAACAACAGCATGCCTGTACTATGATATGATGAACAAGCATATACCATGACGCAGTTAAAAGAAAAAGGGTAGCAGTTCAACTCCTATATAACATCTTGGAGGTTCTTTTTAGAGTTTGTTTCCACAATTAAAATATATATATATATATATATATGCATTCATATCAAACATCAAAGAACAACCAACATATTAAAAATGTAATGCAAAGAGACAGATAATTAACAATTCCCAGCAAGGTAAGAACATGTAGCTCAACAGGAAAAAATAAAAAAACATTCAAAAAACCAAATCCAATCTGCCTTTTATTCAACACCCGCCCCCCCACCCTCAAGAAAAAAATAAAAGCCACAGATGGAATTTTTTTTGCCATGCATATATTCCCAATCATGCACAATGTAATACAGGATATACATTGAGTATAAATAGTATCAGCAAGCGAAGTTTGATAGAAAGAAACAAGTGATGCATTAGAATTAACCTCCACAGGCTCCAGAAGTCCTTCCATTGCGTTTCGCACATCATCAATGAGTTCGTAGATAACTCTATATAGCCGAATCTCAACACCTTTTCTTTCTGCGTAGCTTTTGACCGAACCTGGAGCTTTGACATTGAATCCTAAAATTATAGCTTCACTAGCAACAGCAAGATCAACATCGCTGTTGCTTACATCTCCTGTAGCTTGCAAGAGGAACTTCAAAGTGACATTATCTCGAGGGAGCACTTGTAAAGCTTGCCTGATAGCTTCAATAGATCCCTATTTATAATAAAGAGAATTTAATTTTACTTGCACTTAAAGTATGAAGTTTAAACCATACTATGATCACATGCCATGAATTTTGTCAGAAAACCTCAGAGCAACAGAACAATATTTTGATGAAGGCATGAATGTGCATGCATGCACAGCGGTGTTTAGCCATCCCCGTGAAGCAATCAAGCAAAAAAATGCATTGCTATTATTGAGAAATTTTGATTTTGCCAATAGCAAGATCCAGCAGCATTTCCTAGCATGAGTAAAATGATTTTCACTACACATTTTTAAATACCCAATTTTCTCATACATATCAATTTTCCATAGAAGTTGGTGATTGGTGATCAATACATAACTTCAAAGCCCAATTACAAGTAATCATCATAGATTTCGAGGGCATTTGGTACAGCTATAAACTTATTTTTACCTTTTAATTCTGGAATTAAAAATAAAAAGTTTATCTACAAGTAACTCATAAAAATTGATCCAAATTCTGCTTCAAACAGAAGTCAGAACACCTTTACTTACTAACTTTCACTCAAAACATATTCAATCAGAGGGACATGAAGAGAGAGTTGAAGCCTTTTTTTTAATAGAATCAGAGACATACATTTGTTCAACTTAAAAGAATTTCACCAAAGTAACTTGTGGAAAGCACCTTTTTAGTTATAAAACAAAGTCATACAGTCAAACCAAATGGCTTCTTGGAGCATCTTTCACATTCTTTATTATTTGATAGATTCAAAGTTGTTCTTGTGCATCTATATAACCACCTATTCAATGATCTATTCATGAAATGGATCTAGAGAATTAATACCTAGATTTGAAATGCATCACATGAGTGAAAGCTAGTAAAATATAAAAGTCAATATCACAAATTTGCCAACACAACTTGATTTCAACAGAAGACGCAATAGTGAAAAAGAAAATGTCATGAGAATTGCGTTTATATGGATATGATAAAATGCAAAGCAAATGCACATACCTGAAGATCGACTTTCATTATTATATTCAGCTGGTGCAAGTCTAATCCGGATAGCTTTCCTGCTGAGACAGCTGAAGCTAAGGAAGAAAGGGTCACCTTCCCATCTCCAGCCTTGGCCGATATGCGTTCATTCCATAATGATTCTGCACGTTTCTCTGCCTTTTCACGAGCAATATCAAGGGAGGCAACAACCTCAAATTCATCACCAGCAATTGGTACATTACTCAAACCAATAACCTGTAAAGAACAGTGTAACGTATTTGCAAGATTATTTTCAAATGAAGACTCGTATGAATTAGTCATGTGAGAAAGAATCACACAAATAGATAGGGATCCATGAACCATAAAACATAATATAAAAAGAAAAAAATGGGGATTAGTTTATTGTTGTAATCACCTGAGCAAACTATGTACAGCCCTCTAAAATGTACTTTTCCAAATGGGAATTGAGCTGGATCCCCAGAATTCTAATTGTTTCAATAATACCAATATACAGGGGGTTTCTGAATTTATAGTCAATTAAATTTTCATGCTTATCCTAATTACTAGTTTAGTTTATGCATGGCGAAGGAGCATTATAATGGTTTTAGATCTTGAATATTCCAACAATAATGAAAGAAACAAGAAAAAAGAATCACAGCTACATTCTTTTTTTATGAAAAAGGCGCACACAAAAATAAGTGACATATAATACAGCATGTACGCAAACAAAGATAAACAGGGAAAAAGAATAACAACAAACCTGTACAGGTATAGATGGTCCAGCTTCATCAACTCGTTTTCCACCATCATCAAATAAAGCCCGCACCTGAAAATGGCATAACAAAGAAATCCTCCAAGGTGGGTGAGCATTTCAAAATTAACATTTAAATCACATTAGGCTGCAGGTATTTTCTTAAAGAACGTTCTGAGTTTTTCTTTTGAAATTCAAACTCTAACTAACAAACCTTTCCAAAGGCTTGTCCACAAACCACTACATCCCCTCTTTTCAGGGTGCCATTCTGTACAATAAAAGTTGCTACTGGCCCTTTAGATTTATCAAGACCTGCCTCAATAACAGTGCCCTTTGCATTTCTATCTGGATTAGCCTTCAATTCTTGTAACTGAAACAATCATGCATGAAGTCAGAAAACATAAATAGCATGCTGTTAAATGTATGCTACATCCCATTCATTCCAGGGAATCATGATGGCTTTGAATTTATGAATTGTATTGTGTTTTTAGATTTTGTGGCTGATATCTAATATAGCTTTGGGAGAGAGTACATATTAATATGCATGTATGCACCTTTGACTGTCCCCTGAGTGCTTGTTAAATCACACACACTTCATATTCAATTTTCTAAAGGATCCAGGCAAGAGAAATTTCAAGGGACAGTTACAAGATATCGCATTTATTGGGGAACAAAAGTTATTCCTCTCATTACATATACTGCAACTACCACTACTACAAAATTCCTAGCAATTAATTAGATAGATGAAATATTTGTTTGACAAGCCAAGCAGACAGAGGATCCCACATTTTCTCTCTCTGCCCTGTTTATATAGCTACTGCAAGCTACTCAAGCTAATTAATGTAGATGGTTGCAGCAAGGGAAACCCAGGGGTGGCTGGAGCTGGTGGAGTCATTAGGGATGCTATGGGTAGATGGATTGCTGGTTTCGCTCTTAATATCGGGATTTGCACATCAGTGAGTGCTGAATTGTGGGCAATTACCAATGGTTTGAAATTAGCTTGGTCAAAAGGATTCCGAAAAATTATTTTGGAATCTGATTCGTCATTAGCGGTTGATTTAATCACTAAAAATAAAATTGTCATTGACAAAAATTATAATCTATTCATGCAGGCTAGAGAATTATTAGCAAAAGAATGGGATATTCAGGTACTCCATGTCTACAGAGAAGCAAATTCAGTGGCAGATTGGCTGGCCAACTACGGTTTAACCAGGAGTTTTTTGGATAGATTTTCTATTTACTTTAATGACCCTCCTGTAGGTCTTTATTGTATTTTGTATTATGATCTGATTGGATCAACTCTGCCACGTTTAATTTAATTGGGCGTTTTAGCCCCGATTTTAACCAAAAAAAAAAACTAATTAAATATATAATGCAAGATATCACTTAACAATATTCCTAGCAGAGAGAGAGAACTACAATCATCTGGAAAAGAGGTTCATGGATCCAATTTTGACCACCCAAATGGCCAGTGGACTATGATTATTTCATTGCACGAGAAAAAAATAATAATTGGAAGAACTAGTAGGAGCGCCAATAAATTTAACTGACCTCTGCCACAAGCATAACAGTTTCCAACAAATCATCTATATTTTCCCCCTTGAGAGCGCTGATCTGTTAAAAGGAGTCACAAAAATATAAGCGTCTGCAGAAGGATAAAGCAAAAAAGAAAGTTGCAATAAATTAAAAATACCTGAACCATTGGGACATCACCACCCCAGTCCTCTGGCATGAGACCAATAGAAGAGAGCTCTTGCATGACTCTTTCTGGATTGGCTCCATCTTTATCTATCTGGTTGAATCGAAGAAAAAACAGGGTCAGAAAGTCCTCAAGCCAACACCACACAAACCAAAGGTATTTCCAAATGCAGCTGGGCAAGTGTTTCTTCCTTTGTTTCTTTCTGAAAACAACAAAACCCACTTTTTTTCTGACATGCCTTATTTATTGTGATTACAATGGGCACTCCAGCTGCTTTGGCATGAGCTATGGCCTCCTTAGTCTGAGGACGAATCCCATCATCAGCAGCCACCACAATAATAGCAATGTCAGTCACCCTCGCTCCACGGGCTCTCATTGCTCCAAATGCCTGCAGCAGCAGATAAAATAGAAATTATCTAAATAAAAGGCAAGCGTGTTCAGTTCACAGATAAGTTTATAAAATCATCTAAGAAGAACATTAGCTGATTAAACAAAGATTAGTGGACATCAGACATGATCAGCAAAGTATTTACCTATTTGGCAATAAACAATTGTAGCTAACAGTAATTGGATAACATGCTTACCTCGTGCCCAGGAGTATCAAGGAAAACACATGGTTGCAACTTGCCATCCACAGGTATCATAACTTTATATGCTCCAATTCCTTGTGTAATCCCACCAGCTTCTGAGGCAGCCACCTGTAAATTTCCATCTGTCAGGCTACAGTTAAATTATGTGCATGCCATGTTAGAACAGTGGACATATAGCTTCAGAAACCAATCAATCCCAAATCAATTTGAAGTTTACAGGTTAGACATCTTACATCTTCCTCCTATCACAAGTACACCGCAAAAAAAAAAAAAAAAAAAAAAAAAACCTTTATTGCAATGGAAGTGGGAAATAGCACGGAAAACATGTGTCATAACTTAAATCCATAAGACCTTCAATGAAGAAGCTTAACATACCTTGCTTTTACGAATATGATCCAATAGGGTTGTCTGTCATGAGGATAACACCAGATACATTAGAAAAGTCTTTAAAAGTATCACCATTCTTTTAAGATTCAAATCAAAACCAAGAATGAGACAGAGAAGATAATGCAGAGACATCTGATTTCTAAGATGAAGAGATAGAGAATGTTGCTGCTTGCCTTGCCATGGTCTACATGACCCATTATAGTAAGGACAGGAGGCCTCTCTTGTAGTTTGTCCAGGTCGTCTTCATCAAGAATTTCATTCTTTTTTGCCATTTCTTCAAATTTTACTGGATCAGCATCTATGGCCTCCACCTCATGCTCCTTACATATCATCTTTACCATGTCTTTGTCCAAAGTTTGCACCCCATCAGGCTTAATCCCCTTTGAGTACAGAAACCCAAGAATTTCACCTTCACCGATTGTCAAATTGTAGGCTAGCTCTTCAATTGACATACCTTTTTCCCCAACCTCTAAAATCTCTACTTTGACAGGAGCTGCATCTCTGGCAGCCTGGAGTTTAGCTGCCTTCCTACTGGCTTTAGTCCATTTCCTCCCTTTTCTCCCGCTAGCTGCACCGGGAATAGAAACATTGAGCTCCTCATCAGGAATCTCAACATCATCATCCACCATCCGCCTTCTTGGTGTTCCAGGTGAAACACTTTTCTTTCGGTCTCTGTACTTCCCAGGAGCAGGGCCCTTTCCTGGTTTTATAGGGGCTAATACAGCCTGTGCAATCACAGGGTCAACAACCGGCTTCTTGCGTGCAAATTTGTCAACCAAAATTGGCTGTCCTTTACTTTGCGGAGCTCTTGAGCCAGTTTCATCTTTAACTGGAGACTTTGGAGCAGCCCCCACATCCTTCAAAATAACAGGTTTCTTGATCATAGGTGGAGGAGCTACAGATGGCTTGCCCTGTAACTTTGGTTGAGGTCTTAGAGGTGGCTGAGGAGGCTTCAATGGTACAGTTGATTGAGATTCCAGCTTTGCTCCTTCTACTGTTTTAGGTTCCTCTTTGATAACCCTATTACTAGCCTTTGGAACTTCCTTGACAACCTTCGGCAATGCAGCCACAGAGTCTCCTTTCCGCCACACACTTTTTAAAGTTTTAGTTTTCATATTAGCAGCCGATGAATTAACATTTCTCGAATCATTACCCACATTAGGTGAAATCATTTTATTTACAACCCCATTCTGTTTCCTATTACTACTAGCACTACCACCCACTTGGCTCAGTTTTGAAGTTTCAAGCTTTTCAGCTTTTTCCAAAACCTCACCAAGTGACTCGATCACCTTATTCCTCTCTCCTTCCTCCTCATCCGACCTTTCACCATCAGAATCCCCACCAGCACTTGAAGAACCCCACCCAACAGAATTCATACCCAAAGGGGTTTCATCCTTAGAACCAGCTGGAGATTTTAACACAGGCTTTGGAGCAGGCTTAAGTACAACCTCACTATCACCATCACTTCCTCCTCTAATTGTACTACTACTAGAATCAAGTGACACAGCATTGCCTTGCTCAGCAATGAAATCAGTGGTAGTAACTGAATATTTACACACACAATCCCATCTTTTAGCCTTCCTAAGACTCCTTTTTGATAAAGAAACTCTCTTTAAAACTGAATATGAAGAAGATTCAACACAACTAGAGCTAGCTGTAGACACACTCAAGCTCCCTAAACTCATAATGGAAGCCAAAGATGGCATGCTGCCTACTAAAACCACCATAGACCCCATTCACAAAAACCAACAAGAAACCTAAAAACACCCCTTATGATACCATATCGAGTAAATTGTTTGGACAAAAAGTCTCAAGATTTCTTACAAAATTGAAATCTTTAATTAACAAGAAAGTGAATAATTAGTGCTTACCTTAATGAGAAAATGGGAAGGGAAGATAGGGAATTTGAAGGAGTGAAATGGGTTTAGTATTGTGTTTGGAAAAAGAGAAAGCGAGAGAAAAAATAAGTAAGAGAGTGAAGGAGAAGAATGGAGGATATTATGTTCTTGGTGGTGATGGACTAAGCTACAAAATTGGCACTTGTGTGGCTGTTTCTCTGCCTGTCAAAATTTCCTTTCCGATAAGGCTTTGAAGGTTTTCATGGTTTTTTCATTCTTGTTTTATTATTTTTTTTTAAAAAATTGATTTAATAAAATTTTTGGGTCATTGTTTCTTTTTTTTCTAAAGTAATAAAAAATAAATTTAAAATCAGTTTTTTTCATGGTTTTGGTAGAGAAAAAAAAAACTGAAGATTTTCAATAGACAGGTTAAAATCGTGGTTGATTTGACATCGAACCTTGTTTTTTCCATCCTTAAACTTATTTATTTATTTTTGTTGATAGATTTCTTTTTTTCTGACCATAGAATTTAAGTCGAAAATGGATATTGAAAATTATTTTTAAAATTTTTATGTGTTTATTTAATATTAAAAAATTTTAGTTAATGAAAAATATTTTATAGTTCAAAAAAAATTTGAACTGAAAATACTTTTAAGAAATTATAAAAAAAATTAACAAATACATTATTATTTGTTAATTATTTCAAGTTTGTTCCTTAATTTTTTTTATTATTATATATTTTGAATTTTTTTTCTTGATTTTATGTATTAGAGTTTGATTTAATTTGAATTTTATACTAATTTTTTTTAATTGTTATTTGATTTTTATACTATCATGTATTAGAGATAGACCCAAAACATCTTCTCTTTTTTTTTTTTTTTTTTTGACAAATGAGAAATTTCATCATCAAAATCACAAAGCATCCAAAGTTACCATCATGAAAACATCACAGAAATTCCAAAGCTCTGGTTTAATGGAACCAATGATCCCATTTTCATATCCGATAAAATCTAGGCTAAGATTATTATGTGCTTCTAATTGAGTTGGGCTGGATATTTGTAACCTATGGCATCTTTGGGCCACTAATTTGTACAAATCTTGCTCAATGTCCCTCAGTCAATGAGTTGTGAGGGGGTAGTAATTCCAAACCACACTTCTATTTTAGTTTTTTATATATATATACATATTATTTCTTCAAAGCATTTTTCTTATAAAATAAGATATAAATGTAGTGTAATTAAAGTTAGAAAGATAATTCTTATTTGCAAATGCATGGTGATAATGATATAAAATCTAAGTTGATTAGTAATAAGACTTGTACAATAGAATAATAGGTTAATCATTTAGTTATTGCAACTTGATTCATTCTTTTTAATTAAGGTGAGTGGTAGCTTGGTTTGGAAAATCAAGGTGATTGGTAGCTTGATGTGAGAAGCTAGTTATCTGTAAAATATCATCTTTGATAGATGTTGAGACTCTTAGATGCTTAAGTAAGTATCTTTGTAGAGAAAAAGAATGCAATGATATTTTATAAAGAAAAACTCTGAAAATTTATGTGCAAATTATTAAAGAATAGAGAGATTGCTAACCATTTACTTGGATGATTCATGAAGTATTTATAATTCATAAATCTTGTCCTTTTTATTTGAGTGGAAAGACTGGAAAGTAATTTTGCCCCGATAACATTAAAAGAAATAAATATCTCTTATATATGCATCAATAAATGATAAATATCTTCTATATAAATATTAATGAGATGAAAAGATAGTAAATCATGAAAAACTTAAAAAATAGAATCTAAAATGTATTACTTCAGTAAAAAATCTTGAAGGAGCCACATGGATCTCGAAAAGTTTCCAAAGAACTTGCAAAAGACAAAAATAAAACAGGCTCAGAGTGTTAAGATTAGGTACGTGTCTTGAGCTTGTTAGCGGCTAAAAATAGACCCAGACACATTGCTTGGACCCAAGAGAGCTAGGCACTACACCTAAGCATGACCACCACGCTGCGCCCGCAAGCACTAGGTAATGGGCTCAACACGTAGCAGCTCTCGTGAGCATTGAGCTTAACACTTGGGCTAAGCCCACTTATAGTTAGGCCTAGGCATGTTGCCTGGACCAATGGTGTTTTTGGTATTTAAAAGTTTTTAAACTCATTAAATTTAAGCTAAGATTTAACAAAAATTTTGTTTTGAAAACTAACAATAAATCTTGATTCATCATGGTATTCAAAAAAGCATGGTTTCTTAAGAGATACAGGAAAGCATATCACATGTAAAGAACCACACGAAGGCAGTGAAATGCTTGTAGTAGAAAACAAATCAACATCTCCTATATATAGACCAATATCAACCACATTCTAATTTGGGTTGTTGTTGTGGTCAGTACATGCTAGCTGCTTATGAACATGGAGAAGATACTAATAGTGGTGGTGGTCGCCGCCGCCGCAGTCAGCCATGGAAGGTGGCAATCTCAATACCCTTGCCTGGATAGGTCAGGACCGGGGAATCATATTTGCTGAAAAGTTTGTAGGACGATAAGAGTGAAAGAGCTGCATAGCAAATCACTACGACAAATGTAATGACTATAGATATCAAGGCCTTGTGACAAAATCCACCAAATGACACACAAGCCTCACTCCAAGTTATGGTTGTGTCCCCCTTGCTTGCCAAGTACAGCACCTCCGTCGATACCGTGCCGGCGGCAAGAATTACATAGGTTAACACCTAGGTGCATAATTAAGAATAAATTGATTAATCACTAATCGGATTCTTGTGAATTTTTGTAATTAAGGTTGAGTAATTTTGATGAAATTATTAGTTACCTGGTCAAGCAAGAAAAAGGTCCATGCTTGAGGCATGGTGGACGCGCGAGGCATGGCTACAATGACCGCTGAAAGAAGGGAATAGCCAGCACAAATGCCATTGACGTGCACCAAATACCTGCATCATAAATTAATCCCTTTTGTTAATTGAGTAAAACAATGTTTCCTGTCTTAAGTGAAGGAAGCTTTTTAATTTCTTAGGACCATGACTCTGTGATTGGCTTATGACAGAAATTCTTCTGAAAAAATCTCAACTATTGGATTTATGAGTTCCATTTGTATGATCTAATTAACAGTTTAATGCACGGGATTGTTGAAAATATGATTATCAGAAAAAAATATTTTTAAACTTAGCATTATGGTTAACTCAAAATTAAAAGAATTAAAGCCCAGAATTATATATATATATATAGATCGATCTCCATTTTTTTTTAAAAAAGAAAAGTTTCCAATATATAAAACACAGAACTAAACTGTAAAGAGTATGAAGATTAATATGCATAAAATACAGACCTGAAAGCTCCAAGATCTGAATAAGAAAGCGAGCCATAGTCATTAGTTTGAGTATTCTTAAGCATGACCACAAGTGCTGAGACACACAAAGCCATTGGCACCAAACGCAGCATAGTCTCGGCTGTTCGCGTGGTGTTTTCCACATCTTCATTCTCATCTCTTGACCCCATCATCGTTGCCATGGGAGAACTTCCCTTGTCCCTCTTCTCCATCGTCTCTCTCTCTCTCTCTCTCAGCTTTGGAAGTTGGTGGGCTGCACTGTGCAGTGAAGGAGAGGTGTAGCTGCTCATAATAAGGGAGTGATCATTTAAGAATATTAGGTGAAGTTGGTGACGTGCATTCAATGTCATCAAAGCAGATCACACATACCTAAGTGCATGGATAGCTCTCTCTCTCTCTCTCTCTCTCTCTCTCTCTCTCTCTATCACACGTACCAAAGTGCATGAATATCCTACTCGATCTCCTCTCTATGATTGATCATCATCTCTCCCTCTCTTTCTCCACAAGCAATGCAAGTAGCTGGTATATTCAAGTGATAATGTGCGAGGCCATATCTTATCTTTGTTGAGCATTAAAATTGCTTTTATTTTAAGTTCTTTAAGTATAATTACAAAGCATTGTAATGAATTGATCAATATTTTTAACCGTATTTTTATATCATATATATCAATAATATTTTTTTATGTTTAGTGATGGAATTAATTTCGTCACTAATTTTAATTGTTAGAATTCAACTTTTCCAATAATTAATGCACACTGCACGAACCTATGTAGCTAGGCTCAAGATTGATGTATTCCTTTTCTATTCAATAGTAAATGTTAATAAATTAAAATGATGTGGAGCTATGAGCATGGAGATCTATCATTAGAATTAATGGAGTTTCGAGATAAAACTAGAGAAGGATGTCACGTCCTCCATTGTCAAAAACCAAGCAGAAGTCTATTACACTTGCTCCTGTCGTGAGTTGAGCAAGTGTAACATCAATAAATAATACCAAAAGGATCTTGACTTCACTAGGGAATCATTTGCGTAAGGAAGATACATTGCCTGATTTGGCTATGGCAGACACCGTAATCGAAAGAGAAAGTAGCAATTGCAAAAAAAAAAAAAAAAAAACAAATAATACTATTATAATTTTTTATTTGAATTTTAATTAAAAAAAAATTCCAATTATTATATATCTTATCTAAAAATAATAATACTAGTAATAAATTGTTCATGAAAATTTGATTCAATTTTTTTTTCATTTCTAAATTTTTTAATACAAATGTATTTAAAAATATATGAATAATAAAATGCCTACACATTATTGAAAAGCACCCTATTCATGTGCCATGACATCCAGCTCTGCTAGTAATCATTAAAATCTTCCAATTTGAATTGATACCTAGCCCAAATTTAAAATGAAATTATAAGGGTACTGACTTGGTGTAACCAAATTTACTTGTTAGGTTTAGAAGAAACACGGAAGATTGATGAAAAAAATAGTTTGATAAAAAACGATTTAAGATAATATTTTTTTTTTTATAAATTTTGAGATAGTGATATATTGATTTTTAATCATGAATTCAAAATATGACCCATATTGAATGATATATTTTTTAATTATTGAGATGGTGACAAATTGAGACGACAATATATTGTATCGACATGGGTCAGATCTGGTTAACCAATCAAACTCATAACCCGGATCATGAGACTGTGATAACCTTATGAAAAAAAAATAAAAAAAATTACGATACTTAAATCCCAATCAACCTAACATTGAAGGAAGAAACTGAAAATTAAAAAAAAATCAATAAAAAAAGAAAAACAAGACCCGGGTGAACTCAGATTAACCTATCAAACTCGCGATCTTAGTCATGCGCCCCACTATATTTAATAATTTTTTCCCTCTTAATTTATTCTTTGTTTAATCACAAGATAGCTAGGCGCACAAGACTTTTTTTTGTATCAAATAACATTTTTTCTTAACAAAAGAAAAATTTGACATGCAAGTTGGATTGAAAAAAAATAAAGATAAGTGTTTTTTTCCAAGCTAAACAAAAAAAAAGGCTATGATTTCAGACCCATGCGATCGACCTCTTAATATATATATATATGACGTCACAACGCGTTCCGTGTTAGCCTAAAAAAATATCACAGATGATGTGTTGTTTACTGACCCAGTTTACGGTGACCATAAGGTTGTTGAAAAATCATGTCATGGGTATTTTGTTCATAAAAAATAGTTTTTCAACCAAATTATAACCCCAAACACCTAGAAAATACTTTATAGACCTAGTTAAACCCATTTGTTACCTTAAATAACCTTAAAATTAATCCCAAAACCTAAAATCAACACGAATTCAAAAACCCTCTTAAGTACAAATCTTTTATCTTGGGCAATTGAAATGCCAAAGAATATCTTAGTGAAACTCCCCAATTGAATAGAATTCATTGACACTAATTAAGAATGATATTTTCCATGATTGAAATCGAAGTCAATGATGGTTTTCTCTATCTACCAGTAAAATCCAGTGACTTTATCTCTCATTACTTATATCAGGGACTAAAAAAAAATTTGGACCAAAATTAAAATTTCAAAAAGAAAAGGGACCGAAAACCCGATATTTTGAAAAGTATGAAGAACCAAAGAAAAGTTTGTGTGCTAATTATGAAACCGCCACCTATGTTCATTATTGTTTTCACTTTGATCCCCCATATTCTAATCTTGCCCTTTGTTAACAAATTATATGCAATTGGCTACCAATTAACCTTAAAAGGCTCTCTTGTTGGGGGAAAATGGAACTTCAATTGGAAGATCGATAACTAATTTTTTTTTTTGTTGAAGTCCACACTGAATCAAGGCATTTGCATAGCACATATGCATTATGCAAAATCTTGATGCCTTTTAGTTTTTTACTTAATGTTTTTTATCTTTTATATTAATTAAAATCCTAGTGTAAGGAGGAATCCTTGATAATATTTTTTTTTGTGTTAGACCAATTAAGTAAAATCCTTGTTTAACTAGTTAGTTATAACCTTTATTAGATTATGATAGTCATAGGTTGTTTAACTAATTGTTTGAACAAATGAATATTTTTTTTCTCTATTTGTTTACTTATGAATATAAAAATAAAGAATGCATCTTCCACCTCCTTATTTATGAAGGTTTTAGTGTGTGTTTGGTAATGCAATTCAAAATGTTTTATAAAAGTGATTTTAAATTAAAAATGCTTTTTAAATGATGATTTTTCATGTTTTTTGTTTTGACATCAAGACAATAAAAAACACATAAAAACATCAATTTAATTAATTTTTTAGATAAAAAAATAATTTAAAAAACACTTTAAAAAATAAATTAAATTATAAAAACAAAAACTCTTTTATAAACTTCATATTAGTCTGCACTTATAAGAAAGTCAATTTTCATAAATCTCAATTAGAAGTTTACTTTTTTTTTCTTCAAGATCAATTTTCATTAAATACATACATTGGCCATACAAAAATAAAATACTTTATATTTAATAAATAAATATAATCTTAGAAAAAAAACCATATATATTATATATATAAAAATTATATATAAGTAAATCCAGGAGATCCATTGAATTGGAGAATATCATTTCCACCTCTATATCCTAAATAATTTATTCACTTTGGGCCTCTTATAGGCCCATATTGGTTGTAAAGGGCTCTGAGCGCATTGTATGTTAGGCCTACCAACCTTTTCTAATCTATAAATAGAGATCATCCGCTAAGACCACCGCTTCTGCCACCACCGGACCACCGCCAAATAAATCAGCACCGTCACCCCCACCCCCACCACGTCTGCTCCACATCGATAGCCTCTGACATCTCCTTTCCTAAACGGTGCGCTTTTATCGCGAAGAGAATACAAAAGCAGTGACCAAGAAGACCTGTGTTTGGTTACAGAGAAAGCAAGAGAAAAGAAAATGGCGTTGAATTCACAGAAATGGGGTTATGCAAGGATCATAACTGGCACAATTCTTGGTGGGGTTCTTGGGTTCTATGTTATGCACAGGGTGGAAGTCAGCTACAAGGTTAAAACTTCTTTTTCTATCTTTTGAGCTTCTGTTTGTTTACTGAGAAAGATGGAACTTTTTGGAATTCAAAGTTGTTAAAGTGAAAAATTTATGATTTTAGTAACATGGGGTTTGCTTGTTTTTGTTTGTTTTGTAACAGGAAAAGATGAAGGAGAGATTGAGAGAGTATGAAAAGGAATTGCAGAAGAAAGAGGAGTTGAAACAGCTCGAGGAATCCATGTAGTTTTCCTTTTCTTTTCTTTTCTTTTTAGTTTTCTTTTTGGTTGCTGAGAAAAGGGTGGAAAGTGAAAGAAAATAGAAGTAATGTTCTACTCCATCAAAGCAATCTAATTAAAATGAACACCAAGAAGGTGAGAGAATTTTGGATTTGTTGTTGGTTTAGCATATTTGTTGAGCTTTTGACTTTACTTGAGATGGATTGTAGTTGATCACCAATATTGGGAAATTGTTGGCTTGTTTGCTGTCCATTACAACTAGGTTGTCAGCATCACTTTGATGCTTCATTGGCAGCTCTTATACCATTATGGCTGAGTAGGTGCCAGTCCAGGGTTGAAATATCAGTCTGGAGTTTTGGAAATTCTGTTATCCAGTAATTGATACGCAGAAAACTCATTGATTTGAATGTGTAGAGAACTCATTCATTCATCTTGAAACTTTGTGTCAATGTACTTTCTCACGGATCAATCTGCATACCCATGAAGGTCCCAAGGAAAGAATGTTCATGGATAGATTTGGTTAACTTATTGTTATGCCTTCAAATTTTCTCAGCAATAGACTTGATGGATTAATTTTCGTAGTGATCTTTCCAACTTCTCACTAGGACGAGGCAGTTTCTTATTGTAAATTTTGATATTTGGAATCATGTCATATGCATCCGGTTCTTGTAGCTACATGCATCTACTAAAAGGCAATTTGATTGATCCTCCTAATGCAAATATGTAGATAGGAAATAATGAAAACACCAGCTTTTGATCTGTGTTTTGGCATAGGTTTCAGGGCATTGTTTGGTGTTGCATTGATGTATGAAATCAGCAAGCAAATATTTGTGTTTTCTTACTAATGCAAGAGACTAATCAAAAAGAAAATGGGGTTGGTGGAAAATGATGATTTCTGTGGAAGAGATGGAGATTTCACAAAATTCACAGGCTCAAAGCCATCTGTTTTAACATCTGAGGCAACAGACATGTGAATATCATGTCAATTGCCTCAATATCTTCTTCTAATTCGGAAACTCATGTTTTCTTGAAAATGTTTGGATTTGATGTCAAGAGGCAGTGTTAAAGAGTTGTCAATTGCACCATTAAAAATATGCTGTTGTCAATCAATGGTAGGTGAGTGCAGCTTCAAGATCAGTCAAAAGAAGTAGAGATTCAGATAGCATAGTTGTCCTGAAAATCAAATAGACATGCGTTTTAGAAGAGTCACAAGCATTGGCAGATCCATAGATATTAACTGCAATCGAATCCCTGTTATTATTGCAGGCACTCGAATGAAAACACGGGCAATCTATGTTTTTTTTTAAAATTTTTTTTTAAAAAATAAAAAAATATTATTTTGATGCATTTCAATACGAAAAACATTTTAAAAAGCAATCGTAACCACACCCCAAACAGATATTTAGGCTGATCATGATTTCAAAAGTCTAGCTAATTGTCCCCTTGGTTACAGGCATGGTGTTCTTTTTAGTCTTTACCAACTGATGGAGTATTTGAATGTTCTTCTGTTGGCACGGGCACTGATAACTATGCTATTCTTACAAGTTCCCTATGTGATTGCTGTTTGTTACCTGCCTACCAGTTGCCTTTAGTAATTCTCATCAACTTCAGCAGAGAAAATGCCTCGATGATAAATATCTGTTTGTGAGAAAATGCCGTAGTTTAGTTTGCACTACAGATTTTCCAGTATCCCAAAATCCGAAGGCATATCAAGCATTGAAGTTTGCTAGCTCTCATGTTGCTAGGCCAACAGATTCGTGATGACTAGATATGCAATGAGGATGCTTTTTTCAGTGCTGAATTAGGGAAGGGAAACAAGATCATTCATGTGTTTTTTAGCAGACATGACAAAATATTCGTTGCAAAAACCAACCAATAATCAGTAATCCTTTTTCACTCACAACTTCTCAGGGTGATTCTAATCAGAATTACGAGGGAATATAAAATCAGTAATGTCAAATAATTTTGATGGACAACTACAAAAAATCAAGAATCCCTCGTAAGTTCTACAATGTCAATCACCTTGTTTGTTAGGAGATCCATCATCTAACGCCCTATTTTGAGCAGTAGAGTTAGAAAACGCATGCGTTTGATGCCAAGGCAGTAGAGGGTCGGCTTAATAAGATATTGTCAATAAAAAAAAAACACACACGAATACAGCTTCAGGATGAGTCCAAAGAAGTTCACATTGAGATGGTAGATTGTAATAGTGAAGAAACCAAAGCAGAGGAGAAAGAGGAGCTTTTGTCCCTGAGATGCGAGTTAGAAAAGAAACTGCCTGAGGTAGAAAAGGAATTAGATAGAGGTAGAAGAGAACTGCGCAGACTTTTCCATTGAAACTTAGAACTGTTGGAGTTTCCAATATACTGTAACTGATCTGAAACAAGTGTTGAATCTGAGCGCTTTACTGTTTGCTGCATTTATTTTGGACTAGAAGATCAATATTTGTGATTATTCGCTGCTTTTTTCATACATGTTTATGGTGCCATGACCTTATGCTTCACCTCTTCAGCAGGATCCGCTGATGTAAGATATAAGAGCCGCTTCTCTTCTCCTTGGGCTGATTGGAGGGGTGCTAAATTGAATATAACCTGAGCTTTTGTCAGAACTAAGTCAGTATCTGAACTAAATGACTCTTTAAATTGCTGTGTTAAGCTTTTATAATTTTGACAAATAGTCCTTTAGTTTATTCTCTTTAATTAACTAATTGAATATTTAAAATAAGACAAACAAAAAAAATATTTAAAAATATAATATATTTAATCAAGTTATAATTGATATCTGCAACTCAATTATCACATCTCACCAGAAGTTATCAAAACTATTACATGTGTAATAAATATTATTTTTTAAAATATTATTTATTTAAAAATATATTAAAATAATATTTTTATTTTATTTTTTAAAATTCATTTCTAATATTAGTACATGAAAATAATTTATAAATATAAAAAAATTAATTTAAAACCTAAAAAAATTCCAACATTTTCATTTTGAAAGGCAGCAATCAATTGGAGATTGACTTACTAATTGATTACCTTTGTGTGCTTGTTTTAAACTATTTATTGAAAAAAATTGTGGGGGTGTTGAATTGCTTGAAATGGCATCTTTGTCATTAAGAGTGTGTTTGGAGATATAATAAGAGTTTTTTTTTAAAGTATTTTTTATCTAAAAATATTAAATTTAAACAAAAATAATTTTTAAATTTTAATAAAATACAATTTCAACCGAGTTTGAGTCACAATCCTCTACCAGTAAAATAATCTCAACACATTATTTTAATAAATAGTGAAAACAGAACGACAAGAGAGGCAAAAGAGCCGAAGACAACTCCACAAACTCTGCCAGGCCCAGTCACAACGAAGTGCTCCCATGCTCCAGCATCATAATAGAACACCAGAAGAGAAGGCACAGCCACGAAGAGCTCCAATTATTTGAAAGAAAAACAACTCCAGCATGAGGAAATCATACGGATCGTCTGCTCATGGATGCATTTGTGTTTCCTCTTAATCCACCCCAAACCTCTTCTTGAGCTCCAAAACGAACTCATACACCTTTTTTGGGTCTTCAAGAGACTTGGATACACTCTCTTTTTGCATGCATCTCTTAGCCCATGCAATGATCTTGGGGCACTCTGCCTCTATGCTGAAGTTTCCACAGGTCTCATAGGCATAAAACCAGCAGTAGAAAGGAACGAACGCAACATCCACATACCCAAGGTTCTCTCCGCCGAAATAAGGCTTGTCTCCAAGCTCTCCTTCCAACAGCTTGAGGCACTCGATAAAATCCTTTTTTGCTCCCTCCAGTTCTTCTCCTTTCGTTCTCCATATCTTCTTAGTAATCTCGAATACCTGAAAGATTCATAGCACAGTATATTGTAAATTAAGCGGACTAAACAGCACCTAGAACAAAAGACCTTGCAAAGTCCAGTTCCCATGCATACGTACCTTCTTGTCAATAAAATCAGCCCAGAATCTGGACTGGGCTCTTTGGTAAGGATCAGAAGGCAGAAG
The DNA here is from genome assembly GCA_019202695.1 of Populus x sibirica. NCBI lineage: Eukaryota > Viridiplantae > Streptophyta > Magnoliopsida > Malpighiales > Salicaceae > Populus > Populus x sibirica. Next base: position 2,471,788 of record JAGMVL010001426.1, read on the forward strand.
AGGGGCCTTTCCCTTCCATGCATCGTCAACATACTGAACAATAATAAGGGACTCACAGACTGATCTTCCATTGTGGATGAGAGTTGGGATCTTCTTGTAGACTGGGTTCATCTGAAGAAGCAATGCACTCTTGTCCCTCAAGTTCTGTTCACTGTACTCATACTTGACTCCCTTCTCTGCCAATGCAATTCTCACTCTTATACCAAAAGGGCTTGCCCAAAAATCCAGCAGTGTCACCTCATCAGCCATTGTTGTTGTGAAAAGGAGTAAAACTGATCAATCACAGATAGTTCTTTCTCGCCTTTCAGAATGGCTGTGCTCTTGATAGTGGAGAGTAGGAATCTTTATAGCATATCTATCTTTGCAGAAAGATGTGGCGGAAATAAATAAGTGGAAAATGTGCTGTGCTAGTGCCCAGTGGGCAATTGGATACCATAACGCATTTTCATGTTTGTTCCTTTCTATGTCTTCAACTAATCACACCAACCGGTCAATGATTCCTTAAAAATAGACAAGGAAATCTCAGAGTTAGTTACCCTGACAAAATGAGATAATTATTCAGAAATTTGAGAAATTATAAACGGAAAATTGCAAGTTATATCGTAAAATTATAAAATTTTATGAGTTAATATATATTTAATGTGCTAAATCGGATTAAAAACTCGAAACTAGTAAAATTGAACTTAACTCGTGTAAAATCGGTAAAATTGATAAACTCGGTCCGATTTTACGAGTTTACTAAATTTATGATACGAACCAAGTCAGGTCCAAATTTGACCTTAAAATGTCTGCTAACTATTTTTGCAAGATTGAGTGTATTTTTCAAACCATATATTAGATAAAGCTGAAATTTTACATGGAAATATTAGATGTATAAAAATATATTGTGGTAAATTTTCAGGTCAAATGAAGTTAGGAAACATAACATTTCAGAGGGTTAAATTTAGTAAACTAATATTGTCAAATATGTCAACCAATACTTTTCATATACTGATTGGGACATAACTAGAGCTACTGGTGGGATTTTGCTTCAATTAAAGTTGGGATAGAAACTAAACATCTAAAACTTTCGAACTATATATTGTAGGTCCAATAATTCATCCAAACGAGAGAGAACGACATATTTGAAATAATCAGGATTCAAATCTGTCAAAAATATATAAAAATTAGAGATTCAAGTTACATGGAGAAATTTTAACATCATGATTTTTTTTAATATTTCTTTTATTTATTTATTTAATTTAAATAATTATTTTTAATTTGATTTTTTTTAGCCCATTAGACATTGTTTAGGGGTTTATTTTATTATTGAATTTATGTTAGTTAATTACTAATTTAAATTCATTAACTTGCAACCTAAAAGGGGTCTATCAAGACTTATTGTGATGGGAACAACCAGGTTGTTATTAGGTATATGTGCTTCCTACCTTTTAATGATTCCCCTGTATTGAAAAATTTTATTCTAAGAATTTTTATTTCTCTATGTCATTAATTTATTAATTCATACTATCTATTTTTCTTATTTTATTTAGATCACTCATTGATTATAATATTGTTGATATATTTTATCAGATTTTAATGTAATTTAATTTTTTAACTAAAATTATTAATATATAATTAGTTAAAAAAATTAAGATATGAGTTTATATTATATTTTTCATATCACATTAAAAAAAATATATCTGTGACATCCTTGTGTGCGATCAGTTTTATTAAGGGGATTGTGTAGGGAAAATAAAATATATGATAACGAGAGTATTTCTTATTTGATTTTTTTTATTATTTAAAGCAATAATCTTGCCAACAAACTATCTTTGATTAGGGTTGACTTTAATCTTTTTTTTTTTTTTTTGTAATAATTAAGCCATGGGTCCATATGTCAGTGTCACGGGAAGCTCGAATGTGGAAACCACCAAATATGGGCTCGAAACGTTTTTTAAAAAAACTTGCAATCATTTTCTTGAAAACATCAAATTATTGTCATTTTCTTGAGAAATGACTATTCACGTGTCAACGACCCTATTCTTGTCTACCTTGTAAATAATTACTGGCTACAAAAGCTATCCAAAGCACGCAAACATTATTTGAAAATACGGTGAAAATCATGTTTTTAAAAATTTTAATTTATTTTTTAAAATTTAACATATTTTATATATTTTAAATTATTTTGATTTATTGATATTAAAATATATATTAAAATTTAATATATTTTGATATAAAAAATTATTTGAAATACAACCGTAACAACTATAAATACTTAGGTGACTGTCTATCAGACTCTGATACTTAAAAAGGAGTTCTTGATGTAGCCAAAGAAGAGTTTGCAGAATTTATGGCTATTAGGCTACATCAAGAACCCCATCTGCACACTAATGGCTACGGTTTCTTTGGTTGGGGTATGCCGAGCTCCTTCCATTGATAAGACAGGATCAATATCCATGCAGGAGAATGCAGATGGAAGGGTTGGAATTGAGATTGGCTTAGTTTTATTAAAGCATAAATAAAATGGAGATTTTCAATTCTCTGTTTGTTGATGGTTTTTTCTAAAACCAAGACCAGATTGGTAGTGGAGAACAGTACTACGCAGTGCTTCTGTGATGCAAATGGTGCTTCGCATGAAAAAGCTTTGAAACTAATATATTTTTTAATTCACGCGAAACACAATTTACAGTTTACACTGTGTAGCAAAACGAAGCCTATGATAATTAATGTGCTTCGCATGAAATTAAAGCTTTGAAACTAATATCTTGTGTTCTTTTTACTCTGACAAAAAAACTAAAAGTTCTTAGATTTTACAGCTGCTTCTGCCCAGAAAGCTTGGCATTGTCGGTTGGTACAGAGGAGACTCCAATTGCAATTTTCATTTGTTTGGCCATTAATTGTTTAATTCCTTTTACATGGGATAAATAAACCCTTTTACTCGAATTTTTGTTTTGATTAAGCCCTCTAAGTATTCTGCTAATTTTGTTTTGATCAATCCCGTTATTTGACTCGAATGAAGGATTGATCACATATATGATTGATAATAACAAGAAATTAAAAAAATATATGCTTTGCCTACCCTTGCTGTTCTAGTGTTCTTCCCTTCTTTGATTTTCGAGCATCTACCGAAAACAGAAAAAAATAAATGTAGAAAGCAACTCGTGGACCTTTCCAGGTTCTGCAAGAGACTTGGATACACTCTCTCTTTGCAGGCACCCGTTAGCCCATGCAATGATCTTGGGACATTGAGCTTCTATGCTGAAGTTTCCGATGGTCTCATAATTAAGTAGAAAACCCGCAACAGAAAGGAGCAAAGGCAATATCACATACCCCAGAGTCTCACCGGCCCCAAAATAAGGCTTCTCTCCTAGTTCTCCCTCCAATATATCACTCAAGGCATTCAAAGAAACCCTTCTTTGCCGCCTCTAGTTCTTCTCCTTTTGCTGTCCATATCTTCCTAGAAAGATCATTTACCTGAAGATTCACAGCACATCATCACAAAAATGTAGTCCTAATTATGTAAAAGTAAGTAAAATGTCAAAAATATCACAGAATAATGTTGGGAACTTGGGAATATAATGAACAGAATACAGTAGAACACAAAACTTAAGTGAGTGCACAAACAATGTCCTTAAGGATATTTACTCACGTAAGGTTCCTTAAAGATATTTACCCACATAAAATTGTCCATCAGGATTCAATAGCTAGGTTCTTCCTCGAAAGGAGGGATGCAGAAACAACAAGGAAAATAATAACAAGAAAATCCAGCAAGTGTAGCTAGAACATATATAAATGGTAGAATATAAGCTTATAGTCCATTACTGGATATATTTTATATTCACAGGGAGAAAATTATATTTTTTTAACGTGGAATATAAAAATATTTTTACTTTAAATACTTTAAAGATAAATTTTTTCAATATAAAATAAAAATATTTTGAAATAATATCTGAGAATTCATTTTTACAGCACATAATTGATATTACAGTAACATAGCAGCAGCAAAGGAATATATATTTGTCCTCACGCAAGCATAGATACATGTATCGCAGGGGGACCAGAGATTTAGCAAGATTAAAGGTTTATGTCCATACCTTTTTATCAATAAAATCAGCCCAGAACATGGACTGAGCTCTTTCATGAGGATCAGAAGGTAGCAAAGGAGCCTTGTCCCTCCACACATCATATATCAATGTACTGAAGAATAATAAGGGATTCACAAACTGGTTAATTTTCCTCTGTGGACGAGAACTGGAATCTTCTTGTAAACTGGATTCATCTGCAGAAGCAAATCACTCTTTCCGTTGCTCAAGTCCTGTTCACTACACTCATACTTGCCCAGAAATTCAACAGTGTCACCTCATCAGCCATTGTTGAAGTGAAAAAAAATATGGCAATTAAGATCATAAATAGTAGAAAGCAAGACTTTACAGCAGACTTGCTATCTTCATCTGCAGAGTGTATGTGGTTGTGATAAATCGTGGAAAAAGTTACTAAGCTATAGGCTAATCAATGATAAAGTAAGCAAAAATTATATTTAGAATAATGTTTCATAGCATGAGAAGACATTCACGACCAAAAGCATTCAACCACCAAAAGCATTCAACCACAGTTACTTGAGCGGTGGAAAGGATTTGTTTTCTTTTTCTGTATCCAATTCGAATCTTTGTGTGCATGCCTGTCATCCCTGCGGTGCCATACATGCTCACTGGGTTTGCAGGATGTTAAGTGGGCCGTGGGATTAGTCGTGATGTGCACAAGCTGACCCGGACATCCATGTAAATTAAAAAAAAAATCAAACTGAGTTTAGCACCTCAAAAGTTAGATTAATTTTAGTTAATTCAGATTAGTTTTTAAAAAATATTTGTAATTTTAATATATACATTGTAAACAATAAAATTCAAAAAATTATTTTCAAATGTTTTTTATTATACATTAAAATTATAATACATTCAATAAAGTTGAAGTATTTGTTTTTATAATCCTTACCATCTTTTTCCTTTTGAACACACACACACACATATATATATATATATATTGAGCTGGTTGATAATTACAATTGTAGATTTCCTTACATGTTTTTTTTTCTAGTTTTTCCAAAATTGTTTTCTTCTTTTTTCCCCCCATTTTTTATGTTTTTTGTTCGAATTGTTTTTATTGATTTTATTTTTTTAATATGGAGCTGGTTGAAAATTTAGTTTTGTAGTTTTTTTTTAAAACACTGTGGATTGCTACAGGATTCCTACACATGATTTTTTTTTTTGTTTTTTTTTCAGAATTGTTTTTGTCGATTTTTTTATATTGAGCTGGTTAAAAATTTAGTTTCATAGTTTTTTTTTCTTTAAACCACTATGGATGCTATAGTGTTCCTCCACATAATTTTTTTTATTATGATTTTTTTAAAATTATCTTTATCGATTTTATTATTTTTAATATTGAGCTGGTTGAGAATTACAACTGTAGATTTTCTCACGAAACATTATAAATTGCTACAACGTTTTCCTGCATGATTTTTTTTTCTTTCGGTTTTTTTTGTTATGATTTTTTTAAAAAAAATTTCTTTGTTCATTTTATTTTTTTAATATTAATCTGGTTAAAAATTTAGTTTTGTAGTTTTTTCCTTCAAAACATTGTGGATTGCAATCGTTTTTCTTCATATAAATTTTTTTTTATTTTTTTCACAAACCCATGATAACGCACAAACATACCACAAACCCGTGACATTGCACAGGCATGACATTGTTCATCTCCAATTATCGTTCAATCCTCAATGGGCTCTAGGAAAAAAAAAATAGAAATAAAAATCTCTAACTCCCTCAAAATTTTTCTTAAAGCTACGTCTAGTTGATTTGATAATGATTGTTATCCAGTGTACAAAGATGATAAAAATAAGGTTTTATTTTGTGTTTGTCTAATTTATAAGAGGATTTTATAACATACATAATTTTTTTTTTAAATTTTAGATTTTAACCACGAATCTAGATTTATAATAATGTTACAATATAATTCAATACTCAAAAAGTAATTAAATATTAATTTAACATACTAAATTAATGTAAATAAAAATTTGAATATTTAAAAATTACGATATTTCATTGTATGATCTTTATATTTAAAAATTCTTAAATTTATGAAGAGCAACACCCCCAGCAATAATTAAAACTAAATTTCTAGTAAAATTATATAAACAAAAAAATATTTAAAAATATAACATATTTAATCAAATCATAGTTAATATTCCCAACTCAATTATCACATCTCACCGAAAGTTATCGAAAGTATTACTTGTGTGATAAATATTATTTTTTAAAATATTATTTATTTAAAAATATATAAATAATATTTTTATTTTATAATTTAAATTTTATTTTTAATATCAGCATGTCTAAATAATTTATAAACATAAAAAATTAATTAAAAACTTAAAAAAATTAAAAAAATTCATTTGAAAAGGCAAAATTAATTGGATAGAATTACTAATTGATTACCATTGTGTACTTGTCTTTAGTCTTTCCTATTTATTAAAAAAATATTATGGGGTGTTGAATTGCTTGAGAGGGCATCTCTTTTGTTATAGAGTGCACTTAAAAATACATATTTTTTAAAATAGTTTTTATTTTAAAATATATTAAAATAATATTTTTTAATTTTTAAAAATTATTTTTAATATTAATATATTAAAATAATCTAAAAATATAAAAAAAGTAAATTTTAAATAATTTTTTAAAATCTTTTAATGAAACAACCGTGTTCTAAAGATATCATAATCATCTACCAGTAAAATAATCTTAACACATTATTTTAATAAATAGTGAAAACAGTACGACAAGACAGGCCAAAGAGCCGAAAACAACACAAACTCTGCCAGGCCGAGTCACAACGATGTGCTCGCATGCTCCAGCATCACAATAGAACAACAGAAGAGAAGGCACAGCCACGAAGAGATCCCATTATTCGAAAGAAAAACAACCCCAGCATGAGGAAATCATACGGATCGTCTGCTCATGGATGCACATGTGTTTCCTCTTAATCCACCCCAAACCTCTTCCTGCGCTCCAAGACGAACTCGTACACCTTTTTTGGGTCTTCAAGAGACTTGGATACACTCTTTTTTTGCATGCATCTCTTAGCCCATGCAATGATCTTGGGGCACTCTGCCTCTATGCTGAAGTTTCCACAGGTCTCATAGGCATAAAACCAGCAGTAGAAAGGAACGAACGCAACATCCACATACCCAAGGTTCTCTCCGCCGAAATAAGGCTTGTCTCCAAGCTCTCCTTCCAACAGCTTGAGGCACTCGATAAAATCCTTTTTTGCTCCCTCCAGTTCTTCTCCTTTCGTTCTCCATAACTTCGTAGTAATCTCAAATACCTGAAAGATTCATAGCACAGTATATTGTAAAGCGGACTAAACAGCACCTAGAACAAAAGACCTTGCAAAGTCCAGTTCCCATGCATACGTACCTTCTTGTCAATAAAATCAGCCCAGAATCTGGACTGGGCTCTTTTGGTAAGGATCAGAAGGCAGGAGAGGGGCCTTTCCCTTCCATACATCGTCAACATACTGAACAATAATAAGGGACTCACAAACTGGTCTTCCATTGTGGATGAGAGTTGGCAGCTGCTTGGATACTGAGTTCATCTGAAGAAGCAATTTTGTGATCTCGTCCCTCGGGTTCTGTGTACTGTACACATCATACTTGACTCCCTTCTCTGCCAATGCTATTCTCACTCTTACACTAAAAGGGGCGCCTGCCTGAAATTCCAGCATTAGTGTCACCTCATCAGCCATTGTTGTTGTGAAGAGGAGTAAAACTGAATCACAGATAGTTTTTTCTCGCCTTTCAGAATGGCTGTGCTCTTGATAGTGGACAGTAGAAATCTTTATAGCATATCTATCTTTGCAGAAAGATGTGGTAGAAATAAATAAGTGGAAAATGTGCTCTGCTAGTACTGCCCAGTGGGCAATTAGATGCCATATCACAGTTTCATGTTTGTTCCTTTCTATGTGTCTTCAACTAAATCACGCCATCCAGTCAATGATTCCAAAAAAATAGACAAGGGAATCTCAGAGTTAATTACCCCTGACAAAATGAGATAATTATTCATAAATTTGAGAAATTATAACCGGAAATCATATTATGTACGATCAATTTTATTAAGGGGATTATATTGTGCAGGGAAAATAAAATATATGATAACGAGAGTATTTCTTATAAGATTTTATTATTATTATTATTATTATTATTATTATTATTATTATTATTTAAAGCAATAATCTTGCCAACAAACTCTCTTTGATTAGGATTGTCTTTAATCTTTTTTTTTTTTTTGTAATAATTAAGCCCTCGTATATGGATGTATATTATTAATGTGGTTACCAGCTGGTGCATAAATGTAGTTGATGATTTGATAACGAATATGCATGCAAGAATTATATTTAATTATACTTTTAGTTCAAAAATATATATCAAAAGAAATTAAAATTATTATGTTGGTAATTAAATTGGTTAAGAGCATATATAATGGAAAGTGCAAACCTTGTAAAATTAAATCCCTAACTTATATGAAAAATCTTAATTAGATACCCAATCTATTTCTCATCTAAATTAGTTTTTCAACATATCAATGGATTCTAAATTATATCCTTTCATCATTTTCTAGTTAATAAAACTATTTAATATTTATTTCATGAAACAGGTGATTTCTCTTTCCTATAAAAAACCATCTAGTTTCTTAATTTCCTTTCCTTATATTTCGGGTTCACAATTTAAGATATACTTTCTTAAATAAAAAAAAGTATAATAATTTATCAGACCAGTTCTTTCAGGCTTGGTCAGGCGTTGAACCCAATTATATATTGGTCTGACGATTTGTTAAACTCAACTTTTCTAGGCTAAACCAAACGCAAAGTCCATGTGTATAAAGATTTTTTTTTTCTGATCAAATCAAGGATATTTTTCTTTGATCAAGTCAAATATTTTTTCTCTTTAACAAAGAAAATGATGAGTTATAAAGACCAATTAAAATTCTTAGAAGAGGGGGTTTTGAGGCTCTATTCTCCACTAGATATTTATTTTTTAAAGTTTTCTTTAAAATATTATTATATTTTTTTATTTTTTTTATTTAAACATCAATAAATTCATAAATTCACTAAAAAATCTTAGTTAGAAAAAATGAATTAGATTATCTAAATAATGAAATTAACCGATTATTTAATATGTAAGTTTTGTTTTCAAGTTACTTGAATTTGTTGAGATGTCATCAAATTAAAAATTTATAGATGTCATATGATTTGCTGACTATATCAAATTTGGTTCTCAAACTTTTGATTGCTATATATATTTTGTTTAGAATATTTATTTTTCAATTTCATCTCTTAAAATTTAATTTTTATATTAACTTTGGTTCTTATTTTTATAATTGTTATTTGCTTTTTCCTTATTATTTTCTTATTGAAATTTTTTATCTATCAAATTTGGTCCTCATTCTTTTGATTGTTACTTATTTTATTTGAAATAATTTATGAAATGTTAATTATTATTATTTTAATTTCTTCATCTTTCATTTTTATTTTATTTTTTAGATTTGATTTCTATTATTATTTATTTTATTTGAGATAATTTATGAAATTATATTTTTTTTCAATTTCATCCTCATTCAACATTTTAATTTGTAAGATTTGTTCCTCATTATTTTAATAAACTTGAGAAAATAAAATATTAATAAGTTATTTTTTAGCTCATTTTCCATGACATAACCAAACACTGGAAAGTGTTTTCCAACTTATTTTCCATTACACTACCAAACATCGAAAAATAATTCACTTTCCTGGAATTCACTTTCCCGGAATTTACTTTTCCAAAATAAAACTACTTTCCGGTAAACAAACGGAGCCTTAATTTCCTTTCCTTATATTTAGGGTTCACAATTTAAGAGATACTTTCTTAAATAAAAAGAGTATAACAATTTATCAGACCAGTTCTTCCACGTTTGGTCAAGCGCTGAATCCAATTATATATTGGTCTGATGATTTGTTAAACTCAACTCTTCTAGGCTAAACCAAATGTAAAGTCCATGTGTATAAATATTTTTTTCTCTGATGAAATCGAGGATATTTTTCTTGGATCAAGTCAAATATTTTTTCTCTTTAGCAGAGAAGATTATGAATTATAAAGACCAATTAAAATTCTTAGAAGAGGAGGTTTTGAGTCTTTGTTCTCCACTGGATATTTATTTTTGAGGTTTTCTTTAAAATATTATTGTAATTTTTTTTATTTAAGCATAAAAAAATTCATTAATTCACTAAAAAAACTTTTTGCGGATACTAGATCCTAGCTACCAACTATTTTAATTAGAGAAAATGAATTAGAATATCTAAATAATAAAATTAATCGATTATTTAATATATAAATTTTATTTTCAAGCTACTTGAATATGTTCAAATTAAAAATTTATAGATATATTGGAAACCAAATCGAGAAAATGAAAATATTGGAAACCTAATCGAGGTTGTGTCCTTAGATTTGAAACTTTTTCAGGTTTTTCCGGAAGAAAACCAAGGATAGCTATGGTAATTTCAAGTCAATTTATACACGACTTGTTTCTGCCATGGGTCCATGTGTCAGTGTCACGGGAAGCTCGAATGTGGAAACAACCACATCAGGGCTCGAAACGTTTTTTTTTTGTTTTAAACTTGCAATCATTTTTGAACATCAAATTATTGTTCTTGAGAACTGACTATTCACGTGTCGGCAGCCATATCCATGCAGGAGAATGCAGATGGAAGGGTTGGAATTGAGAGTGGCTTAGTTTTATTAAAGCATAAATAAAATGGAGATTTTCAATTCTCTATTTGTTGATGGTCTTTTCTTAAACCAAGACCAGATTGGTAGTGGAGAACAGTACTACGCAGTGCTTGTTGTATTAAACTCAATCTAGAAGGTCAAGGAAGGCAACCACCGGCCAGCCCACCACAGTGGATCACCGACCGGCCCGGCCCCGGCCGGCCGGCCGCCGTAGCCGCCTTCACACCACCGTCCACGCCGCCTTCACACTTGAAGGTTGAATTTTCTTGTTTTGAATTCGTGTATAAATAGCAAGCCGAGCTTATGCTATTATGAGTGGGAGATTAGAGAGAAACATTAGAAAGAGAGAGAGAGGGCGTGTATTAAGCTTTTGTGTTTATTTTTGCTTCGTAAGCTTTTGTTCTTGAAATAAAACTTTGTGTTTTATCCCCTCCGAGTGTTTCAAAGCCACCACCAGTGGTTCCTCCCACCAACAATTGGTATCGAGCCCCGTTCGTCGAAAAACGAAGTATTTTTCGGGATAGCCGAATTTTCAAAGTTGTCAAAAACAAGTTTTGATCATTCCACCGTGTAGAGCTCATCCATACGAACTCACCGCCGCAAAAATCAGCTTGATCGGAGACGGAGGTAGCCCACACGCGCCACCCGAAGATTCTCGCCCGTTTGACCACGCGCAGCCGACGCGCCCGAGGTTGAAGACGAGTGGTCCACACGCGCGCCATATTCGCGCCGAGCCGAGCTTCCAAGCCGATAGCCGAGCCGAGCCTCCAGCCGAGCCGAAGAATATTCCCGAGAATATTCTCCCTGTCGAGCCGAGCCGTACACCGCGCCGCATCCAAGCCGCGCCGAGCCGATAGAATATTCCACAGAATATTCCCGGTTCAACCCAAGAACCGCCCGACGCCTGAATTGGTTTTTTGACCGGTTCACCCATTTTCGGACCCGATTTCTACAAAGTCGGACCGGTTCCCGACTATTTCGACCATTCCGGATCGATCTACAGTGTCCGTTTGGCCAAATTCAACTCCCAGAAGGTGATATAGTCATTCCAAGAGCAAAATGACTACGGGAAAATGTACATACACTCATTCCGAAGCGACCAAAGACAACTATGATAGTTGGTGCATCAGATTAAAGGCATTCCTTGGTTCACAAGAGTGTTTGGAGATTGTACACTATGGTTATGATGAACCGAGTCCAAAGAAGAAGAAGATGCTTTACAAGAGGCACGAAGCAAGCCCCGAAAGTCAACCGAAAGAAGGACAACAAAGCGAAGACCATCATCTACCAAGGTCTTGATGAAGATACATTCGAGATCATAGCTTCCGCTGAAACATCACATGATATATGGGAGGCTCTCCAAAGCAAAAGTACAAAGGTGCCGACGTAATCAAGAAGATTCGTCTTCAATCTTTGCGAGGTGAATTTGAGTTATTACAAATGAAGTCCTCGGAATCTATTTCTGATTATCACACAAGGATTATGGTGATAGTCAATCGATGAGGAGAAATGGAGAAGCCATCGTCGATTCTCGACCATCGAGAAAATTTTGAGATCCCTAGATCCAAAATTTGATTTTGTTGTTGTCGCCATTGAAGAGTCCAAGGAAGTGGACAAGTTAACAGTGGATGAACTTATGAGTTCTTTGCAAGCTCATGAGAGAAGATTGTAAAGCGAAATGGAGATAAGGCCATCGAGCATGCCTTACAAGCAAAGCTGTCTCTCAAGGACAGATATGAGCAAGGGGAGACTTCAACAAGTGGATATACCACTCAAGGAGGAAGTCAACAATCCAGAGGAGGATTCCAGAGATTCCAAGGAAGAGGTTCTTGGAATACAAGCTTCAGAGGAAGATGTGGAAGAAACACCACCAGAGGAGGTCGAGGACAACAAGCATTCACTCCTAGAGGAAGAGGAGGCGGTTACAATAACCGTGACAAGAGGAATATCCAATGTTATAGTTGCAATCAATTTGGGCACTATAGCACCGAATGCAAAAGGAAAGCTCCGTTGGAGATACGTGAGCAAGCCAACTATGCAGAGAAGGATGACAGAGATGAAGCCGCATTTCTTGTCCAACAAGAAATTGGCGAGAAACAGGAAAATATATGGTATCTAGATACTGGAGCCAAGCAATCACATGTGCGGCTACCGAGAGTTATTTAGTGATCTAGATGAGACCAAGCAAGGTCTAGTTACTTTTGGAGATACCACAAAGGTTCCATTCAAAGGTAAAGGCAGTATCCCAATTAAGTTGAAGAACGGCGATTCCAGCTACATCGCCAATGTCTATTATGTCCCAGCCATAAAGCGGAACCCGATCGCCTTAGGTCAACTTTTGGAGAGAGGGTATACTTTTTACTCGAAGAATTGTCATCTCGACAATTAGAGACAACAATTGGAGATTAATGGCCTATGTGAAAATGTCCAAGAATAGGATGTTTCCTTTGAACATCCAATATGATGCAGCAAGGTGTTTGAGTGCCATCACCAACAGTGAAGAATGGCTTTGGCACCTGAGGCTTGGACATCCGAATTTCACGAGCTTGAAGATGCTAGCAAGCAAGAAGATGGTCAAAGGTATGCCTCACATTGATCATCCGGATGAAGTCTGTGAGAGTTGTGTCCTCGGCAAACATCACAGATCCAGTTTTGCTAAAGAAGTCAACTGGAGAGCAAAGAGGCCATTGGAGTTAGTACACACAGATGTGTGTGGCCCAATTACGCCTATGTCGACCGGACGAATAGGTACTTCCTCACTTTTATTGATGATTTTAGTAGAAAGACGTGGATATACTTTCCGAAGAGGAAGTCGGAAGTATTCAATTGTTTTAAAGATTTTAAAGCAATTGTGGAGAAGCAAAGTGGCTACATGATCGAACCGTGAGATCCGATCAAGGTGGAGAATATACAAAGCAAATGACTTTGAAGCCTATTGTACACAACAAGGCATCGGACATCGACAACGCCGCTTATACACCACAGCTGAATGGTGTAGTTGAAAGGAAGAATCGCACGATTCTTGACATGGCAAGAAGTCTCGCTCAAAGCAAAGAAGTTGCCCAAGCAATACTGGGTCGAAGCTGTATCATGTGCAAGTGTATCTACTGAATCGCCGCCCCCACCGAAGTCGTAATCTGTCACTCCGGAAGAAGCATGGAGTGGTCACAAACCAAGTGTTACTCATCTACGAGTATTTGGTTGTGTGGCATATGCAAAGATCCCGGATGCAAGAAGGAGAAAGCTCGATGATAAAAGCGAGAGATGCATCTTTGTGGGATATGGTGAAAGAAGGATGGGATACAAGTCTGTATAATCCCATCACAAAGAAGGTAATCATGAGTAGAGATGTTATCTTTGAAGAAGATAAATCTTGGGAATGGAAGAATGACCAAGAAGCGAGTCAAATGGATCACCACCGATTTGATCCTTGAAGGTGAAGAAGTACCAACAAGACTTGCAGAAGAACAGATTGTGCCAGCAGCTGAACCACAAAGTCCGGTACACGATTCCCCTGTATTCAACAGGAGGAACACACCAGGAGCATCATCATCAACACCAGAAGAACATCCCCATCGTCGGAAGGACCAAGAAGGATGAGAAATCTTGACGAGTTGTACGATGCCACGCAAGTCATCGAAGATACAACTCTATTTTGTTTCTTTGCGGAGAGAATGACCCACTTAGCTTCAACAAAGCTATCACGAGAAGAGAAGATAGAAGCAATGGATGAAGAAATGCATGCCATTGAGAAGAATGATACTGGAAGCTGGCTTATCCACCGAGAAAGCAAGAAAGCAATAGGTGTCAAAGGGGTCTATAAGACAAAGAAGAATGCAAAAGAAAAAGTGCAAAAATACAAAGCTATTGAAGAGGGAAACATTTATCGAATGAAGTTCATGCTTGGCATGACATCCCTCGATTGAGTTTAAAGGGAGATTTGTTGTATTAAACTCAATCTAGAAGGTCAAGGAAGGCAACCACCGGCCAGCCACCAGGACGTGGACCGACCGGCCATGACCACCAGCCCACGGCCCTGACCGCCTTCACACCACCGTCCACACCGCCTTCACACTTGAAGGTTGAATTTTCTTGTTTTGAATTCGTGTATAAATAGCAAGCTGAGCTTATGCTATTATGAGTGGGAGATTAGAGAGAAACATTAGAAAGAGAGAGAGAGGGCGTGTATTAAGCTTTTGTGTTTATTTTTGCTTCTGTAAGCTTTTGTTCTTGAAATAAAACTTTGTGTTTTATCCCCTCGAGTGTTTCAAAGCCACCACCAGTGGTTCCTCCCACCAACACTTCTGTGATGCAAATGGTGCTTCGCATGAAAAAGCTTTAAAACTAATATATTTTTTAATTCACGCGAAACACAATTTACAGTTGTAGCAAAACGAAGCCTATGATGATTAATGTGCTTCGCCTGAAATTAAAGCTTTGAAACTAATATCTTGTGTTGTTTTTACTCTGACAAAAAAACTAAAAGTTCTTAGATTTTACAGCTGCTTCCGCCCAGAAAGCTTGGCATTGTCGGTTGGTACAGAGGAGAGTACTCCAATTGCAATTTTCATTTGTTTGGCCATTGTTTAATTCCTTTTACATGGGATAAATAAACCCTTTTACTCGAATTTTTGTTTTGATTAAGCCCTCCAAGTATTCTGCTAATTTAGGGAGTATATTAGAACTTGCGTTATACAGTGATACAATAAATGCTGATCAATCCCGTTATTTGACTCGAATTAAGGATTGATCACATATATGATTGATCATAACAAGAAATTAAAAAAAATATATGCTTTTCCTACCCTTGCTGTTCTAGTGTTCTTCCCTTCTTTGATTAATTTTCGAGCATCAACCGAAAACAGAAAAAAAAAACACCTTGTGGATTGTCGTAGAAAAAACCCATGAGTTGTGTAGTTTATTTTGTATTGTAATGTGATTGAACTACTTAAAACTTGGTATAAGAAAATTAACTTGATATATATATATATATATATATATATATATATATATATATATATCATTGAATGCCAAATCTTTCCATATTAACATGAGGCTTTGTGTGCGTTGAGTGCCAAATCTAATTAATAAATTCTCAAACCTTCCCTTTTCCGAGCAAAAATTAGCACATCAAATACAAATACCAACTAGTTCAGATCCAAGGAAATGGCAGCTAGTTCAGATTCAAGGAAAAGCGTTCAAAGCATACATCACAAACAAATAAGCTAGCTAAATATGATTGAAGTTCTGGACATATCCAGTTCCTAGTCAACCAAGGAGCACAACCAAGTGCCCCAGAATTACAGAAAGTTCAATATTATTCGTAAAAGAAACAACTCCAGCATGGAGACCAACCACATGAACTACTAATTAAACAAAATAAAATAAAAACAACTGACTGCCTTGACCATATCCTTCTAATCAGTCAAACCCAAGGCTCTTCCTTATCTCCATAACCAACTCGTGGACCTTTCCAGGTTCTGCAAGAGACTTGGCTACACTCTCTCTTTGCAGGCACCTGTTAGCCCATGCAATGATCTTGGGACATTGAGCTTCTATGCTGAAGTTTCCGATGGTCTCATAAGTAGAAAACCCGCAACAGAAAGGAAGAAAGGCAATATCCACATACCCCAGAGTCTCACCCCCAAAATAAGGCTTCTCTCCTAGTTCTCCCTCCAATAACTCAAGGCATTCAAAGAAACCCTTCTTCGCCGCCTCCATTTCTTCTCCTTTTGTTGTCCATATCTTCCTAGAAAGATCATGTATCTGAAGATTCACAGCACTTCATCACAAAAATAATATAGCAGAACACAAAACCTAAGACGTGCACAAACAATATTGTCTTTAAGGATATTTACTTTCCTTAAAGATATTTACCCACATAAAATTATTATCCACCAGGATTCAATAGGTTCTTCCTCGAAAGGAGGGATGCAAAAACAACAAGGAAAATACCAACAAGAAAATCCAGTAAGTTTAAGTGTTTTAAGTTAAGTGGTATTTTGTGTTTTTACTTTAAATACTTAAACTTAAAAAAAATAATTCTGATAAGAAATAAAAACATTTTGAAATAATCTCTGAAAACACTTTCCAATATAAAATAAAAATATTTTGAAATAACCTCTAAGAATTCATTTTTATAGCACATAATTATTGATATTACAGTAACATATATAGCAGTAGCAAAGGAATATATATTTGTCCTCACGCAAGCATAGATACATGTATCGAAGGGGGACCAGAGATTTAGCAAGATTAAAGGTATATGTCCATACCTTTTTATCAATAAAATCAGCCCAGAACATGGACTGAGCTCTTTCATAAGGATCAGAAGGTAGCAAAGGAGCCTTGCCCCTCCACACATCATCAATATACTGAACAATAATAAGGGACTCACAAACTGGTTTTCCTCTGTGGACGAGAACTGGAATCTTCTTGTAGACTGGGTTCATCTGAAGAAGCAATGCACTCTTGTCCCTCAAGTCCTGTTCACTGTACTCATACTTGACTCCCTTCTCTGCCAATGCTATTTTGACTCTCATGCCAAAAGGGCTTGCCCAGAAATCCAGCAGTGTCACCTCATCAGCCATTGTTGTTGTGAAAAAGAGTAAAGCTGAATCACAGATAGTTTTTTCTCGCCTTTCAGAATGGCTGTGCTCTTGATAGTGGAGAGTAGAAATCTTTATAGCATATCTATCTTTGCAGAAAGATGTTGCGGAAATAAATAAGTGGAAAATGTGCTGTGCTAGTGCCCAGTGGGCAATTGGATACCATAACGCATTTTCATGTTTGTTCCTTTCTAGTCTTCAACTACATCACACCAACCGGTCAATGATTCCTGAAATCTCAGAGTTAATTACCCTGACAAAATGAGATAATAATTCATAAATTTGAGAAATTATCACCGGAATTCATATTATATACGATCAATATATATTTTATTAGGGGGATTGTGTAGGGAAAATGAAATATATGATAACGAGAGTATTTCTTAATTGATATTTTATTATTATTATTATTATTCGAAGTAAGCAATAATCTTGCCAACAAACTTTTTCAGTTTTTGCCCGAAGAAAACTAAGGATAGCTTTGGTAATTTCAAGTCAATTTATATACGATTTGTTTTTGCCATGGCTCCATATGTCAGTGTCATGGGAAGCTCGGATGTGGAAACCACCAAATCTGGGCTCGAAACTTTTAAAAAAAAACTTGCAATCATTTTCCTGTGAACATCAAATTATTGTCATTTTCTTGAGAATTCACTATTCACGTGTCAACAACCCTGTTCTTGTCTGACCAGATAACTAGGATTTTGCTGTCTTCAAGGTATATTGTGCAGAAACACAAATTTTTTATTTTTTTACCAAATAAATTTCACCATGTGTTATTTTATTCTTTAAAAGAAGGGATAAAATAAAATTGAAATAAATGACATGGAAAATAAATGAGCTTTCATATATTTCTTGGCCAATGAAAAGTTGACACTTGGGATGAGATATTCAAGATATCTTGTCATAAATACAAGATCCCATCAGATATCTCTTCATAAATGCAAGATCCCATCAATAAATATCAACCAATAAAATTATGCCATGTGACATGGGAAAAGGACCTGAGAGCCCCTACAGATCTCTATAAATAGAGGGCCTCAACCTAAAGGAATGAGGATTCCGGGAGATACAAATTTCCTTCAAGACAAGCTCTGCAAGCAAGGAAGCTCTCGCTCTCTCTCTCTCTTCAAGTAAGGAAGCTCTCTCAAAGAGTTCTCAAGCCTCCTTCATCTACGCTTGAAGTCTACAAAGAATGAAGCTCTGTTGGATCAAGCATAAACGCCCCATAAGAGTTCTTCAACAACACTTTGAAGACCAATCAAAGGTACTCTTCAAAGCATCAAATCATCAAATCTCGCTAAGCTCTGTTGGATCAAGCCAAAACGCCCCCATAAGAGTTCTTCAACAACACTTTGAAGACAAATCAAAGGTACTCTTCAAAGCGTCAAATCACCAAAAGGATTCCGGGAGATACAAATTTCCTTCAAGACAAGCTCTGCAATCAAGGAAGCTCTTGCTCTCTCTCTCTTCAAGCAAGGAAGCTCTCTCAAAGAGTTCTCAAGCCTCCTTCATCTACACTTGAAGTCTACAAAGAACGAAGCTCTGTTGGATCAAGCATAAACGCCCCATAAGAGTTCTTCAACAACACTTTGAAGACAAATCAAAGGTACTTTTCAAAGCATCAAATCATCAAATCTCGCTAAGCTCTGTTGGATCAAGCCAAAACGCCCCATAAGAGTTCTTCAACAACACTTTGAAGACAAATCAAAGGTACTCTTCAAAGCGTCAAATCACCAAAAGGATTTCCGGGAGATACAAATTTCCTTCAAGACAAACTCTGCAAGTAAGGAAGCTCTCGCTCTCTCTCTCTCTCTTCAAGCAAGGAAGCTCTCTCAAAGAGTTCTCAAGCCTCCTTCATCTACGCTTGAAGTCTACAAAGAACGAAGCTCTGTTGGATCAAGCCTAAACGCCCCATAAGAGTTCTTCAACAACACTTTGAAGACACATCAAAGGTACTCTTCAAAGCATCAAATCATCAAATCTCGCTTCGCATTACACGCCCGAATTCGCGTTCTTGCAAAGCACAAATCTTGGCTTGATTACTCAAATAAATCAAGTCACCATACATCAAATCCAAGGGAAGAATTAGAGGATTGTCATATTCTTTTTAAAGAATATATTACATAGAGATTGTACTCATTCATATATTTAATAAAATCATATATTTGTACACGCGTGCTTGTTTAATTTAAGGTGCACAAAATTGTGTCTACATATTGGCCAAGGAGTTGCTATTTTGAGATTTCTTTCATGCTTAAATTTAGAAAATTAAGGATGTAGTGGGATTTAGGAGGAGGGACATAGCACGTATCTCCATGTTGTGCAGGACCCATCAAGCCCTTGATGATTTTGGTTGGGGTATGCCTATGAAGGTGGAGACCCCTTCTATTGATAAGACAGGATCAATCTCTATGCAATATGGTTATTGGTTTTATCAATGAATATCCGAAAAAAATCTCTATGCAGGAGAAGGCAGATGGAAGGGGTGGAATTGAGATTGGCTTTGTTTTATTAAAGCATAAAATGGAGATTTTCAATTCTCTATTTGTCGATGGTACTCTTGTCTTAAACCAAGACCAGATTGCTAGTGGAGAACAGTAGTACTAGAACAGCAAATGTAGGCAAAACAAATATTTAACAGTAGCTATCAGATTTCAAGCCCGTTCGGCTACACTGTGCTTCTGAGATGCAAATTGTGCTTAATTCGCATGAAAAAGCTTTAAAACGAATATATTTGTTTTTTTCACGCGAACCACAATTTACACTGTGTAACAAAGCGAAGCCTATGATAATCGTGTAGCAGTATGATAATTGTGTCAGCTTATTTTACCATTTACGAAAGCCAAGATGATAGATATTCATGACTTAATTATGAGCAACAGATGTTATCTACTAATCTCTAAATTATATCATTTTTTCTAAATATTTATTATTTTGTGTTAATTCAATTTCGTAATAATTAATATTCACTTGAATAGGATAACATTTGCGACTAAATTGAAGATTTATCAAAGAATTAGAGTCCAAATAAAAACAATTATTTAAAATCTCGGACTCAATTGAAATGAGATAAAAAAAACTAGGGAAAAAAATATATTTGACGAGAGTAATGCTCGTGACAACGTTTAAGGAAGTTGTTGTGTTATGGTGGCGCATGCAGCCTTATTTGAGCTTCGATGATGCCAGAATTTTCTTGTCAGGTCTTCCTTTCAGGATAACACATGTCACCCTTCATATAGGGATGGGTAAAAAAACCAAAAAAATTGATTAAATCGAGTAAACTAAAAAAAATAACTAAAAAAACCGAACCATAAAACAAAACCGATTAAACCGATTAAAATTTTAAAAAAACTGGCCGGTTCGGTTTCGGTTTTATAAGCAAAAAACCAAACCGAGACAAACCAGAAAAAAACCGAGCCAAAACCGGAAAAAACCGAGCCAAACCAGTTTGAACCGGTTTTTGTCCTAAAAACTAAATCGAAACCGGTCGGTTTAAACCGGTTTCAGTTTGGTTACTTTTTTTAATAAAAACCGAACCGAACCGAAAATAATCACCCCTACCTTCAAGTCCTGACATGGCTAGTAACCTTTCTTTCTTCCTCTTTTATCTCTTTCCCTTCCTTTCCCTTCCCTAGTTTTCAAGCAACAACCGAAAAAAAAAAACAAAAAAAACTTTGTGGATTGCATAGAAAAAACCCATGAGTTCTAGTCTATTTTGTATTGTAATGTGATTGAACTACTTAAAACTTGGTATAAGAAAATTAACTTGAGGATATATATATTTGTCCTCACGCAAGCATAGATACAAGTATCGAAGGGGGACCAGAGATTTAGCAAGATTAAAGGTATATGTCCATACCTTTTTATCAATAAAATCAGCCCAGAACATGGACTGAGCTCTTTCATAAGGATCAGAAGGTAGCAAAGGAGCCTTGCCCCTCCACACATCATCAATATACTGAACAATAATAAGGGACTCACAAACTGGTTTTCCTCTGTGAACGAGAACTGGAATCTTCTTGTAAACTGGATTCATCTGCAGAAGCAAATCACTCTTTCCGTTCATCAAGTCCTGTTCACTATACTCATACTTGACTTCCTTCTCAGCCAGTGCTATTTTGACTCTCGTGCCGAAAGGGCTTGCCCAGAAATTCAACAGTGTCACCTCATCAGCCATTGTTGAAGTGAAAAAAAATATCACTAGATCATAAATCGTAGAAAGCAAGACTTCATAGCAGACTTGCTATCTTCATCTGCGGAGTGTATATGGTTGTGATAAATCATGGAAAAAGTTATTAATTGAAATTTTTTATTTATCAAAATTAATCCTTATTTTTTTGATTGTTATATTTATTTAATTTAAAATAATTTATAAAATTGTAATTATTATTATTTTAATTTCATCATCTTTCAACTTTTTATTTAATTTTTTTTTTAGTTTTAACATCTTATATGAAAAGTTAAAAAATAATTTATATAGATATAAACTATATATATTGTAAACTATAAAATTTAAAAAATTATTTTAAAATACTTTTTATTATACATTAAAAATATAATATATTAAGATTATTTCAACCGTTGAAAGTATTTTAAAAAAAAAAACCTTATCAACTTTTTCCTTTTGATCACACACACGCACTTTTAATATCATATTAAAAAAATAAAATATTATTTTAATGTTTATATATAGAGTAAACAATAACGTGAAATTACACTTTCTTTTATGTTTATTGTATAATATATAATGTATAATGAATAGAAGGCATATGATAAATTACAATTCACTCCTTGAGAAGGTGCACGTTTTGTTAATTAACAACCAGAACCTCATATTTCTTTTATTTATTTATTTAAGCACAACTTATATAATTAAAATTTGATTCAATCAAGGAAATACGAAACCATCAATTAAATTTTAATTAAAAAACATTTGTAATTAAAATTATTCAAATTTTAGAATTTTAAATGAAAATGACCCTAGATCTTAAAAATCAATTGAAGAGGTTCCAAAACTTTGATTTAATGGTTTTTTTTTTTTTAAAGAACTATCTTAAAGCAATGTCTAGTTGATTTGGTAATGATGGTAATGATTGTCATGCAATGCGCACAAGAAAGATAAAATCAAGAATATAATTCAATACTCAAGAAGTAATTAAATACTAATTTAACATACTTAATGTAAATAAAAAATTTAATATTTAAAAAATATAGGATGATCTTTATTTTAATTATAACCACATATTTGAATGTCTTGATAAAAGAATATGACGTTATATTTTTGTTGTTTTCTTGTTTTCTTTTGATAATAATAATTAGATTACAAGCCTTCTATTTAAGTTGTTGTTATTTGTTTTCTTTTTCGTTTGATCTTTTTTAAATAGAAAAAACTATAGTAAATTGTCTGGTAGCCACCCATCTTCTTCATTCCTTTTTATTCTAAGGATGTGTGACTTCAAGTGCTCTCTTTCATTTCTTCACATATTGTATCTGTTTCTTTTGACAACTCTGAGCTGTTTCTATTATGTATTCTAATCTTCCTTTTACTTGATCAAACTTTGTTCTCCATTGTGTATTATTAGTTCAACTTCTAACCAAATCTTGTTCTTTTTAGGCCCTGTTTGTTTTTGCAAAAATACTTTTGAAAAAAATTAATTTTTTTTTATTTTTTTCTTTGTTTTAAATTAATATTTTTTAGTGTTTTCAAATTATTTTGATATGCTGATATCAAAAATGAATTTAAAAAAAACAAAAAAAAATATTATTTTAATACATTTTCAAATGAAAAACACTTTAAAAATCAACCACACTCCCAAACAGATTCTTAATCTGCTTCAAATTTATCAAACATTTGCCAAGTCTAGTCTTTTCTTAGGTCTGTATTTCTTGTCTTTAGTATAACATCCATGCAATGATCTTTCTTGGATTATCTCGTCAAACTTGTAAACTAAATTATAAGATCATGATAACCTAATAGAAAATAAATAAATCACAAAGCTCATTTTTCTTAAAGAAAATATTAACTTGGGTTAACTTTTCAAACCTATGACCTGGGTATTAGACTGAAAGCACCATACTTGGTAAAAACCATGAAATTTAATTCTTAACCAATCAAATTATGAATGATAAAATTCAAAAATATAATTTTAATTATACAAAAGGATTTAAAAAAATAGCAATTAAAAGAACAAGGATCAAATTGAAACACAATAAATTTTATTAAAGGATGAAATTGAAAACAAATCAATTTTTTTTTAAAAAAAACCAAAAACAAAAATTAAAAATCAAAAGAATAAGGATTGAAGTGGAAATCCTCATAAATTGAAGGACAACTCTAAAACTTTGCATGACTATAGTAAACTTTGACCAAAAAAGAGAGAAAAGAGAAGAAAAAAAATTTACTAATGACAAACTATGCCACCAATGACCATATACACCGCTAAAAAAAAAAAGGATACGACGACACTTCTAATGATATGGTCTATAGTGTTTTTTTTTTTTTTTTGGTTTCTTGTTTTAGCTTTTGGAGATTTAAAAATAAATCTAAGTTACTAAATTATTAGATTAATTTAGGAATCATTAAATTAACCCCTTTTTAATTTTCAGTGTATTTAAAACCCAATATAAATTAAGTTTCGGTTTCTTAAATTAAGCTATTGCACCGGATTTAATAACAATCAAATGGATAGGTATAATTAATGTTTGCCAAAGATCAACGTGGTGGATTGATTGACACTCGTTGATTGAGCGGCTTCTGGGTTGCCACGCACTACATTCTTGATTCTTTTTCTTCGAGCTGTCAATGGTTGTAGCGTTGGGGATGGTATGTTAGGGACATTTATCAACTTTTCTTGACAGGGAAGACTGCGTTTTAAAAAAAAATTTGAAAAAATTTAAATTTTTTTTCTAAATTAATATGTTTTTTATGTTTTTAAATTAATTTAATGTGATGATATTACAAATAATTTTTTAAAAATAAAAAAATATTATTGGCATATTTTTCTGAGTGAAAAACACTTTAAAAAACAACCACAACCACACTTCTAAACACGTTAATATAATGAAATTGATGAATATTTATATGGAAATGATGGATATTTTATGGATTTAATAAATAATAAATAAAATATGAATATTATAAAATTCAATTCAAAATTCCTCTAAACTTAATCCAAATCATATATATGTATATTATATAAACACTTTAATACTGATATATATAATATTTATCATTTTATTATTTAATATAGGTATACACACTTCAATATATATAATAACTATTTTGTTTTTTATTGATTAATAAATAATAATAGATAATAAATACTTATTAAATACCTAAAACTTGGTAAATAATGTATAGATATTTAAATTTCTTATATGATGAATAATAAATAAAATATAAATATCAAGAATTTCAACTGGGGTACCCATTTACAACCCTACTTATGACTGTAGATTTTATGGGATCGGTTCCTTCAATGAATAAAAAGTTTGCAATTATGCAAAAGAAGAGAGCGTTACTATTTTATAAAAATCTCTCTGGCTATGGAATTATACTTTATATTCTTTACTCAAGCTTTAATGATGATGATGAGTCACAGCCTGCAGCTCCTTTCCAGGATGAACAGTGATCATGAATGCAGCTTGGAGAATAAGAATAAATGTTGCAGAAAGTTGTTCACTGCCAACCAGATCTTGACACAAGTTTCATTAATACATATGTATTTATATCATAACCACCGACTTGAAGTTCTACTTTACAGGGAGAAAACCACATCCTAAGTCAGGCACGACGAGGTGCCCTCTCGGACTATAAGCACAAGGCAGGCACAGCTAAGTGCCCTCTCAGACTAGAAACACAAGGCAGGCACAACTGTCTGCCCTCCTTATTTAAAACATAAATCACTCAGAACACAAGTAAAACTTCTTAACAGGAAATGGCACATGCCTCTGCATGTTGTTCTTTCTTCTACTCAATACCAAACTTCTTCATCAGCATCAGAACGAAATCATAGACCTTTTGTGGATCTTCAAGAGCCTTGGATACAGTCTCTTTCTGCAAGCACCTCTTACAGTAAGCAATCATCTTCGGACACTCGGCCTCTATGTTGAAGTTTCCGATGGTCTCATAGGCATAAAACCAGGAATAGAAAGGAACAAGTGCTATATCAACGTAGCCGATGGTCTCGCCCCCAAAGTAAGGCTTGTCTCCGAGCTCTCCTTCCATCAACTTGAGGCTGTCAATGAAGTCCTTCTTGGCTGCCTCCTGTTCTTCTCCTTTTTTCGTCCATATCTTCCTCCCAAAGTCATATATCTGCAGATTCATACCATCACACAAAGGTAAAAAAAATAAAAAATCAAAAATCAAAGACTCTTTGGAATCACAAAAGCCAAAAGTAGCCCCAAACCCAAAGTCCTCGTTGAGATTTCCTTGTTAGCTACAGTAATTAATACCTGTTTACAGGGTAAAGCAAAATAATTCACTGTCACAAAGTGCACAAATCTAACACAACTAAATTGAGGAACAGTGATGGTGCCCAGAATCTTCTCTTTTACTAGGTTGAAAGTGACTGGAAGTAAAAAATCAAATCTTTGAGAGCAAAAACCAACCAACCAACCAAATTAGAAGGCTCTGGACTTTTTTTCCCACCACAATAAAGGAAAGCTTGATCAACAGGAAATTAACCTCAAGTGTCACTGTCAATGATATATTTTTTGATACTTGAGGGTGAGTAGGTGGCTACTGAGTACTGACAACCCACCTGTAGCCAATAACTCATACAGACAGAAATATCATCACCTGAGTCCAAATTCTTATCTTCGTTGCAACCTTCTATGACATTTTTTTATGTTTTCCTGTTGAATCTTTAAAGCAGTTGGATACACCCAACTTGGTAATCCTTGTACAAAAACATCCTGCCAACCTCTACTTTAATTCTCATGAATTCGCCATAATAAAAATATAGTTCATCAATTAGAAACCTTAAAGACCACTTTTTTTTTTATCAACAAAAGAAAAATCACCGCCAACAACAATTGAGATGAACATAAACAGAATTTCCACCAATCCATATCATGATGCCTAATTTCTCCTTTGATATTAATCCTAGTGCTGTACAATTTTAATTTTTGTTCTATGCGATTCTACTTCTTTCAAGCTGATCGAATTTCAAAATAGGTTTAATCAGATCATAGCTCAAATCTAATAAATTCAAGAACAAAAAAGATGGAACTCTTTAAGTGCAAAGAAACACACCTTCTTGTCAACAAAATCAGCCCAGAACCTAGCCTGAGCTCTCTGGTACGGATCAGAAGGCAACAAAGGAGCGCTATCGTTCCACACCTCATCAATATATTGAACAATAATAAGTGACTCACAGACAGGTTTCCCATTATGGACAAGAACTGGGATTTGCTTGTTAACAGGATTCATTTGAAGGAGCAGAGCACTTTTGTTCCTCAAATCTTCTTCACTGTACTCATACTTGACGCACTTTTCAGCCAACGCTAATCTCACTCTCATACCAAATGGACTTGGCCAGAAATCCAACAGGGTCACTTGATCACTAGCCATTCTTGAAGTGAAAAAGAAGATGTTGCAACTTGCAAGTTAGGGTTCTTTTGCTTTGTTTTCTTGGGATACAAATGTGGTTGTGCTCTGGCGGCATCGAAATGCGAGTATTTGTAGTTGGATAAAGACTGGAGTGAGTAGATTATGGCAGATTTTTTAGGGTTGTAAGGGCGGAGAATAATATAACTTATATTTTGGTTTTGTTTTATATTTAAAAATTTTTGTCTGGAAAGGTATAGTTCAAGTCTGAATTTTATTATTTTTAATTAAAATTTAATTATTGTATTTGAAGATAAGAGTTAAAGAATAAGAAAAATCAAGTGTAGATCTGTGTAATTTTGAAGTTAAAACCAAAAAATTTTCACTTAAAAAAATATTAAAAATTAAAATAAATTATATTTTAAAAAATAATATACATCTATATAAATTTTAAATTTAAGCCGCTATCACTCTAAAAAATAAAATAAATTATATATAAAAAGATAAGATAAATAAAATAATTTAAAATTCAAATACCTTTTATTCAAAAAATAATTATTAGAGAATAAAATATATCATGTCATGTTATCTTGAGGAATAAAATATGGTTATTTGACAGACTGCATGAGAGAGATGTCTAATATGTCTGCATAGTACGTTATCAAGGACCCCATGCTGTTTATTTTCCGGGCCTTGCCATGGCATATCTTTTTTCCCTACAAATTATTGAATTGTTTTTTTTTGTCTAAGAGAATTTGATTAATCAATGACTAATCCTGTTTGGTTTTGCATTTTAAAAAAATTTTAAAAAAAATTTTAAATTTTAAATTTTTTTCTTTACTTTAAATTATTTTTTTTTGTGTTTTTAAATCATTTTGATATACTGATATCAAAAATAATTTTTAAAAAGTAAAAAAAATATTATTTTGATATATTTCTGAGTGAAAAGCACTTTAAAAAACAATCACAACCACATGGAACCGAGGTTTTCTAAGAAACAAAGGGTGCGTTAAGTAATAGATTTTTTTTTCCATTTCAATTTTTTTTATTTTCTTTTCCAATGAAAAAAAATAGAAAAATTCATTCTTTTGTTAAGATGCATTTTTCCATTTAAAAAAAAAGAAATGCATGAAGAATATAACTAGTTTTCATAAAAAAAATCAAAACCATAACTTTTAATAGTTATCTTGATATTTTTTATTGTGATACTCTAGTTATGGAATATTACTTTCGCTCTATTCAAATAAAAAACTACCATAAGAAGCTATATTATTAACTTTAAAAAATACATATTAAATTTATAATAAAAAATAAATTTATGCTACTAACTAAATATAAAAATATTGAAAAAAATAATTTTAATCTTTTATATTGCTAAAAAGTTTTCGTATATAAAAGAAAAAAATTATAATTTTCATGTCTTTTCTTTATTTCAAAAACTAGTAAAGAAAAATATTTTTTGAATAGAAAAATATTGTATTTGATCATGAAGTTTCAATTTTTATTTTTATAACCCTAAATGTTTATAAAATTAAAGTATTACTCAATTTATCTTGCAGTTGTCTCATGCGTACTCATTGCTGCAATCACCAAAAAAAAACTTGGCCATTGCATCATCTCCTCCAATTAATTAGGAAATAAAACGAAAACGGAATTTCTAGATTTCAAAACCCATTTCAGTCGAAGATTAATTATTGGGTGTAGTTGGTACAACAGGATAATCTCGTAAATAAACAATTTTTTTAAAAAAAAACTTGAAATGTGTGAATAGTTTTTGCCGGATTCAGATGACATGTACATCACTGTCTAGTAGCCAAAACCTTACTTTCAGGATAAAGGTTGAAGCATCTCGGCGTCCCTTCCATACTTAAGGCTTTTTGTTTTTTCCCCCTCATACTCGGTTTTCATGCATATTCAAAAAAATCAAATTAGCACCTTGCTTCCATTTTATTATTTACTATTCATTTTCTAAAGAAGTTTTTAGTTATTTTGAAAATAAGACAAGTTATTTTTTTTTAAAAAAATAGTTTTTTCTTTTTAAATTAAATTAAATTAATTAAACTTCTAGATTTAGCAGAATTCCAATTAAAATCCAACAAATCAGCTTGTCAAGAAATCCAACAAAGTCACCTCATCACCAACCATGGTTGAATTGAAAAAGAAAAAGATGCAAGTGGCTATGTTTCTTTTTTTTTTTCTGTGCTCGAGAAGCTGAATGATTTGTTGTTTTAATTTCATTCAAGTTGATTATGTCATGTTAAAATAACTTTTATATAGTTTAATTTTTAATCTAGGCCAAATAAAAAGTTGGATCATGAGGTTTTTATTCTATTAATTTTGTCCTCATATTTTATTTTATTATTAATCAATTTACTTTTTATACTGACCAAGTTGATTGATTCATATTATTGAAGTGAATTATAATATAAAATGAAATGTAATTTTTTATTATTAATAAAAGTGTAATCAACGGAGATAAAATAAAATGACTAAATTATATAATATAAAGTGTAATTTTCCCTTATTACGAAGCCAGTAATATTTCAGTCACAAATTACTTAGCTTGATTTAACCTGAATAATTAGTGTTTTTTTTTTTTTTTTTTGGTTTGACCCTTGTAAAGTCGCATAACCGAATGAAAAAAAGGGTATAGACAAAAAGTCGATTTCTACTGCTCATAGCCTTGTTCTTTGCCATCAAATATTCCAGTGTGGTGGGGCAACACGAACCTCCCATCACTTTGACCTCCCTTTGTATCTCTCTCTCAATTCCTAGAAGTTGTGCATCATCAGCTCTTTTTACCAGTCTTAAAAATGATCAAAGGGAGACACTGAGAGCGGGTCATAGACGTTGGAATGGGACAGCTCCATTTCCATGGGCCAGAAGGGTTTTCGGTGAAGACTATAAGAAAGGAGTCGTGTTGTGAATGTCCCCACAGTTTCTGGGGTTTCAAATCACACAGTCAGATTCTACAATACTGTTA
The DNA here is from genome assembly GCA_019202695.1 of Populus x sibirica. Classification (NCBI taxonomy): domain Eukaryota; kingdom Viridiplantae; phylum Streptophyta; class Magnoliopsida; order Malpighiales; family Salicaceae; genus Populus; species Populus x sibirica. Next base: position 2,501,721 of record JAGMVL010001426.1, read on the forward strand.
TGGGACCTGAGTTTTCAGCTGACAATGCCAGTCAGCTGGATGGAAAGATTATTTCTTCATTCTAATCACTGTTTACAAGGAGGATAACAGTAATTATGGCCCTGACGACGCATCAGAGGTATATATTGTCGCCTGCGAAAGTTGAGACTATGCTAACTTGCATGGAGTCTGTGGTTAAAAAAGGTTAAAGTGTAGTTAATTCCATCAAAACATATGAACCTCTGGAAAATACATTATGAGAGATGTCTTGTTAGAGTAATTTTCCAGTGTTTCTGGACACTGATTTCCAGTAGACAGCGTAACGTTGTACTGTTAATGAATAATAATAAAAAAAGGTGGAATGCGCGCTTTGGGGTTATAAAAATCCAGTATAGAATTACAAAATTACAGTACAAAACAATCATCATATGTTTATAATGGTTTAATCTGTAGTTATAAGATGTGATTTAGAAGTTGACATGGCGAAAGCCTCTGGTACAAGTTTAACTGTTTAATTTAGGTTTTTTTTTTTTTTAATTCATAAAAAAATATTAGAAACAAACTAAGTTTTTTCACTAAGTCAACCCATGTCAAATCCCAGATTAACGAATTGGGCCGGATCTTATTATTACTAATTACAGGAAGACTAACGTATTTCTTTATTACAATCACGCCTCAATGACAAACTTACCATTGACATGGAAATCCAAGCTACTGTACGTATTCTCTTCAACTCCCTTTACCAACTCAGACCATCGATGAAGTCTCAGCCATCCACATCCGTGGAGAAACTAAAAAGAAAAGGACAGTCTTACTCTTGGAATTCCAGGCCACAATTTATTCTAGCCGTGCAAGAGAAGCTGGAATTAAGTCCTATGTTCATACTCTGTTTTTTTTTCTTTTTTTCCTTTTTCGAGCTAATAGGCTTTAGAAATCCTACCACAGATTGTAAATTTCTCCGTCTACTTCGATTTTTATCTCTTTTTGACAGTAAAGGCCTATAAAATATCTGTTCAATGCACAGAAATACAGAAGTTATGAACCAAATATACAAACAACTCTCATTTCTGAAGTTACGATACCCTCTCACAGCCATGCGGAACGGTTGCTTCCTGATCCCTTTCACAGTGATACTATGGAGCAGTTTTGTTGTGACCTTGGTGGCTGATAGAGTAACCAGCATTACCACTGATCAAGATGCTCTTCTTGCCTTGAAAGACCACATCGTTAATGACCCTCAAAACCTGCTGACCACCAACTGGACTGCTACTACCTCTGTTTGCGACTGGGTTGGTGTCACTTGTGGAACTCGCCACCGTAGGGTCAGAGCCTTGAAACTCTCTCACATGGGTCTTACAGGTACCATCCCTCCACATTTGGGAAACTTGTCCTTTCTAGTTTTTGCCTCCTTCTATAATAATAGTTTCCGTGGATCTCTCCCGGACGAGTTGGCTAAGTTACGTAGGCTAAAATACTTCATCATACAAAAGAACTACTTCGGCGGGGAGATCCCATCATGGCTTGGGTCCTTTACTAGGATCCACACGTTGTCTCTAGCTAATAACAGTTTCACTGGTGCGATTCCACTGTCATTGTTCCACCTCTCAGAGCTAAATGGCTTGAACTTGTCCAACAATGATCTTCAAGGGCACATTCCAAGAGAGATCGGCAAGCTTCCCAAGTTGAGGATACTGTATTTGAGTCATACTGGCCTTTCAGGTTCCATCCCCTCTGCAGTCTTCAACATTTCTTCATTGCAGGTCATTGATCTTACTGGAAACATGCTCTCAGGTTCCTTGCCCTCAGCTAATGTCACCATGTCCTCACTTCGGATTATTGACTTTGGTTTCAATAATCTAACTGGTAGCTTGCCATCAAATTTGTTCAACAATCTTCCCAATCTGGAAGGATTGTACTTGAGTTGGAACCTATTTCATGGCCAAATTCCTGCAGCTTTATTTGGATGCAAACAACTGAAAATTCTCTCTTTGTCTTATAACAATTTTGAAGGAAAGATACACAAAGATATCAGAAATTTGACAGTGCTTGAAAAGCTATATCTTGGCTACAACAAATTCAATGGTAAGTCTTCTCTATTGGCCTTGCAATGGAAATGATATGAACAACACTTTAATCAGAATCTATTCTTGTCTAGGACTTTTGAACAGCTAAACTTTAGTTATTTGTTTGTAAATGTTACCAAATGGAGATATTTTAGCTTTTTCATCGCCAAGTATTTTGGACATTCAATCAATGAGTCTTTAGTCTGCTCTTTAACCTCACCACCAAACTAACGAGAAGAAAAGCATAAATATTTATATGTTACTTCTGCTTTGTAGATGTAGATGTCTAAGTAGAAGTTTTATGTTGCAGATGCAGAAATGCTGTCGTCCATCAGCGATGTTCTCAGTTTGGAGTTACTCAGCCTAGAAAATAGTGGCCTAACTGGTCCAATACCCTCTGCTATTGGAAATCTGACCCTTCTAAGGTATATTGGCCTAACCTATAACAACCTGACAGGTATGGTACCCTTCTTTCTGTTTTGTGTTATCACCACTTTCACCATTAAAATAGTAAAACTTCAAGTGACTTATGATTACAAGCGTTTTAACTGTGGCAGGAACAATTCCACCGGAGATTGGTAACCTAGTGAATCTAGAGAAAATCATGTTGTCAATTAACAGGATTGGTGGCCCTATTCCCGTCAGAATCTTTAACATCTCAACATTGAGATCTATCCAAATGACGGGAAATTATCTCTCAGGCCATCTTCCATCAAGCATAGGTCTCCAGCTTCCAAATCTTGAGCGACTTATCGTAGGAGCAAACGAACTCAGTGGTCCATTCCCTGTCTCTCTCTCCAACGCTTCTGAACTCCTTACACTGGAATTGACTTCAAACTTTTTCTCTGGTCCTATTCCTGATGCCTTTGTCGATGATTTAAGGAAACTAATATATCTCAGTCTGGCGAATAATAATTTTACCAGCAACTCTCTATCTTCAGAGTTGAATTTCTTAACGTCTTTGACAAATTCCAAGAATTTGAGAAAAGTATACCTGAGCGATAATCCATTGAAGGGGACTCTTCCGATTCCAGTAGGAAACATCTCTTCTTCCCTCGAATACTTTGCTGCTGATAGTTGCCAGATTAAAGGCAGTATACCCGAAGGAATTGGCAACTTGAGTAACTTGGTACTTTTGAGTCTACAAGACAATGATCTAAAGGGAACCATTCCAACCACAATTGGAAGATTAAGGAAGCTCCAATCTTTATCATTTTCAGAAAATAATTTAGAAGGGTCCACCCCATCTGATTTGTGTGATGTAGAGAATTTGGCTTTCTTACATCTTTGGGAGAATAAGCTAGTTGGATCAATCCCTTCATGTTTAGGCAATGTCAGTTCTCTAAGAGAGTTATCAATGGGCGCCAACAATCTTACATCCACAATACCTTCGACCTTATGGAGACTAAAAGATATCCAGCAACTACAGTTATCATCAAATTCTTTAAGTGGCTCTCTCCCACTAGATATCAGCAATCTGAAGGTTGTAAGGCATTTAGATATATCAGGAAATCAATTAACAGGAGAAATCCCATCTAGCATCGGGGACCTCAATGATCTAGCTTATCTCTCTTTGTCCAATAATAGATTGCAGGGGCCTATTTCTCGATCATTTGGTGACATGGTAAGCTTGGAATTCTTAGATTTATCAAGAAATAATCTCTCAGGAGAAATTCCTAAGGACATGGAGAAACTTACATATCTTAAATATTTCAATGTGTCTTTCAATGGACTTCAAGGGGAAATACCTGGTGGAGGACCATTTAAAAAGTTCTCAGCTCGATCATTTTTGGGGAATGAAGCATTGTGTGGTTCTCCTCAGATGCAAGTCCAACCATGTAAGACTAGAGGCCGTCATCAATCGAAGAAAGCAACTGCAAATGTATTTAAGTATATTTTACCAGCGATTGGAGCTGTAGGAATGGCTATGGCCTTTACTGTCCTCTACGTAATGCGTGGCAGAAGGAATGAGAAGAAAAAACAAGGAGATTTTCCAGATTTAGCAACATGGAGAAGAGTTTCATTTCAAGAGCTTGAGAGAGCAACCGATGGATTTGACGAGGTCAACTTGCTAGGTACGGGGAGCTTTGGCTCAGTTTACAAGGGGTTGTTCTCAGATGGAGCGAACGTTGCTGTAAAGGTTTTTCATTCGCAGCTAGAGGGAGCATTCAAGAGTTTTGATGTTGAGTGTGAGGTGTTGCGCAGCATCCGCCATCGAAATCTTGTGAAAATCATCACAAGTTGCTGCAACATTGACTTCAAAGCCTTGGTGCTTGAGTTCATGCCTAATTGGAGCCTTGAAAAGTGGCTGTATTGCCACAACTATTTCTTGGATCTCCTTCAGAGGTTGAACATTATGATTGATGTTGCTTCGGCACTTGAATACCTTCATCATGGCAATGCAACGCTCGTGGTCCACTGTGATTTAAAGCCTAGCAATATCCTGCTTGATGAGAATATGGTCGCTCATGTGAGTGATTTTGGCATTGCTAAACTCCTCGGCGAAGGGCACTCCATCACACAAACAATGACACTAGCTACTGTTGGTTACATGGCACCAGGTAATGCTCCAATTTTGTTGTTTCATCAGAACTTACACCAAAAAGGAAGTTAAAATCTAATGACTAAATCACACATTCCTCTTCTCCCTAAATCCCCCTTTTCATTCATACTATTGACTGAATATAATTTGCATGTAGAGTATGGATCCGAAGGGATTGTTTCTGTCAAGGGTGATGTGTATAGCTACGGTATTCTGCTGATGGAAACTTTTACTAGGAGAAAGCCCACCGATGAAATGTTTACTGGAGAAATGAACTTGAAACTTTGGGTCAAAGATTCATTACCTGGTGCAGTAACTCAAATTGCAGATGCTAACTTGAAAGATCATGGACAATATCCTGCTGCTAAAAAAGATTGTCTATCATCCATTCTGGAATTGGCCCTGCAATGTTCTGCAGAACAGCCTGAGGAGAGGATAGATATCGAAGATGCTCTCACTACTCTCAAAAAGATCAAAGCAAAGTTTCTAAAGGATTCGCGAGGGATTGAAACTTCATATATTTAGTTAAATTTTTTGTCCCTGTCTGTCTCTTTTCAGAAGTCTGCACCAAGTGTCCTGTTAATCTCCGTTCTTGTAGTAAATCTTAATAGCAGAACCTTGGTAATGTGATCACCAAACAACTGTAATGAATAAGAAACTTCATCAGATATGCTGGCGAGAAAGAATTTGTAACAATCATTTCCAGTCGTTTTTCGTTCTTCCATTCAATCTCTACAGTTCCTCATCATAGTTACTATTGCAAATATTATTCATCTTCAATTTTGTGCCTTTTCTACCATTTATTTGCATTAAGAAGTTGTTCAATCCATCAACTGCATCGCTTAGTTCTCCAAAACAACATGTAACCAGTGACGACTCCCACAAGCATTCGGCAACCATATCAACCAAAGCAAATCTCCAACTAGATGGAGCACTTGATAAAGGTTATGTATCAAGTATAATATATTTTTTTTAATGATAATACATCTTGTTGGCTCTATTGCTCAATACATTGAGCTTTATTATGATATTGGATTTAGTCTTGAGTTTTAGATTTATTGTAACTCAAGTTTTTTTTAAGGAATAATTTAACTTTAGAAACTAAATTTGTATACCCAAGAAGCATTTTTGAACTGTAATGCTTGTTTGAGATTGTGGCTGCAGTTGTTTTTCAAAATGTTTTTTACTTGAAAATATATCAAAATAATATTTTTTTTATTTTTTAAAAATTATTTTTAATATCACGCATTAAAATAATTTAAAAATATTAAAAAAAATATTAATTTAAAGTAAAGAAAAAATAAAAAAAATTAAAACATTTTAAAAATACTTTTAAAACATAAAAACAAATAAAAAATACTTTTTATCCACACCTAGAAAAAGCACAGGACCTCCGGTAAACCGGATAATCATACACAAGTGGGTGAGAGATGCTCCTAACGTGTTCTTGCACTAAAATCTTAATTTAAAATGATCCGATCATCTCTTTTCCATGTAAGACAAACTTCCTGAACAATCCATGCCACCACCCTTGGCTTGAACGCATCCAGCGCACCAGACCTCCCACAATTCCATGATTTTTCTATGAATAGGATTTTCCGATCACCTTCACAACTTGCGGCAATCATTTTAAATGAAAAGAAAAATCACTCTTACTTAATCTTTTTAAATGAAAAGTTACTTTTATAATGCCTTTTTTTCTAAATTTATTCTTATGTATATTGTTCAAATTATTTTTTAAATTTATTTACAAGTTATTTATTATTAATCAATATCTATCAAGTTTGTGTCATATCTTGAATCAAGAGTCTTATAACTGAATGATCTTTTATTTATTTTTTAATTAAGATCATCATGTTATGTTTATGTTAGTCTCTACAACTAAGAGACTTGTTGACCTGGCCATTGAAAACCAAGATTATTACAAACATGATATTAACTTGTCAAAAACTCGTTAACTTATTTTTAAATATATTTTGATGAAATTAAAAATGTTATGCTAGGTCTACATCGGTCTCTAATATTGGAAGATACATCGACCTAATTATTGAAACCCAAACTTCGATAAAAAAAAATGTTAAACTTGATGAAAACTAATAGCACATTTTTATTCTTTGTTTGAAAAATAAATATTTACATTCACATACATACATAAGTAAAAATGAAATGAACACCATTGTGAAACCAGTAAAAATAAAATAAAAAAAATAATGCATGAATAAAAAATATGCAATTTTCAAAAATAAATTTCTAATCACACATGCATAACACAGTTTTATAAAATGAATTTAACGCTATTGCAAAGTCAATAAAACTAAAATAAAATCAAAATAAATGCATGAATGAAAAGTTGTTGAATTTCAAAAATTATTTTTTTTAACACACATGTGTACTTGAAATGTGATAATACAATTTTATAAAATGAATCTAACACTAATTAAAAGCCATTAAAAATAAAATAAAATAAATGCATGAGTGAAAAGTTGTGGATTTTCAAGAAATAATTTTTACACACACGTGTACTTAAAAAGGCACCAACAAAATTTCATAAAATGAATCTAATACTATTGCAAATTAATCCAGTAAAAAAGAAGAAGCATGTATAGTAACTATCATGCAAAAACCAGGGTAAAAAGAAAAAAAAAAAGAGAAAAGAGCTAGGGTCTTACCTTGGGGCTGGTTTAAGACAAGGGAGAAGCTACTCTGGTAGCTACTGGTGGCAGAGATGATGGCTGAGCCGTGGGTTGGTTCGGTTTTGATTAGTTTTCCTTCTCTGTGTTTTCTCTCTCTCTCTTCAATTTTTTTTCTCTCTCTTTCTTTTTTTCTCCATTATGCTACTTCTTAACTCAAATAATAACTCTTATTATTAGCTCAAGACTCTCTTATTTCTTCTTTCTTTCTTTCTGTGTTTTTTCTCTCTAGCTGGGATCTTTTTATTTATTGCTTTGCCTCTTTATTTATTGGCAATGATGATGGTTTTGATACCCTTCTTGATACTGTCATGATTATGACCATTGATCCCTTTGAGTTTGATCTCAACCCTTCACTAAAATTGATGTTCTGGACAAAGCATGCTTGAATAGCCCTTTTCTCAATAGTTTTTGCAGCATTTCAAAGGATTAGAGCTTTGTTTTTTAGGCTGAACATGTAATATACATGCATGTAAGCGGAGTGGTGTAATTCTTGGCATTGTGGGAGGCGTGGGAGAGAGAAACATGCAGTCAAAGGTCAAGTCGAAACTATGAACAAAAGAGAGAGAACAAACCTTCACAATTGTCCATGGGAAAAAGAAGATAACAAAAAAATAAATAAATTATGAACACAGTGAGAACATTTGGAATTATACATTGTCCTTTGTACAGCGTTCATCTTCTTTTTTCGATTCCGTTCATTGCTCTGGCGCCGATGATTTTTTGCCTTGAATGATTGTTCAATCAATTTACTGCATCTCTTGTGCCTCCAAAACAACATGTGACCAATGGCAACTCCCACAGGCACCGCACATCCGTATCCAAGCAAAGCAGATTTCCAACTGAACAGACTACCTGACTCCGAAAGGATGCTTTCTTCTTGTGCTCCTGGTGGCTGTTGATCTTCAACGTCATCACATTTATTGGACAACGGAAACCCACACAACCCTAAGTTTTCCTGATAGGAATCACTAGTGAAGGTAGAAAATTGATTCCCTACAGGTATCTTCCCCTCTAATCTATTATAAGAAAGGTTAAGAACCGATAGGAATGTCAAGCTTATTAGTTGCATCGGGATCGCGCCTGTGAGCTTGTTTTTTGAGAGGTCTAAGGACTCAAGCAATGTCAACTTCGAAAGAGATGTTGGGATCTCACCTATCAGGTTATTTCTAGACATGTTGAGCACATCTAGTAATTTGAGGTCGCCAATCTCTTCAGGAATCTCTCCTTCAAAAAGATTGTTTGAGAGGTCTAGGATAGTGAAAATTGTTAAGATGTTGATATTATCCATTCTATGGCCCTTGCTTGTAATTGACATCCAATCCCTATAATAATAAGATCCCATGTACAATAGTGACCCATTGAACTTTACCCTCATTGACTTCCATATTGCGAAGTAATCCAGTGGCAGATTTCCGGTGAAATGATTCGAGGAGAGATCAAAGATTTGAAGCATTGGGAAGTCATTTGATGTCAATGGCTGGCCAATGGGACCGTGCAATCTATTTGATTGTAGGATGAGAACTTGCAAGCTGGGAAGCATCCCTAACCAGAAAGGAAATGTGTCATTAATCTGGTTATCTCCAAGGTCTATAACTTCAAGGCATCTGCAATGCTTCAGAGACCTGGGAATTTTCCCTGTCAACTGATTCCCGTATAAGTTGAGTGTCTTTAGGCTGCAGTCTTCGGTGAAATTCCAGAGCATCAACCCAAAGAATTTATTCTCCCGTAGATTTAGTACGGTGAGAGTAGCAGCAAGAGCCTCGAGACATTTTGGAATTTGACCTGTCATAGAATTGTAGCATAGATCCAAGATTGTTAGATTTCTTATCCTGCATAATGATTCTGGAATCTCTCCAGTGAGCTTGTTCTTAGCAAGCGAGAGGAAGCTGATAGAGGGTGGTGGAATTGGGATTGATCCTTCTAACAAATTGGAGCTAAGATCAAGAAAGGTCAAGGAGCTAAAAACCGGATCAGAAGATGGTGCTTCAAATCCATTCAAGAAATTGTTAGACAAATTCAAGTAAACTAGCCTTTCAAACTGCCAAATCCATTTAGGCACTTGGCCATGGATTTTGTTGTTAGAAAGGTCGAGCTCAACCAACCTACTTACTTTTCGAAGGAAACTTGGGATTTCTCCAATATTGCAGTTGACAAGATTCAGCCTTTCAAGGTAGGGGAGGTTAAGAAGCTCGGTTGAGTTAACAAGACCAGAAAGGTTGTGACCACTGAGTTTAATGCCAATCACATGATCAGTTGTGACTCCATGACAAGTAACACCTTCCCAGGAGCAACAATCAGTGTTAGGCTTCCATGAAGTAAGCAAAGAACCCGAGGCGGGCTGGAGAGGAAGAGTGGATTCTGGTTTGGCCGCAGATAAATCCCTTTTGAGTCGGAGCAAGGCTGTTTTTTCACTGCCAACGCAACGATGGCCTGAGAAAGGGTGAGAAGAAGTTTGTGACAAAGATGTGAAAGTAGAATTTGCTGAAGATAAGAAGGGTAGGAATAAAAAGCAACAAGCTATAATTCTACAATAATCTCTCATTTCAAGAGATAAATTTATTGTCTCGGATGTTATTGTGATGGGTCGGTGGATTTATAGAGAAAATTCCTGCACTAGCTTGATGTAGAATACTAGGAATTATTAGTTTCTTGTAGTAGATTGGATAACAAGGTTCCAAGAAACTTCCTCGTCATCTAGTTGAGAGTATGCTTGGAAACGTAGTGTAAATATATTTTTTAAAATATTTAAATTTGTTTTTTATTAAATTTATATATATATATATATATATATATTCAGATTATTTTGATGTGCTAATCTTAAATATAATTTTTTAAAAATAAAAAATATTATTTTAATATATTTTTAAATAAAAAATACTTTAAACTACAATTATTATCACAATCTCAAAAGAAAATGTGATATACTAACTATATATATATATATATATATATATATATAGTCAAGATTTAGAGGTGCTTTTCCTCACTTCGTGGAGTAGATTGAACGTGCAAGAACTCTCTTGAAATCGAATCTCAAGGCATGCAATGCTTGAAAAATGTTTATTTAATTTACGTACAGGTAGGTTAATTTGGAGGAATAACTAAGTTATATTGTCAAAGCTCAGAAGAAACTTAGAATAGAAGATAATTATATTGTTTGATATTTTAATTGTACAGCAAGATATCTAAAAACAATATAATAAAATAAATTATATAAAATGCTTCATCATTTTCTTTAATAGATTATTAAAATAGTTTTCTAATTGTTTTCAATTGTTAATTTTTTTTTAATTTTTTCTCTTTACTGATTAGAAAATAATCATGAATATTCACCTTTATTATTTTCTTATTAGCAATCTCCTTGTGAGAGAATGATAATTAATTGGTGCATGTTAAGAGTTTGCTTCCAAATTAAAAAGGTGGGATAGAATAAAGATGGACCCGAAATTGTTAAGCAAGTCTTACATGCACAAATCTCAAATTATCTCTCAACTATGAAATGATTTTCAAGATAATCCTCAAACTAAATTTTTTTAAAATTGGATGTAAAACGTAAAAAAAACAAAAAAAACATTAAACCATTTGAGATATGACAAGGTGTTTCACTATTTATATAAACAATGAATCACCTTAATCTCTTTTATTTAGCCCTTCTTAGTGTCTATTTGGAATTGTGATATCGATTATGATTCAAAATGCTTTTCACTTATAAATGCATCAAAATAATATTTTTTTATTTTTTAAAAAATCATTTTCAGATTAGCACATCAAAACGATTTGAAAACATAAAAAAAATATTAATAATTTTTTTTTGAAATTTGAAGGAACGCGGTTTCAACCGCGCTATGTAATTTGGTACTCTTACATCTGGTTTTTTTTTTCTGATTTAGGCCTTTAAGCACTTTAATTTTATTTAAAAAAAATAAAAATTAGCCCTTTTTAATGTCATTTGGTCCTCCTACTTTTAGTTTTTTTTTTAATTTTAATTTTATTTTTATAATATAGGCCTTTCATCTAGGCCTTACAAAAGTGAATCCGAAATTTAGGATGATGCAACTTAACTTTTTAATTTAATTTTATCCCTTTTTAATGTAATTTGATCCTCCGTTTTTTTTTTTTTTGGTTCTTTTAGGCTTTTTGTTTACAGGCCTTGCAAAAATGAGTAAGAAACTCCTTTAATTTAATTAGTCCATATAATGCCCTTTTCTTGAGCCAAGAGAAATGCATTGTTCCACTCGAATAGAATATGAAAATGAAGATATTTGAATAATATATGTTTAATCATAATGAAATAAATATTTTAATGATTCTTTTGTGTTTATATTTTTTTTTTAAAAAAAATGATTACCTAAAAAACTAAAAGAATTGATCGTTGATAATGGTGCTTTCATTTGATTTAATATATTATAAATTAATATTTTTTTCCTTGTCTAAAATCTTGGTGCTTCTATCACTATGAATAATATTGTTCTTACTCATTGATAAACATTGTCTGTTATGGAGTAAATTACTTGCCTTAATTCGTGGTTTGAGTATGAATGATTTAAAGAATATTTTAAGAGCGTGATAGTGATTGTTTTTTAAAGTATTTTTTACTTGAAAATATATTTAAATATTTTTTTATTTTTTAAAAATTATTTTTAACATCAACATATCAATGAAATACCAAAAAAAATTAATTTAAAGTAAAAAAAAATAAAAAATTTTAATTTTGTTTAAATATTTTTGAAACACAACAATAAATAGAACACTTAATCAATTAGCACCTACTTTTTATATTTGTTTTAAAGGGAAGTTTATATCTTCAGTGGTGACTTAGGCATGGACATACTTGTTGAAAAAACAAGTTTAATAAATTTAACTAGTTATAAAAAAAATCTCAATTTAAAAGTTTAAAAATGTAGAATTTAAAAGTTTAAAAATGTAGAGTGAGCTTCAAGAAACAATTTTATATATTACTTTTTAATATATTTTTTAACTGAAAGTTTTTTAAATTTAAAATATGCATCAACTCACAATAATCATATACTTAATTTTATTAGTTTTTTTTTTAAATGGTGAAATCTAGTGGTAATTGAAATAAATATTAGTCACTTGATCACTAAAATCTTGATATAATATAGAATCATTATTTAGAAAAAAAAATTAAAGTTTTTGGATGAAATTTTAAGAAAGGTTTTCAAGATAGGATAGCTTGAAAATACATTAAAATAATATATATATATATATATATATATATATATATCAAAAAAATAATATTTTTAAAACAACGTATCCACGCCACTAAAACAATCGTGCTCACTCACTAACTTGACTTTAGTGCAGTGGTGTTAGGCAAGATAAGTGAGCAACAATGCCATTGGATGTGTGTGTCTATCAACACCATTATTCAACACTACAAACTTAGCATTTACTTTGATTCCTTGTTTTTTACATCAAAATTGGCCTAACACGTTTGTGATTTGTCACCTTTAATTACTTGACTTTACTCGAAGAAACTTGGGCTGGATTCACTTGATGCTGCTTTGCTCTACCAGAGCTCTAATTATTCTCTGGTCATTTGTCTGCACTCAGAGAGCAGACCCAGAACGGGTCAAAGAATTAGTATTGTATCAAAAGTAAATCTTAAAAGGATATTGTAAATTGTTTTTTTTAGATTAATATGGGTGTTTGATCCAATTTGCGCGTACCTCAACTAATTCCAGGGACCCTAAAGTTAACGATCATATAAGTCTCCAATGACTCTGAGGAACTTGAACTCATGACCATTGAAGAACAAATTTAAGACCTGATCAATTAAACTATATCTGATCAGGATTTTATTAGAAATTGTTTTTATTACATGAGTTAGATGATTTTATCCTTATTTTCATTTCTCCAACGTGCAACAATTCTGATATTTCAGAGTCTTTTGGGACATTAAAGGCTCTGGAAGAAATGGAAACCAACTAGATTTAGATAATTTACTTGCCAAATTGGTTTAACTAAAGAAAATCGATCAAAGTGCTGTTTCAAAAATAATTAATGTGTTGGTTGCTTAAAGGAAACCTGATGTCAAGAAAGGCTGATGCTGTCCTCGTTAGTATTGATATTTTATGTACAGCTTTGCAGCGACAAGATCAATACCTTGTCAATACCATGAGCTTAGTTCAAGTACAAAGAAATTGATTCAAAAGTTACAAGACGATGGATTTGAACCTTTACTTCAAAATGTCGTGCAAAATGATATCAATGTTCCTTATTTGAAAGCATAATATAATATCCTCATTCAAAGTAAAGTTCTCATAACTCGAAGTTAATATATTTATAACTGAAATTGATTTTCAATTATAAAAGTTAAATAGTAGATTTTGTGATTATTAAGCTTTTTATTTTACGGTCAACATTATATTCTCAAGATTCTTATAGTTAATTCAATGTTGATGATGTATGTAATTTGGCAAAATAAAATTTATTCCAAAGATTTTATTGAGCACATACAAACTTTATTTGAGATTTCATTACCATTTTAATATACCAAAACATCCAAAATTTCAAATATTAACTACTTTTCGCAAAAGGTTCTTTTTGGTGTAAATGAGAACTCTCTGATACTTAAATAAATATCTTTTTAAAGAGAGAATACAATAATATTCTAGAAAGATGTTCTGAAAATATACATGCAATAGAGAATGAAAATTATAAATCTTTGTTCTAAAGGTTTTATAATGTATTTACAGCCAATGAGTTTTGTTCTTTTGTGAAGAAAAAGAGCTGGAGTGTAACTTTATATTTGTAATATTTTGAGTTGTATTGTGATCACTTATTTTATCCAGCTAAAAGATGGAGCTAAAAGATGGAGAAATGACTGGCCATGAAAGGCTTTTAATACATCTAATGGTCTTAGTGGAATATAGAGTAATTTAATTTGTTGAGAAATAAATCTTATATGATTTTATATAAAAATTTATAAAATTGATAGTGTTAGATCTAATCATTTTTTAAGTCTGACCAGTACCAGACCCAATGTATTTAGGTTAAGCACACTGCCAAGCCCATCTGTGGCTAGGTCTGGCCAGCACCAGATCCAATGTGTCTGGGCTAGAAACACTGTCAAACTCATCTATGGTTGGATCTGACAAGCATCAGACCCAACACTTGGAGCTTGACGCACTGCTAAGCTTAATCGTAACTAAGTTTGGTTAACGCCACACCCAATGCCCAGGGCTTGGCGTGCTAGAAAGTATTTATGGCTAAGTCTGGCTTGTGCCGAGAGCAAAATTTAACATGTGACCGGAAATACTTGAGATAAATATATTGATATTAAAAGGAAAGTTGTGATAAAAAATAATATAAATTCAAGGAAATAAAAACTCTCGATTCCTCCTATATGATTTAATACGTCATCGTTTCCACATTCAACAACACGTCACCGTTCCAATTTATGCGAACCACAGCACTTTGCTCTTCTAATCTCCTTTCCCTCTTTATTTCTCCCTCCAAAATACACACTGCCCGGCCACTAACGAATCGGATCCTATACATGGCATCAACCTCCGCTCCTCGCGGCGGCGGCGACGTTCCTTCCACCTCCGGAATAATGACAACCTCCGCTTCGATGCTCTGCTCGGAGAACCAATCTCTCATCGTTGTAAGTCTCTCAAACTCCTCACTTCGATTCCAATTTCTTAAACCCACTTTTGAAACCCTAATTTGAATTGGCTTTTGTACAGGAAATGAGGAAGGTTTTCAATATGATGAAGGAGATCGCAGTTGATCTTGAGAGAGAGAACGAGTCTGCAAAAGTACTTTTTTTTATAAAAAGAAAAAAAAAATTCTTTGCCTTTTGTAAAAGCAAAGATTTTTTTTTCGAAGTTTTTCAAAAAAAATTGGGGATTTTGGGTATCTGGTTTTAATTAGTAAAATTGTAATTAAGGGTTTATTTGGAACTTCGTGATGTAAAATGGGCTCTGCTTTGATTGTAATTAATTAATTCATTAGAGGGAGTTATTTGCTTGATTTCTAACTAATTAGTGCTTTTGTTTTAGTAGTTCCTTTTGGCTTCATGTAGATATCTTTCTTGAAATTCAGTTTGGGATTTTGGATATCTAGCTTTCGCCTTGAATGACAAAAGATAAAAATAAAAGGGTTTGGAGAGGGCTTGAACTTCTTTGTGAATGAAGCTGATCTTCTGTTTTCTTTGTAACTTCTTGAGTTTATTGATGACTATATGGAATTTTAGGTGAATGAACTTGAAAACACTGTTGCTGAGTTGTTAGCGACTTATGAAGATTGTACGTATCAGACTTCTGCAATTGAATCTATTGGTAACACATACCAGCCTGGAGAAGAGGTGGGTTTTTTTTTTTCGGTTGATTTTTAGTATTCTGGTTTTTGCATGTTGTCAGACTTACATTGGTTTGGTGTTTGAAATGCAGCTAACCGATTTCAAAAAGTTGCTTAACGATGAGTTTATGAAGTTTAAGGGTAATAAATCCTCAGCCCAACAGAATCATCCACTACTGCGTCAATTTCGAGAAGCTGTCTGGGTACATTTCCTGACATTAATTGATTTTGACTTCTTCCTTGCATTATTGCACTTCACAAAGGCATCGCATGACTATTTTCTAGCAGTAACATGATCTTCAGTTTCCTGTTAGTTTTTGAGATCAGTGGTCGAATCATTAAGTGGGGGACTTCATCCGCACTCTGCTGCATTAATATAATGCTGTTAATTACTTGATTGTGGTTTGTTGATGTCACTGAGGCCTTGCTTAGTGAGCTCAGTGTAGAATTCTTGGTTGCTTGATTCTAGATGTGTTGTATTGTGCTTAACCACTGGTTTTGGTTTTCCATTTTTGTCTTCTCCCACAGAATGTTCATCATTCAGGACAACCAATGCCGGGTGAAGAGCACG
Organism: Populus x sibirica; assembly: GCA_019202695.1. Classification (NCBI taxonomy): domain Eukaryota; kingdom Viridiplantae; phylum Streptophyta; class Magnoliopsida; order Malpighiales; family Salicaceae; genus Populus; species Populus x sibirica. Next base: position 2,517,894 of record JAGMVL010001426.1, read on the forward strand.
AGGACATTGTAATGACATATACCCAGTCCACCATTTTGAATATCACTTGCCCATTGAGTGGAAAGCCAATTACTGAACTAGCAGAACCAGTTCGCGGGTACTGTATGTTTACTTCAAATTTATCTTCCTATAGCAGCCCAGTTAGAATAATTAAAATTGCCGAGTTGTTTAAGATGGAAGCTTTTGTGGATCTGACCTTATTTCTTACGTTTCAAAACTTGTCATGTTTACTATTTCCCTGGTCTAGTGTGGATTGCAAGCATGTGTATGAAAAGAAAGCAATCATGGGCTACATATCCCTAAATGCACAAGCCAAATGCCCCGTAACAGGTATCCCATATTCATCTGTTTTATTTTGTGAATTTGATGTACGAGTCTAACTTTTGACCATGGATCTACCTCTCAGGCTGTCCCAGGTATTTGCGGCAAGATAAAGTGGTCTCTGATCCGCTATTACTTGTTGAAATTGAGGAAATGCGCTCAATGAGCAAAGAAAATATGACTGCTACTCTGGTAGAAGATTTCACAATGACAGACGATGAAGAGGAGGATTGATGAGAGCACCTGCTGCTAGAACGTAGTCGTATTCCTATCAGGATTTTGAACTAGCTACTACAGCCTTCGCTTCAGGAGTTAACTGTGTATATATTGTTTTTAATTCAAAGCTTGTGCAAATTCATCTTTCCCAAACATGTTTCTCTCTTGCTTGCAAGTAGTTTACTTGCTATAATTTGCTGGTTAGAATCATGCATTTCTCTTGTTCCATGTAATTCCTGTGATGCTGCAGGAATATGTATTGTGACTTGAATTTCTAACCAGTCTTGAATTCAAATCTAAGCTGAAACTTTTCTTCATCAACCTCATCTTCAACTCCCACCTGTGATCCCAGCAATGCAAAAGAATCCAAATCAAGCACAATCATTGGAAAATGATGTTCAATGTTGTATTGACGTATAACGAGCAAGTAATTTCATTTGGATCCCCGTGTAAAGAAACAAGAATTTTTTTCATGTTTTTCTTTGCACCATTCTCCTTCACTTGGATACACTAAGCCCCAAGCTCAAATCGGGACGAACCAACCATACTCAAACATTTTTTTCTTTTATAAAAAAAATTAGAGTTAATATTGCTAAACATGAACTAATTAGCGTTCATCAGAGACCTAAGGATTCAAGCCTGCCCTTTAAAAGCTCAGCTTTCTCCTTTGCAAAAAGAGAGCAAATTTAGCTTAAATGCAAAAGACAAAGCACCCATCATAAATTGGTCAAAATATACACATCCAAACCCAAGCAAATGGAAAAACTAATCCAATAGGACAAGCATACCTAGCTGCTAGTTAATTAGAACAAGCAACTCCTAAATCTCGAGCACAAAACCTTGTTTCAAGTTAACAAACAATGGAATTGAAAGCTTATAACTCAAAACAAAAATGATCGAGTAAATTCCATGTAAATTCATAGTTAGATCGTACTAAATCTTATTTTTTTGGGTTTTTTTTAAATAATGTATGGACTCGTAAAAAATAATAAAAATTATTTTATTTATGTTTTTTTTAAGTAGTTCAAAGAAATAATTAATAAAATTATACTAGATATTTTTATATTATGAACATTATTTTAAGATCTAGAATGGTATGATTGGCTAATCTGGAACGTGGTTAATTTAAAGCCTAGAGTGGTCCTCCTTAAAAAAAAAAAACTTGGTTAAACTAATTAAAAACTCGAATTAATCCAGTAATATAAATAAAACTTAATTATTAATCTGTTGATTTAAAAAAAAATCAAAATAATATGATTTTAGTTTTTTTAAAATTTTTATTTTTAAATCAACCTAAATTCATCCTTACAATTCGTAAGCCGGTCAATCATGAACTCAAAGGTACAACGCCACCCTGAAAAGAAAGGCAACATCCTCTATCCTGGAGGACCCCTCATTACCTCCAGAAATTTACCTGCCAAATCATCCATCTCGTTATCCTGACGCCCACAAACCCAAATCCCTTCCTCTTCGATTCAAACCTTGACACTCACCAACAAAACATGTCCTTCCCTAGGATTCCTCTCTCTAGGGTTCCTTCATATCTCCACAACAGCAACAACTGCTTTCACCTTCTCCACCCGCCCTTTATCCCGGTATCCAAAACCCCATCATTACCCACTTACCAAACTGCCCGTACATACACTGATTTCAATTCCCAAACACAAACACAACCCCCTCTTTCACTACCCTCTTTAATACCTTCTCCTCCTGTTAATAATCCCAATGCCACTCATAGATGGAAGCCTATGTGCTTATATCACACACATGGCAAGTGTACTAAGGTAAAGTTTCAAACTTTTCAACTTTTTATTAGCAATTATTCCTTTTGCTGGTTTCCAGCGTTAATTCTGTTGAGAATTAGCTAAACTTAGATAAATAAGTGCAAACTTTTGTGGGTTTCTATTGTTAATTTTGTTAAACTTGTGAAAGGTTTGGACTTTTGAACTGTGATTGGTAATGGGATTTTTGTGGTTTATATTCAGATTGATGACCCTGTTCATGTAGAGAGGTTTAATCATGATTGCTCTAGGGATTTTCAAGTGAGTGCTGCTGATTTTGAACGAAAAAGGCCTCAAGATTTTGACTTTTTCTTGGTGTTTGATTTGGAAGGGAAAGTTGAGATTCTTGAGTTTCCTGTACTGATAATCGATGCAAAAAATATGGGTGTTGTCGATTTGTTTCACAGGTTAACACTCTTTTCTTTTTAAGGCAACATCTAATGGTTTGTTTCTTTATTGTCTAAGTTAAATTGAAGAGTTTAGATGTATATGAATGCAGTTTCTCTAATACTGTAAATTATTGCACCGTAAATGTTACATTGTTAATGGTGTTTGTTTGGGACAATCGTAAATAAATTGGCAGCATGATCTGTGAGTTTGCATTGTTTTGTATTCTTAAAATTTCTTTTATGCTTTACAGGTTTGTAAGGCCTACAGCAATGAGTGAGGAGAGAGTAAATGAATATATTTACAACAAATATGGAAAGTTTGGAGTTGATCGGTATGATGCCCTTTCTGCTTTTCATGTCACAATTTATGATTAGCAGAGCCATTGTTAGCTTAGGAAGCAAAATTCTGATGGTCACAAAAGCGTCTAGATGATTTTGTGTAGTTCCTCCTTTACCTGCACATACTATTTTGACGATTAACAGCTGCAAACTGATTATTTTATATTTATTGGTTCTCAATATATCTAAGATTAGTCATAGCAGTGATGTTGCTGCTGGATACTAAATGGGCTGTGAAACCAGCAATTTTCTGTAGTTAGTTTATGCATGATTGATGCTGATGACTGGTTGTGTCTTAAGAACATAACATGTTTTGTTTTGGCAAATCAGTAGTATGTAAGCTCCTTTGAGTTATATCAGCCGCGTTAGCTGCTTTACTAATAGTTTAGTAAATACAGTTCTATGATGCTATTAGCAACGTTAGCATCTCCTCTTGACCTCCATGCTTCCACCACCATTGGCAAATCTACTAATGTTTTTCCTTTTCTGGTAAATACACCTCCATTAACTTAAATTTTCCTATTGTATTATAAGTTATTCTACACGGAATGAGTTTGGAATAGCAATGATTCATCTTGAACATAGTCTTAGTTTTCTGTGTCTGGTGGAAAATTGATCCGTCTTACAATAGTTACTTGCATTTGCAGTGTGTGGCATGATACAGCTCTCCCATTTAATGAAGTTCTTCAACAATTTGAAGCATGGTTGACGCAACATAATTTGTGGGAAAAGACTCGTGGTGGGCGCCTTAATCGAGCAGCTTTTGTAACTTGGTGAGTCTATCTTTAAACCAATTGCGTTCTTCTAAGTAGACATATTGTGAAGGTGGCAAAGCCCACCCTCAAAATAATAAAATAGGCATCTTGCTTCTGGTTTGTGAAATAATATCCACTTGGTGACATGTCTTTGTTCTGATCTGGTATCAGTGGAAATTGGGATGTGAAAACACAGGTCCCTCATCAATGCTCTGTGTCCAAGTTGAAGCTCCCCCCATACTTTATGGAGTGGATCAACCTGAAAGATGTCTATCAAAATTTTTATAATCCAAGAAATGAGGTATGCACACTGATTTTTTGACTCTTAAGGTTTCATAACACGTCATTCATAATTCCAGTCACGAAAATTAAGATAATGTTTGAAGAAAGGATTTTTATGTATTTACTTTAGGTTTAATGCTGCTGACATCCAATACAAACCAAGCCAAAAGTTTAGAGCTTAGATCTGAATTTGCTTTCATTTTGCGAACTACCTTAATGATTGTTCCGATTAGCACTTGCCATTCTGAATTTGCTATTTTTGCTATCAACTATAAATTAATCATAGTTTTGATCAGTGTTGGGTACAAGTGTTCGTGATTATTACTGGTTGATGGCAATTACTCTTTCTTTCCTTATGTTTACCCTTCATTATTGATGACAGGCCAGAGGGATGAGGACAATGATGTCGCAGCTTAAAATACCAATGGTGGGAAGTCACCATCTTGGTCTTGATGACACAAAGAATATAGCAAGAGTCTTGTTACGGATGCTAGCTGATGGCGCAGTTTTGCCGATTACTGCCCGGAGGAAGCCTGAGTCACCAGGAAGTGTTAATTTTCTGTACAAGAATCGCATATAATGTTGTTGGTTCTAGCTCTGCAACTGTTTTTGTAAACCTTTCTTTGTCCATCATGAAGTTGTAAGAGCTGAGTATTCCTTCAAAACTTAGGGGAGCAAAAAGATTAGCACAAGAAAGAGAACAGTGCACAGGCCAACGACAAATCATTTACACACGCTTGCTAAACATTCCAACATTTTTTCTGTTTTTTTCTGTTTGAAATGGCTGATATATCTTGATCCAGTAAAAAAAAAAACAAAATAAACCAGAACAAATTTCATTTCGCTCTAAATCTCAGCCCTTTTTAAAAATTCCAGCTGGAACGTATTGGTTTTGTTCATGTCGAAACATTTCCGGTCAATTTTTTTATTTTTTGTTTTAAATTTTTTTTTTCTATTTTTTTTTTCAATGATTGGTTTATTAGAGATTAAATTTTATAATTTATTGTAATTTTGTTTTTGTGATTATCTCAATCTCATAACTATTGTCATATATTTGACGAACTAATCCAATGACTTGATTTTTTTATCTATTTTTTAATTGATTTTTTTTTAAATTTCATCGTTTAATTTTTTTAACATGTGGTTGATTATGAATTATGTTTTGTTATTTGTTTTAGTTTTTTTATTAAATTATTTTAGTCTAATAACCAGAGTTAAGTATTTTGCAAGTTAACCAGAGCAAACTGAAGTTATTTTTATGATTTTATGACTCAAATCAATTTAATATATTGTCATTTTAATATATTTTTTAAAAAATATTTTAATTTTTTTAATTAAATTATATTTTTATCCATCATTCAAGTTATTTTTGGATCTGTTGATCGGTTATATTATGTTAACTTTCTCATTTTCACTAGTATTTAAAATTTAAATTACATAGTTTTAAACTAATTTATTTTTGAATTTAAATTTAAATTATATTTGTTAAATATTTATATGTATCCCAAAACAGCAACTAAATACTTTAAAATCAAAATATAATTTTCTATTAAAAAAACAAAACATTAATCGAAAAAAATTGAGAACCTTGATTTCAACTGCACGTCACTATGTTAACGGAAAAAAAACCCTGGGACTTGATTTTTTTTTTCCTTCCCATTGATGGAGAAATCAATAATTGGCGGCAATTCTTGCAAGGAAAAAGAAAATTGAAGAAAAAAGGGAGCAAAATTATACTTAAGCACAACAGTATTCATTCTCTTCTTGGCGCGTGCCGCACTCTCCGAAAGAATACCAGCATCAATGGACAACCCCTCTCTCGCGTTGACTGCACGTCAGTTCAGTCGCGTGGTACGAGGCTCAAAAAACCAGTTCAAAACCTCTCCTTTATAAGCCCTAAACTCTGCCTTGTAAACACAAAAATCAAACAGAGCCCCAAATTTCTCCGGAGCCCCAAACTCGGATCGGTCCAACTCAGTGAGTCGCTTCTCATATTCAAAACTCTCTCCCTCAAATCCCTCCAAAATCAAAACCCATTTCCAAAACAACACGATGAACCCTTTTTTCTCTTAAAAGTCCATATATACATATATACATAGGCCTATTCAGTCATATTTATATATAATATTGTTTTATATATTATGCAATTGAAATCGGGTTCGGGTTTGGGTTCGAGTTCTTCGCCTACGGGCGCTAGGCTTCGAAAGAAGCACAAGAGACTCGATGCGATATGTGAAACCGTGTATAATCAGAACCATAGCGAGTCCCTCAATGAGGAAAAATCCGGGTCGGGTCAGGCTGCTGACTTGGAGCTCCGACGGAGTTCACGGGTCAGGCGGGCACCTGAACTGCTCGATGTGTCACCGCCACCGGCTAAGAAACGGAAGAAGATGAAGAAGAAAGTGAATTTGGGTGTTAGTAAAAGTTATAGGAGTGGTAATAGTAGTTATAAGATTGGCAATAGTAGTTTAAGGAGTGGCAATAGTAGTTTAAGGAGTGGCAATAGTAGTTCGAAGAGGGTTATGGAGGAGGAGGAGGAGGAGGAGGATAGTGAAGGAGAAGAGGATTTGGATGATACGCCGGGGAGTTGGAGGTCGCGGTTGAGGACAAGAGAGAGGAATGCTGGGAAGGGAGTGAGCAGTGGGGAGAGTAGGAGGAGGAAGCTTTTTGATGACATGGAGGCGGGGGAGAGTGAATTGGGTGAGGGAGAGGGGGGTTTTGATGGTGGCAAGTTTGTTATGGGTTCGAAGAGGGTAGGGAGAGTTAAGGCATTGAGTGGGCTGGAGAGTGAGGAGAAAGAGGGTGGGAATGGGCACGGTAGTGGAAATGTGAGTGAGAACGATGAGGATGAGGAGGGTGAGGAAGATGATGAGATGGAGGTGGTGAGGAGTGAGGATAGTGATGAGAGTGTGCTGGATTTGGGTGGTGAAATTGATGGTGGAAATGAGGAGGAAATAGGGGATGACGATGGTGTGCAGGTAAAGGGAGAGGAGGAGAAAGAGAGATTGGATGGTTTGGAATTGGAGAGGAAGGGTGATGGAAATGAGAACGTGGAAAATGTAGAGGATGATGAGAAAATGGAAGAGTTGGTCATGATGGATGCGGAAAATGAGAGGGATGTTGATGAGGTTAATGGGGCTTTGGTGAACGAATTAGAGGATGGACAATGTGGTGCTGATGAGATTAAAAAGGATGATGTGGAAAATGTAGATTTGACAAAAGGGGTGGAGGACAGAGGGTGCTGTGATAAAAATGAAAAGGATGTTGTTGAAGAGTATGTAGATTTGACAAAGGAGGTGGAGAACAAAGGTGGGTTGGATGAGCTAGAGGGTGAGAAAGATGTGAAGGTGGACAAAATGAAGCGTGATTCAACCAGTAGTCTTGGCAGATCAAAGATTAAACAGGGTAGATGTTGTGGTTTGTGTGGATGTGGAAATGATGGTAAACCACCTAAAAGGTTGGTGCAAGATGGCGGTGAGAGTGAAAATGAGGCATATAGTGGTTCATCAGCTTCAGAGGATGTAAAATATGATGTATGGGATGGGTTTGGTGATGAACCAGGGTGGCTTGGTCGTCTCTTGGGTCCTATAAATGATCGTTATGGTATTGCTGGAATCTGGGTTCATCAAAACTGTGCTGTATGGAGTCCAGAGGTGCAGTCCTATAACCAGTTTTATTTATTTTCGCTTTTCTTGGTGAATTTTCCATGATTGTAAATGTCAGTTGCTAGAGACATTAGTTCTTTGAATATCGCTTTCTGTTGTTTATTATTCCCTTCATTTAGGTTTTAATAAATACCCTTTCACTCAAGATATGTTATGTCTTTGAGGATTGCTATAAGTGCGTCGTAGTGTGATCAGTTGTACTAGGTTGTCAATACACGATCAAAAAAAAAAAAAGGAAAAAGAAAAAAAACAGAGAGAGGGGCTGTTGACACGTTACTCAGATGAGATGCTATTATTGTATTGGCAGCAAATTTAATGGTCATGAGTGCTCCTTGATCACAATGATGGTTCCCTTTGCATGATTTAAACTGATGTTGTCTGTTCAAAGTGTTAGGGCTCAACAATAGACCACAGTTAGTCTTGCATTTTATAGGAAGTAAACCAATGGAATATATATTTTGGAAGTAAGCTACAACCTTTACTTTTTAATTTTTCATGGACATTAATTTTATGTATGTGTATTGAATGGGTTCTTCTATCTTGTTTTATGAGCTAGTAGATTTTTGCAAGAACTGGGAGTTTTTAAACATTAATTTGTACTTCCATCTGAGTATTATGTTGCAGTAAATCTCCATACCTTGTGATCTGTGTTTGCAGGTTTATTTTGCTGGCTTGGGTTGCTTGAAAAATGTTAGGGCTGCACTTTGCAGAGGCAAAGCATTAAAATGTAGCCGCTGTGGAAGGCCAGGGGCAACTATTGGATGTCGTGTTGATCGGTGTCCGAAAACTTACCACTTGGTTGGTTATTTTATTTGCTGTGCAAAACATTCTTCTGTTTTGGTTTTTATTCTGATTTTATTTTTTTCTTGCTTATATTATTTTATTTTTCCAGCCTTGTGCACGAGCCACTGGCTGCATTTTTGACCATCGAAAATTTCTTATAGCGTGCACATATCATCGGCATCTCTTCCAACCTTATGGTAATCAACATGCAATACGGATTAAGAAATTGAAAGCTAAGAAAATGAAGTTACAATTGAGAAAGGTTTCAAATGATGCTTGGCGAAAGGATGTTGAAGCGGAAGAAAAATGGTTGGAGAACTGTGGCGAGGATGAAGAGTTTTTAAAACGTGAAAGCAAGAGGCTTCATCGGGATTTGTTGAGAATTGCACCTGTGTACATTGGAGGCTCAGACACTGATGGTGGAAAACTATTTGAGGGCTGGGAGTCCGTTGCAGGGCTTCAGAATGTCATCCAATGCATGAAGGAAGTGGTAATTTTGCCTCTATTATATCCCGAGTTCTTCAGTAATTTAGGGATTACACCTCCTAGGGGTGTTCTTTTGCATGGGTACCCTGGAACAGGTAAAACTCTTGTAGTACGGGCATTAATTGGTTCATGTGCTCGTGGTGATAAACGAATAGCATATTTTGCTCGCAAAGGTGCAGACTGCCTAGGAAAGTATGTTGGGGATGCTGAGCGCCAACTGAGGCTCCTGTTTCAGGTCGCTGAAAGATGTCAACCTTCAATTATATTCTTTGACGAGATAGATGGACTAGCACCTTGTCGTTCAAGGCAGCAAGATCAGACTCACAGCTCAGTTGTATCCACGCTGCTTGCTCTTATGGATGGTTTAAAATCCCGGGGTTCAGTAATAGTGATTGGTGCAACCAACCGTCCTGAGGCTGTTGATCCAGCATTACGTAGGCCTGGGAGATTTGATAGGGAGATTTACTTTCCATTGCCTTCAGTTGGGGACAGGGCTGCTATTCTCTCCCTCCACACACGAAGTTGGCCTAAACCTGTTACTGGGTCTTTGCTGAAGTGGATTGCAAGAGGAACTGTAGGTTTTGCTGGTGCTGATCTGCAGGCCCTTTGTACTCAAGCTGCCATTATTGCTTTGAAGAGGAATTTCCCTTTGCACGAAATGCTAGCTGCTGCAGGCAATAGATCTCCTGGTGCTAAACGCATTCCTCTTCCAGCTTTCGCAGTGGAAGAGAGGGACTGGTTGGAGGCTTTAGCTTGTTCCCCACCCCCTTGTCTCGTAGAGAAGCAGGGATAGCTGCTTATGATTTGGTCTCCTCCCCTCTTCCCACTCACCTCATTCCATGTCTTTTGCAGCCACTATCTACCTTGTTTATTTCATTGTATCTGCATGAACACCTCTGGCTGCCTCCTCCTCTTTTGAAAGCTGCAAAAATGTTTGAATCTCTGATTGTTTCTTCTTTAGAGAAGAATAATCTGCCTATTGATCGTTGGTGGTCTCACATTGACAGTTTCCTTAGAGATGCAGATGTTGCCAAGGAAATATGGAGGAAACTTTCATGTGCTGGCATATTAACTAGAGAGGTTATTTGTGCTGATACTGATGCATTTGCAGAAGAAACTGATGCTGAAAGTGTTCAGGTTGAACCTTCTGCAGTTCATATTAGGGGCATGCACACTAGATTATTTCGAGAGGTTTCTTTTGCATCGAGCAAGAAATCTGGATTTCGAGTGTTGATAGCCGGGAGTCCCAGATCTGGCCAGAAGCATCTTTCTTCTTGCTTTCTTCATTGTTTTGTCGGAAACGTTGAAATTCAGAAGGTTGATCTGGCTACTGTTTCACAAGAGGGGCATGGTGATATGGTGCAAGGAATAACAAGAATATTAAGTAAGCCTCTCTCGCACACTCTCTTTCTCTTTCTTCTTCCATATTTTGTTGGCAAGATTCATGATTTCAGCTACATGAGATTCATGATCACAATGCTTGCATAGTAACCTTGTATTTTGTTTTCTACTCAATTCCTGGGATTGGAGTGCATTTTTTTTTTCATTGCTGAGGAGTTAGCTTGAGTATTTTAATTGACTGTTCCAACAAACATCATCTTTTGTTTTCTCTTGCATATATCATTTTAATAGTATTTCAGTATTTCCTTTTTTGTGTTGCTCCAAAAAAACACTATCACCTTCTAGAAAATGGCCAAGATCTTCATCTATTTATTAATGCTACAGGTTTTGGCCTGCTATTGTGGACCTTAAATGTAGGTTAGTTTTCAAATGTACACAAGGTGAAGGGTTTTTTCAACTCTTTGATCTGCTTTGCTGGCTATATGATGTGGAATCCAGTAATGTATTTAAATGTCATATATTATATCACGTCCGTGTACTTGGGATTCCTGGCCTGGCCACAACAATTAATATTGGAATTAGATGCTACTGAAGGATTTTAGTAGCTACTGAACTCTCTAATTTGGTCCTTTATCAATTTGACATATCTGTTTATTTTTATTTTTTCCTTTTAAACTTTAACAGAACTTTTAACTGCTAGTCAAGCTGAGAACTGACTATAAAACTTCTGGCTTTGGACATAAAACACTGGGTATCTAATCTAGCACCTGGATAGCACCAGACAATTCCTTAAAGGTTTCAATAGTCTCTCAGTTGGTCTTACTGGAATGAAAAGCATATACATATTTTTGTGCTGTCATAGGCCACCTAGCTATTTAGGAGTAGGACTCGCAAATTAAATTCATACTGATATAATTGCTCACATAATGAGATTGATTGGTTTTCATAATTTGCCCTTGACTTCCTTTCTTTAGTAATTAAGGAGGAGTGGGGAAGACACATGGGAACTCTTTGGTAACATGAAAAAACTACACTGGTCTTTAGTAGGACTGACGTACAATTTAGTTTGTAGTTTAGTACCTTCAGTATAAAATAATATTCTCCCTGTGATTAAGGATACGCAGAGTTGGCTGTCTTTGTCAACTCTTCCTGACCTTTGTAGCTTATGACACAAACTCAAAAATGCACTTCCATGAATTCTCACTCCTATCTATTTGCCCTGGCAGTGAAGTGTGCCAGTTTCCAATCATGCATGATATTCCTGCCAAGAATTGATTTGTGGGCTGTGGAGACATGTCATAAAGTTAATGATGACGGTGATGCATCTTCAATTAACCATCAAGTTTATGAGGAGAAAGAATCCTCTTTGACAAACAGTCAAGTTGTGGAAGAGGAAAATGAGTCACCCATCCATCAATGTATACCGGCTGAAATGACAGAACCTCAAAATGCTGCCCAAAGTATATCACCTGCCTGGAGCTCATTTGTTGAGCAGGTGGAATCGATATCCGTGTCTACTTCCTTGATGATTCTGGTATGAGTTTATTTTTTTGGATAATTTTTTTGACATCTCATGTTAAAAGTATGCGACAAGATACACCTTGTACTTATCTAGCAATACTCTCACAATACTTAATTGAAATTTTCATATGAAATTAACTGTAGGGAATCTTGAAGGATATTATAGTACATGTTATTCTTCTTGTTTCAACAAATATAAATTTAATTAGGATTCTGCAAGCGTAACTGAATTAGTAATCAAATTCTAGCATAAAGTGTATACTGTATAATGAAGATGAGATATGAAAATGCTTTCTTGGCATAGAATCAATAACTTTGACTAAAGGTTTTCAAGTTGGGAATTGTTTGTCTACCCATGAAAACAATGTTCTTGTATGTTGAGTGAATTCTATTTATTACTATTTGGCAACCTTTCACATCTGCAGTGTCTTTTAACCTGTACTGCATAAAAAGTTTGCGTGTGCATCAGTTTTTCCTGTGCAAGAATCTCTAAAACTATACCAAATTACTTCATCTATTATCAAAATTAGTGTTTTTTTTTCTGTTAGAGATTGATTAGTTTAGCTATTGATTAGAGAGTGCTGTTATGTGGCCATTCAGTCCATTTCCTTGCATGTTTGTGTGCTGCAGGCTACCTCAGAGCTTCCATCCTCAGAACTTCCCCAAAGAATAAGGCATTTTTTTGAAAACAATAGCTCGAATAGCAGGCATTCAACTCCATTGGAGCACACAGTACCCCGATTTCCTGTGCATATTGATGGGAATTTCAACCATGATACAGTGATCAGTCTTTCAGCAGAAGCATTATTGAGAGACATAATTCAACCATTTGTTCAGTTGATTCATCTTAAAGCTCACATCCCTACAAATATACCCAAACATCATAAAACTTGTGATTCCATTCTTGCTTGTTCAAATGCAGAATATGACAATCAAAATCTTTGTTCAGTTGTTAAAAATGAGGCTGGCACACAATGTCCTCATGGTCCTTTAAATGTTCCACCACCACCCAATAATAGAAGTTTGAAAGGAAAATCAAGCATGTTGTTGGCAATCTCTACATTTGGCTATCAAGTTCTGCGGTATCCTCATTTTGCTGAACTCTGTTGGGTCACATCTAAACTTAAAGAAGGTCCTTGTGCAGATGTTAGTGGTCCTTGGAAGGGATGGCCTTTCAATTCTTGCATTATTCGTCCCTCTAACTCATTAGAGAAGGTGGCTGCTGCTTGTAGCTCTGGCAATATTAAAAGCAAAGAGAGATCAGGTTTAGTCAGAGGGTTACTTGCTGTTGGTTTATCAGCATACAAGGGTGAGTACAATTCACTTAGAGAGGTCTCCTTTGAGGTAAGGAAAGTTCTTGAGCTTCTAGTTGGACAAGTTAATGAAAAAATTCAGGCTGGGAAAGATAGATATCAATATGTTCGTCTTCTATCACAAGTGGCTTACCTGGAAGATGTGGTCAACAGCTGGGCATATGCACTGCAGAGGTACGGTGGACTGTCATCATTTGTTTGTTAATTCATCCATTTCACCTGTAGATTGATCGCTCACAACCTTTTTTCTCATTTCAGTTTAGAGCCCGACACTCCAGTGAAAGTGGCAAATGCTAAACTGAAAACCATGGAATTCCCAGGTAATGATACCTGTGCAGATGATTCTGTTGAAAGACAGCACAAGGGAGACACTCCTGATAGAAACTTCCATGAAACTGAAAGGCTGGAAGAAAGTCCCAAGGGGTTTTCTGATAAAAATCAGGAAGGAGGTGAATCAAATAAAGTAGAAAATGGTTTTTGTGATCTTAACCCTGAGGACAGAGCTATACTTTCAGAAGATGGATCAGAACAGCATACCATCCTCTGTGAAGGTGCCAAAACTGATAACCATCAAAATTCTCCTGCTGATATTCAGTTGGTTGGTAATATTACAAATGAGCAGAATGGGACCTCTCACAGACAAAGTGAACCTGAAATTACTAAAAATCTTGCAGTTACTGATGGAAATTCAGAAACCTTGAAACATTCTAATGGATATACACTCACAGAACCTGCCCCCTTTTCTGAGAATGGTCTCTGCAATTCAGGTGAATTGGGTGCCTTGAAGCTCTCTGACCCTGGGAGCTCCTGCAATCAGAGTAATGGGTTGGCTGCAGAGGGAATGGTAACATTTGATGATACTGAACCTAACCATAGTGAGCATGCTGAAGACATTGACGTCTCTCCGGTTGAAACTAGCTGTCCTCCTAATTCTGGCTTTGTGTGTTTGTATCGCTGCTGCTCTGTATGTCTTAATGCTGTACACGACATGATTCAGAAATTCCTTGCTTGTAAATTGGCATTAAACAAGAGCAATTTGACAGTAGAGGATGTTCACGATGCTGTTGCATCATTGTCAGTGGATCTTCTTTCAGTGATTAGAAAAATTGATATTACTGAAGAAATCAGCAATTCATTCAAGGAAAGCTCTGATAGAAATCCTGAAAGATATGACGGCTTCTCAGAATTGCATAGCTGTCAATGTAAAAGTTCTGAAGATAGTTCAATTGTCCCAACAGAATGTGGTTGTCACTCTGTGTTCGAATCTGTAACTGTGAAAGCAAGTCATTCGCCAGGCTCCCAGTTTGGACTTGACCCAAAATTCATTTTCAGAGATGGCATTCTTGTCCTTGTAGATACCACCGAGGATGTTTCTTTCCATTGTAAATATGAGACTTTGTGCCTTTGTTCTCTTGTAAAATCAGTAGCAATGATGAAGCAACCTTTTGGTTGATTTTGCACAGCTTGGAATTGCCTGGCAATGGCAACTCGGGTCCTTCACGCAGTTTGTAGGTTTATATCCTCTTCCTATATAGAATCAAAATTTTGTTAGTAAGTTCCAATATAAAGATGTTTATTTTGTTTACCATTGTCAGCAATTCAAAGAGCTTTATTTTCTAATTGTAGCTTTAACTCTTCGTGATTCTCAAGTCAAGTACTACCAAGATTACAGAATCTGACAATAACATCATGGATGGTCACCCCATGGTTGAGTCTATTATCCAACTTGCTAGAAAGTAGAAAGGGATAAGTGTTTGGGTAAGTTTAAGGTTTAAAATAATAAGAAGCCGACAAAAGAGCATCTGATGCTGGCAAGCTGTTACAACGTTGTTGCAGATCATCGACGCATGTATGCTGTGACAATAATTTGTTACCATCATTGTCACCAGGCGTGTCGGTGGCTTCTTTGCAAAGCAGGGGACTGGAATTTTGGGTTTTGACTGCCTGTCTTGGTGGTGGGGAATGTCTATGGAGCAACAAGAGAATGTTGCGTAAAGGTAAGGCAATTTCCAGCAGGAAAAGTCTAACCAGCTCTAGTCCCTCACCCTCTTATTAATAACGTATCCTGAGCTGTGGGATATTTTGAACCACTGTTTGTCAACAAAGCACTGCCCAACTGTGTTTGGATAGGAGGGGAAAAGAAGGGAAGGTTATTAAAGGCAAGTGCTTGAAGGAAATGGTAGGGCTTGAACCTCTTTGTTTGGATATGCAAGGAAATGGGAAGGGAATAGAAAGATTATTCCTTGAGGATGAAATATAATGTCCAATTATGCATCCATATTCCGTGTCTTCCACAGTATAACTCAGGAAAACCTTGCTCCTCAATCAACATTAAGCAAGAGCAGCAGCAGAGGGTGTTCATGATGTTGCAGTATCGTTGTTGATGGGTCTAGTGCTCTCAGCAATCACAGAAGGTTGATATTAATTGGCAAGTAATCAGACAAATCATTTTTATGAAGCTTGACATGGGAATCCTGAAAAACTTTCAGACTGTCCGAAATTGTTCAGCTTTGATTCCAATAGTTATATAGATTTGGTTCTGATTTCACTTGCTTACTTGGTATAAAGCCTGCTCTTCGGACTTGCAATGATTTCAAAGCAAATTGAATTATGGTTACCAAGTCTGACATCAAAGGATCACCCTGTCGTGGAGTACCCTACCTCCAGCATGCTAAAATAGAAACAAAATATTTGATTAATTCCATGTTCTTACATATATAGGAGAATATCATGCGATTGGTAATTAACAACAGGAATGTCGGTACTTCTCTGCCATGCAAGCAGGGAACAGAGGCAGGAATTTGGGTTTCAGTGCCTGTTTTGGTTCCATCTCAAGAAATCCTGGTAAATTTGAAGGTACAGCAGTTTCCAGCAGAAAAGGCCTGGTCAGCTCTAGGCCCGGATCCTCTTTTATTGTTGAATCCTGGATAGTCAGCTTTCTTGAACCTAACTTTCTCAACCAAGCACAGCCAGCATCCTCTGCTAATCTCTCGATATCCCACTTCCTGTAAGGCTCTGTGGTTTTATGGGTCACATGAATTTCTCCAATCACTTTCAACATGTCATAAGCACTCTCCAGGAAGCCCTCCACCAACCTTTGATGTTTCCTAAGAAGAGAAATATATGTTATTACACAGTTAATTATAAAAACATTTTCCAATCTTGCTTTTGACCTAGCAGTTCAAAACAAAACATTATATAAAATTGCAGACAAAAGAGAGGTCTCACGTTTAAATCCTGCCATTTATACCTTGAGAACAAAAAACATCAAATGACCTATGGCGAAATGTAGCATTAGTCGATCGTCTTAGCTGAACTTACTCAATTTGGCGAGTATTTGATTCACTCCTTTTGAGAGCTGTAGCAGGAGAATTATAGACTATCCTGTCGAACAACTTCTGATTCAGAAGAGGATGCTTGATCATAGTATGTGCATCAACTCCATGCATTATGGTACATCCAAGTTCCTCTAGCTCCCTTATGTTTGTTGCAGCTCTTGAATACTTCAGCATCATGGTATTTTATGTTTACAGAAGAACCAAAGGCTTTGCCCAAGCAAGCAGCAAAAGAAAAATCACCTTCTCCTACCAGTAGTATTTTATGACAACTGCTGTAATGCCTTATCCATTTCTCTTCCTTATTGTTATCAAGTATGCTAAGCATTTCCATTTAGTTCTCTAAACTATCCATAATTTCTATTTGGCTCTCTCTTCTGTTGAAAATGGCCGGTTCTAGGTTGTAATGAAGGAAAAGAATTTTAGATGAGATGAACAGCTGACAGGAAGTCTACTCTTTAAAAAAAGACCAACGATGGTGACTTCATGGTGGAAGAATACATCATTATGTTTCCATTTGTAAGAAATTATTTCATATGGCTTAGGCTCATTTAGACTAAACCAATCACGTTTCAGGAATCCAGTGCAGCAGCTAGCCCAGGTGTAAGCTCCACCAATCAATCACATAGATTTAGTCACCATTCTATACGAATTTATGAGATCAAACCAGCAGATCATACTAATGAGAGGCTTAACTAAAAAAATGTAGCTAGTCACCAGTGAAAAGAAAAGGGAAGGAAAAAAAAAACAAAAGCAAAAGTGTAGGGCATGGAAATAATAGTCTTTCGTTTGTTATAATTTGCATAGACAAAAGGAAAGGTAAACAAGAGAAAAAGGCCATGTTCTACGGAGACATTCTTCACTGTATGCTATGAGGTTGTGAGAATTTTGAGTGATAACATTTCTTTGTAGTCCTTTTTCTGAAGAAATAAATTGGATTCCATTAATTCATATCTTCAAAAGCACTGAAAGACATCCATGAGAAACAATCACAATATATCTCTTATAAAAAGAAAAGGAAAGGAAATCAATCTTGTGTTTCTGTGCCACATTAAGCTAGAAGATGAGCTACTAGATTTGCTTGAAGAGACGATAGTTGCAGCTTTCTTCCTGTAAGACAAATATCCTTGATGCATCTTTGAGTTCCATGCTTGTATAAATGTGTGTAACCAAAAACAGATAGGTTATCACTTTCAAGCTCAAGCAAAACCAGTCCCAGGCACATCGAGACCAAACAGAAATGTGAAATTGCATTGGACTAAGTAAGTTTGAAACGAAACTTAAAACACACTTTTTTTTTCTGATAAGCCGGAAATTTATTAACTACAACACCATAAGGGAAAGGAACCAACTAGGGGAAAGAGGTTTACATTACAAGCACAGGGCTCATAAAAATTTCAATAATTGAGCTCCAAGAGTATCAAGCTGAAAGTGAGAAAAACAGCTCCAGTGACTTAATGGCATAATTTTAATCAGCCAAGATGAAAACCATGTGACATATCAAAGCAGAATAGAATATGGCCATAGTATTGGAGCTCAATATTAGCCTTGAGCTAAGCAATCTGATAAAGATTACATAAGTGTGCTATTCACTTGGATGGATTACTATTTGAAGAAAAAGCCATCTCAAAGCACACAGCGTCATACTTGTCTGCACAAGATAGTAGATTCTTTTCAGGATGGCAAAAACAGGATTTCAACTTGAATCTTACTGCATCTTCGCTTATGCGAAGAGTATCAATGCCAGTAGTTGTATCGATGAGGATGAGAGGAACTTAAAGTTCTGCTCGAAACATATTCAGGCCTTCGGTGCATGATTTATTATGTCAAGCAATTGTAATCCAGGCAAATTTGAAGATACAACAGTTCCCAACAACAAAAGTCTCATCAGCACAAGAGCCTATCCAATTTTATTTTCGTATCCTGGATAATCAGAAACTCTGAAATTAACTTTCTTAACCAAGAACAGCCCAGCATCCTCAGCTGATTTCTCAATTTCCCACTTCTTATATGGATACGTGGTCTTGTGGATCACATGAATTTCTTCATTCTCTTCCAATGTATCATGTGCACTCTTCAGGAAGCCCTTCACCAACCTTTTGACGACTCCTAAAGATAGAAATAGAAAATGTGCAATCATCATTTATTCCTTAATTTCAAATAACTATCTAATGAGAATTTAATGAGCCAACTGGTTCTAGATGAACTTACTCAATTTGGCGAATGTTTTCTTCAATCCATATAAGAGCAGTTTGAGGAAAATTAAACTCTGTCCTGTCAAATAATTTCTAACTGAGAAGCGGGTCCTTGTTCATGGTATGTGCGTTTACACCATTCAAGCTCCTCAAGCTCTCTTAAGTTTCTTTCAGCTCTCAGGTTGTACTTTCGTATTATGGTATCTATTATTTGTAATGAAACCAGTTAGAATGCATCCATGATCCAACAAATGATATTAATATATCTAGCATCTAGGCTGTTGAAAAAATATATATCCTTCAGATCGGGTAGAGATCAGCGACAACAATGTTAGTGGCAGAACCAAAGGCTTTAGCCAAGCAAACAGCAAAAGAATAATCACTTTCTCCCACTAGAAGTATCTTATGACAGCTACTGTAATGTTTTATCCATTTCTCCTTTTTTTATTATATAGACCAAGCCCTTCCATTTGACCCTCTAAACCATCCATTTTTTTCTCTCAAGAATGGCCAGTCTTCTATATATTATACTTGCCTTTAATTCAACTTTCAAGTAGCTCTTCTTCTATCATGAATATACTACTACCACCATGCATGGTACCGTGAAGGGTTGCAGTTTTAGGGCCCAATAGTCCATAAGCATGCAATGCCTGTTCAACTTTGGTCGAGGTCCAGGCATGGTGATTTTGTATTTGGAACCTTTATTTGAAATTTACTTGGAGTTCTCTACTAAAAGCAGGTGATGGTGCATTAAGCAAGAGAATTAATTCTTCTTGTAAATTAAAATGGATTGTCTCATTGCTAGAGGAGAAATTCAAAAAACACCATGACTATTGGATGGCCAGATATTTTTCAAACATTCAGACACTCCAAGAAACTAATTCGTCCCTGTCAGCTCTCTATAACATGATCAGATTTTTTGCATGCAGGATCCGGCCATCCAAGCCGTGCATGATATAATGTCTCTGATCAGTAACTTCGGAATATTTTTGAAAAGCACTGGAAAGACTAACTATTGGTGAAGCCAGAAATTTGTGCAAATGTATTATTAACATGTGCAAGGCTAAGGGGAGTTACATATATAAGTGAGACAAAGGCGCATGTCTTTAGGGATGTTAACGATGTTGGTCCAACATTGTTAGTGGATCTTCTTTCAGCTATACGGAAATTTGATATTATTACTGAAGATATCGGCAATTCATCTGATAATGGAAGCTCTATCCATAGAAATCCTGAAATATATATGCTGACTGCCCAGAATTGCATAGCTGTCAAAGAAAAAGTTCAAGAAAATAGTTCACTTGCCCCGCATAGAATGCAGGTTGACGCTAATTCGCAGTTTGGACTAGATCCAAAATTCATTTCAGAGATGGCATGTCATGGTTCCTGAAAGATACTAATGAGGATGTTCTTAATTTCTATTGTAAATATGAGACTTTGTGCTTTTGTTCTCTTATTGAATCAATAGCAATGATGAAGCAGCCTTTTGGCTGAGTTTGGACAGCTTGGATTTGCAAGCAATGGCAGCTTTGGTCTCTTTGCTGCATGTTGATTAATATCTTCTTTCTTCATAGCATTAAAGTTTTGCCAGTGAGTTCCAATCTACAGATGATGATTCTGTAGAGTCTATCATTAACTTTAAGGATCACCCTGTCATGGAGTCTATCATTCAGCAGGCTAGATAGCAACAAGATGTTTGATAATTACTTCGTATATATACAGTAACAATTACAGGAGCACATCATGCAGGCATGTTTTGACCAGATCATTTGGATTTCAGCCATGATTATATATATGGTATCAGTAATCTCTCATAATAATACATTTAAAATAGTTATTGCCACTTAGTGACAGGGGCAGGAATTTGGGTTTGTGTGCCTGTCTTGGTGGGTTGGAAATGCCTATGCATCAATTAATGCCAAAGAAAAAAGTAAAAGCATAATGATTTGAGGAATAAGAGTGTTGATTTACAGAGGGATTGCTCTGTGTCAGGTAGCCCTGGAAAATTTGAAGGTATAGCTGTTTCCAGCAGGAAAAGTCTCATCAGCTCTAGCACCAGATCCTCTTTTATTACCGTATCCTGGATATTCAGATCTTCTGAACCAAACTTTCTCAACCAAGTACAGCCCAACATCCTCTGCTAATTTCTCAATCTCCCACTTACAATATGGTTCTTTGATCTTGTGTGTCACGTGAACTTCTCCATTCTCTTCTAACATATCATGGCAACTCCTTAGGAAGCCCTTCACCAACCTCTGATGTTTCCTAAAGAGAGTAATAGGAATGCATGTCATTAGCACTCTCTATTTAAACTGAAACCTAAACCTAAAAAGACCTGTCAATATTGCATTATTAAGAAGATGGAAAAAGAGGGGATCACAAGCTCAAATCCTGTCACCTACACCTTAAGAACAGAAAATAAAATAAAATCGAAGGGCATAAGGCGAAATGTAGCATGAATCGTCTTAGCTGAACTTACTCGATTTGGCGATCGTTTGATTCACTCCGTTTTAGAGCAGTAGCTGGGAAATTAAAGACTATCCGGTCGAACAATTTCTGTTTCAGGAGAGGATGCTTTCTCATATTATGTACATTTACTTCATGAATTATGGTGCATCCAAGATCCTCCAGCTCAGTTAAGTTTGTTGCAGATTTCGAATACTTCCGCATCGTGATCACTTTTATTTATTTGTAATTACAAGATCAATCAGAATATATCCAACCAATAACAGATCATATTGACTATAGAAAAAATTACCTTTGGAGTAGAGAGAAGTGGCTACCATGTTTACAGCAGAACCAAAGGCTTTGCCCAAGCAAGCAGCAAAAGAAAAATCACCTTCCCCTACCAGTAGTATTTTATGACAACTGCTATAATGCTTCATCCATTTCACTTCTTTATTATTTATACTAAGCATTTTCACCTGGCTCTCCAATTCATCCATTTCTATATGGCACAAAAAGATTTTGTTTAGAGTTTCTGTGCTTTGTGGCATGCAATAAAAGAGATACAATGAAGGGAAGTTTTGAGAATAAAGGAATAATCAGCGAGAAGCAACAAGAGATGAAAAGTAAGCGGAGAGTCTTTGCTATGCGGAAGGAATCTCTAAGCCATTATGCCAAAGGGCCATGAGTGATACTTTTTCATGGAAATTTACATCTCAATACTTCGTATGCAATGATACCACTCCTCGTCAATTTATGGAATCAAATCAGCAGGAAACAGCAATAGGAGCCTTGAGAGTTGAATAGAGGCAGACCCTTGTCAAAGAAAGGGAGGGAAGCAAGAGAAGAAAAGGCAAAAGTGGGTTGCCTTGTTGTTCTGCTATGAATGGTGCAGTACAAATAGAAATAGACCTTAGATGAAAGGAAAGGGAAAGAAGAAAGAAAAGTGGTAGATACATCAATGAAAGTGACGTAAGAGAATAAATAATAAGAATTAAAGTAAAAAAAGAAAAAAGTTTTTAAAGAAGAAGCTGAGAAGATAAAGTAAAGTAAAGAAGAAAAGGAATTGGAGATATGTGAAGTCTTTAATATTTTCATTAATCATCAAAACTGCTTAATATTTAGAAAAGTAGGGTATTAATACTAAAACCCTAACTAGAACAAGCAATTGGGCTTATGGCCCCCTAAATAAAATACCCAACA
Organism: Populus x sibirica; assembly: GCA_019202695.1. NCBI lineage: Eukaryota > Viridiplantae > Streptophyta > Magnoliopsida > Malpighiales > Salicaceae > Populus > Populus x sibirica. The sequence continues at coordinate 2,540,264 of JAGMVL010001426.1, forward strand.
ATAATTAAATCAAACCCAACAAATAAAGCCAAATTAATAAACCTCAACTAAAAATTTATATAAATTAAAACAAAAAAACATAAGTTAAAACTCAATCTCTCAATTGTTTGGGCTATCCTCCATCGTCTATGATCATACGCGTGCTTAAATAATATTTCGGGTTCGGTGTCCCCACCAATTCTCCGAGGGTTGGAAGAACTCAACCCCATCGAGTATAGGTCAAGGTAACTCCGATAACGCTCTCAAAGATAAGGATCAAACTGTTGTGATGTCTCTCTGATAATCCAAGTATAGTCTGAATCTGGTCGTCGAGCCCATATACCGGGATTTGCTGAAGTTCACCATCCCTGGTAAAAAACAACTTGTGCATTTAAAGTAGCATTAATATGTTCGTTTTGAGTCAAAGATATGGATGATGAGGTAGGGATATCAAAAGAAGCATCAGGGATAAGTTGTATTTTATAAATACCAAGGTCTTCCATGTTAAAAGTAGAGCTAATATCAAAGTTTAATGACAATTTAATGACATAATTATTTGATTTAATCATTTGCAACACTTTGAATGGTCTAGCACTACTTACTTGCAATTTATGATCGGTTTTCAAAGGACATCGTTCGGGTCTAATCTGTATCATGAAATAATCTCCAACATTAAGTGCATCATGATACTTAAGTAAATCAACTCGAAATTTGTATGGTTCATTACTTGCTTGAATTTGTTTCATGATCTCAATATGCAAATTATGAACCCTACATGGTAACGACTCAACTGACTTAGACATGCTATCGTGAGGAGATATAGGAAGGTATTCTATAGGCTTCTTAGGTTTGTAACTATGAACACTAAATGATTGAGAGTGTGGAATGAGACAAACATTGTTTGAAACCTGTGTAGATATAGTATGGACACAATCAAGTAAACTAGGATTATCTTCATCTTCCTCATCACGTGCATGAGGTAAGGGGTCAAGAAGTTCAACATATTGCTCTAAACTTATGATGTGCTGGACACCAAGCCTGTGGGGTGAGGAATCAGGTAATTTAGGAGGACTAATATCATGAGACTTTTCTAAGACCATACTTATCTCTATAGGCGATTCCACTGAAGAGTTCCCTAAAACTTCCTCTAAAACAGACATATCAGACTCTTTTTTAACCTCATTTTCAAGCTCATGTGGACTCATTGTGTTAGGTCCTTCTTCTTGCACATCATCATCATCTAGGTCACTAAAATCCTCAAGATAAGACTCATACACTTCAACACCACAATATTCCTCTTTATCTATATTCTTATGTTTTTGGATGACTAAGGGTTTAGAAGTGCAATCTAAAGAAATATGACCAAAACCTAAACAATTAGTACATTTATAATTTGAACTCACCTTAAACACTTTATTGACAACTTGTTTGCCTTTATCTTTCTTACAAAGTTGGGCGCTACTAGGATTAGGTCTGTGGGGTGGAGCACCTAACAAAGAATCACTACTTTTGAATTGGGACCTAGTAGGGATACTATAAGAGCCCCGACGATTCATCCATTGATTCTTCGTGACTAACTTGTAATTTTGAACTAAGGTATAAGCTTGGTTAATGGTAGATATACCTTGAAATACAACTTATCTTCTAAGATCATCATTTAAGCCTTTACAAAATCTACGCAAAGTCATGGCTTCATTCTCTCTTATGGCACATCTAATCATGTAATCGTTAAACTGCGTTATATACTCATTAATAGACTTATTCCCTTGTCTTAGATTGTTCCATTGGTCTAAGAGTTTATTCCTATAAGATTGAGGTAGGTACTTCTCCTGAAGTTTTTGTTTCATTTTGATCCAATCAGTTATAAGAGGTTTACCTCTCATCTCTAAACAATCCTCAACATCTCTCCAATAAATTTTGGCTTCATCAATGAGTTTCATCTTAGCAAATCTAACTTTTCTATTATCAGACAAGTTATGCCACTCAAAGAATCTATCCATATCACGAATCCACATATCAAATATCCAAGGGTCATAACAACCGTTAAAAGTAGGGGTTTCTATTTTTTTAGGACTCAAGACTCGCTCATCAAAGTCATCGTGTTTAGAGTAACCTAAATGATAGTTATATTGGTGGCGCTTAGAGTGAACTTTGTCCATAATGATTATTCTTGTGATATTTATTGGTCTTTGAGTGCCTTATTCGAAGACTTTCTTGGGGCTCAATTCTTCTAAACATGTTGATCACCTAAGTTTACAGTTCCCTTTAAATGATCGTTGAGAGTATCACTAAAGGTTGAGTCTATAGTAAGTGTAAACTTAAGCTTGGACACTAGGTGATCATGGCATAAATGCATGCAACACTAACTTATAAATGGAATTGAGATCATAAATGATTCTTGCATGTAAAATCACAATACAAAAATAAAGTTCATTTTTTTTTAATCTTTTTTTTCCTTAAATATGGAGATTAATCAAGAACAAATTACACAAATAAAATTGTAAGCATGTAATACTAGATTCTTAAGTGTAAATGATTAATCAAACACAATGTCACAAGCAAGAACTCATAGTTATCAAATAGAATAAGATATTAGCTATTACTGATGAAAGAGGTTAATGAACAAAAATTAACTATTAAAAATGTTATGTGATATTTTTTTTATGATTTTTTTTCTTTTTTTTTTGCACAAAAGTAATATTAATGATAATTTCGAATACAAAGTACAATACCAAAGAGGTAAAATTAACAAACCAAAAAGTAGAGTAATTTACCGACCAAGATTTAAACTGTGGAATTGATCACGGATGGACCTCAAATTACATGTCAGCTGATGACATGGCGATGCCTGCTGATGTGGTGTCTAGTGGCGTGGCTGATTATCATGATGTGGCTCCGGGGTGCTGATGTTGTGGCTGGGGTGGATCCAGAGAGTTGACGTGGTGGATGACATGGTAGGGTTATTAATTTTGCCTCAAATTTCTTCTTTTGTACTGCAATTGCTTTGCCAAGTTTCCTTTGACGGTGTTTGTTTACGCGGCTGCGGTTGCTTTTAAAGCAAACCGCAGCCTTAAAAGTTTGGTAAAAAAAAACCACGATCTACTGTTCATGTGGGGCCGACTAAAATGAGTTAAAATCGCAGGTTTGCGAAAAACAGCTCTCTGCTGCTTTTCGCAAACCTACGAAACGCAGTGGAGAGTTTTCACTCTCCACTGTTCTTGTTATTATTCCAGACTGACCGGGTCTGGTCCAAAACTAAATGTAGTGAACTGGGTCCGACCTGGTTAAAAGAAAATTCAATTTTTATTTTTTTAATTGTGTTTTATTCAAAAAATTAGAAGGAGATCATTTGACGACGTAGCACTTGCAGAATTTGATTGCAATCCAAATTTTGTTCTTAATGATATGTTTACCTGATGTTGTTGCGCGCTTAATAAACCATGAAAAATGTAGTTTTTGTTGGATAGATTTTGTACGTGATGAAATTGCACGTAGTTTAATGGAATAATAAAAAATATTTGATATCAATATTATTTATTTCATGATGTAATAACAGTAGTTAAATCTACAATATTTAAATTAAAAACCATCAATATTAATATATATATATATATTAATTATTTTATAACCTCAATTTGAAAAGCATTTTTTTAACCAAACACAATAAACTACTTTTTGTTCAACCTCAATTTCAACTAAAGTTTTAACCAAACACATATTTTTCTAAACTAACCTCAACTAAAAGTACTTTTTATAAAACAACTTTTTTCAAACCACAACAACTACCACAATACCAAACACACCCTTCTGTGATTTTTTTGTTCTTGTTGTTGGCGGCAAGGCGTGACTGTTGGAAGTGAGGACAACTGCAGTATGTTGAAGGTAGTGGTTGCCGCCGGCCGGTTCTACTGCTTTGTTTGTTGCTAATGGTTGAGGGCGATGACGTTGTGGATGGTGACAGCTGAAGAGGATGACACTGGCTGAGGCGGCGCTGCCTTTGCTGGGAGGAACCACTAGTCGATACTGGCGGTGATAGGTTTGTGGGTGGCTGTGGCTGATGGTTTTGTGCCGCTGGTTTGGCTGCTGAAGCCGCAGGTCTGTTGTGGTCCTGTGGAGGCGCCGCTGAAGATGATTTGGTGTAATCTGTCGGTGGCGTGGGGAGTGGTCTTCTGTAGGAGAATATGTCGCCATGGGTCTTGGTGTGACCGGCGTTGAGGCAGGGTTTTTGATCGGCGTTGATGAACAGTGAACACTGAACAATGAACTTTTTTTATGATGAACAATGACAATTTTGATTTCGGCGGCTGTTTGCTGTGGACAAGATGAACAGTGTTTCCCTTTTTTTTTCAATCAGAATAGTAGTTTTTTTTTAACCGTGAACAATTTTAAAAAAAAATTTTAGATCAAACCGGATCTAGGGTTTAGCAAAAACATTGTGGATCGTTTAATTGTAAGAACAATTAAAACCCTGGCTCTGATACCAAATTTGATGTGGGACAATAAATAATAAGAATTAAAGCAAGAAAAGAAAGACGCTTTTAGAGAAGAAGCTGATAAGAGAAAGCAAAGAAAGAGAAGAAAGGGGATTGGAGATATGCAAAGTTTGCAATGTTTTCATTAATCATCAAAACTGTTTAACATTTAGAAAAGTAGGGTATTAATATTAAAACCCTAACTAGAACAAGCGATTGGGCTTATGTTCCACTAAATAAAATACCCAACAATAATTAAATCAAACCCAACAAATAAAGCTAAATTAATAAACCTCAACTAAAAGTTCATATAAATTAAAACAAAAAACATAAGTTAAAACCTAATCTCTTAATTATTTGAGCTATCCTCCATCGTCTATAATTATACACATGCATAAATAATATTTCAGGTTTGGTGTCCCCACCAGAAAGCAACATCGGTGTCACATGTTCAAACAAACAAAAGTGGGTTCTAAACAGAAGACTCAAGCCTAGGGCTGTGCGAAGAGCGTCGGAGAAGATAGCCACACCATTAACTTTATACCTTGTTAGCACGTTCACCAACACTCCCCTCCCTTGCAGCCTAAGCCATGTGGTGGATGAACTATTCTCAACTTTATATATTACATTGTATTCTTATATTTATTCCATGCAAGATATGTTCATTAACAATTAGAGATCAGTCAGTACTCCTTCCGAATATGTGCATATCTGGCTCATAAATAATGAGCTTCTCTATTTGTTTGGCAAGGCATATAGTTGCAGCTTCCTTGCCGCAAGGAGAGACTAATTAAGGCAAATTAAGGAGCCAACTTAGAGAAAGAGGTTAGCACAAGGGACGCAAAATCATCCCAACATCCTCTGTAAATTTCTCAATTTCCCACTTGCTATATGGATATTTAGCTACCCTCAAATGTACTTACCAAGAATCCCTTCACCACCCTCTGATGATTCCAAAAATAGATGCAAACATACTAATTAGCACCTTTAACTTAGAACTCAAGTCAAAAAACTTCTAATGTGCGTTGTTCTAAAGTCTAAGGTGTCTAGTTCCTTCCATTCACTATTTTTGAGGTAACTAGAAAGAGGCTCGGCCACGAGATCGCTTAGGGAAAGTGGGGTATGAAAGCTAGTTGAGTTACAAAATCACTGCCTGACCTTGCTCTTCTACTTTAAGAACCAAAACAAAACCCCCAATGACTTATTAATGAAGGTACGTACATTACTTTTTCTAGTTGAACTTTACTCGATTGGGCTAATATTTGCTACACTCCGGTTGAGTTATCCTGTCAAACAATTTGTGATTGAGAATAGGATGCTTGTTCAATGTACGTGCATTTACTTGTCACGGTGCATCCAAGTTCCTCCAGCTCTCTTAAGTCAGCTCTGCAACACTTTAGCCTCACCATCTTTTGTAATTGCACCAAGACACCAGTTTACATTTGGCTTTCTAAGCTACCCATTCTTGTTTGACCTACATACCTTGCTTGGAAGATGGCCTGTTCTATTTTGAGTAACATCCAGACCTCTTCTTCTAGCATGAACATATAGAGATCTGATCAAGCACCCCCTTTGGATGAAGCTGAAGATTTATTTGTAATTAGTGCATGCTTGCTTGCTCATGTTTGAGGTGGTTTGTGTGTTGTAGGCATTTTATTGTCGGTTTGGGCTAGGTTTTATGGTTGTGTCCTGGTTTTCCTTTTTCTTAATCTCACTTTTTTTTTCTGTATTTGTGTTCTTTTGTGTGTGTGTGTGTCTTTGTGCTGGAAGTTGCCTTCACTGGGTTCTAATGTTTGCATTTTCTATCATGTTGTGTTGGAATTAGGGTTTGTGGTTGTTTCTGTTTTTGTATTTTTGATTTTGTCTTCTGGTTCTAAATCATTGGATGTTTTTTTTTCTTTTATTGATTATTGGCAAAGGTGTTTTAGCTGTTCTGTTTTTCTACACTTTGTTTTACCGTGCTTTCATACATATATTGTATGCTTTGCCGATTGTTGTCCGTCTTGGATTTCCATTATTTTTTCTGGCCTTTTCTGCACTGTGCTTCTTTAGTTTGTGATGATCTTCAACTCATTTATTATTTCTTTCTTAATATCTTCTCACTAGGTTTGCACAACATACAAGCACAACAACACAAATCGAAGCCTTTCTTGAAAGGAAAAAATATTCTCTTGGAACAATTCATCATTCCAGGTGCAAATTGTCCATCCATATGCAAACCCGTGCTCCATTTCCCACTCTGCAGCACGCTGCTCGTCGTATAACCTGTTGTCTCATATGCCACTTCAGGTAAGCTTAGGCATTGACCAATTTTATCATCCATGAAAGAGCTATTTGAGAATGACAAGCTTTCAGAATTTTAGCCACCGAAGAGCTTTCATCTTAAAATAGCCATCCAACCATGCTTTCGAGCATTGCTTGTTTGAAAGAAAGTACTGAAATGCCTGAAACCCATTACTCCACTGCTTTTTGATGCACAAAGCTTTTCCAAGCCACCTAGTGTATTCTACTAGTCTTTATCCCCACTAGGAATGACTTGGAAGCGCATGTCTACCTCAGAACAAAGACTGTGTCCCTTTATTTTTCTATGTAGAGCTAGTAGTAATGCTGTAGCAGCCTTTAGCACCCTAGCAGGCGACCTTGGTCTGATATTTGATTTCAGTATGTAGGTTTAATGGCCAGTTTCAACTTTCAATATACATATGTTTGTTTATTTATTTATTTTTAATTGGGGCTGCTGTCAAATGCCTTTATTTTCTCTACACCTAGATTACTCTTTAATAACTCAGGAAAAGAAAAGATTAGATCATTTTCATTCCACAAGTCTTCTTATAGAGAGAGGATATAATGACACAGTTGCTCAGTGTCAAAGACTGGTACTCTTTCCAAGATATAATGACACAGTTGCTCAGTGTCAAAGACTGGTACTCTTTCCAAATTTGAAGGTACAGCAGTTTCCAGGAGGAAAACTCTCATCAGCTCTAGACCCAGATCCTCTTTTATTTTCATATCCTGGGTAATCAGATTTTCTGAACTTAACTTTTTCAACCAGGAACAGCCCAGCTTCTTCTGTTAGTTTCTCAATTTCCCACTTGCTATATGGATCTGTAGTCTTGTGAGTCACATGAACTTCTCCATTCTCTTCCATCATGTCACTTGCACTCTTAAAGAAGCCCTTCACCAACCTTCGATGACTTCTAAAGACAGAATTCAACATAGCATTTCACTTATCGTTCACAAATCAAAACTCAAATAACTTGCCAATGCACAATTAATCTTGTAGCTACTTAACCAACAAGGTCAATCCTTGGTCACATAGGGAAGTCCAGGATTGCTTTTAAATTTCTAGTTTTTGTGAGCTACCAGGAAAGAAAGTCTATTCCAAAGAGAACAAGGTAGGCCTTAGTGTAAAATATCAAAAATAAAAAGACACGGGAGAGTAGACAGGTCTCAACAGTTTTTTTCCTGCACTTCTTCAAGAACAAGAGAAAAATCCCAAATGATCACATAAGGCAAAATATTAGAAGTTGTAGCTCAACTTACTCAATTTGGCGAATGTTTGCTTCACTCCTTTTGAGAGCTGCATGAGGAAAATTATAGACTATCCTGTCAAACAATTTATGGGTGAGAAGAGGATGACTGTTCATGGTATGTGCATTTACTCCGTGCATAACAGTGCATCCTAGTTCCTCCAGTTCTCTCAAGTTGGATGCAGCTCCACTGTACTTGAGCCTCATCATCTCTTAATTTTGTAAGTACAGGATCAATCAGATTGCATCCAACAAATATTAGACAAATGTATACGGAGACAGGTGAAATATTGTTACCTTCAGAGTATAGAGAAGTGGCAACAATGTTAGTAGCAGAGCCAAAGGCTTCAGCCAAGCAAACAGCAAAAGAAAAATCACCAACTCCAACTAGAAGCATTTTCTGAGTGCTGCTATAATGCTTTATCCATTTCCCTTCCTTGTTATCATCAATATTAAGCATTTCCAAGTGGCTCTCTAAACTATCCATTTCTATATATATTTGACCTTGATGAAAATGGCCAGTTCTATATGTGACCTTTAACCTTTTCTCCTGGCATGAATATGTAATCAGGAGGCCTGATCAGGCAACTTCCCTCACCCTCAGAATGAGGACTCATCGGGATTCATAGAGAGTTATTGATGAGTTTCATTTCCAAGGAATTTTTAGTCTTCCATAGTACTGCTGACAGGTTTAAATGTTGCCTAGTTTCTTGGCCCAATAGAAGCCTGTTTCATTCGTCTCCAGGTTCATGCATGTTGGTTTCGTATTTGGACATTTAATCAATTCTCCACCCAAACCAGGTTATGTGGCATGAAGCAGGTGAATGATCCTTCTTTTAAATTACTTCAAAGATCACTAATGTCAAGAGAAAATCTGACAGTTTTGACATGACCATCCATTTATAGAACATCCACGCATAGCAAATAATTGAAGAACCAGGCCTTGTAATTCCTCTGCAAGTGTGCACAAGATATGGAGTAGAGAATCAAATTTCCAAGGATAAATTACCTTTCTAAGAAAATCACCCTTGATTGGTTTCTTTAGATGGCATGTTCCATTGTCCGAGAAGGATGTGTTCTATCGAGGACAATAATAAATTTTGGGGTTATTGCGTAAAATGTTGATAATTCTTTGACTTCTCACATACGCTAAGCTTACTGTATCTGGATCATGTTGCTGTCACCCCAGACATGAAGAAAACCTGCAGGGGGAGAGGCTATCCTGTCAAAGAATTTGCCAAGCAGAAAAGGGTGGTGCCTCCTAGTGTGTGCTTCTACTCCATGGAGGATTGTTCATGCATACAAGGCCCAAATCAACTAGGAACGTTGTTAATTAGTCTTATCTATCTTATATTAGGTTCATGCTCAGAATAATATTAAACCATACTGGCAGCAGACCCAAAGGCTCTGAGGCATATGCAGGAAAAGAAAAAAAAACCCTTCCCCAACTGATAGTATTTTATGATGAGTACTGCTATAATGCTTTATCCATTTCTCTTCATCTTCTACTTTACTGTCCCTTTCCATTTGCCCTTCCCACCTGTCCATGTTGTGATTAGCTCTCTGCACCAACCAATTCAAATTGGCTCACTGTGCTAACCATTTCCAATCGGTTCTGCTAGGTTTTCTACACCAACCATTCCACCTGGCTTTCCTTGCCTTTGAAAATGGTTAACCTACCCACAAAGTAAATTGTTAAGAGATTAAGAGGGCTGAGGCACCTACGCTCAGTTGCTCACTGTTGGATGCAGGATTTGTATATCCTGTGGGATTTAGGTCTCCTGGCTCTCTGCCCCGGTGGACCATGGCTACTCAACTCTCACCAAATTTCATGCATGGTAGGATATGTTGAACCATTTATTGGACAGTTTGCAGTATTGGCCATCTTGTTCTACTGTTTCTCTTGCGAGAAAATATAGAGTGGATATAGGTGCCGAAAGGGTTCTGCCTGTGGTGATATCCTAGATACTCCGGCCTCATTTATCATTTCTTATGCTCCCCCGCCTGAAAGCTGATACACCCATTTAGCCAACTGAACTAGTCTGGCTGGTGGCTACTTGGCTGGTCATGCACGAGATATTTGTTATGGATAGCCTCCGAACCTTGTGAGTTGTGTGCCAATTTCATACATAAGTTCCTTACTTGGGTTTTTTTTTTAATAATTAACTTGGATGATTGGACTAGTTTGCATGTACTTTGATTAATCTTACAGACCCTGAAATTAACGATCATATAAGCTTCCAATGATCCTGAAGGGACTCGAACTCGTGACTATTGAGAAACAAACCCAAGTCCTGACCAATTAAGCTACCCCTCGGAACTTTTTTATTTTATTTTTTGCTCCGGTGTTAGGACATCGATATGTGTTTTTTTATTATAAATATATTAAAATAATATTTTTTTAAAAAATTATTTTTAACACAAATATATTAAAACATTATAAAAATTAATTTAAAAACAAAATTTAAAATTTTTAAAAGCACAATTGAATTATACTTTCAAATATACTCTTAATCATTAAAAAAAATAATCACAGAAAATTAATGTAGTGTTTGTTGTCTCATGAATAGTGAATTCTCTAAATCTCTATTTTAAATAACTTAAAACTCAAACAATAAAATAAACTATATAAAAAAGCACAAAGTATTTGTATTTCTTTCTATAATTTATTATATCGAAGATTTTAGTAAATTCATGTGTTATAGGATAAATTTAAATTACATGATTTTCATACTAATATGTTTTATCATCTTCTCTCTATGATAAAAACATAATTTAAAAAAAATTACATCTAAAAATATTTTTAAGAAAACAGAGCTGCTGGTGTTGGCTGTTACCACAACAACAATCATGCAAACGGATGCATTCTACTAAAATTGAGAGCATAAGCAATTATTAACCATTAAGGCATTAACCCAAAAAGAAGAACTCAAAGTTGGTCCCACTGAATCATCATTGTTATGCAATGCAACGCTCATCCAACTCCACGACACAAAGCCAAAAGTAAATTCTGTCATCCTCGACCAGCCCCCTTTCTTTCTCCACTGTAATAATAATAAAAAAAACCAGACCTTTTGGAGCTCAGTGTCTCTCCTTTCACGAGCTTTCTCTGCACTTGGTAAAAAGTTTAGGGTTCTCTTGTCTCTCTTCACCACCAAAGCCAAAAGATGTTTATCCTCTCTTGCGAATCGTTCTTTTAAAGAAACCCATTTTACCATTTCTTGCCGTAACCCCGTTTTTGTGGTCTTTTCTTAGCTTTTAGCCCTCTATCATGTGAACCTCACCAAACCCAACTGTACCTAGTTGTTGTTTCTTCTTCTTCTTCTTACTAAAGTCTGAATCTTTCTAGCTATTTTCAAAGGTTTTGGGATCTAGTTGGCGTTCTTATGACACCCCAATACAGTTACTGTTAACTTCTAGCTCTTTTTTTTTTTCCTTTCTCTTTTAGGTCCTTTTTATTCTCTAGCCTTATTAAGTTATGTTCAGTCTTAAGAGAGAGGAGACAGATAAAGACATTAGTGTCAAAAATAAAGGAGGAGAATAATTCGGGTTCTTCTTGCTTTTTTGAAAACGATCATGTGAAGCCAAATTTAGTGTTGAACGTGATGGATTTTAGTGTTTTCTCATGAGGGTCTCTCTCTTTTTCAACTCTCACTGCTAAAAGGAGAACCTTCAATTCACTGATTTCTATTTGCAACCTCAAGAAACCTGTGAAGCTTCCCTGATCGAGGCTGCTTTTTGGTAGTTTTGGTAGATCAAGCCTCTCTCACTATGGATAGCATTTATTTTTTAGCTTCGCATTGTGTGAGGGGTAGAGGATGTTGGGGTAATATCAATGGAGATATGAACAGACTGTAGTATGTGAAGATCTAGATGCTTGTTTAAGTTGTGGGTTGTGTTTATTTGTTTCTTTGTGGAGTTGGTTATATAGTTACTAGTTTGATAATGGAGGATATTGGGCTGGTTAAGCGAGGGCGGAAATGGCTGCAAACGCAGAAACATGCCTATTGGCGGGCGAAAACTACAGTGGGGTGTTGGCGGGACAAGATTGGTGTGTTTATAGAGAGGCATTGGCCTATGGTGTGCAATGGATGTGCAAGATTTGGAAGATTGATGCGTTTGTTGTTGATTTATTGGAAAGATTGTGTTGTGAGGGGTTTTAATTCAGTTATAAAATTGGGTTCGGCGGCTTTGCTTCTTATAATGTGGAGTTGCTTTCTTAGTCTCACTTCAATGTCTTCCTTGCTTTATGTACTACTTTGTATGGTATGTTTTCTTATTTTAGCCATTTAACTTTTCTTGTTGTATGCACCTGATTCTTATTCTGATCATGTCGCTATCATTTCTTCTTGTTTTTTTGCTTTTCCCCTTATTTTTGTGATCCGATTGTTTTGAATCTGCATTTCTGATTCATCAATGTTTGAGTTGTATTTATGGTGTTCACATTTATTTGTGGCATATTCTAGTTGTGGGTAATTAAACTTGAAAGTCAGGTGGAGGGCGATTAAAATCGTTCATGACAACGTGGAGATCAATTTAGTTTTTGTGTAATGCGAAGTTATGGACTGTCTGCTCTGATGATACCAATCGTGGAGCTAGTTTGTGGAAAAATATGGTATAAGCTCTCATGGGTTTTACATGAAACGAAATTAGCATTAATGAACTGGATCCTGAAAGGCTGAGAACTTGACCATGAATCCAACATGCTAGCCAAATCACCAATTTGGCAAGCAACTCCAGTGATGCAGTATTCAGAACTCTTAAAGACTGAAATTCACCAGAAGAAGAGAGATTATAGAAGAAAAAATTTAAGTTTAAGCACAGTTCTCGATACTCGGTTAAAAAATAATAATTACTTGTTAAAATTGAAGTCTTAGAGAGGTGTTTGTGCAAATAATGGAAGATAACAAGTAATAAATTTAAAATTGTAGTTATAGATAAACCAGCAGTTCCCAGACTGATAAGAACTGTGATCTCCTTTCAGGAAGTCCACGATCCTTAGAAATTCTAGACATTGTATTCAGCAAATAGTGAGAAATTATAATCCAAATTGTAGAGTTATTGGAAATTTATGTTCATAGGCTTAGTGTTTGAAGCTCCTGATGTCGTATAGTTCCAATTTGTGTGAAATTCATTTATTCTCTTGGGAGAGAATGGTAAAGCTTAATGCTTTGGTGATGTTTTATGTTTACAACCTTCTCATTGGTCCACTTCCATTGCAAAAGAAAGGGCCTGCTGATAGAGTTGGTCGGGGAGATGATATTAGCTATCTGGTCTGAGAGACACCTGGCCCTTTAGCTGCCCCTCTTAAAAACCATTACTTAATAAATCTTTCTTGCGCTAAATATGCCGATGACATACTACTGGGAACTGCTGTTGCTGAGAACTGCTACATCATTTAGTTCTAAATTAGCCCACAATCCTTCTTTTTCTTTCTTTTTTTTTCCTTTCATGGGGGAAAATGATAGATCTTAACGCTGTGTTTGTGTATTTTATGTTTGCAACCTTCTTATTGGACCACTTTCAGCCTTTCGATTGCTTCCATGCATTTGCAATTTTGACCATTAGCATTTGTGTTCATTTATAATCGTGGATCTCAAACTTGTTAAAGCTTATTATGAAAATATCACTATAAAGTTGTTTGAGTTGATAGGATTTCTAGAAATCAACAGGGTCTATAGATACATTGGCTTTGTCAGGGATTATAATTCAAGTGAATATTTTAAAATTGAAATTTCATTAGATGCCACTGACAGTGGCTTCAATATTTCAGGGAGCTGCGGGAGCTGCTGTTCAGTATTTGGGCTACACTCCTGGACTTTTTATTGTAGGACTGTTTGCTATTTTAATTTTATGGATGTATGCTAACTTTTTGATAACTGGAACATTATTTATAGTTGGAGGTAAGTTTAGTTACTAGTGCAAGTAGATGCTCTTTTTTTCAAATTCTATATATCTGTAGAACTTTTGGGGAATCTAATTCTGTTTGTTATGAAATTGCAGGTTATTTGTTCTCTCAAAATCATGCACGGCTAGTAGTCCTAATGGCGACTATATATGCTATTTATTGTGTGAAAGTTCGAGTTGGATGGCATGGTGTTTTCCTATCAATAAACCTAACATTTTTCTCAAACGATATTTTAAACTTCCTGCTTCAATGGTGTGATAATGTCAGGGAAAGCACCCAATTTGAAGAACATAAGGAAACTGAAACAGTTCTGGAAGATGAGTTTTCTGCGGAATGTGAATTCTCAATTCCTGCTGATGAATCTGAGAAGGTGCAGTCATGCAAATCATCTAGCAAACCAGCTGCAAGCGCATCTGTTGTGAATAACCAAAAAGAGTCTTCTACTAGAAAAGTAGTTGTAGAAGAAGAAACAAGCTCAGCTGATGAGATGAAAAGAATATTAGATAGTGGAGGTCATTATGAAGCACTGGGATTTCCTCGCCACAAGCGAATTGATGTTGCAATTTTGAAGAAGGAATACCGGAAAAAGGTAAGTTCCACTTTTGTTCTAAACTGAAATACTAGTAACCATTTTAATTGATTTGTTCTAGTGTTCTCACTCTGAGAGGCAAAAGTGTTTGGGAAAGTTGATCTGGTTGGATCATTTCTCAAAAGTTTTGCATCTTATTGATTGTTCTGTGCAAGTAAATGAGATACCACAACAATCTCACCAGGTATCTAAAATGGTCACAGTAAACAAAAAGAACCTAAATGTCAGAATACTACATTAGGACTCTTAATGTATCACAAAAACCATTATGTTCAGCTTGCAGTAAAAAGGCTTGCCAGAGAGAAAAGTTAGGGGCGGTACAATAACCCGTCATTTTTTGTTACTTAATATTTCATAGAATTCATATCAGGCATGCCAGGGACCTGTCCCTTGATTGGCCAAGAAAGCTGCTTGTTGATTTTGCGTGGTTGTGTTCATGGCTGGTTAAAATGCCAATGAGATATTTGAATTGCTGTGCATGGGTGGAACTAGCTTATGCCCTGCCCAAGCTTTGAGGAAGTCTTAAATCATCCTGTTATTACATTTTACCTCCAATCCCACCCTCCAAAAGAAAAATATATGTTTTCAGGTCCCTCTTGTTTTCATGCTAGCCCTTGTATTTTTAAAATCTAGTTCCGTCTCCTAATCTTTATGTTGTGGAGTGGTGTCAGGTTGTTCTTGATGTATAAATCTATTATGTTTGTGTGAATGTAACATTATCCCCTTGCCCCATGGGAAAAGAAAAGGTAGGGGGGATGAGTGAATGGGGTTTCTGATTTTCTCTTTATCCTTTAAAATATGCAGGCCATGCTTGTCCATCCTGATAAAAATATGGGAAGCCCTTTGGCAAGTGAATCATTTAAGAAACTTCAATGTGCTTATGAGGTAAGCATCCTTCTCTGTCCTCTCTCTCTCTCTCTCTCTCAAGAAAGTTAAGGGAGATGAAACATAACAAATTTAAGAATGTGTTGATTTGTGTCCTATTGACTGACCACAATGATACAATGTCCAGGTTTTGTCTGATTCTGTGAAGAAGAGGGACTATGATGAGCAATTGAGAAAGGAAGAATCTAGGACTAGGAGTGTATGCGAGAAATCCCATAGTACTTCACATCAGGTAATTTATGTGGTATTGCTTGCCGATGTATTTTTCAGCCTTATGGTCAATATTTGGAATGTTTTGTTCTCCAATTATCATTGATGTGAAATTCCTGACTAAAAGAAAAAAAAAAGTAAAAGAATAGAACAACCATTTGTGGAGACTGACTGTTAGTGTTCCCCACATGGAATCTTGTTTTCATGTTCACAGTTCTTTGATGCATTTTAATCATGTGCAATGAGTTGTGAGTACTGTCTTTTCATGTCTGGGGAGTCATAGCTTGGTGCAATGGCTTATCTTTGACTTGCCGCCATTGTGGGTTCTAGTTTGATTCCTGAGAGCGGTTACTTCTTGCAAAATGGTGAAAGTAGGCTTATCCAGATTTCCACCCCAGGACCACACTTCGATGGAACCAGAACAGGATAATGATATGTGTTTTTGTTTGAGAAAGCATCAATTGAGGTGCAATTTACTACAAACTTGAAAGTATCGTTTACAAGGATTTTTATGTTTCACTTGGCACTTTTGTAGGTTGTTTATTTCTGAGGTAGAATGGAGATCAAATAATTAAATTGTGAACTCTAGGATCATGAGCTTGCATTAGTTGTAAAATAGCAAGGCATTGTAAGATCGGTCAAAGTAGTAATAGGTGTGTTTAATCTGGGAAACCTGCCTCCTAAGTCCAAGCCCACATGCTATGTATGGCAGTTATGTGCAGCTGAATGCTGAACTGATTCATATGGTTCTGAGTTAAATCACTGATAATAAATAATATCACTGATTGCGACATTTTCTAATCTTATTACTGTTATAAGCAGGATAATTCAGATTACTGCTCTGAGGAATCGAGGTGGATACATTGCACCAAGTGTGGCAATTCACATATATGGGTGTGTACTAATAGGAATAAGGCCAAGGCAAGATGGTGCCAGGTTGGTTTTCTGGTTCTCTTTCCAACTTTGTATTTCATCTTTCTAAATTTATAAATTAGAATTAATTTTTGCTTCAGGATTGCCGCCAATATCATCAAGCTAAGGATGGAGATGGATGGGTTGAATATAAAGGCTCATTGATCTTTGATAGGCCTCAGAAGGTACATTCCTCGTGATTACTCATTATTTCATCTATGTTTCAGTAAACTTGTCCGTTAATATAAAGGCTCATTGATCTTATTTTGTGAATGTGGTTTTGGTGATCTGAACGTTCCTTGTGATTACTCATTATTTCATCTGTGTTTCAGTAAATATGTCTGATAATTCGACAGAATCATCTGATATTATCTTGTGAATGTGCTTTTGGTGATCTGCCATCTGTCAACTATTCATCATGCTAAGCATTTTCAGTTCCTGTTTTTTAGATGGAAATTCCGCGTGCATTTGTTTGTGGTGAGAGCAAAATCTTTGATGTGTCAGAATGGGCTATTTGCCAGGTCTGTAGTTCTTTTTCCATGGGCATGTGCTGATTTTGTTTCTTTTCAATATCCCATTTGAACCTTGCTGGGTAGAAAAAAAGAAGTATTACAATTAATGACTACAAAATCAGTTGTGGTAATGACTACGGTGGTTCTGATCTGTGAAATTTACAGTTCCAAGCTAATTTGCCAATCTGAACTTGGGGCTATATAAGAAATTAATTGGGGTGCAGGACAACTTTAGTGGAAGTTGTAGACGGCTGTTTTAGGGTTACGGCTGTGAAATATATTGATCTAGGGGCTGCACTTCATTCATAATATATTTTCATGCAGAAATTGAGAAATGTATAACTTTTTTAATTTTTACTAGGAAAGAGAAACCTAAATCTTGTTATTCCTAAATTGCTAGAAAGTATATCTCTTTGCAGGAAAATTACTGAATTTTCTAACTGCCTGTGTAGGCAGCATCAAATAGCCTCGATAAAAACAAAACTGTTGAATCCAAATCCTAGGGTAATGGATTTTTTGAGATAGCTGGTTTTAATTTCTCTGATATGCTTTCTGAAAATTAAAGAGAGAGCAATTAGACATGGCAAAAAATCAGCCGCTTGCTGCTCTTTCCTCTTTGTTAGATTCCCTCCTGGGAGATAGTCAGATTAGAAGATCCTATGATCCAGCAAAGAGTACCTTGCCTTGTTGGCATTATTTCAAACCATTTTCTCATGCTGTAGACTTTCGGTTAATTTCATTATTTCCTATCTTCATTAATGGAAATGATTGATGACCGGATCTTTCAATTCCTCATGGCAGTCGCATCAGTGGTGCCTATAACTTGTACGTTGACTGAATTAATTATAATCAGATTATCAGTTATAATCCAATATTCTAAATCATTAAAACTCTTTACAGGGGATGCAATGCAGGCCCAACACCCATAGGCCAAGCTTCCATGTAAACATGGTTGGCTTGGAGAAGACAAAATGGTCCAACTCAAGCAAATATCCATGGGATTTGGATGCTGAAATGATGGATGAGAAGGAAGAAGAATTTGAGGTGTGGCTTCAGCAGGCTTTTGGCCGTTTTTGTGAGACCTCCAAACGTAGAAAGAGTTGGAGTCCTTTTAAGTTGCCCCAAAAGAAAGGGAAGAAGCAATGGCGAAGAACATCAACTTGAATGAATTCCCATTGCAACCAAATGGAACTGTGCTTTTGTTCCCCTGTTGTGGGGGTGATTGGTTTGGATCGAGATCACCTGTTTCACCAATGGAATGTGATTTGGTGATTCCAGCAAAGCCAAATTTGCGGAATTGAGCTGGGTTTTAGAGGCTAAACAAAAAAAGACAGATGGGTTTTGGGTGTAATTTTCAAGCTTGTAACAGGCAGTTACCTTGCAGCATGCGACTTGTCATAGGTTCTGTCAATGTCAGAATAACCACCATCCCATCAAAGGAAGAAAAAATCAAGATACATTTTGCACAAGCAGCACATAATGTTAGCCTTTTTGCACTAATTTTCAATATTTTGTACATATAATATTCAATTTCAATAAATTTCTCATTTACTTAAGATGCTGCTTTCATGCTGTTTATTCAAGAATGAGAATGATCAAAATATTTTTCCCTTTATCATTCAAGAGCAATCTTTGTCAACAAATTATCAATTCTAGATGCATTATTCAACAAATTCTCTTTTCACCCTTTCCCAATCATCAACTATCATTTCCAAAGGAGTGTGAAACATCTAGGACCATAGATGCAACTCATTTGAAATTAAAAAATGTTATGAAATTGCTCACAATTCAAGATTTTTGGTAACTTGATCACATTGGATCAGACGGAGAAACCAAATGTGTAATTGAGTGAGAGAAGGGAAGTAAATGAGCGAGATGGCGAGGAGAAGAGAGAAAAAGAGGGAGATTCCAAACCCTAGTGCAATTATTTATTAACATTACAGGAATTTGTCCATTTGCAACAGAATAGCAAAACTGTGTACCTGTGTATATAAGGGATGGTTATAAAATTTACAAGTCTAGTAAAAGAAAATAAAAAAAATGGAATAAAATATATGCAATCGGAATTTTTCTCACATTGAAGTTCAAATGCTCCAATCATACATCGCAGTAAAAGCGTCATGGTCGTGCTTGATGAGTTTTGTGATGACAGGATCGAAATTTCCTGCATCTCTGATTTGCAAGATGCCTAAAAGGATGTCGTAGCAGATGCTTTAGTCTTGGAGAGTACTCATACTTTGAGGTCCGTGAAATCCAGAAGTTCAAATGCTCCGACCATATAACCCAGTCAAAGTTGTAGGAGTTGCAGTTGATGAGTTTTCTGATGACAAGATCGAACTGTCCAGCATCTCTGATCCAGAAAATGCATTAAAAGATGTTGTAGCAGATGCTTTGGTGTTGAAGGGTGCTCGTACTTTGAGGTCCATGAAATCAGAAATTAGGCCTGGCTTCATTATCTTACTCTCATCAAGGTCCTTCTGGCCAGTCAGCATTCTGACTACGGTAGACATGGAAGGCCGAAGCTTTGGATTATCTTGGGTGCAGAGTAGACCGATTTTTAGAAACCTACAAGCCTCCTCAGCATCAAAGTCACCATCTAATGCCGTATCCACCAGAGCAACCAGCTCCCTTCGCTCATAAAGATCCCAAGCCTGCAACAGTAGAACCAATTATCAAGTCAGCTTGTGGCCCCAGGTGTGAGTTAATCCTGATTGTTGGTTATTTATGTAAATGCATTCTCTACGTAAATGTTGGATACCAAGAAAAATGATTGATGAAAGCAAGCACCATAATCAAATATTCATAGCTCACACCATCAACTAATAGCATTGACATTTCACATTTCAATTACAATATTCAAACATGGCAGCAAGAACTCGAGATTCATACCCGTTCTAAGAGGTATTGTTCTGCAACAGGTAATCTTGTGTTTGTGTTATTTCTGCCACAAACAATTTCCACAAGGAGGACGCCAAAACTGTAGAGATCTGCTTTCCGTGTCAATTGCCCCCCTTATTGCATACTCTGGTGCCAGGTAACCTCTAAAGCAACAAACAGAGAGGAAAGTTTAGCAGCTAAGCTTATAAAGATAATTCATACTAAAAGTAAGACCCTTCACAGAAGCTGAATAGTGCTACATACAGATCCTAAGCTTATAAAAGGGCAGCGTATTGGAAATATAAACAAGAAAGACAACAACTGAATTTTGGCTCTGCGAATTAACTAATTTATCAAGATTTTCAGGGGGGGGGGGGCTAACATTGTGAAAAGGAAACTGCAATGGTTCCATATATGTTAAAGGAGTATAGTTAGTCCTTGCATCATTTCAACCAAATCAATATTTCCTATAACCTTTAATGCAAAAGGTAGTATGAAAACTAAATTCATTGACATAGAAGTATTTAGTGTGGGAAAATGGGTATGATGTTGCAAATGCAAACTCACCAACCATTGTACATTTTCCATTTTCAAGGAAAACGAAATGGGTTTAATTTATTCCTTTTTCCCCCTCCATATACGTTGTTTGCACAGCATAGCTACATCTTAAATCCAATGACAAGTTGAACATGAAATATTCAACTTCAAACATGTAATAAATCGCAGACACTTACAGTGTTCCAGCCACACGTGTACTGACATGTGTCATGTGGTCAGGTATAAGCTTGGCCAGACCAAAATCTGAAATTTTTGGTGTTAGGTCCTTGTCAAGTAGAATATTGCTTGCTTTGATATCTCTGTGGACAATGCATGGTTTTACTTCATCATGAAGAAAGGCAAGCCCTCTTGCAACCCCAATGCAAATCCTAGTTCGTGTTCTCCAACTAAACTGGATATTAATGTGACTGTGACCTCCACCTGAAAGTGAAAGTGAATAGATACTTGAGCCCTCAAACGCCATTTGATTCAGGGAATAAAAGCAAGCTTTCTTTAAATCATATGGATTTGTACGCCTATGCATATATGTTTTACCAATACCAAGTTTATTCCTGGAAATTCAAGTTCAAAAAGCCAGAACTATTTTCCCAGGTCTAAACTACTGAAAACAGCCTTGATAAAGACGTTCAAAAGAAGGATATTCAAGAATTACCTAGAAGAGTTTGCGCAAGGCTATTGTTCTCCAGGTAGTTGTAAACTAAAATTCTATGATTTCCTTCTGCACAACAGCCATATAACTTCACTAAATTTTCATGCTCTATCTCTGACATTGTTTTAATCTCTGCTAAGAATTCTGGCACCCCTTGTCTCGAGTCAGCTGAAAGAACCTTTATAGCAGCTATTTCCCCATGTTTGAGCCGTCCCTGAACATCCACAATCATTTCTTAGGTACCATTCATAATTAAAAGACACAAAAGTACCATATAAACTACTGTTATATCATTGACCATGCATTCTAATAACAATCATACAGTTACCTTGTATACAGAACCGAAACCTCCCTCCCCAATTTTGTTGGCAGTGCTAAAATCTTCAGTGGCATTTCTTAATTCCTTGTACGAATAGCATTTAACATTATGAACGTGGCTAAGGTCTGTTCAGAAATAAAACTAATAAGAACCTTCATGCTGACAGAAAAACAAAGATGTGTAGTAAGAGGAAAACTTTATTTCAAGCATATGGAAGCTATGGCCCCATCAAAGCAAGTCTCTCTAGAGGCTTCGCCTGACAAGATACATTTAAATCTGTCCATGTATAACACACATATTCACACATTTTTTGTATCTACCTTCTTCAACTACACCAAATTGTTGCGGAGAATCTATCCGTCGACCAAATAAGAAAGAAAAACAAGTCATATCTGTTCGATCTGCCGGTGAACAGCCCTTCTATATCAACCGTCACTTGCTTGATATAAACAACTTCCAAGACCAATAAACCTGAATTATCAGAAAAACAATTAACCTCAGGTACTTAAGCCAGATACCACAGCGATTAAACAGGATCCAGAGACTGAGTAAGCTTTTGCAACGATATATGTGTACATAAATCTTTGGACATTTTTAAAAGCCCCCAACACTTAGAGAAGTTCATAAGAGAAGAACAGAAATGACTACAAAAAAACTATCAATACTAGAAACATAGCAGCGAGTTTTATTAAGATCATACTTAGACAGAGACTATTAAAGATCAAAGAAGAAAAATGGGTACCATATAAATTAAGTGAAGATGGAGCCTGCGAGTTTTATTACAGCTAATGTTTTGTGTGTCATTCATTTAATAATCTCCACAAAAACTGATTTCCTCCCTACACTTTCTTCTTTTCTCTTATAATTATTTCAACCTTTCCCCCTCTCGTAAGTAACTGGGGTTAGTTGGAAAAGTTGAGTTAGATCACGAAAAAATGACTAAAAATTCATACAAAAAGAAAGCAATATCAGCGAACTGAAGCATATCAGATAAACACAAGAAACAGATAACCAAAAGGAACAGAAAAATCAAAACAAACAAGAAATTAAATCAAGAAACTGAAAAAATCATGAAAGAACAAATTAAAAGAAAA
Organism: Populus x sibirica; assembly: GCA_019202695.1. Taxonomy (NCBI): domain Eukaryota; kingdom Viridiplantae; phylum Streptophyta; class Magnoliopsida; order Malpighiales; family Salicaceae; genus Populus; species Populus x sibirica. The sequence continues at coordinate 2,562,758 of JAGMVL010001426.1, forward strand.
CTCACCTGAACAAAGAAAAGCTCAAGAAAGACACAGCATGATTATCCGGGAGAGAAAGATGTATTGAGCTGTAAGAGAGAGATAGAGAAGAAGAACTTTGCTAGTTAATGGTATAGCTTGGGAAATTAAGTCCACGAAAGGAAACCCAACGTTCATTAAATTTAGTTTTCTATGAAACGGAAGAGCTGGCTGACTTTATAACAAATAACAAAAGCACAGTGTCATTGTCGTTTCTGTTTTCTTTAAACTCAAAAAAAAAAAAAAAATAGAAGAAGAAGAAGAAGATGACAGCTGATAACCTTGTACGCCCTAAGGACCAGGCGCGTCAGTTTACGTGAACTACATTCTTTAACTCTTTAAACCTTGGTTTACTGGCTAGGTTTCTTGTCAGGATAAGATTAAAAAAAAAAAAAAAGTTTTTTTTAATATATTAAATTAATATTTTTTAATTTTGTATAGCATATAAAAAAAATTAAAAATATTAAAAAAATCAAAATTTAATAAAAAATTAACTCAACCGCAACATCAATTATTTAATAATAATTATTTTTAACTCTTTAAAACTTAAAAATTAGATTAGGCAGCAAATACATTAGTTTTTATCAAAAATTATGTTTAGCTTTGCAAATTAATTTAGTAACTTGAAATTTATTTAAGATTGGTTTTTAATTCAAACTAATATTTTTTTTATAAAAAACAAAATCATTTTTGTAAGTGAAATTTCTTTTTTAAAATAATTTATAATTTAGATTAACTCAACCACAAAATAATTTGAATTAACTCAACTATCTTATTATTAGTTAATGATTAAATTTTATAATTATAATTTTTAAAATCATTAAGATCAAATTCTTGTTATATGTTAATTTTGATGTTAATGATTTATTTTAAGAGATTTGACCAGAAAAGATTTAGAATCAGTTATTTTTTAAAGTATATTTTAAAATATATATTAAAATAATATTTTTTTATTTTTTAAAATTTATTTTTAATATTAACACATTTAAATAATAAAAATAAATAATTTTAAATATAAAAAATAAATTTTAAACAAATACTATTTTAACCGGAATGTCAATCACTTCTTAATCTTCATCTACATAAGCTAAATCGAATTAAAACTGTTAACGAAAAAACAAAAGTAAGCTTGCGAGTTAGACAACGTCATGCTGAGTCAGCTACTCATAACCTTCTTATTGCTGCCTCGTGTGTTGGAATCTCTCAGCACCAACCATCAACTACGACCGTTTCTTCAACTCCAACGGCCTGCCTAGTCGTATAGGGCGATGATATTCGCTTTTTATATATATAAAAAAAAAAAACTAAAAATCTGAATATAACATTAAAGATATAATATATTCAATAAATTAAGATTAAAATATTTTATTAAAAACAAATAAAATTTCTAAAAACAATAAATTAAAATATAAAAAAATCAAGAGGTAAAAAAAAAAGAAAAAAAATTCATCATCACTAAACTAAATTATTAACAAAAACACGCATCATAATCGTAAAAAAAAATTACATTTATACTTTTAAATGATATGATAAAAAATTATTTTTAAACACATGAAAGCCCATGCACATGTCCTATTATATATTAAATCTAAATGAGTTGAAACAAGAAATTGTCTAAATATGAACTCATTAACCCAATTAATTTGTATAGCATAATTAAATGGATTCCTACTTCAATTATCACATCTCTTTTATCAATTAGTTTATTAGTTTTTCTTTTATAACCCTAATAAAATATAATAAAATCTACTTTTTCAAAGAAAAATATTATTTTATATATTCTTACATATAAGATTCAACTTGTATAACCGATATTGTTATAAAAAAAAACATTATAGCAGGAAAAAATTTGATTTAACAAGGAAAAAAATATAAAAATTAAAACAAAAATATCATTTGATTCATCAATTTTAAAAATCCAAAAAAAAAAAAACAAAAATTTCATTGTTGTTGAGTGATATATGAAAAATTCATGAAAAGTTATAGCCTTGACCATGAAATAGGGCACCAACAAGTCCTTATTGACGTTGTGTTTTTATTGGAAACCAAGAGCTAATTATCACTTCTTTTTCTTTGTTCAAGCATTCTCTTACATTTGATGATCTTTCCAATCAAACTCATCGGCACCCAAAAACCATTGTCGTCTCATAAAATGTTCCTCTTTTTCTTTGTTCAAGCATTCTCTTACATTTCATATATAATTTTCCCCGGTAGAATTAAATTTAAATTAATTAACATAATTGTCTACCTAGATAAGGCAAAAAAACTAAATTCTAAAAGTATGTGGTTCCCATATATCATCACATCATGTTCTAACTTTGACCCGGTCAAGAAGGGAAAACGTTTTATAGGTTGCCGAGCAACAAGTTGGATGTATCAAGATAATAAAGAAAATTAAACATAAAAATTTTAATTATTGTTCACACTACTACAAATATTTTCTAGTTAATTATAATTGTGTTTGTGAATGTGGTATCGATTATTTTTTAAAGTGTTTTTCGCTCAGTAATGTATATTTTTAATATCAACACATCAAAACAATGTAATATCAACACATCAAAACAATGCACAAATATAAAAAAATAATTTAAAATTTAATAAAATATTATTTGAAACGCATATCTAATCTGCCTCTATAAATATAAATACACCATTTGTTCAACCCCTTTAATTATTAAAAAAAAAAAAGGAAGAAGGAAAATCAATTCAACTTCACGTGTGAACTCATTTATTCAATTGGGAATTACTATAAATCTTCATATTCTTCCATTAGAACACCAAAAAGAAAAATAATAATCAAGGGTTATTGTTTGGTTTGATTGCTGCTTTATTTCTTTCGGGTTGACGGCAATAAAGTATGATTTTTCCTGGAAAATTCATGTTTTGTCAACGTTTATGATATCACATTTTGGAAGGCCATATACAATTTATGTGCTTAATTAGATCACAAGTGGTCAAGAAAAGCATTCGAAGAAGCATCCTTTGATTAATAATTCCAACCTACCCATAAATATATAATTAGACTAGAAAGGGAGGTTTCATGGAAAGGAGATTAAACTGGCTGCTTCAAGATTATTATTTCGTGCTTCGTACTATATATTAAATAAAAACAATTTATTTTTTATTTTTAATATTAATATATCAAAACTATAAAAAAAAAATACTTAAAATTATTAATTTGATATTTGTTTTCATTTCAAAAACTTTTAAAACATATTTAAAGTCTTTTTAGGAGTATGGTTGCGGTTGCTTTTCAAAATATTTTTCACTTGAAAATGCATTAAAATGATATTTTTTTATTTTTTTTAAATAATTTTTTATATCAGTACATCAAAATAAAAAAATAAAACCTTGTTAATTTTTTAAAAAAATATTTTTAAAACATAAAAATAAACAGAACTATAGAAACAGATAGAAATTTCAAACAGCCACTTAAACGGGATGGAAACCTTGATCATCATTCATGTGAAAAGGGTTTTGTTAACATTAGGCTAGGGTTAATGTCTTGACCAGAAAGGCACACTTTTTTAGAATCATTTCCTTGATTATCTTATCCACGTATAATTAGGTTTCATGACCTCCGAATTAAAGGTAAATAGACGTTAAGAATTGAAAACTAATATTAAAGTTGAAAATATTCATGATCGAAGTAATATATATATAGAGAGAGAGACACACACACACACACACACACAAGAAAAGCAGATTCCCATGATGGGCTCTAGATTTTCAAAGAAATGATTTGGTATGAGGACCAAATTGGCCGCATTCTATATAATTGAATACAGTTTGTGGATGCCAAGAGCCACTCCTATAGATAATTGCTGGGGATTTTTTTAATAAGGTCAAGTTGCTCTGCTGGTAGACTATTATTTTTGGGATCAAACATTTCTTTTTCAAAATATTCCACTTTTGATGTTACTCATTTTGGGCCCATATAAACAAAAAATAAAAGCAAAAAATGTTTGAAGAAAATAAAAAAATACATATAAGTGAGAAGAGTATACCATAACATCCAAGAAATTATCAAAGACTGGTTAAGAAAGATCAATTATATAAGATTGAAAAATTCAACAGTGTATTTTCGATTGATAAATATCTTATTAGCAAGGAAAATTCAATTTAAGAAGGAAAATTCAAAATTGGATATTAAATGACTCATTTAGAATTTTTCAAGGTTTATTTGAACTTATTGAGTGCTTAATTGCAAGAAAATTAATTTTTAAAGTCATTTTAGGCTTTAATTAAAAGAAATTGAAATATAGGGATCGAATTGCATTTTTGTAGGAGTTAATTTGATCAAATCAGGGGCCTAATTGCATAAATATTGAAGTTTGATGGGCAATTAGGGACTTGATTGAAGAAATTCAAAACCAATGATCAAATTGAAAAGGACACATGAATATACGGGCTGAAATTGACCAAATTAGGGGTCAAATTGAAAAAATAAAAAAGTTTGTTATTCAATTGAGGATCAAAATGCACAAATTCAAAACTAAGGATCAAAATGAAAAAGATGGTCAACTTAAAGGCTGATAATTGAGTTTGGCGGGGGTTAAATTGCATACAATTAAAAGTTTTTGTGTCAATGAAGAGTGCATGTGCCATAATTGAAAGAATATAGACTAAATTGAAATTTTGGCAATTCCTAGATTAAAAATCTTAATTTATAGGGTTTAGCCCAAATGACGCATCGTTCAGCCTCTGTTCATTTCTTCCTTAATAGTTCACGATGATCAGGTTGACACCTTCTAAGAGTTCGTTATGAAGTTCTAGACCACCAAATAGCATGAGATTTTTTTTAAAATAGAAGAGAAACATCTCATCCACAAACCTATTTTCGTGAAATTAGATGTTTACATCCCAATTTTTCCATATAAGTCCTCAACATCTTGTCCCTCATTAGCCATCACTCAATTTTTATACTTCAGGTTGATCCGGTCAGCAACTTCAAACGCATGAATGTGAAGTTACAAATCTCCAAATTGAGCAATGATGGATCCAAATGAAAGATGTGCAACCCCTCTACCAACTTCAGGTGGTCTCAGGCAACGATGATGTCATAATTGCTCTGAAAATGCCTTGAAAATAGGCAACTCGGCCAAGCCCCGATATTGCAACTATCATGCAAAAAATGATTTGGTTTTCATGTGTTCACACACAAAAGCTCCTCAATGAGTTCATGTCAAGGGCTTTAAACCTTTCTTTCAAGATCAAGAGGTCACAAATGAATTCAAAACCTCCAAAAAACCTCGCAAAACCCTATAAATACCCCCCAAGTTTAGAGAAAGAGAAAAGGGTAGAGAGAGGACAAGAGAAAAAGAAAATGAAAATATAAGGAAAAGAAGAGAAATATCAATAAGAAACATAAGTGTAGAGATCCAAGAGCCTAAACAAAAGACTTCTTAGCTTTGCAAGTTTATAAGTGGCAAAAATTTCCAAAAGAAAACAAAAAGGATGAAAAGAGAGTAGCTACTTTATGTATACTTTTCTAGTCTAAATATAGGTCCTTTGTGGCCTGCTTTTGATGTTTTTTTATTTACTTTTGTTTTATATTTATGTTTATAAGCACAGAAAAGATGTTTGAATGCTCAACAAAGAGAAAGTAGTTATTCTAGGTATACTTTTCTGTTCCAAAAATAGTTCATTTATGGCCTGCTTTTGATGTTTTTTTATTTACTTTTGTTTTATATTTAATAAAAAAAAGGTTTGAATACTCAATAAGTAATGTTGTATTCATCTCTTTGTTCTTTGTGTTTTTATTTAATGATGTTTGTTTTGAAGTGTTTTTGATGTTTTTGATACATTAAAGTTGTTGTTCAAGTTTGTTTTTTATATATAATCTTGTTTTAGTTTTTGTTTAACTGAAGCTATACATGTTAAAGCAAGGATATTTTATCATGGGTTTGTTAGGTCTGTCCATGCACAAAATTGGTTCAGAAAACTAATTTTGAATCCATGTTGTGTGAATATATAATCTGTTTTAAGTTTATGTTTTTGTACCTCTTACTTGATTTTGATGTTTTTTGTTAGTTTTTATAATTCAAACATGTTTGTGTATGATATTATGACTTGTTGGGATAAAAAAGGCATGTTTTAGAAGCCAAAAAAGCTCATTTCTAGGCTTGGCAATGGCTGTAATTTCTAGGCATAACAGAGTTTTTATTCTAGGTTTAGGCAATGTTTTTTTGTGTTCTTGAGAAGAACATTGTCTCAACCCCTAGATTTGGACCAATTTTGATCCATTTCTTTGCACATTCACCTTCCTTATGCTTGATTAACCAATAATCAAGTGTTTATTCGCATCAATAACATGCTTAAATGGTTTTAATCTTAGGGTTTTAGTTTTGAATCGAAACCCATTTTGGCCAAATCTTGATGATTCATTGATAATCGAAGTGAATTGACACTAGATTATTGATCCTTTCATGATTTGCAACATGTATATGCCTTTGGTTTGCCCATATCCAGTTTGGTTTGAGAGCCACGTTGTTGGGTTCACGTTAAATGTTCTTTATTTGTTCTTCGTGTTCTTCTCAAGAACATTGCCTTAACTACATGATTTTGACTTGTTTTGTTTAATTTATTTGCCCAAAACCCTTTCTTATGCATGATTAATCAATAATATAGTGTTTATTTGCATCAATAATACAATTTCAATTACTTTTAATCCTAGGGTTTCGGTTTAGACCCAAAACCTATTTTGACAAAATTATGATATTTTAGTGATAATCAAAGTGATTCGATGTTAGGTTATTGATTCTTGCATGATTTCCAACATGTATGTGCCTTCATTGTGACAAAATTTAGTTCGATTTGGAACTCACGTTGCTAGGTTTATTTTGGGTATTCTTTGTTTTTTTGTGTGTTTAATCTTTTTTGTTTAATAATTTTTCAGTTTTGTGTTTTTTAGGTGTTTAATATGTTTTTTTTCTTTAGATTTTAATTTTTTGGGTTATTTGTTGGGTCAAACTAGAATTCTGATTTGGTTTATGTTTGAATAAAAAATTTCAGGTCAATCTAATCGGGTCAGGTAAAAAAAGTGAGTCAAGGGATTTAATACCCTGTTTGACTTGCTATAATTTTTGTTTAAGGGTTTTTGGGTTTAAAGGTGTGTTTGACAAACACCATTTCAGCCTATTTTTGGTAGTTTTGTTACAAAGAAAAAATGAGTTTTTGCCAAACAAAGCCTAGAAAAATATATATTTTTTTCTTGCATATGGCTAAAAATCTTAAAGTTATTTAAGCATTTTTTTTTAAAAAATTAAAATACTTTGACATGTTTTAAAAAACATTGCATAGATTTTACAATAAGTATGTAAATTTTCAAAGGATTTGCGCCTACATTTCAAAAATACTAAAAAAAATTATTTTGTTTCTTTTAATATACAAGATTATGAACTTATACGTAAGACATATTCTCGATGTTAAATAAAAAGACAGTTTATTTTATTTCTTATGTTGACATTAAAACAGTTAGGTTTTTAACCTGATAAGATAAAGACTTCCTTATTGAGGAAGACTTTTCTTAAACGTTAAATAGTCTAACGATTAGAAAATACAATATTTTCTTAGTTTATATCAGACAAATAAACAATGCAGCTTACTTCGAGTAATGTGTATTAGGGATGTTAATACATTTTCTTTATACAATCAGTCCATTTACTTAGACTCTAAAACCAATTAGGATTCTTAGTGACAAAAATAATATGTGACAACTCTTTTTTTTTATTATTGATAAAAAAAAAGAATTCTTTATCTTTTTCACTCACATCATTCCCGATAATTCCAATCCAAAAAGATAATCATTACAACGTCGTTCATGTGCGATAATTTTAACATCTTATCATTTGATAAATAAATTAATTTCTCAATAACTCGAAGATGAGGTCCTCCCTTTTCTACCCTTGTAATTAAGTTAAGAAAATGATAGTGAAATCCTCCCAGCATCTTAAAAAGGAAGAAGGTTTATGTTTCTAGTTTCCTTACAAACAAACCATCAATGTGGGTATTTGTCATAATTATTTTTGGGTATCGACTTGGATTACATGTTGATGTAGATCAATTATTATTTTTCAAAAAATCAAAATAATTTCAATTTAAATAAAAACTTAGGTTTATTTTAATCGGGTCATAAAATCATATCAACTACATTAACTTCTTTTTTTTTACAAATGACCATGGATAAGTTGACCAATCCCAAATTGACCCGCCAGACAAGATTTAATAACGGTACAGTGTGCAAATACTTTATATGCTAGTGATATTACAAAACAAAATTAAAAGTCAGATCATATCAACTACATGTTTACATTCCACTGGAGCTTGCCGAGTTTGGATTGAAACTAGAGAAAAGTGACATAAAAATATCAAAAATCGGACGCAATCATTGACCTCCTCCATAGAAATTCTCTTAAAAATAGATGACCTGGGAAGGAGGAGCTCCACTTCAAGACTATAGTAGACCAAAAAACCTATCTTTAAAAGGTCCAAACCTGCAAAACCAGCACCCTTCTTCAGTGGACCAACAATCTCGGCTACCCAAACCAACCACCCCCAACACAAATAATCAACCACTCAAGAAAACAATGGCAGCATCATATGGTCCACCTTCTCGAGGACTTTGCCTTTGTGAAAGCAAACCCGACAGCTAGTCTCTCTCACTGTTATGAAGCTTGTCCTCACCTGTGGGTCGGTTCAGTAACTTGACGATTCATATTTTGACTCAAGTCAAGGTTTTTTGTTTTACCATCCATTTAGTTGTCCTAAAAAAACCCAAATGACCCGGCAAGTTCGAGAGAAATTCAAATAATTTTTTTTAAAAAAAACATTGTTTAACTTTATATATATTTCCATTATGAAAAATAAAAAAAAAATAATGTGAGTGATATATATAGTGTCGTTTTATTCATGTTGACCAGACTCGTGAGTCATTTTACCCAATCCATAACTTGGGCATTTGGCCATGTTCAGGTCTCTTAAGTCTTAACTATGATCTCTTTTGCCAACAATGGGGGAGAGAACAACATGCTTTTTCCTTCCATACAAAGATAAAATTCCATTGACGTGAAAAAAAAAAAACCCTTCTTGGAGTCGGTCTATTACTTTATTTAGAATATAAAAGAATTTAATACAAATTAATCATGATATTTTTACAAGAAAATTGTATAATAACATTATATTTTGGAGAAATACAAATTTCTCAGCAATAGAAAAAAGGAAAGGAGGATTGAGTCTTCGTTCTCCTCATCAATCCAAAAATAGCTGTTTTATCTCAAGAGAGAACACATGGAACTTTGATGATAATATCTCTAAAATTATCAAAAATTAAGAGTTTAATGAGATAAATTTAGAACATCAAGAAAAGTTGACTTTTAAACTTTTGGTGAGTCAAATGTGTTGGTTGGCTCAAGGTGGTGACGTTAGATTCTAACTCAAGTTAAGTTTTTCTGTAATGTAAACTATTCATGTAGTTGATAAAAAAAAAAGTGAGCAACTTGACAAGTTAACTTGTGATTTAAAGAACAATGTTAATCTTTTTTTAATTTAACATCATGTTAAATAAAAAAAAGTCTTATAGTATTGTTTTGTTTTTTACTTGTATTGGACCGACTTATTTGTAAGTTGGTACAATATTGTTGAATTTCTTAACTATAGAATAGTCAAAGAAGGTATCAAAATCATAGAACAAAGAAAAATAAAAGATTAAGAACAAGTTCAAATACAAACTAATACGTAGAACTTTCAAGGAAGAATTGATGTCCAACGACAGGATCAAAGTACTGTTCTTGTCAAACTAAATAAAACAGGGATCTTGCATGATAAGAAATATTGAATTCATGTGAAGATTAAGTTTAAGAGGCTTCAAAATCTAAATTTGATCGTGCAAGAAACATTCTGCTTGTCAAAGTAATCCTTTTCAAGGATTTCATTTTGGTGTGGATGATTTTGTTACCGTGTAGTGGTCTTCAGGGAAGCCTTCAAGCACAACATTAACTTAAGTGGCTGGAGAATTGTTTCAAGAATTCTAAAGCATCAGGCGCAATACCCCCCAGCCACTTTTCATGAAAGCTCATAGATGGCTGGCTTTTAGATTAAAGCCCTAAATTATCATCATTATTATTACTGCTACTTGTTGAATTTCTTGATGGAACTAGCTCTAAGATCTCTGCGTTGTCCTATTGCCACGCGGCTTTGAAAATCAACGTCGTCCCATTCTTCCAGTATGCCTTAGGGAAGATGTTACGTCGATGGAATTAGAAAGAAAACTGGGGATTTGATGTGCAGAACAGTAAAGGCCTTTGAAATGGCCCATGCCACTATATCTCCCAGCTTCATTGAAGACATTGAGAATAACTTGTTGGAACTATGAAATCACCAGGGAATTCTGATCTGTTGGTTGTCGCTTTCTTAGCAGACAAAATTCATGTAGGCCAGTGGAGAAATGAGGGGAAATGGTAGGAATTGTAGAAGAAAAATAGTAAAGAGAATCAAATTTATTTTTTACTCGATAAAGGATTGTTAATTATAAACTGCATGTAAAAGAATCAATTCAATTTAAAATTAAATAAATTTTTAAAATATAATTTATATTATTTTTTAATATATTATTTCAAATAAAAGTTTTTCAGGTTTAAAATTTACAACGATCCACTTTACTTTGTAATTAAATTTTATTAAATAAATAAAAATAATAAGATTTAAATTTGTGATTGTTTGGTTATCAAGGAACCAATTCAATCTAAAATTTTAAATTATTAAATAAAATTTTAAAATATAATTTATATTTTTATATAGTAGAACAATTAGCCTGAAACATATAACAGGTGTTCTCAGATAAAAAATATCAAGATACCAAACCCAATCTTAAAATAGAGATAAGAATTCCTAAACAGAATAGGAAATGGAATGACTTTCTGCTGAAAACTATTTCAACTACTGAATAGAAATCGCTAAACCACGTTGTAAGAAGTAAAATTTCCAAATAATCAAGTCAAATAATGTCTGCACGAGTCTTGGTCTGCTCTCAACTCTCCTCTGTTTGAAAAAAAACAAAAAACAAAACTATCAGGACTTGCTCTAAAACTTCTTGATAATTATTGGTTGAACTTTAATTATTGCTCCTGCTGTCTGGCAGCTATTTTCCATCTAGCCTCTCATTGTTTTCCATCGCTTGGTATGTTTCCAAGGGAAGTGCTTTTCCAACTGTGAGCACTGCAAGGGAGGAGAAGTTCCTTTGGGATAGGAAGAAGAGATCGGTCATCTGTGGTGATTTCTTTGTCAGTCCAAATGTCGAAGGTGCGATTCTCAGTGGCCTAGCTGCTGCTTCAAAGCTCACAGAAATGCTTAATTAGTTGCTTATAATGTTTCTTTTCCCCCATTGTTACTTTCTTTTCTTTTTTTCTTTCATGTAGTTTGCTCCCCCATTTTATGAATGTTAATCGTGTCTACTACTTCTTGTAGAAGCTGTGATTATTTGCTAAAAATCCATTTTCTTTAGATCAGCAGGACTCAATACGAATTACAGCAGGAAATTGTATTCATTTCAACCTATACTCTCAGCTCTCTTTACCGAACAATAAAGCAGTATTTGTATTTTTTTACAATCTTAACCCATTTTCTTGTATAATTTTGATTGTTAATATTTGACTGAATCATTGTATATGAATGTCGTCAATAATTAATGACAGTTGAGTGAATTCTTCAATATATGGTTAATTATAGTACAATTTGCAGGACTTATCAAGCTGAGAGCAACATAAGAGAAGTTATGAAGGCAAAAGTTAAAAACAGTAAATAAATACAAAACATGGAAATTTTGATAAGCGAAGGATTGCAGATATAAACTATAAATTCATAATTTTATTCTCTCTAAAAAATAATGTTGATTAATGTTGATTAAGTCTCCGGCCTCCTTAGAAGGTATACAAAACCTTAATTAGATTAGAAACCCTACATAAACTAGAAAACAAAATAAAAAATTGAAAATACAAATGAAATAATCATGAAATTCAAAAAAAAAAAAGATAACAAAATTGGCCCAAACCGGGTCTCTGAGGTTAGATTTTTATATCCAAAGATCCTATAATCCGTGTAGCTCCATGGAAGCTATTTATTATTTGTGAAAAGCGGGAATGGAAGTCGCCACCTAGTATTTTGATTATTAGGAACCTAACTAGTCTCAGAGATCGGGTACGGGGACTGATTCCGTAAAAGGAAAGTATTAGCACCCCAAATACGTCCTACCTAAGGTAAGCTGCATTGTTTAATTGTCTGATAAAAAAACCTAAGGTCTTGTCGTGTTTTCTAATTGTTGGTCTATCTAAGGTTTAAGAAAAGTCATTCTTCATAAGAAGATCCTTATATATCTTATCAGGTAAAAGTCTACCCATTCTAATTTCTATATAAAAGAAACTACCTTTTTAATATCTGGAATACATTTTACATATAAATTCATAATCCCAAATACTAAAAGAAAACAAAAAAAAATTTGGAATTTTTGAAATATTAGCCTAATTCTCATGGCTCTAATAAACTTGTTATTAAAGCCAAAATGCATGCTAAAATATATTTTTAATTTTTTTTTTGTGTTTTTTGTATGAAAAAACGATATGATTTTTTTTTTCATTGAGAGACTTGGCCATATGCATGAAAACAAAATATATATTTTTTGTTTTATAACTTTTTTTTGCAATGTTTTGACAAAAACCTTGTATTTTAATACCAGATTTATATCTTAACGGTATAAAAATACAAATCAATATTAAGCAAAATTGATAAAAAGAATATGCAGGAAAATCAAAAAAAAAATTGAAAGGACTGTTTTTGGAAATTTTTGGACTGGGCTGATGGTCTAGCCCGGAGCAACTATGAACTGGTTACTATGCACAGTAACCGATTACTTATATTTCTGCTGCAAAAATGTGAACAACGCACGTTTACGCATGCAAGTAAACACCAGGAAGTCGACAAGGAGAAGGAGAGTGTTACCTGGAACAATGGGGCTCTGGTAGCTGAGTTGGCGGTGGCATCTGGTGGCGGCCAGGAAGAGTATGGGTGGCGGTGTCGTGGCTCGAACGGGAGAGAGAGAGAGAGAGAGAGAGAGAGTGATGATGGCAGAAACCAGGTGTTGGAGGCTAATTTTTTGGCTGATTTTGGACCCAAACATCACCACCCCTGGAGCATGAAAAACAAATCTATTTATAGGCGGTGTAAGAGGGACACTTTATCTCTTATAGTGCAAAATATTGGCCCTTAGTTTGACCTGAAAGCTTCCCAACCATTAGTTCAAAGTAGCAATGATGAACTGTCAGTTTTGTGCAGGAAAATGGCTGGTCGGGTTGGCCACTTTGGGGCGGTGCCACCGCCTCTGAAGCCTCTATCAGCCCGAACGGTTTATACTAGCGTGTAGTCAAGTGTCAAGGATCGTTTTCGTGTAAGTTTCATCTAATTTGGGGAAGAAATGAGGAGTCAAACGCCTTGGAAAGGAGGCCCCTCGAGCAGGCCCTCTTAAGAAGAAGATGAGCAGTGTTTTTTTACGCCAATTACACTTTAGTCCTTTAATTTGTGATTTATCTCTAATTACACCCCTAAAGAACTTCAACTCAAACCCCAGATTTCAGCGCCCTTTCCTTTTGGTCCCTAGTTTTGAATTTATTCAATTAAGTCTCTAATTGGGTATCAAACTTCAAAATTTATGCAATTAAGCCACTGATATGACCAAATCAACTCTTAAAAATTCTTATTTGACCCCAGAACTTTAATTTCTTCTAATTAAAGCTCAAATTGACTTAAAAAACAAATTTTCTTACAATCAAACCCTCCATAAATTTAATTAAACCTCCAATAAAATTTAATTGAGTCTGTAAATATTTGTTTTTTTTACCTTTCTTCTTCAAATTGAATTTTCTTTGTCAACATGGCTCTTTATTTGCAAAAACTATCTTTGTCGAATTTTAATCTTTGAACTTTTTAGTCTTCTCAATCAATTTTTAGCTATTTTCTAGGCGCTCCGACATCCTCTCAACACTGTTATTATTTTTTGAATTTTTTTATTTTTAGTCCGAATATTTTTTTTTATTTTTTGAAAGAGAAAAAGTGAATTTGAAGAATAACCCAAAAATGGGTTAAAAGGTTAAAAGAAGGAGTAAAAGTGTGTTTGCAAAAAATCTAAAAGATTTTGATTTTCGTGTCTTTTTTCTGTTTTTTAAATTAAATATTAATTATTGTATTTTTATTTTACACTTTCTTTTTTAAACCACAAGTATAATATTATTTAATTTTTTATAAAATTTGATTTTATTTATTATTTGAATCTACTTTCATCCTTACTGTTAAGAAATTAAATGGAAAGAATTAGAAAAATAGATGCAACCAAGATTTCTTTTCTTAAATGGACAATAAAATCAATAATAAAAAATAAATATAACTAAAAATAAATATAAGAAAGAGAGGAGTTTAGAAAAAGCCTGAAATTGTAGCGGACATTAATGCTATCTTTAGAACAAAAATTCCTCAAACCTTTTAATCATTATTTTTGCTAAATTGAATTAATAAAATATATATAAAAAAAGTGTAGTGAAACTGAGATGAAAATAAACCTTTTAATTTCTCGTATATATTATTTATTTATGCATTTTGTTTTACCTGATATAAAGAATTCACTATAATGGCTATGCATGGGCATATTTCCTCCACGTCTCCTGTAAGAAGATGCGGTACTGAGCATTTGCATGCTTCATTTCCACCTCTTCAAAACTTTCTTGCCTTCCTGATAATGTTTGCATACCCTATCTATAACTCAGCCACATAATTAATGCCACCTATGCAGCCATTATTCTTATTATCTAGGGTTTTAGCAGGCGTGCAGACCACATAGTTGAGGATAAACAGGAGATTGTGAAAAAAGAAAGGCAGAAGCAAGGTCAGTAATGGCAGCCTCAGTTATGGCTTCACTGAACCTGAAACCATCTCCATTCACGGTTGAGAAGTCTTCAGTGAGAGGCCTCCCAACTCTTTCAAGGAGATCTTTCAAGATTGAAGCCAGTGGTGTCAAGAAGATCAAGACCGATACGCCTTATGGTCTGCTTCTTCCTCCTCGTATAACATACATATATATTACTCATACCCTTTTCATATGATGCATGCATGCATAAACATACATGTAGAAGAGGAAAACACAAATCTAATGCATTTTGTATGATTTGGGAGCATGAGAGAAGCTGATCTGTGATAGAAACATAAATGGAAGGTTTCTTTGAAGGGCCCTTAATGATCTTCCTCTCCATTTCTGGAAGAAAGTTTATGATAAGTGCTTGAACAGAAAGTGAAAGGCAAAGTAACAAAACAACAAATTAATTAATCATTGATGAATATTATAAAAGATTATGATAGTGATTTGATCTCAATAATTCTCTTTCCTTGCACTTTTTCCTGTTTACAGGCAAGTACGAGTCCTTTTCTTTCTCCTCTGATCTCTCTCACCCCACTCAAATATAATTAATTAAGAAAAAATAGTAATTATTAATTGATTTTTTCTCCTCATGTTCTTTTCTTTTCTTGATTTTCATTTCCTCATTTAAATCCTTCTTTCCTTAGTCTAGAAGGGAGTTGGATCTTGCCTGGACTGTACTTATTGTAGCATTTAACAATTCATATACATTCATCTTGTGTTTTCTTGTTGATTTTTAGAAGCAAAAGAAATTACTTAAATAACATAAGATGGATTAGCTTAGAGTCTTAATTTTTGTTGTCCAGGAACTGGTGGTGGCATGAACCTGAGGAACGGGTTAGATGCATCTGGAAGGAAGCCCAGGGTTAGTGTGTAGTGCTTTAATTTGCTTTCAAGTTTATATTGTCTTGTTTTACTTATTTTTTTGGTAACGATTTTAAATCTTAACACTTTAAGTTCTCTGGAAGTTTATGAAAATTTTAAGTTCGAAACACTTTTATTCAAAAAAGTGTGTAAAAAAATTATATAAATCATATTTTACCGTCTCTTCTAACAGCTTAAGTTAGCTAAAAGTTATAGATCAAAAAATAGAGTACTCGAACTCAATCCTCACCCCTCTTGCTAAGCATGAGTATAAGAAGCCCCTTGCCCTTCGATGTAGTTATTAGTCAAAAATTCATGGAATAGCAGCCTAAGTTTGAGTGTTTTTACTGAAAGTTTACAGGTGATTAAAACTTGATCCTGCAGGGAAAGGGGGTGTACCAATATGTCGACAAATATGGTGCTAATGTGGATGGTTACAGGTAACTTAAACATCAGATAATTTAGGCTTCTGTGATTCTTCATTTATATTTGTATTTGTGGCTCCTGCTTGAGGTTTACATGAACATTTAAACCAGTATTAATTGGTCTGATAATTAGCAATGCATCTTGTAATTAGATAGTTCAAGTTAGATATGCATCTGTGATTAAGTCCTTGATTACACATCTTTTCTGCTGATTGAAATACAGCCCTATCTACAACACTGATGAATGGTCCCCATCTGGTGATGTCTATGCTGGGGGTAAGTAACTCAATGCGTTTCGAGAACTATACACCCATGATGCGGAGAAAGAACATTAAGTTATTGATTTCCCTGTTTATGAGATCAATTTATCTGTTGATGACATGAATAATGTAATATTTACAGGCAAGACTGGCTTGCTAATCTGGGCTGTTACCCTAGCTGGAATCCTTGCAGGAGGTGCACTTCTTGTTTACACCACAAGTGCTTTAGCACAGTAGACTTCTGCTACTCTACTTTACAGTAATGTATCATATAGCCTGTCCCAGTGATTGTCCAGAAACATAAACACTTCCTCCTTGTGAATCCCTATGTGTAATTTTATTCTCCCTTGGACTTGGATTGCAATGGAGTACATGTAGTCTGATTTTTCATGCGAAATTCCCTCATTATCAATACTATTGCTGCTGCTGTTGTTCTTTTGAGATCATATTCATATTGGTCTATTCTTTGATCACATTCCACCTAGTCCTAGGTTGCTGGTGGTGTCTCTGGAATTAGTTGATGAAGTTGTTAGCTTACTTTCAGAATTTTACCCTTTAAAATGGAGGGTGAGAGATGTTCCTGCGCCACAGGTCCGGCAACACAATATCCAAAGAGTATATTCCCATCTTGGGATGCTATGCGTTACACACAAAAAAAAAATATTGCAAGGAAAACAATATTAAATACTGTAGATAATCTCTTGATGATCCATTCTAAGCCAATGGTGTCACTCCAGCTGTCATGTAATCAGGTGGGGCATACTCCAGAACCACCTAGTTTGAAACACCTGGCCATCCTGATAATGTTTGCAATATCATATCCAGATTTCAGCCACACAAGCAATGCCATGTGGCAACATCTGTCAATAATTATCATCATGCTATCGCTTTCATTATCTAGGATGATAGTATTTTATTGGAGCTGAAGACCAGCAAGGAGGAGGGCAAAACAAGCAGAGAGTAGATCAAGCAAAGCTTAAACACTAATTAATCATGGCAACCAGCTCAGTTATGGCTTCATCAATGAGCCTGAAACCAGCTCCTTTTACAGTCAAGAAACCTTCTCTCCCAAGTCTTTCAAGGAGATCATCTTTCAAAGTTGAGGCTAGTCGTTCGAGGAAGTCCAAGACTGATCAGCCTTATGGTCTGTTTCTTGATTGATCCATGTCCATAGAATATTATGTTAATTAATTAATAACCCTTTTCATTAATCATACACTTATAATTCTTGTTATTATTATTTTGGTATTGCTATATATAATTGTTGAAGTGCTAATTAATGTGGTGTAAGCTTAATTTTATACTGGTTCGTTTTTTTTTTTTGTTAACCATACCCACTATGATTAATTAATAAGTGTAATTAATTGATTAATAAAGTAATTAATTGATTGATTCCTGCAATTTGATGGGAGTTTTGAGGACATGAATTAGACATTTTTATTTATATTAAAAAAAATGCTTCGGACATCTATATATCTTCTTGAAATATTTAACCTTCGATCTTGTATTAATTTACCATGTAATCAATGAATATTACATTCTCAGTCACATGTCTGCTTCTACTAAGCAATTTAATTAAGAGCTTGTTAGGAAATTAATTATCATAAATATTCAACTAAGGAATTAGGAATCTCTTCTTGCATGAACCTTTGCAGACAATTTTTCCTTAATTTTCCGTACATTAAAGGCACCAAATATGCGAATAAGATCTTTACTGGCTAATACTTTTCTCTTTCACATCGAAGATTTACGTGCTATTAATCTTTTTGTATTGTTCAATATAATTTTTTTCATCAAATCATTTTTTTTCAAAAATATACATACGCATGCATGAGCATCTGCGTGGCCTGTATTTTTATGAGTATGTTTTGTTCCCTTTACTTGAATATTTGTTGAAGAAAAAACATGGATTGTTTTACAGGAATCAATGGCGGCATGGATTTAAGGGGTGGGTTTGATGCTTCAGGGAGAAAGGGCAAGGTAATATTTCTAAATCCATTGCCTTTTTCCTTCCAGTTATATATATATATATATATATATATATATATATATATATATGTATATATATATACTTTGAGTTTGTTATTTAAAGTGTTTTTTTACTTGGAAATATATTAAAATAATATTTTTTTTATTTTTTTAAATTTATTTTTTATATTAACACATCAAAATTATCTGAAAATATATAAAAAAAATTAATTTAAAACTAAAAAAAATTCAAAATTTTCAAAAACATGATTGAAACATGTAAATGGACATTAAATTACCCTTCTTAATGAATTATTTTGTACTAACAGAGAGTCGATGATTAGTAATCCAATTTCTGGGCTTGATGCAGGGAAAGGGAGTGTACCAATTTGTTGACAAATATGGTGCTAATGTTGATGGATACAGGTGAGCTATCTACTGTATATTTCTGAATATTTTTCTGATAAATGGAGGCATAAAGTATATGACCAGAGATTGTTATTTTGTGGTGTTTAATACACAGTCCTATTTACGACCCCAAGGATTGGTCTCCAAGCGGTGAAGTTTATGTTGGAGGTAAGCAATGCTGCATTTTGACAATTGATTTCATGATGCAAGAGAATATTTCTTTCAAAGATAAATATCTCATGTAATTCCCAGTATAAGAGCTCAGTTTATTTGATTTACAACATGAACAATGTAATCCTTGCAGGCACTACTGGTTTGTTGATCTGGGCTGTTACCCTAGCTGGCCTTCTTGCAGGGGGAGCACTTCTTGTTTACAATACCAGTGCCTTAGTACAGTAGAGTTCTGTCATCATATCCTATCCTAATATCTGCGTATTACTTTCCCTTTTGATGAATTCGCCTGTACCTTGTAACAATTTCCGTGGATTAATAATAATTAGTGTAAGATCTACTTGCTGCTCTTCAAACTAAACCTCGTTACCTGAAAGAGGAATCTTATGAATTCTTAAGACATATTTTCATTGAGATGATACAGCACATTCAATGGACCATCTAGTGGAGCTGTAAGACTTCATAGGCAAAACCCTGGTGATGAACTGATCCAGCCCTAGTTCTTTGCTTGAATGAATGGTTTACATGATTTCTTTTGATTCAAAAACATGGCTATAATGTATTCCCCTCTAATTTCTATCCGCCATAACGGGCTGCGACTCTGCGAGTACAAAGATCAATCTGGCAAACACCTGTTGTGAGTTACTGCTGTTACCATTTGACTTCTGCTGCTAAGTCGCCTGTAAGTGCAGCAGGAGGACTTGTCATTGCCTCTGCAAGATGAAATTATTTACGAGGAGATTTGACGGGAGATGTAACTGAAATTCTTGATTGGTAATAAAATTTTGTCCGTTTTATTAGGCGGAGGCTGGAGGCTAATGAAACAACAGAGGATATATTCCTTCTGGTCAAGCCCAGCCTAGGCAGACTGGTGCATCCACGTCTGTTGGTCCATTCAGTTCAAGGGTTAAATTGGCTGCAATCAGTTTTCTTTAATCTGTATCGCTGTCTCGTGGAAACTGAAACGGCATTTTCTTGCACTTTGTTGTGGAAGCATCACCAACGCAGAATGTTGATGAAGGGGAAAGAAAGGGAATACCTAGATTAATCAGAAGCCGCCCTGGAACCAGTTTTTAGCCGCTGGAGTCAGTTCCATGCGCCATTTGAAGACGGCTAACATGCTGATGATTGTAATGAATGTATCTTCTATTTTTTAAATATTTTTATTTATTAAATTATCCCTAACCAAACTCAATAATAACAACAAAAAAAAATTAATAGTGCAATGATAAAAATAAACTAAAACTAAAACTAAAAGTCACACTTTTTAATGTAAAGTTTTGTCCTTTATAATGATTAGCATGTTCATTTATTGAGTTTTGGTATTGATCGGTGAAGATGCATTTGAGAGGAGGAGGTATATGAATGTGGTAGTGCAAAGAGCTAGGCATCCCCAGCTTAGAGATTACATTCACTCTACTGTTTCTGGGCTTCTTCCTTTTATCCAAAAGGTTGGTTCTTGATATTCCTCTCCTTAGCTTACTGTACTTGAATGAATGGAAAAGAGAACTTTTTGTTGGTTGTTTTTTAATGCAGTAGTGTTGATACTGTTAGAAAAACTCCTTTCTAATACTTTGTAGAGATCTGGTATGTCAATGTGCTTACAGGTATAGAAACGAAAAACTTTTTGCTGATTGATTTTTAATACATAGTTTGAAATGCTAGTAGAAATCTTGGTTTTGTTGATACTTGATTGAACTTGGTCATTCCTGTCTCCGTCGTGTGTGTGCGCCACCAAGTTGGTTTGCAATGTTCCTGCTCTACAGTACTTTTTGGTTTTCTTTCCTCAAATTCTTTGGCAAAAATAGAATTTAAAATGTTCATATTTACTGGGTGAACTTTTTCAAATGTTTTCTTGATGAATTCTTTCTGATCTGTTGACTGCTTTCCTTGCTCTGTTGCTAAGTTTTACACGTGGTGTTGTGGATTCTATCCTCTATTAGATAGGCCGAATTGGAGTGTTTATTTTGATGTACAGCCCTAACAGCTGGTCCATTTACAATGGTGAATAGATTCCCTTTTCAGCTGAGTTTACCCTGGTTTTTTAATACCATTGAGAAAACTTTTTGTATGTGTAACTATCTATTCTATGCTTCAAAATAGGGACTGGTGTAGAGAGTAGCTGTAATTTTCCTTATAACATCCCGCTAGAGAGGTTCATTTTCAAGCTCACAGTGAACCAGTCTTGTGGCTCAAAAGTGGAACGAGAGTTTTCTCTGAGATCATTCTTGATGTAGTTGGACTTGCTCTAATTGGTGGTTTTGAATAATTAGGTATAAGTTTATCATAACTAGATGAAGATTTACTTCAAATAAATTATATGAATAACTTAGCAGATACAATTATAGACCAGTGAGATAAATTTAGATTTAAAAAAAAATTTAGTTACACTTAACCAAAATAACAGTTCAAAATTTTTGATTCGATTGTTGGATCGCCCTCGTATGTTTACAAAAGTTTTTGGAGATTGTTTTCTTTAGAGTAATTATGCTCGCTATTTCAAATGTTGAATCAGTATATTTTGAAAATTTCATCTTGAGACTTAATTTAGTAATTTTTATGATTTTTCTTGTTGTTTTTTTATTTCATATTTTTTTTTTTGTAATTTCGGATTTTTATTTTATTTTTTTATTGAGATAAAGTTTCTAATTTATTTAAAGCTTCGTAAAGCTCCTAGAAAAATGTACTTGATGATTGTTATTTTAGTGAAAATAAAACCTCCAAACTTCAAGTTTATATCTACAGCTCCTTTCGATCTTTAAAATTTTTGTGTTTTTTATTTGTTTGTTGCTGTCTTTAGCTTCCCGTGCATCAATTCTTAGTTAAACTGTCTGTCTCGGAAGGTCATACCAAAGTTCTTCCACGAGGTACTTGGTTAATTTGGCAGTAATTTGGTATGCATTGTCTGCTCTTGGTTGGTCAAAGTTGCTTGATCCACAAAATCCAAGCAAACGCTCTCGCTGTTTGCTGTATGATTTAGCTTTTTGAACTCTTAAGGCACTTTTAGAGGTGAGGATTGAACTTCTCTTTTACCAGATTGCAGGTGGGAGATAACTGCTTATGAAAGCGCAAGCAAGGATGCAGAGTTATGGATCCCGAGATTCCCGACAGACACAAAGCAGTGGCAGCAACCTCCATTAATAACCCCAATAAAATCCATGAGTAGCGAACCTCTGTCCGTGCAGTTATATTTGGAACATCCGAGTTTATCTGTACCAAAACCTCAAGAGGGGAAGAATTCATAGACGGCTGGTTCACATCTACAAATTTACTCTTAACTTGTTTTACACATCCTCTTGAATTCTGTTTCTTGTTTAGATAAAACCTTATAGCAACATTATCACTAAGAACTGTTTCACCCCTTTTGGTTTTTCTCACAAAGGCACACAACAGTTTTAGAGTTTTAGTAATATGAGGTCTAGCCATAGTTCCATAGAACCGTATACTTCATTCGAGACGGTATACCAGGCACACAACAGTGTTACAGCTTGAGCAATATGAGCAATTTATTTTTGTTTGAAAATGCAGGTAGCTTTATAAGTTAATGAAATTCGTGATGCTTTTGTTATTCACTTATTTTCTTTACTGCATTTTGCAAGACAGCTACAAAAAGCATGGAGCACAGGGTAGCCTAGGTAGGAAGTAGTGTTTGTAAGCACTTGATGAGCAAATCCAAAGTCTTCCCTCTGTGTACGTTTCTTTCTTGAGCACCATATAGCCACAAGCCTCATCAAGAGTTCACTAATTTTACAAGGGCCAACTCCTGAGACAAAGAAAGTCCACAATAACCAAATGATCCAAGCCCATATGAGGACTTTTCTCCCTGCGCAACAAAGCAGCATTAAACCACATTCTGCATTTCTGCATTCCAACTGGTTGGTTTTGTTTCTCCAAAGAACTCCAAAATGCATGGAAGATCCATTTTTTTATGGCTACACAAATACTCAAAATCCTGTCTGTCACAAAACGGACTCCTATACACGATCACCTCCTGCCGTATTTCGAAAACCAGGATCAATATGGATTCCATTGAGGCAAAAATCAAGTGGAGAAAGAAGACCCAAGAAGAAAATATATCAGAGTGCAAAACCTTGACAGAGCAATGGACTTACAAAAGAAGCCATTTTTAGTACTAAAGCTCAAGTCCATCATCCAATCACAAAAACATCAGTCTGTCTTTGTAAGAGACCTTGAAAAGGAAGTTGGGTTTCTTCAAAAATGGAACTTTATGTCTGTCATTGAAAAGTACCCTTCAATTTTTCGTGTTGGTGGTGGTAATAGCAGGACACCTCCTTTTGTTACTTTCACTGAGAAAGCTGAAAAGATTGCAAGAGAAGAGGCTGAAGCAAAAGTGTTAATGGAGCCCATTTTGGTTAAGAACTTGAGGAAGATGTTGATGTTGTCAGTTGATTGTAGGGTGCCCTTAGAAAAGATTGAATCCATTGAAAATGAATTGGGTTTGCCTCAAGATTTCAAAAACTCATTGATTCCAAAGTACCCAGATTTTTTTCAGTGAAAGATTTCAATGGGATTCTTCATTAGCAGTTGCTTCTCGTGAGGAAAGACTGAGGCTTGAAGGTGTTCCTGCCATCAATCCAACGAAAAAGAAGGCTAGAATATCGAAAGATGGTAACTTTCTTGGTCCGTTTGCTTTTGACATGGGTTTTGCTGCTGGTTTTAGGCCAAACATGGTTTATATTGAGGAACTTTGAGAGGTGGCAAAGAATGGAATTCCCTTCTCCATATTTGAATGCTAGGAGATTTGAAGCTGCTGATCCAAAAGCGTCAAAGCGTGTGGTGGCAGTGCCTCATGAACTTGTTATGCACTTGACCTAACAAGCTGGCTAACTCAAGAGAATAGGAAGAATTAGAGAGAATTAGAGAAGTAGAAAAGAGAGATGAATGAATTGCTTCTGCAATCTGTTATTTCTTATTTGTCTCCTCACAAATTCTTGATACCATGATTTATATACAATGAACTCTAGCCTCCTGGCTATCTCAACTGACTATCTAACTAACAATTAACAACTCTAACCAGCTAACTTTCATCACATTCACAGTTATAACAGCTACTAACTAATACTTCATCTTTAGCTAATTCTGCATATTTTCTTCTTAATCGTCACATACTGTTATTTATCTCCTCTTCCTTGATTGCCAAGCCTCCTTGCTACCTTCCTCTCGTAACAGAACTCCTTCGTTTGACTATGGAGAAGAGGATGACATCTGCTCAAATGGATGCTTTTCATTCTGAGTTTATGTGGCCATGTAGATTATTGTACGTGTTCCTTGAGGATGCTTATGATGGTTCTAACTTGATCGAAAAATGCCCATTACATTTGTTTCATGATAAGTTTGTAGCTCTTAGTGGCCGTGCACCGATTGATTCATGTAGTGCGCGCATCTTCAAAACTCTTTACCTGAACTGTGTTTTGCCTATTTCTACGACAAATGCAATAGCATTTGAGACTTGTGAAGATTATGCTCTTATTGTTAGTTTATCCCAATTGCCGGAAGAATATCGATTAGGAGCGCATAATTAGAAATTGTTTGCTTGGAAGAATTGAAGTACTTGTTTTCAGAAAAGCCTTTATGTAAGGAGGCAGAGACTCCATGCTTGGTGTATTTAAGAAAATTATCTTGTTGGTCTTCCTAAATATTCTCTCACTGCAGTTTCGTTCTTTTGTTACAGTTTACCTTGGATGTCTTGTTATTCCATTGCAGACCAATTGATTGATGTAGCTGTTTTTGTTATTTAAGGAGAAAATAGAGCTACATTGTTCTTTCTTGTTATGACAACGAGAGAGCACAAAAGGAATATCATTGTACAACAAGAGGGGATAACAAGCCACCAAGACATTATGATGAAAACAAAGAACAAAAATAGTCTATTTAATCCTTAAATAACATCCAACTGTGGCACTGGGCCAGTACCTGTTGTTGTCATGATGAAATGATTCAAGAAAACGGCAAGTTTGTGGTGTTAGTTTACTTGTTTCTCCTATTTGATGCTGATGTTATCTGTATCGAAAGATTATTTGACACCAGAAGCTGTAAAGCTACTGGTTCCTTGTCTTTCCATAAGCTGGAAAGTTTGTATTCAGGTCTTGCTTCGGTGACCGATTGAAAATGATAGTGATGCAAACCTGGAGAATAGATTCTTTACCGTTCTGTTACTATCACGTTCAAAGTCCATTTGGCTTTGTGACTGGAGGAATCTTTACTGAGAGTTGGTACTGGGGTCTACCCTGCACATCTACTTGATTTGGATTGCTTCTGTGGAAATATTTGATCTCACTAGCATGTACTGCTTGGTTTGCATGCCAAGAATTTTCTGGTGACTTGAAGTTTTGCTACCTATTGTGAGGATGATGAATCCATATTATGGCAGATCATGATTATCATAATGACAGAAAATCGGAGCAGCTTGATGTTATGAGCCATTGCATATAGAACAAGCAATCCGGCAATGCCATCTTTCTTTAGCAGAGACCAATGTTTCGCACGATCTCCTCATCCACTCGCAAAGAAGGTGACATGGTCTCTCCATAATGATGAAGCTCATGGACAATTGACTAACAGGATCATTTCGTACATACATGAAATAGCATCTAAACTGTCCAAACATTCATCTTCAGCAGAAGTTAATGTAACTAGAACAAATGAATTGAGGTTCAAAGAATGGAAGATCCTCCTGGTTCCTATGTTCACCTAATCACCTTCTATTTATGTTGCTTGTTTATCTTCTATGATTTGCTGCCTAGCCTGTATGCATCCTAAAATGTATGTTTAATCACTCAAACTGTCTCGCCTCGCTCTCTAAATGATCAGGAAATGTGCATTTTCCAGGTTAAAATCAGAAATATACCTCGCTCCAAGCCTCTCTCTGAGTCTCTCGCACTCTATCTATCCTGACAATCCTGCTAGCCTGTGCCTGCACTTTCTTGTGCCTAGACTGAAAACCACTCCCTACCCTAACTGCTCCCAGTTAACAAGCCTGTTGCTTGATGTCAGCTTACCCTTTAACAAAGACCAAATCGTCAGGCACAAACATATCAACGTTTCATCAAATTGAAATTTGGTGTGCATAATTCTTCCATTGTTCTTCTTTCTTATTCTTAAGCTTATGTTACATGATGGTGGTTAATACTAGCTACCACTTTCTTTTTAATAACAAGTCTTAATTATGAGAGTAATTGGATCCAAAATCCCTTGAGAAGACATCAAATCACTTTATCAACTAGACCAATCGATGCCTGGTTTACGTCAATTCATTAAAATAAAACAGAGTTGTAAGAAGCAAAGGTAAGAATCTTCATGAGCAAATAAAGAAACAAACAAATCTTTTCCAAATCTCCGCACTAAGATTATTAGCACATAAATCTAAATATACACGAGAATTGTCTACAAAAGGGTTCTTATACCTATGAGGCAGTCCCAGCTGCCTGTGCGATATGAATCATCATCATCATCTTTTCGTTTTTTTCTTCCCTGATAAATGCTATAGTGTACATCATTGCATTATGAACTGCAGAAAGTCAGTTTATTAATCGATTAGAAGAGACCCTTCGGTTGATTGGTGGGGAAGATCGATCATTAATTCGTGGTGGAACCCTTTATCAGCCCAATGATTTTATCAAGTCCTATCATGTTTGTATCAAGTGGCCCATTTTGTTGCTCGGATTTTCCATAAAAGGAGGCTTTTGAAGACTAAAAAAACGTGCATTTGAGATGGCTACCATTAGGTTGCTTTTTATTATTATCATGAAGGCTCATTAGATAGTGAATGCCTATCATGGAAATATATAAAAGGGATAAACATTAATTTAATTGAAGGGGTAAGGAAAGATATATAAAATAAATTTATTTTTTAAATGATTTTTTAATGAAATTCTTTTTTCTTCCGAAACATAAAGTACACAAAACATATTTTTTTTATCTTTACTATTTTATCTTGAAACAGGCTGCGTTTCTAACAAATTAAAAAAAAATTGTATGTTTAGGATCATTTTGATGCGCTGATCTAAAAAATAATTTTTAAAAAATTAAAAAATATTATTTTGATGCATTTCAGCACAAAAAGCATTTTAAAAAATAATCGCAACCATACTCTCAAATAGTAAAGATAAAAATTACAGTATATAGTGCTTTTTTTCATTATTAGTTGTATAAATAATATCAGATTCCAAATCACTTATATGACATTTGGTAGTTTTTCATCTCAACTAGTAAAAACTCATATACTATATTTCAGTACGTTGCTGCAATGATGCATATATAAAATAATATATAGTAGGAATTTTTATTTTTGGCTTTCTTTTTTTTTTGCCGGAAATTGTGGATTCAACAAATAAAAAAAAACTATAGAGGAAGGTGAAATCATTGTATACATAGACTTAGATTATTATTATTGTGACAATGTAATTACCATTTTACCTTTCTAAAAAAAATCAATAACCTTTGTGTTGAAGGTATTTTGGTCTTTTCATGAGACCCAATGATTATTATCAGACTAATCAGGGTGAAATTGTTTTTTTAATTTTTTAAAGCATAATAAAATGACTTATTTATCTTTAAAAGTAATTTTTTAAAAAATTACCATCTTGGGGTTTTTAGTTTTTGCATTTTTATGTATAATAAAATGACTTATTTATTCTTAAAAGTAGAAATTCTAAAACTACCATTTAGGGGCTTTTTAGTCTTTGCCTTTTTTATGTACAATAAAATATCTCAATTACTCTTAAAGTCAAAATTTTAAAAGCTTTCGTTCAACGATTTTTTTTCTTTTCATCTTTTCATCATGGTTTTTCTATTATTAGGAACTTGATTGAGGGCAAATTAGTCCTTAATAAATATAAAATAATATTTTAATAGAAAAACTGATGACGCGTGTGGTGCCTTCCTGCGATCAAAAACCCTTTTTCTTCATGTTGTTAGAATCTTCACGACATCCTCTTCATGTTGGGGTAGCGGAGGTGACACGGTTTTTCAGTTATGAAATTTTTTTTGCTCCTCTTTTCTCTCTCCTTTCCTTGAAATTTGTGCTCACCATTTAAAATTTTAGACTTTTACTCTTAGTTATTGATATTTCAACTTTAGTCCTTATTCTTTTGATTTTTAATTTTTATTCTTGACCCTTTTAAAAACGTTTTATTTGTTTGCAAATTAATCCTTCAATCTCAATTTGTTATATATTATTTTTTTAATTTGGTCTTTATTCTTTTGATTTCTATTTTCTTTTCTTGACCTTTTGATAAAAAAAAAATTATTTTCTTTCATTTTCATTATTCAATCCCAATTTGTGATATATTGATTTTTCAAATTTGGTCCTTATTCTTTTGATTACTATTTCTTTTATTTTCTCTATTGTAGAATTTTTATTTTATTTTAATTTCTCCTTCAGTTCCAATTTAAAATTTATTATTTATTATTTTTCTCAAGTTGATCCTCGCTTGTTAAATTGTTTTTTTTTATCTTTTTGTTAGATTGATTTTTCTTTTTCATCTCACCTTTCAATCAAAAATTTATAGTTACCTCTAATTTATTTTTTTTATTTCAGTTTTGATCCTAAATCTTTTAATTGCTAATTTTGGTTTTAAATCTTTTTGTATAATTGATTTTTTTTTTCGATTCCATCTTCAACATTTGATTGGTTGGGTTTTTCAAATATGTTGCTTTTGATCTAGTGACCCAGGTCACAAGTTTGAAAAATTGACGTGGGTTGACATTTAAAAAAAACATTCCTTCTAATTTTATCATTTGACATTGGGTTTTTTTTATATAAATAACCGTTGTGGTTTCCTTCATTTTCTTTTCTATCTAGTTATCTCAATCTCATAACTTGAGTCACGGGTTAACCTGGTTTTGCTCTCCTCTTATTATACAGGTTACAAGTTTGTCATACTAACTCGGATTGACTCGAACCGATTGTTTTTTTATTTTTTACCCAATTTTATCCTTTCATATTTAATTATGTATAACTTGAGTAGCAATTTTTCTTCCCTTCTTTAATATACGCTTACGGCACCTCAACATATTTTTTACAAAAGAATAATAATTCGGCCCAGAGCATAGCATAGACCATGTCTAGTCAAGAAAAAAACTAAAACAGGTGGTACTTTCATTATGCATAACCTCATAAGACATTATTCAATTCAATAGTTTTTTTTTTTCTAAACCTATGTTTCTTTTACTAATCTCATTCTTTAACATTTAATTTATTAGATATTGGGCTTCATAATTTATTATGGTTTGATTTCTTTGTGGTTAGCATAGTCTTTAGACCAGTATCACGGGTTTGACATGTTAATTTGATTTACTCGAATTTTTTTATCTTTTTTTAATTGGCATTGTTTTTCAATTTTATCTATCGATATTGGGTTGATCAAGAATTAGACTTCATAATTTATTTCATTTTGCTTTCTATGGGTTATCTCTGTCTCACGACTCAAGTCGCGAGTTTCGCGAGTTAACCCGGTTGACTTGAGTTTTTTTATCTTTGTTTAATTGGTATTTTTTTCAATTTCATCCTTCAATATTGGATTGAATAGGAATCAAACTTCATGATTTATTTCAGTTTACTTTCCATGAGGTTATCTCGGTCTTAAGACTTAGGTCACATGTTTTGCGGGTTAAAACTCAGGTTATTTTGTTGCGTCATGTTTTTAGATTGATTTTTTTTTAATTTCATCCTTCAACAATGAGTTTATTAAAAATTGAGCTTTATAATTTGTTTTAATTTTTTTCTATAGGGTTATCTCAGTCTCATGACCCGAATCACGGGTTTGGTAGGTTAACCCGGATTGACTCGGGTCATTTTTTTGTTTACTTTCTATAAGGTTATCACGGTCTCATTATTTGAATCGCGGGTTTGGCAAGTTAAATCAGGTTGTTTTTTCTATTTTTTTAGTTTTTTTTTTTTAATTTCATTCTTCAACAACGAGTTTATTAAGAATTGAGTTTTATAGTTTGTTTTGATTTTTTATATATAGGATTATCATGATCTCATTATCCAGGTCGTAGATTTGACGGGTTGACTCAGGTAAATCCAATATGTTGCAGTTTCAATATTTTTTTAAAAAAGGATGTTAGCTTGAATTTTTGTGAGTTAAACTATATTTTTACTGATTATCTAAGTTGTTTTTTGATCTATAAAATCGATGAGGTCAAATTTGATCAGCCTCTGCACTATTAAAAAGTTTTTTTATTACTAGAAAAATATTAGTAATGCTTAGATATTTTTTTTACATGTTAAAAGAAAAAACTGATTCATTCCACAACACAGCGTGGGACAAAGATTTTGTATGATATTAAACTCTAAGTGCTCAACTCATGATACATGTGCACAATAGCATCATATACATTCATCTAAAATTAAGAAGAGCATAAAAACATATGCTAATGGTTTATAAGCTGGATTTCCTGTCTTGTAACTATGCATGATAACCTTATTTTTATGGTTGATAGGGAAATGGGGGCAGATGAGCACATCTGAAATGACATCTAACTAATCTCCTTCAATTAATGGTTTTCTCTCCTCGCTATATATGTCAAGTGAGAACATGTTGCACCTGCTGCTACAATGAAATATAAAGCATCCAAATATCATATTCTTATCAAAAAAATAAAGTCACAAAAGTGAAGAAATCCCATTTCCAAAGTAATATGATCCGTCCAATACGATATTATTGAATATTTGAAGGTATTAGTGCTTGATGTAATCCTTTTGATTTGCATTGATCCTCCATTAATTTTGAGTTATAGACTGATTAGACGGGGCAATAGTGCTATAGTATTAGATTAAGAACTAGTTAGTCAATTTTAGGAGTGCTTGTGTTGATCAGATCAATTGAGGTCGGTCCTTTTTGGAACTTGTTTGGCGCACTTCAACTAATAGAATAATGGTACTTGAGATGCCTATATTAACACAGACTATTTTAGGACCTTGATCATGCAAATGGGATCCAATTTTCTTAGACGACAAGCTCTAATGGCCGATCCATTGCTGGTAGGCCCAATATATATCCCCATATTTTGTGCAGTGAACTGGTGATGGCACCATATCATGCACTCCCCGTACTGGTAATATTACCAGATATGTCATCCATTTATTCGGTCCAATGTGTGAGCTGATTCTTTGTCATGTCACCTCCCATTCAACAGCTATCGAGCATTTCACTTTCAGCTTTGAGAAGGTGAAACTTTGAAATGGGGGTAGAGAAATAGGAGAAAAAAGATATAAAACATAGTACAAGTCATCTCTCTGATCAGTCCTTGGTATATAGCATTGGGAATCACTTTTTTTATTATTTTAGGTCTCTATACTTGGTCGGTTGGTCCAATCCCATGTCTGTTCACTCATATCCATCCACATGGAAAATCAATTCTATGCTAGTTATCGTGTTTGCCCACTTACCCTCCTCATCAAGCCAGCTAACATGGATGGTTTTAGTGATTAGCTTTTCAGTGGTGGTGCCTAATGTAGACAAGAAAGAACTATTTGCAGCACTTTAGATAAAGTGCCCTATGGATATCAGGGAAGGGAAGAGAGCATAATGATTTTACCAAAGATGGGGGTGTTGGGTCTGCAACCACAATCTCCAAGACCCCATTAATGGGATGAGAGAGACTCGATGGTCATGGCACATGGATATTTATTCGCTAGTGGGGGATACTCATGTTTACACTTCCACAGCAAATCTATCGAGAACCTAGAAAGAAAGAAAGAAAAAAAAAAATAGTTGCAACAGTTATAATGGTTCCTTTACATTATACATATATGTGAATTCGATCATGTTTCTTTAATCTCTTTTCAATGCTTCATCCATATCAAGATTGAAATAAATAATGTCTTTATCTTTTGCCCTACTCCACCACCCATCACACCAAATCCATCCACGTAAAGTAGACTCATGGCAGGTCATTGGAATTCTCCCACAAAGGGAAAAAAATCCTTTCACTCATTCATCGTGTAAGATGTGATTTCTGAGTGAATAATGGCTCATGCCTTCTTTCTTTTGGGGTGTTGTGGATTCTTAACTTGACCCCACCATGCCTTTTCAAAAAGAAAATGAGCGTATTTCCCATTAGTATTACCCTTCACCGTCTTATAGCTAGCTAGGATGAGAGGAGGTGCATAATTGGAGTTAAAGATGCATTGGCAAAACCCTAGCTTGTCGGTCAATTTAGGTTAGTTTGTGTTGTAAACTCCGAAATATATAGCGGTTCGTCTATATTTATTTTTAGCCAGCATATGGCCATTGGTGTCAACAAAATGGGCTGTAAGCATTATACTAATCTTAACTATTAAGCACTTTGTCGACATGGAACCCTAAGAAATTCTTTTATTTGTAACAGTTTTCACCATGTAATCTTGTTGGGCTGGGACAATGATGCACGGTTGTTAAGAGACGGTACTTTCGAGCCATCTCATTCTAGTTTGACCTTGCCTTCTCCGATGGCTTGTTGTGCTATATATGCATGGGCCCTCAGGTACAAAGAGAAAAATGTATCACTAGCAAGTGAGAAGAAAAGGCAAGCAACAAAATCAATTCCAAGATGATGGACAGATGCATGAGTGCCCCCTTTCACAAGGTAAGAAAGTTAGGGTTCCCATCATGGCCCCCATTCCTGCCTTCTCTTGATTGGGATCCTTATTCTATGCTTTGTACTGTGTATATTACTCTGGCAACCCCACCTCGACTGAAAATAATACATGTGGAATATTACTATATGGTTTATATCACCAAAGTGGACGGCTTATACGACACAAATTTCCCATCTCTTCTTTTACATGAAGTCTCAAATTAACCCTTTAGAACAAAAGGATATATATATATATATATATATATATATATATATATATATATAAAGGCACAACAGAACGCATGGACCCCTAGATACTTACTAGGGCTGGCTTCTCTTTTTTCTGTCCTCAGAAAAACCCAAAAAACATTTAGAAAAGCCATTGGCTCAAGTGTCACTGTCCTCATCGTCGGCATTTGGTTGGCTGTATGCGTTGTGTGTTCGTGAGCCGTGACGATGAATTCGAGCTTACTATTACATATATAAAGAAACTCACCCTCACAAGTTTAGCATATGGTATTTATTTATTTATTCCTGTGACATGAAATGGTGGTGAAATAGGAGGGGTTAAAGGGAGGAATATGACCCACATGAAATGGACGTGCGATTCTAAAGTAAATCAAGGGGACCAAAGTTAAGCATTGAAGATGGGCTAGCTAGTTAATTTATTCGCTTATCTTCTTCATTGGGTGATGGTGCGGTGTCTGGATTTTCTCTCTCTCTCTCTCTATATATATATATATATATATATATATATATATATATATATATATATATATATATATATATATTTCGGTTGTTGATTTCGGTAAAGAGTAGCATTGAAAACTTTGGGTTAAGGGATATTCCAATGTGCAATGCACACCAACTCAAGCAAATTAAACACCATGATGCTTGCCATTGACAACAATTAATCAATCAATCAATTAATTAATATTTAATTCCCCCTTTGACAATCCCAATTATCTTTAAAGATACCAATTTTTAACACCTTTATTGTATAATATTACCAGGATGCAATCTAGTTTAAAAAACTATATATCAAATGTTACACTGTCACTGTCGAATATATTTCTTAGGGTACAGTATATGGGGGGGCCCATTATCCTAATTATGCCCTAATACTCCTCCCATTTTGTGCTTAATTGGTGTGATCCACAATTTGACTTTCTCAATTAGCAAGATTTCTTTTAATTAAGAATTAATTTTTATAATAAAAACCGTGTTGGTTTGTGGTTTGGCTGAAAGTAAAATGAAAAAAATCCCTATGATTAATTAATTCTAAGCCAAATGTTTTTGTCATGCTCATGTCAACAAATCCTATATATAACAACAATTATAATAAATCATTCCTGTGATGAACAGCCAAACTAATACTTTGAAAATGAGATCATCAGAAGCCGACATGTTAAGGGTCCATGATGTCCAAATTTCTAGGTTTAACTAGTTTTCTAACGTGTGGTTAGAAAACAAATTAAGAATGATCTAATATATATACACTCAAGCAATTGAAAAAAAAACAAAAACCTTAGAAATGTTCTTAAACAATCTCCAAATAGCTGTTGTTCTACGCAAGGTGTTTGAGTTTTTTTAGCTTTGATTAACCGCAAATTAAGCTCAAAACATGGTCTATGCTAGCTTTCACAATAATTCTCGATGCTTACACAAGGAAGGACATGTATATAAAGAAAAACAATTAGGTTTCGTTTAGTTGGTTGAAAAAATAAAAAATATATATATTTTTAGAATAAATTTCTATATTTTCAAAATATAAAGTATATAAAGACTATTTTCTGATCTATTCTATATATATTTTTATTTTTTTTATCCCGAAACAGTAACCAAAACTATCTTATTCTACCCGTGATGAAGAAGCCACAGGAATCACAACAACAATGATGAGAATATTAATTTTCTAGCCAACCTCCACGCTTAAAAAAAAGATGGTGTGCATGACAAAGTGTGATGGCAACCAAATGTTCTCATTGATGACAATTGGAGCGAGTGCCATTCATTATATTGACATTTCATGGAAGTGGACTATTGTACCTATGATCTTTTTATATGATATTCTTTTGAGAAATCAAAAATGTATACGGCAGATATTGGATTTGATTACAGATTCAAGGAAGAGACAATATAGAGTCGTGGTATCAAACAAATTGGTCAGTTTCATGGGCTTAGTGTGGATAATTCATTGAATAATTTGGACAAACATTATTGTATTTTGATATCATTTGTCATACAATCAAGACAGATGAGTATACCTATGTGAATGAGTGTTTGGAAAATGACAAAAGACACGATGGAGCTCATTAACAGTGCTTATCATGATTCATGATAAAGAATGGATTGATGTCATTTTTGTCAGCATAAAACAACAATTATATTCTTATCGAGGGGAAAAAAACAAGTAGATATTTGGGAGAAGTTTTTCCTAGTTATATTAATTGATATATATATTGTGTTTTTTACGGGGTAATATGTCTGATTCGACCTCATTCTATAACTTAAGATTTAGTTTGAGGTAGGTTTCATAATAAATAAAAAGGAGTTAATCTGATATGACCTGATTAAAAACTTGAAACTCATGACCGGAATTTCTAGAATTTAATAATTATAGATTTTTGTTGTGTTGAATTAGAAACTCTGAAACTTGTAACTCAAGATTTAGTTTGAGATAGGTTTTATAATAAATAGAAAAGAGTTAATCTGATATGACCTGATTAAAAACTAAAACTCATTACCGGAGTCTCTAGGATTTAATAACTATGGATTTTTGTTGTGTTGGATTCTGAAACTTGTTGTGAATTTTATTTTCCCCCCCTCGAATGCCATGTCCACCTGTGGCCATTATGATGTTTCAATTGCCCCATAAACAAACCCTAGACAAGGAAATTGATTTTTTTTGGGGGGGAAACAAACCTAACAGAGGAATCATTTCGTTTCCTAATAAAAAAAAATGGTGTCCAACATTTGATTGGATTCCTAGGCTAAGATTATACCTTTTAAAATTGGCAAGTTCATAATTTAGCCCTAGAAAATGGATTAGCAATATTAATCTAATTTGCACAGGGATCCTGATCAGAAACCAGGCAATAAAAAATGTCTGTCTAGGGATGGATGGACTGTCCAAAGTCCAAACCAGAGCTTTTAATTAATAAGGAAAACAAGTATTAATTAACACAAGTTAATTAACAAGGGTAATTAAGAGGAGAGTAGTGGGAATCGGATTCATGTGTTTTAGGGGAGGGCATGCATGCCGGTCATAAAGGGACAGATGGTCCTAGTCTTGTGGAGGGACCCACTAACAAGGCCTCAAAGATCCTACAAACAAAATCAAAATCAAAATCAAAATCAATCTCCTATTATTTTTGTGATGTCCTTGTTACTTTCTCCTTATTAAATGCTAGCTTTGGATTTTTTGAAGGTGTTTAGGTGGGCCCCTTGAAAAGCTCTTGTCTCTGAAATCGAACAAAATTTTAATGGAATTGCTCCATTGATTAGTTGGAAAATCTTGAAGGTTTGGTATGAAGCAGAATGCCTGAATGCTATTGAAGATGACTTGTAAACAACTCGGAGAATAGGGAGGGACCTCCTCTAATGGAGGCAGAGAGAGGACTATTATTGCTTGCTGCCATGTATTATTCCCAAGTGAGGGAGACCATTATTGGAGTTCATTCCAATTTGATTTTAATATATTTCCTTCGGTATTAATTTGTCCCTTCAAAATCCTATTATTTCTTTTCTTTTCTTTTTTATTTCTTGATAGAAAAAAAAAATAAGAGTATTTGAAAGTGTATTACATGTTTTTCAAAATATTTTTTTTCTTAAACAAGCATTAAAATAATATTTTATTATTATTTTTTAAAACTCATTTTTAACATTAGTATATAAAAACAATTTAAGAAAATTATAAAAATTAATTACTCAACATAAAAGACCAAAATGCCCTCTAGGAATATGGAAATAAAAAAAAACCTTTGTAAAAGGATAAAAATGTCCTTAGATGTATGTCTTATTTTTTATTTCAATGAAAAAAATATCTTTTAACTGTTTTCTAAAAAATAAAAAGATAAAAATACCCTTAAACAACAGTTGTGATTTTTTTTAATCTTAGGAGATAAATTGGTTATTTTATTGTTTTGAAAAGATGTAAAAGATACATATACCCTTTGACAATCATTTAATGATAAATAGACAATTAAAAAAGATCAAATTACCTCTAAAATCAAGGAAATAAGGAAAAAGCAAAAATGTAATTTCTTTGTAATAATAAGTTTTTTTATTTATATATTCAGTTATTTTTCTAAGTGTTTTAGAGTTTTGTTAATATATAATTACTAATTAGTTCTTAAGTATAATATAACAGATACATGAAATCAAGTATTCTTTTTTCTTTGTTTTTTAACACCGCACATGAAGAGTATGGTTTAAAATAAATTGATGGCAAAAATAATATCAACAATGTAGTAAGAAATAATAAATAAGCAATATAAGTTTTTAATAACCCTCTAAACTTATTTTAGATCCAATCAAATCAGCACTAAAAAAATAAAAAAATAATATTATTCTAATAAAAATAATATTATTCAAAATTGATCAATTTTCACACATTGATGTAATAATTCAACAATCCAACCCATTTTTTAGGTAATCTCCCGGATTTATTGTCATCAACCATGCCTCATTGAATTCAACAACTCATCGCCATCATCAATCAACGGTCACCCGTCGCCACCACCACCTTGCTTACCTCACAACTTTCAAACAAATTTTACACGTTAACCCCTCTGCCTCTGCCTGTTCCTTGCCTGCCACCCATTCAATTCAATTCAAACTACCGTCGTCCTCGTCATCTAATTTCAGATTTTTTTTAATCAAAGGACGTAATTTTTTTAAAAAAAATTATTATCATACGGTTGTGGCAGATTATTTGTACTATTATTATTTTTTTCTTGTCATTTTTTTTTTTTTTAACCAGGATATTTCAGGTCTTCGGCTCAGACTAATTCCCGTTTCGGGTGGCAAGGATTCCCCAAGGAACCTTCTACTGACGAAAAAGGGGGTCGAACCCCCAACCTCGACAATAGCAAGAGCACGCCTAACCGCTCTGCCAAGACCCCTTGGGTTTTCTTGTCATCTATTTGCTTTCTCATTTGGCCGTTTTCGGGTGGTGGATAAGGTCATTATCATAAAGTCTTGTTTGGTTTTCTTGGTGCTGTGATGGAATTGTATTTTATTTTTTAAAATTTTTAATTTAAATTATTTTTTTAATATTTTATATCATTTTGATATATTCATATTAAAAATAAATTTTAAAAAATATTATTTTAATATATTTTAAAAAAAACTTTGAAAAATAATTTCTATCATACTTTCAAACAGTCCTTAAGCTTTTTCAATCATTCAGTGTTTTCATTTTTCTATTTTAATTTCAAAATTTTAATTGCTTGTGATAATTTCTATAAAATCCACAATTTTTAAATATGATAAAATTACTTGTATTTTATGAACAAATTTTGTTCAAATAATCTTGATAGCCCCAAATTAAGTATTTATTGTAATAAAGGAATAATAATAATAATAAAATTATATATTGTGTTGTAGACATACCTTTTTATAATAGAAATTCTTTTTATCTTCACGAGTGAACAATTATAATTCGAATATAAGAGACATCGAGTTTTCAATAAGGCACCACCATTGGTTATAAATATGGACCAATAAATGCATGATAATTGCGTTATTAAGTAGGTGAAAATATATTCAATACCCACAATTAATATTTTAGAATTCAAATTAAAGTTATTAAATTTAATCCGTTAATGATCTATTTTAAAGTCCGAGTCATTTATTAATTAAACTTAATTTAAATCAATTTAAAATAAAGTTGTTTTAAGATTTTTTTATAAAAAAATTAAATAATATTGTTTTAAATATATTTTTAAAAAATATCTAGAAGAAGAAAATATTTCAAGTGGGACAAATCTTTCAAAATATCAACATGAGAGAAAATATAATTTTGTTTTTTTTTTTTTATGAAAAGTGTGTGCACGAGAGAGATTGGAAAAGAAAAGAGGGAGGAGAGCATATATTATAATAGTGCCACCACTGTTGCTGCCAGTCACAGTCCCCTGCACATTAACAGCGACATTTGCGCGCGTCATACGTGTCAGCTTTTGCCTCGCACCTGTCTCTTTCACTTTCTCGTTGACCTCACGCTTTACTTTCCACGCGTGTTACCCACGCTCAACGCCGTTAACCCTGGATGAGTTCCCTGTCTGGTCTCTCTTGTACTAGTAGTAGATGCGTAGCCTACGAGTCTGGGACCCACTTGACGATACCCATGTCCCCACCTCCCCCTCCCTCCTTTTTTGCCTTCAACTCCAAAACTACCTCATTAACTTGCGCCTCTATCTCGTCATCTTTGCTAAAATACGCCACTTTGTCCATTTTCAACTTAAAAATAATTATTTTTTTCCAAAAATACAGGAGGCTTTCATAATTACACGGTGGAGATACAGTAAGGTTTAATTTTACAGTCATAAGGTATATTTTTGTAGTCTATTCATGGGATTTTTACTTTTAGATAATAATTTAAGATAGAGATTTTTATATTTTTTTTAATATTTGATTAACCCAAGAAATTTTATGGCTCTAAACTTGAGTGAAGGTTTTGAGGAACAATTATAATTAAGTGCATTTGATTTATAGTCTAATTTAATTAAAAGGTCGACAAAATTAAGTAATTGGTCAAATTAATGCAAACACTCTTGCTTACTACGCATGCATGTTGTTTTTTTTAGAGACGTTGCAAAAATGATAACCACGTAAATTACAAGGAACTTAACCATTAAGAATATGTTTGGTAATGAGATACAAACCGTGTTCTTAAAAAATTCAAAATTTTTTTGTTAAAATTTAATATATTTTGTATGTTTTAGATTGTTTTGATGTGCTGATATCAAAAATAATTTTAAAAAAATAAAAAACATTATTAACATGCATTTCAGTACAAAAAATTATATGAAAAATAACCGCAACCACATTATCAAATACTCTCTAAACATTGAACACCAATTTCTACAATGATACTACAAGCATTAACTTGGTGGGAAGCATCCAAGATGAAAAGAAATTGGACAAAAGTAGGGTTCTTATCTTTCCTTGTAAGAATTTTTGGGTGCTATGTTACTATCATTTTGTAATGATTTCCGATTGGAAAGTTAGGCACTAAGTAATTTGTCCACCTTGTGGGAAAAATTGACAAACAAGGCAAGGAATGCGGTGGGAAAAGATTATAAAATCCAATAGAAGAATAGTTACCGGTAATAATGAAAGCAAGAAAAGAAAAAGGTTGAACAAATTTTTGTTTTCTTGAAATTTATCTTCTTTTTTAGGGTATTTTGGTTTTGTTCATGACAAGTTAACATGGACACTAGCATTCTTGGTGGCTTTACAGATGGGGCAAGTATGGAGACTTGACCCACAAACAGTACACAAGCACAGATGCCTACAAGGCAACAGCAACACACAAGACTCTGCCTTGTTACAGTTCCTGCACAACCAACTACTTGTACCTGTACCCCTTGGACCTGCACCATTATTGTCCTGCGCCCCATTTGCTAACGTGCACCTCTCCGACACTTTTTCTTCCCATCCATCATCACCATCACCACCATTGCTACCACAACATGATTGGGCATCATCCAATAATGCTGCTGTCTGATCATCTAATCCTGCACCAAGGGTGCGGTCTTCCTTAACCTGTGCTGCAAGGACTTGTTCAAGATTGGAACGTAGAGTATTGGCTGTTGCTTCGTTGGATTGTGCCAAGTCTCTCCATATTTGGTTCTCTACGCACAAAGACTTGACTTTCTCTTCGAGGGCCCAATTCAATTTGCCTATCTTTTCAATTTCTTCTTCCTTTGCTCTTAGTCTCTTCATCATCCCTGTCTCTATTGCCTCTATTATCCTCCTTGCTTGCCTCCTCCTCTTCTCTTCTATCTCCATCCTTACTTTCTCCATCTAAAACAAAATAACAAAAAAAAAACATCAATACAACTTATGCTAAAGTAAATATATAAATATGAGATTGGCAATAGGGCAATGCAATATGCTAATCATAAAAAGAAAAAGAAAAAGAAAGAGAAAAGAAGGTGAATAGAATTATGATTTTAATGAAGTGATGAACTTACATGTTGAGAAACAAGGCAATCGATGTCTAATTGCTGTTGTTGGATCTGAAAAGAGAGGTCTTGGCCAAGAAAGGAGAAGGGAGCGCAAGTCTTATTGGATTGTACTAGAGTTGGATATGAGAGGAGAGGATTGATAGAGTCTCTTGGGCGCTTTCTTTGTACAGGGACGTTGTAAGTGAGACCACTGTCTGATTTGATTGGTGTTTTATGGGAGATTGAATCAGTGATCACAGAACTGTACATAGGAAGAAGTGTATCAGCTGTTGTCGTTGTAGTTCCTCCTGATAATGGCACACCATATCCCATTTGGGTGTTGTACATATTTGTATTTGCTTCAATGGGGTTCGTTATTTCCCTGCAAATTCATCATACAAAACAGCATTAGATGATATAAACACTCGTAAGAGCAAAGTCTTTGAACATGTGTGTGTAGACAGGCCAAAAGGGTACCAAAACCAACCTGCTGCTTATGAGTTGAGGAGGGAAGAGATTGAGGTGCCTTGCTTCAACAGCCATAAGAAGATGAATAAGAAGAACGATCTATGCGTTCTTGCTGTCTCTGCTCGTTATAAGAAAGGCAGGCTCTTTCTTTCTTGTTCTTTCTGGCTGGAGGGTTGGTTTTTAGAGAGGAGGAGAAGAGAACAATAAGAGAAAGAAATGAACAAAATGGGCATGCAATAGAGGTGGAAAGGCTGTGTGGTGGGGTTTATTTAGGGTTTGGTTTGGTCTAGAGAGAGAAATTAAATTAAAAAAAAAAGAAAAGAATAAAATCTCCACACACTCACTAGTATATTTTCATCTCTAGAGGTGTAGACTGTGAGAGGTTCTATTTTAGGATTCGTTTACCATGAAAGAGGTAATGACCCTTTCCGCCTTCTACTTTACTCCAATTCCACCACCAACAAACGCGGTCAATCCTTCACCAGAAAAAAAAAACAAACGCCGTCAATCCATATTTACAGCGAATTACCAGGATTGATTCCGGAAATTAGCCGCTATTCACAGTAACCGGAGATAATGGTGGTGTTCTTCTTTTACTATTTATCCTTCCTCCACCTTTTGTGTTAAAAAGGGGTTAATCTCGAATTAATTACCTGACTATACATGAATTATTGATTTAGTTTCCGAGAATTTTTTTAATTTAAATTGAGTTCTTTAAAAAGGTTTGATCAGCGGAGCCCGCTTTTCACGTCTAGAAATAAACTAGACATTGCACTTCTATGCCGTGCGCCTCTATTATTATTTTTTTTTTTCATAAAAACTGTGTTCCGGTATTGGAAGTGTATTTTTCTTCTTTTTTTTTTTTTTATGAAAATCTAAGCTTGTTTGGAAATATGGTAATTTATGTTTTTATGTGCTTTTTAAAAGTGTATTTGTCTCGAAAAAAATATCAAATTGATATTATTAATGTTTTTTTTAACGGTGTTAATGTAAAAAAATATATATTAAAAAATTATTTTGATATATTTTCAAGCGAAAAAACTTTTGAAAAGTATCATACACCACAATATCAAACACCACAATAAAAAATAAGGATAAAAATTACAATAAAAAATAAATTAAAAGGCACCTACAATTTTCTCTCATCGGACAGTGAAATTAAAAATAAAATTAACTTTAATAAAAGAAAAAAAAATCAAACAAATGAGGACCAATTTGAAAAAAAATATATGACAAACTAGGATTGAATGATGGAATTGAAAATAAATAAAACTTTTACAAAAGAACCAAGAAAAAAAAATCAAAAATCAAAAGAATAAGAATTGAAGTTGAAGTTGAAGTTGAAGTATCAATAATAAAGAGAATCAAACTATAACTTTCATGGAGGAGTGAGAAAAGAAGAAAAAAAAGAAAGCCTCACAAGCGATAAACCATACTAATGTTGTTTACATGCGCTGCACCAACAAGAAGATGATATAATAATGCTTCAAACAACACGATGGAAGGGAATTTTTTACCACTAGAAAATGTCGTCCACACCGCCTGAAGTGCATGGGCACCGCACACACCCAACAACCTTTCTTATTTAAATAATAATTAAATTTATTAAAAGATCAAATTGCTCTTAAGGGTAAAATTTTTATTTTATTGTATTTAAAAAATTGGAAATATAGAAATGCTCCTATGTGCAGTTTTTTTTTTAAACTTGAAGGGTGATTAAGTAATTTTATTGTGCTTGCAATTTGAAAGAATACTTATACTCTGGGTTAATCCTTCAATGGTTAATAGGCTATATGAAAAGACTAAACTATCTCTAAGACTAAGACATTTAATTTTTTTTAGAAAGAGCAAAATAAAATTACACTATAGTGATAAAATAATTAAATAATATCTATGGTCACAATGAACTTGTCTTCCATTTTAGCTTATTTATTATTTTTTGTGGACTTGATAGAAATTATTGAAGATTAGTTTAAGGTTTACTCTAAATTAATAAAAAAAAAATTAAAAACAAAGAGCAAGCTGTTAGAGATTAAAATTAATACACTCAAGATAAAATTAAAGTTATTAAATTCAATTTTAAACTTAAATAATTTATTAACTCAAGTTAATTTAAAATAGTATTGTTTTAAGATATATATTTTTAAATTAGAACAATGTTTTTTATAAAAGAAATTAAAAAAATCAAACCAAATTAAAATTGGATCATTTGGGTTGTAAATTGACCCACCAAATTAAATAAATTACATTAATTTTAATCCAATGTAATTTGAAATCTAATTTAAATTATGGAATGACAAGGTAATCTAAAAGGTTACAGTGTGTTTAATAACACTAAATAAAAGGAATCTGCGCATCCACGAAACCCCTAGCCGAATGAGGCTGCCATGGACAGCCACGCAAGCATAAAGTAGGGTCCACAAATAGACGAGTGGGGGCAGAGTTTAAGGAGGTCCATGTTCCACCACA
The DNA here is from genome assembly GCA_019202695.1 of Populus x sibirica. NCBI lineage: Eukaryota > Viridiplantae > Streptophyta > Magnoliopsida > Malpighiales > Salicaceae > Populus > Populus x sibirica. The sequence continues at coordinate 2,606,517 of JAGMVL010001426.1, forward strand.
TTTGCACAGAGAAAAAAGATGGGACCATGCATGATTGCCAGCATGGCAGTAGTGGGGCCCAATGGAGATTGGATTTTTTTGTTAAAAAAGGAAGGACTTTAACGAGAGGCCGTTGTGTGGGGGGTTAAAGTTAGGGGTACGGTATTTACCCATATATATATATATATATATATATATATATATATATATATATATAGAGAGAGAGAGAGAGAGAGAGATGAATGTTGTCTTGGCTGCATGGTAATCAAGCGGATGTTAGAAGATTTTTTTTGAAGTGGTTTTTGAAAATATATTAAAATAATATTTTTTAATTTTTAAAATTTATTTTTGATATTAATATAATAAAATAATTTAAAAACATAAAAAAATTAATTTAAAATAAAAAATTCAATTTCTATTTTACTAAACACCATTTAAATTTGGCCAGCTTGAGGTATCTAAATTTAACTAATCTAAGTTTTTTAAAAGGTCTTACTTAAATTTTACCTAATTAAAATTTGATTTTATTTAAAAAATTAATTTAAAATGATATTATTTTAATTTTAAAAGAACTCAAAAGAAGATATTTATATTATATTATATTATATTATCTCTGATGACACTGACATTTGATGGCATTAATTTTTAAGATAAGCTATGCTGTTAAATCGAGGAGGGTCGCATGGGAAACGTTGGCCAAGATTTGGCAGAGTCTGCCATGATGATGCTGGGATAGATCAATGGAGTTGTCGTTTTGTTTTGTTTCCCAGCTGATTTTACTATGGGAACGTTCAAGTTTGTTGATCAAGATTTAATAAATCTTGATGATGATCATGATAACAACGTTGATCACCATTTGATTTGGTTCCATTCTTGGAGTCCCACAGATAAATTATTATCAACAAGTCTTTTAGCAATGGGTGTTGCTAATTTCATCTAAGAACCGATTTTCATGAAAATCCCGTACCGGATGATTGAGCCCACAATATTTTGACACGTCAATCCCATAAATTGATTTAAAAAAGAGTGATTTAGAGGTGATTTCTTGGATAAATTTAGCATTATTGTAATATTTTTATCAAAATATATTATTTTTGATGTGCATTATCGTATTCTTTGTCCATACCTTGAAATAGGTGATGAGAAATATAAATTATACGAATTCTAAGTAATTTTTTTTATAGCTCAATAGATAGAAATTCAATTTTAATATGTAAGAAGTTAATCAAAGATAGGTTTTAGCTGTCGATTTCTGAATCGATAGCAGCATAGTTTGACTTTTAATTTTTGAATTGGTAACGATGTAGTTTTTAATTGATGATTTTTAAATCGACAACGACATAATTTGGCTCTCGATTTCTGAATCGGTAGCGATGCAGTTTTCACTGTCGATTTCTAACTCATTTTTTATTGTTGATTTCTCAATCGGCAGCGAAACAATTTTTGAATGAATTTTTATAATTTTAAAATAGAAAAAATATATAGGAAGATATGTCTTTTTTGTTCTAATTATCTTTTATTTTTTAAAAAATTTCAAAATAATAACCAAACACTATCTAATATATCAAACTTGAGTAATCTAATAGAGAAGTCATTTGATGAAAAATGATTTGCTTGATGCATGCGAGAATATCTTACATGGCTTATATATATATATATATATATATATATATATTATAACAACAATATCATTATGCACACATAGTTCCAAAGTCGCAATCAATCTGTATTCTCTATTACATGACCAAATACAAAGTTTTGAATGGCTTAGTTAGAAAATCTAGAAGGCACAGTCCATCTACGACGTTTCAAACATGTTTCATAGGATTTTGCAATTGCTTCCTGTCATGGTATGCCGGCATGAAGCAAGTCAATTTCGTGGAAATTTTAGACATTATTAATACTGATAACCTCGAAAGCTCTTGGACAAAATGCATGGCTTGATAATCGTTTGTGCTCTAAATTAGAATTTAGTGTCTGTCCCTTTTGACTGTCTTAGCAATCACCTTGCCACAGAACAATTTTCCAATTCCAACCCATTAGCTAGCCTGATGAAATTCGTTCTTGACGTGCATTTTTTTCTCAGGCAGGATCTCGGATTTCCACAGGCAGGGCCTACACTTTCATGGAATTGAATTCCATTCCCATTTGACATTACCACACCTCGAACGAAATATGTTGTTTGACGATCAAATATTCTCTAACTGATTTCAAGTTTTCAAATTCACGACCTGAATTTTAGCCGATGTATAGATTGAATAATTCATCTCGAAGATTATATAACATATCTAGGGTTTGTTGTTGTGTAATATTTTCTTCCATAGATTCAAGCCACGAGGGACCACGATGAGAGGTCATCTAACACATTTTCTTTATTATTATTATTATTATTATTATTATTATTATAAAAAAGAGGTTTGAATACGAGATTTTTGCCAGTTGAGCTACATGCTCATCGGGAAGAGGTGATCTTACCTACTTAGTTCACAATTTTTGACAACCTGCCTGCCTTGTTAAAAGCTACAAGTTTAGGATCGATGGTTTTAATTAAAGGGACTAGGCAATATCGGTCGATCGTTAAATAGTCAACAACAAATTAGTAAAACAACACGGTTTGAGTAATGAATTCGTGTTTTAATCGAATCCATTCATTTTTCAACTCGAAATTTCCATGAATTCAATGAAGCTAGCTAGCTGTACTATCCAAATTTGACCATATTTATGCAGCCTAACTGCAGCCTTCGGTTTAGGCGCCATGTAGTATCCAAAGTCTCATTAATTACTCGATCGACTACACCACCACACCAAAGTCTGCGTGCGGCTATACACATAGAATAATTCTCTAGTATAGTGTTCGAGAAGATATGTTAATTTGAAGAAATATTTATTTTAAAAATATATTCATTTTCATGTTTTATATCTGTTTCTTCTATTTTAAAAAACAACGAAATACCTGGGTTATAAAAAAACAATGCCAGAATAAAATTACGAGAAAGTATTTTGATGAGTAGAGCTATCAAGTGGAGATCCCACCGTTGAGTAGCTCTGAAAATTAAAAAGAAGAAATCAATGCTTGTTCGGCATCTCTCTTTGACAACTCGTGCCATGCCCTAAACGGCTAAACAGCGCTACCCTCTTGTTTAGATATTATCAAAATAAAGACACATTTAATCAGACCATTCCTTACTTAATACATATAGATCCGAGCTTGTATTTAATTATTAATTTTAGGCACATTAACGGGAGGAACATGGCAATTTTACACAGTACTGCAGTACGTAGAAAATTCAACATATGTGAATTTCTACGAAGTCTCCTCTTAATTGATTAATTAAAATATCAATCAAGTTCCAATTTACTTAATTCCCTTGTCGATCTTAGCTCATTTGTGTATATATTTTTTTTTTATGGGGGCAAGAATAAGCAGATTAGCTTCAATTCAGGGAACAAAACGACAAACAATTAGTCATTTAATCACTGTAGCATCACTTGGCATTTGTTAATTAAACCATGCCAACTCAGGTCTCTATACAATTCGATACTAATAATGTCTTGATATCATATCCACATGGGCAATATCATGAAACTAATGCCTGATCGATTATAAGATAATACGCCGCATAAGGCAGGCCGTACAGACACAGCAAGGCCATGCTACATTGTATTGGTATTTCAAAATCATCATTAATGCTTTAAAGATTAGCCTTAAGTTAAGGACACCTTCTATATATATATATATATATGTGTGTGTGTGTGTGTGTGTGTGTGAAGCTATGAAGATTGAGGAGAAATTAATATTTTTGATGCAATTGCAGTTGGGGCATGGTAGAGAGAGTACTGTTAGGTGATAAAACTTTGAGTGGAAAGGACTCTATAGGTTGGACCATACCTTTCCCATATTTCCATAATGTTATAATTGCTGATCAGTAGAGTCTAGAAGTTAAGCTTTTAGTGAAGTTCAAGAACAATCCCACAAAATAAACTAAGAAATTTGAGTTCAATAATGGTTAAATTATCTTGAAGCTTCGTAAATTACAAAGGGGAAAGAAGAAAATTGATAGAGAAAAGGAAACACACAACAGGGAGATTAGGTAAAGTAGATACATAGATATTGAATGCTGTATTCACCTTTCTCTTTTATTCTAGCTCTATTATTGCATGCATCTAGCCAACCATATATCAACTGCACTTTCGTTTAATCACCACCGAAATTGAAAAAAGAAAACATAAAAAGCAAACAGAAAAAACAAAAGTTGGGAGAAAAAAGGAGATCTAATTAGATATTGGGTCACAACCCATTTTACATTTTGATGATATAATTATTACTTTATTGCTTGATGCATGTTGTCATGATAAATTAGAACAGTACTACAATAGTAATACAATATACTAAAAAAAGAAGAAAGAATTGGTGAGGATATAAGAGGAATCATGTGTGTTTGTGCTTCCCATCTTCTTAAGGCAAAATGTATAGCATGATTTTGACTTGGTTTGTTCTTCGTGGAGTCATCTTTTCTTCTATTCAACTCAAAGTTGATGGAGTATTCCACATGTGATCTCCACCCCCTTTTTAACCCTCAACACATTATGAGAATCTCAATGTCTCTCTCGCACTCATGTACATTACATGGCTTTGTTTTTGCTTTTTGGGAATCTCATTCATCACCCCCACAAACAAATAAAGCCAACCCTTTGAACATGTCAAGCTCACTCCTCTCTCTCTCTCTCTGTAAATTAATGCATATAATAATTCAAAGAGAGAAACGTAGTTGAAGAATGGGAGCTTTTTTGTTTATTAAGAAGCAAAAGCACTAACTTTTCTGTCTTTTTTTTTTTTTATTTGTTCGAGTTGCCAGAGTTTGGTTGTGATGGCTATGTACTGTTATGTTTCCCGCCAGGGTCAGTTGGACCATCATTATTTCTTGTATTGGAAACATACCTTACTTCTCTTCGCCATACTTGAAAAGGCGTTAGCTTTGTATCTCTGCCAAAAATTTGACCGTTAGGTTAGGAGCTAGAAATGTGAGAGGGACGTATAGATATATGCATTAATCATGCATATTTGTGGACCCAATTGGTAAAGGTGTGTAGGGTACACGATTCTCTCTATCTTTACACACATTATTGATTTCTTTTTTTGGATTTGATGATAAGAAATATTTCCGAGATGACTTGGTGCCCTTTTTTTCTCTCCAAATAATCTTAAAGACGGCTTGATATATATATATATATATATATATATAAACCTAGAAAATCAAAGAAATTATCTTACCTCCTTTAACTACTAGCCATGTCTTTAAGATTACAAATACTCTTGCAGTTGAAGTATTGGTTTAGTGATGGTAGGAGCTTGTATTCTTTTTTTATATCTAGATTTGAATCTTATTGTGCACGCTTATCATCCCCGCGGTGCCTTACATGCTCATTGAATTTGCTAGATGTTCAGTGAGCTGTGGGATTAGTCGTGGTGCGTGTAAGCTGGCCCAGACACCCACGTAAATAAAAAAAAATTACAAATATTCTTGTATTATAATATTTAATTATTCACCTCCAAAAATCTCAGTTCTTTTTATATAAGAACAGTTGAAGAAAAAGTGATTTCACTATCAAGAAATTGAATGAGACACGTAAAGCAAGAAAGAAAGATGAGAAGGAGATATCAATAGGACTGGCTGGGTTGAATATAAATGGGAAAAAAGAAGAAGATAAATTCTGCTTAAAGTATACATGTCGCTTTTTTCCTGTGATTTTCTTTTTTGCTCTAATATGGTTTGCTCCTACTGTTTTCTGCCTTTATGTCTCCATGTGCATCCATATGCTTGCTCTACAGACAAGGACAAGTCAATTCACATTCATTTCCTAAATGCTTGTTTGCTTGCAGGAAGATGCTTGCTTCACTCATGCCGGTACCCATTAACCAGAACTGAACTCTAGAAGGACAAGATTCTTATTACCGTGCATGCAGAGAGTGTTTTATTGCTTTCCATTTTTTCCTACAACTTGCGCTCAAAGGTTTTGATACAGCTAATGCAAACATTTGTACTTCTTGTTACCCTCTTGTAGTTAAAATCTAAATGGGCATTAAAATTGCTTTGCTGATATACATCCAAGAGGTTGCCATATAAGATTTGGGAGGCTCGGGACTTGCTATCCCGTTTGAAAGACAATAAATATGATGGCTTTAGTAAGGGAGGGCCTAATTGCAGAAGTTTTTGGATACATGCTTCCTTCTTTAACTTATGATAGTGGTTGAGAGAGTTGTTGAGTGACTCACTGTCATTAAATAAGCAATTCTATTCTCGTGATCAAACTTAGAGGCTTCGGCTACCATCAGCAAAGTTGGATGGCTAGAATAGACTCTTTGGATTCTAGGTTAATAATAATAGCATGTAATTAGGCATATACTAAGCTTCAAGAGCTTTAAAGGCCCAAACATCTGCATAGGCTTCGAGGCTTCGGCTACCATCAGCACAGTTGGATGGCTAGAATAGACTCTTTGGATTCTAGGTTAATAATAGCATGTAATTAGGCATATACTAAGCTTCAAGAGCTTTAAAGGCCCAAAAATCTGCACAGGCTTCGTAGCCCAAATGACAAATCTCAAGAATTTCAGATGTAGGGCAGTCAAGCAAGTTAAGGCCCTACACTATCTAAACCTAGGAATAAGCTTAGCATTTAGCATTTAGCACTCCGAAGAAAGGAATATTAAAACTATGAATGTTATTGGTTTTGGGTTTCAGCTCTTGACATTTAACTCTTTTAACCTTATCCAGGAGGGTTTTTTTTTTTTTTTGGGTAACATTTAAGGGGTGTTTGAGATTTATTATAGGAAATTGCATAATATAAGATGTATATAATTAGGAAAGGTTACTTGGTTTACTCTTTTGTTGTAATCTCTACATTAATTATTATAAACTGCCCTATATATATAAATAGTAAAGGTTAACTAATTAGTTAAACCTTTTATTATTCTCAACTTGATATCAGAGTCTTAAACATATCAATTTTTTTTTCTGTTCTTCTCTCCAATGGACTCCACTCTTGTTGCTCCCGCTGCCATTAACCACCCTCAACCTTCTTCTTCTTCACCACCGGTGCAGACCTCTGTTTCTTCCTTTTTTTTGGACTCATCTACTACTATTGTCGTGCCTACTGCTACTACCGTGACTATTACTGCCATGAAGGCTTCTATTGCGACAATTGTTCTTCTTTTTAACACTCAACATGTTATCTCTTTGAAGCTTACAAACATCAATTATCTTTATTGGTGAATGCAGATGAAGCTCTATTTTCTTGGACAAGGTGTTTTTTTAATTTGTTGATGGTGCTTTTCTGTGTCCTCCTCCTCATATGGTTACTACCGATGACTCTTCTCTTCAGGTTAATCCCTTATTTCTTCGTTGGATACAACAAGATCAACTTATTTTGAGTGCACCCATTTCTTCTTTTTCAATGGATGTACTGTATCTTATTGTTGATTGCCAAACATCGCACTATGTTTGGCATACTATTGAGTAAGCACATGCTTCTCCATCCAATTCTCATATTATGCAACTTCATGACTCCTTTCAAGATCTTCATCAAGGTGATGATTTGGTTACCATTTATTTGCAACAAGTAAATGCATTATTTGATGAATTAACAGTAGCTGGCCGATCAATTTTGTTTGCAGATGTCAATTTGTATGTGTTTTGTGGACTTCGAGGAGAGTTTAAGGACTTAGTGACTAGCCTCTTGACAAGGGCATATCCTCTTTCATATGCAAACCTTCACAATCATCTTCTTACTCATGAGTTTCTTCATAAGAGCTCTTTTCAATCTATGGGTGCTGCTGTCACTACTTCTTTACTGCCCATGCTGGCTCAACCACCATCAGACCTTGTTGCACAACGCTAGCCCTCTGGTTATTTTAACAACAACTTCATTTCTAATCGTGGTAGGGGGCGTTATTATCGTGGTTTGCGACACAACAACAACCACTCAGGGTATGATTACCGTGGGTTCAATGGTTCTTCCAATAACGACTAAAGGTAAGGTAATTTGCAACAAAATAAAAGGAATAATGACACCCAACAATGGTCCAATACACGCCCTTTTGGGCAGAATGTCAGGTGCTAGCTTTGCCATTCCTTTGGTCATTCAGTGCCTCAATGCTCTCAACTTCACAGCTATGGACAACAACTTAATGCCAATCTTCCTCTCAACAATGTCTCCTCAACGAACTCTGTGGAATGGTTTCTGGATGCTAGGGTGAATCAACACATTACTCCTGATCTTGTAATTTTAATCAGGTCAATGATCACTTGTATGTTGGTGATGGTAAGAGCCTTTCCATATCTAATATTGGGTATACTATGTTACATACACCAAAACACACTTTTACCTTATCTACTATTCTTCATGTACCTCATATTATCAAGCCACTGTTTTCTGTTCAGAAATTTTATCATGATAATAATGTCTATTTTGAATTTCATGAGTTCGTGTTTTATGTTAAAGATCTTAACACCAAGACAGTGCTCCTTTCTTGTCAGAGTAATGATGGTTTATATGTTATGTCCGAGTCTTCCTCCACCTCAATTCCTCAGGCTTATTGGTCTCTTTATGTATCTGCTTCTATTGATATTTGGCATTTACCAAGTAGCCCCAAAATTGTCATCATCTTAATGAGCTGCGTAAAAAGCTACTAGGTTTGAGAATCTCTATGCTAGTCAAAGAACAAACATTTTGTTTTTTCCAACATAAGAAAAATATGCATAGATAATTGAGGCCATGATTTAATGTATATGTATTTAATTTAAAGGTTTAGTAGCTTGATAGAAATTGATCTAAGAATTCTCTGGTTTCCTTTCTTTAAACCTCCACCTAGCTAGCTACCTCACTCCTTTGCAACAAGAATTTCAGATTGTATATGTTTTTGCAGTAAAAAAAGTTTTTGAATTTTTTTTTAAAAAAATTAAAATTAATTTTTTTATATTTTTTGGATCGTTTTAATACATTGATATCAAAAATAAATTTTAAAAAATAAAAAATATATTATTTTAATATATTTTCAAACAAAAAAACACTTTAAAAATAACCAACAATACCAAATACTAGCATAAAACCCAAATATATATATATATATATATATAAAAACCCTTGATACAAGGTCAATGAGATGGTGGGCACTGTCCCATTTCATGTCATGTTATCTCAGCAATTATACTTAGGAATATATAAAGGAGGAGCTAAGGGTCCCTGCCCTACATACAATCATGATTCATGACAAAAAAAAAATTATCATAAAGTTATATGTTATTCACAGAACAAATTAATATTTAACAACTTATAAAGTTTTTCAATTTTTTTTATAAATAATAAGTTATATATTATTTTTTAAAATATATAAAAAAAATTACGCACCATCACTAACTCTTTGGATAACTAATTAATTCGACAGATATATGCATGATTCGACAAATGATGGTAATTAATTCTTGCTTTATTTGTCGTATTTCTCCCTTAATTTGCAGCTTTGAAATTCATGGTTGCTGCATTGTTCGGAGCTGTGCTACGAACTAGAGATCATATGGCCATCTCGATTTGCTATCCTGTGGCTATAAATATTCCTTTTCATTTCAGCTATGCTTAAAAACGCATAAATATATCCACCGTTCATGCCAGTTTGCAAGAAAAAGATTGCTGTCTCTTTCCATGACAGCTCAAAGCTTGTGCACCAGTAATTTTATTTTTTTTATTTATTTATTTTTATCAGTTTATGTGTTAGCTAGCTTTTAATATTTCATTGTCAAAAAAGGGATGGCAGAATTATCAGCTCCGATGTATAATTGACTTAGTATCAAGGTTGTCAATTCCGTTTCGGTAGGTATTTCGTTTTTTCAATTGGAACGGAATGTTTCAGTTTCGGAGTGTTTCGTGCGTTTCGAGTTGTATCTTGTTCATATATATATATTCAACAAACATAATTCAAATTCAAGATAAATTAATTATAAATTATGCAATACAAACACAATGCCAAACAAATATAATTTCAAAATTTAAAATATTTCTAAATAGTCAAGATTAAATAGATCTTTAACTTAAAGTAATTCAACTTAAACAAAATATCAAAATATTATGAAAGTAAAATGTTTTAACACAAATATTTTAAATATAAAGTTAGGTCAATGTTATTAAGGCTAATGGAATCTAAAGCATCCCTTGTTTTACTCAAATTCCTACAAAGTATAAATATGAAAAAAACAACATGAATATAAACCATATATATTAGTGATAAATCTAATTTTAAAAAATTAATATTATTGTTAATGAAAATAGTAATAATAATTTTCAATGTTATTATTAATATCATTGTTATAGAAAATAGTAATAAAAAAGAGCTTTTTATAATTGGGTTGTTTAATTAATTAAATTGAATAAGGTTCAATTTGATTCAATGGCTTTTCAAGAGCGGAACGGAACATGTGGAATGGAACCGAACGTTTCGGGCGGAATTTAGCCGAAAAATCCGAACGGACCGAGATTTAAAATGAGATGAAATTTGTTCCGTTTTGTTCCGTTTTTTGAATTGGTATGGAATGTTTCGGCCATTCCGGACGGAACGGAACGGAATTGACAACCTTGCTTAGTACAGGTCCACATCCATGAAAGCAATTGGTGTGTTCAGTTAAAATTGCTTTTCAATATTACTTTCTAGTAATTTTTTTACCATTAAATGCATTTAATACTAAAAAGTAATTTTAATTCACTACTTGAAAGCAAAGTCAATAAAATTTATTATAGAGAACGTTTGAAAATTTTAACAATTTAACTTAGTTTATTTAAATTAATGTGATAGTTACAGTATTCGAGTTAATTCATTTGTTTTTTATTCTAGTCCCAACAACAATTACAAATTAAAAAAAACTATAAAGTATATATGTATCATCTCAAAATAATTCAATAAATATTAACAGAAATCTTAAAATAAAAATAAATAAATACTTGAATATAAAAGAATTGCAATAATAACGATACTTCTTACAACTTAATAATGAAGATGTTGCCTATTCTTCTTGAACCGATATTAGAAATTAATTACTCGTTGACTCTGAAAATTCCAGCATTAAAAAGATAATTTCTCTCCAAATTTCAGCAACAAAAAAAACCCCATCGTCCAGTTGGTATTCCCCTGTTTTTGTATCTTGGTAGGTTGTTTTCATAATTAGAAAAAGGCTAAAGATGCTAAAGATAAGGAGGTAAAGGTTGTAGAAAACAATCCTTCTAATAGCCTTAGATTCCTTCCCAGGATAGAACTCCTTCAGCATAATTTCCCAGCAGGATCATTCTAAATTGATTACAGTTATGACTTATTTTCTTGATAAAAAATGGGTAAATTAACCACTAAAAACTAGTGGCTCTTTTTTTTTCCAAAAAATTATGTATTTATTTTTCACATATGAAAATCTAGACATAAAAGTATTGAATCATAGCAGGCCTGTTTTGGGCCATGTTTAGGCCCAGTTTAGTTGGGTTGAGTATCGGCCTAACCCCTGTTTTGGATCGTGTCTTAGCTTAATTTATACGAGTCGAGTCTCAGCCTAGCTTTTGTTTTGGGTTGGTCCTAACCCAGTTTAAATGAATCAAGTCTCGGCCAAACTTCTATTTTGAACCGAGTTTCGTCTATATATTGATAAAAAACAAGGAATCATTGTCTCCTATAATTTCCTGATTTCCAGGAAACTAACCGGAAAGAGTGAACGTTCCACGCAACACCGCATTTTTGAATTCAAGGAGGAAGTCAAGGAGTAAGCATATCTCTTAATTAACCCCAAATTATTTTCTAAGATTAAATAACACAACGTAGTTGGCATTGGCACGTGGTAATCAATTCCAGTATCGAGCAGCACTTTTGATCATCTAATTTCGCTTCAATCTCGTGCTTGAATTTCTCTATAAATACCACAAGGTAGCAACACTTGTACTCACAGGCTCGCCTTGAAAGCACGAAGCTTTAAGCCATTTGAGTTAATATACTTTTGTCTTGATACTGTATCTTACTAAGCCCTAGCTATCACCATATTGGGTACGTAGAGATGTCCTCTCATGTTTCAGCTGCTCCAAACTCAATCCGAAAGGCCATACCAGATGTCACTCGACGCTCTGCAAATTTCCATCCGAGCATCTGGGGTGATTATTTTGCTTGCCACACTTTCAACTCCATGGTAAATGTAATATATGTGCGTATATAATTCTCTATGATCGATATATAGTATCCAATTTATTCTCCATCATGGTAATACAACTCCTTAATTTGTCCATCGAACAACGAATACTAAGGCTAGTTTTCTAATTGCTTGTCTTCTATCTATAGATTGCAGGGTTTATCTATATATGTCAATATGCATATCAACTCCCTTACAAATTAGTATTATGATACCTGTGCAATTTAATTTTCTTCACAGTTTGATGATCATTTTGAGCAAGAGTTTATTAGGCTGAAGGAGGAGGTGAAGGAAATGCTATATGCTACTACCAACAAGCTTTCGCAGCAACTGAACTTTATCGATGTAATCCAACGTTTGGGAGTGTCTTACCTCTTTGAAAGTGAAATTGATGAAATGTTGCGTGACTTGTACTATCAAGGTAGTGGTGGCGCCTATGTCCATGATCATGACCTTCAAATGGTTGCTCTTCGATTTCGATTACTTAGACAGCAAGGGCACTACGTTTCATGTGGTACATACTGCTTCTCCCGAGATAACTTCTAATTTTTCTCCTTTTTGTCCATTAAATCTCTTGAAAATCAAAATTTCCCATATTTTTTCACAAATGAGGAACGAAATGATGAAAGTGATCATATGGTGCATATATATATATATATATATATATATACACACACACACACACACACACACACACATAGATGTCTTCAAGAAGTTCAAGGATACTGAAGGGAACTTTAAGGTTTGCCTAGCTAATGATATTCAAGGAATGCTAAGCTTGTATGAAGCTATACACCTCAGGGTTCACGGAGAAGATATTCTAGAGGAAGCACTTACCTTTGCTACCACTGATCATCTCAAATCAATAACAACAGACATGTGCCCTCCTCCACTTTTGGTAAAGCTAAGACATGCCTTAGATCAACCCATCCACAAGGACCTACCATGGCTAGGGGCAAAGCATTACATCTCTATCTATGAGCAAGAAGCTTCACATAGTGAGGTTCTGCTCAAATTTGCAAAGCTAAATTTCAACTTCCTCCAAAATATGCACCAAAAGGAACTTGCAGATATGACAATGTAAGTTTTTTGAATGTTAGGTCTCTAATTAGTTATTGTATAATAACTATAAATTTATTATATTGAATTTAATTAACTACAAGTATTTTATTTTTTAATTTTTATTTGTTTTTGTCATTTAGGTGGTGGAAAAAAGTGGACCTTTCAAAGAAGCTTCCTTTTGCAAGAGACAGATTAGTAGAATGCTACTTCTGGATATTGGGAGTGTGCTTTGAGCCTCAATACTCTTTCGCTAGAATAATTATGACTAAAGTAATTGCCATGACATCAGTGATGGATGATGTATATGATGTATATGGTACAATGGAAGAACTTGTACTCTTCACAGATGCAATTGAGAGGTTTGGTTCCCAGAACTAGCTAGTATACATGAAGTTATCAATTAATTAATTAATATACATGAAATCATACTAGTATACATGAATTTCTTTGAACGGTATTCACAATAGGATATGAAATTTATTAATTAATTATAATTACTAATATCTTTCAGGTGGGATATCAGCAACATCGATCATCTCCCAGAATATATGAAGTTTTTTTACAAACAACTCTTAGATGTTTACAAAGAAATTGAGACGGAGTTGGCCGAGCAAGGAAGATCATACAGGGTTGACTATGCGAAAGAAGCAGTACGTATACTGTCAAGTCAACCCTTAACTAGTTTAAAACTTATTACAAATTAATTCACTGGAAAAAACTTTGAATTTTAGAAGCAATCAGAAATTGTTTGCATATATTAATCAATAGCAACCTCTTCTTCTTCTTCTTTTCCACCTTATGGTGACATTTCAATCAATGGAAATTGTCTTGAAGGCATTGAAAAATATATTTACATAATAAATTTTTTATAGTCAATTTTATCATAGTAGTATTCTTCTTGTATGTTTCAGATGAAGAAACAAGTTCAAGCCTATTTTGTTGAAGCAAGATGGCTCCATGAAAATTACATGCCAACAATGGATGAGTATATGCGCATCTCATTGATTTCCTCTGGCTATCCCTTGCTCACATGCATATCTCTTGTTGGGATGGGAGATATTGCAACAAAAGATGCCTTTGAATGGCTAAACAAGGATCCTAAGATTGTTAAAGCTGCGTCCGTCATAGCCAGACTCATGGATGACATTGTATCCCACAAGGTGTGTGTTCTGTGCTTTCTTTCTAATATATTGGATCGATCTCCGACTAATTTCTATTGAATCCAACTCTTTGCAGTTTGAACAAGAGAGAGGTCATGTTGCCTCAGCAATAGAGTGCTACATGAACCAGCATGAAGTTTCAGAGGAGCAAGCATATGATGAGCTACGCAGGCAAGTTGTGGAAGCATGGAAAGACATCAACGAAGAGATGCTAATCGGGCCTGAAGACCATGTGCCGATACCCCTCCTCACTCGTGTTCTCAACCTTGCCCGAGTGATGGATGTCATGTACAGAGATGGAGATGGGTACACAAATGCCAATGGAAAAGTGAGAAATTACATTACTTCATTGCTCATTGAGCCAGTGCAGCTAGCTACTTCGAGCTTATTAGCTTCATAGGCAACACTATTAAAGTGTAATTTGTAATTTTAAGTGTCGTTAATTATTAGGTTTGATGAGTCAAAGCTCCTTCTATTGATGAAGCTTATGTGCTCCTAGTTTTCATTAAATTAGTCTCTGTTATTTAGATATCGTACCTATAAGGCTATAGTTTGTGCTATCTGATCTTATATCTTTATCTTGAATGTTTGGGAATATAATAATAGTTATGATTTAAAAATATTTTGAACTTATTTGTTAAAGTGTTATATGATTTTATATCTTAATTTATGATAGGTTGCATGGAAGACTGAAGTACGTGATTATTAACACCTATTTGTTTTTATTTTTCAAAAGTATTTTAAAAAAATTAATTTGTTTTGCTTTGAATTAATTTTATTTTTTTAGGTTTTCAAATCATTTTAATATGTTGATATCAAAAATAATTTTTTTAAAAAATATATATATTATTTTAAGGCATTTCTGAGTGAAAAGTATTTTAAAAAATAATCGGTATTACTCTTAAATATCCTTTTAAAAAAACTAAAATCCATCCGGGATTTACTATGGCCCTTGATATAAGTTCTTATTCATTGGAGCAATGTAAATATGTTTTTATCCTTGACAAAAAAAAATTGATTTAGCCTATCATCGTGGTTAGATTTGTCTTTTCCAGATGATACATTAATTAGTCATTGTAAAATTAATTGGAGATATCATGACCTTTTTCTACAAGCAATAAAATAATTATTTTGCACTTAAAAGCAAAAAAAGTTAAGCATTTGGTGAGGGGCTATTTTGCCCTTCCATGGTGGAATTTAGAGCTGTGAGTTATCCTCTTTTTAACGGTATGGTGCATGCTCACGGAGGAGGTTCGATTAGGCTACGGTGGAGTTTTTTTCTTTCTTCTCTTTTTTTTATTCGATTTGTTTTCTATGAGGTTATCCCGATTTTATAACCTAGGTCGTGAATTTGACTAATTAACTCGAGTCACTTTTTTAATTCCTTTTCTAATTGATATTGGTTTAATTGAAAATTAAGTTTTATAATTTATTTTGATTTTTTTTATGGTGTTATCATAGTCTTATAACCTAGGTCACAGATTTAACATATTAACCCGGGTTGACCCAAGTCAATCTAATATGTTGTTATCTTAATATTAAAAGAAAATATTATCTTGAATTCTTTTTAATCAAATTATGTTTTTATGAGTTGTAATGACTGTTTTTAGACTCGCATAGTCAACCGGGTTATATCAAGTCAAGCCTCACACGATATAAATTTTTTTCTATTAGAAAAAAAAAACTTGCAATATTTGAACATTTTTTTTATATTCAAGAAAAATTTGACCTAACTCGAAATGAAGCATGAGTCAATAATCTGGAAACATATTTAATAACATTACAAAATAAACTAAAAGGGAAAGGGATAGGAATGGTATATTAACAGTAGCTATAAACTTAAATCCATTATGGATTATCATAGTAAATTTATGATTTTGCCCTTCAAAGCAAAAAAAATTAGATTTATTTTTTATTTTGATTTTTATCATTATTTTTTTAATTAATCTTTTTTGTTTTTGATCTTTTTGTGTTATTGATTTTTTTTTTCAATTTCATCATTCAATATTTGACTTGTTAGGGATTGAGTTTTGAGGGGTTTTATGTATTTTTAGTCTAAGAATTTAGATCACAGGTTTAAAAAGTTAATGTAGGTTGATATTCTTCTTTTTGTTTATTTTCTCTTTCGATTTTATTGTTCGACATTGTTTTTTTTTTAAAATCGACTTTGTGGTTTTTTTCAGTTTCTTTTTTATCGAGTTATCTTAATATCATGACCTGAGTCACAGGTTAACCTGGATTGACTTGATTTTTATTACTTGGGTTATATGTTAATCATGTTAACTAGGGTTAACTCAAATTATTTTTTATATGATATTGTCCTTTCAAAGTTTTTTCTTTCCAAGATGTCATGATTACTTTTTTTTTTTTTACATTATATCTATTTACTATTATTTTTTATCATTTAATTAAAATAAAACAAACTTATTAGACTTGGTCTGTTCTATAACCTGAATTATTGATTTTTCTTCTTTCATTAAAACATGATTATGATGTCCATATATCTTTTTTAATGGTAAGGACCCATGACGTAGCACGGTATAATTTAAAGGTTTAGTAGCTTGATAGAAATTGATCTAAGAATTCTCTCTTTCGGTTTCCTTAATAGATTGGGTTATTTAGGTGCTTAATTGCCTTATAATTAGACTATTTAAGATGAACTTTGTAATATAAAATATTTATTTTCTAGATTTCCACTCAATTTCATTCAACTTTCTTAATCATGAATAGAACCTGCTCGGCTGCACAGTCTCCATTCTGCATAGCTTTCCAGCAGGATCAATGTCAATTCTGCATTTTAAAAAGGCTTATACAATTGTTTGTTTGAGTTCTAAATTGATTACAGTTATGACTAATTTTCATAAAAGTTTGATTTTCAATAAGTATACTCGTTGGGAAGAATAGTTACAAATCTCGAACACAATTAGTTAATTTCATTTTTTAAAAGAATTTAGGGATATCCGCATAAAAACAAAAATAAATATACAAATTTAGAATTATAGTAGACTATTAAAATTTAAAAATAATATCAAATTCAATGTTCTTGACGAAGATCCCACCAAATATTTTATTATCATGATAATCACTAATTAGTAGAGTGAATTAAATCTAAATTATTTTGAATATATATCCTTGTGTTATTTTTATTTTTAAATGTATTTATAATAAAGTGAATGGGAAAATACAAGGGCGCATACATACATACATATATACATATTGTTAAAATAAATATTAAACAATGTACTTCAACCTACAATATTTTAAATATTTAGATTAACTGATTAAACTAGATTTACCTCTTCCATCCAATGAAATCAAGTTATCCCACAAAGGAACCATCTAGGTGGTGGCCTAGTGGTAAGAGCTTGGGACTAAGGGGTTTGCTCCCTCTTAGGTCTGGTTCGAACCCTATGGTTGCTCATATGATGGCCACTGGAGGCTTACATGGTCGTTAACTTCGGGGCCCGTGGGATTAGTCGAGATGCGCAGCAAGTGGCCTGGACACCCACGATAATCAAAAAAAAAAAAAAAAAAAAGTTATCCCACAAAGGGAAAATAAAAGCTATCATAGCGTGACACAAGGTATGAAGTTTGAACCCAGTGGACAAGAATCAAAAGCAAGATTTTAATTATTGGAGACTAATATGAAATCAAGTGAAAATTGGAGGAGTGATTTGTAATTCGTCCAAAAAAGCCGTAAATCCATTTGAAGCTTATGGGGTTTGTACCTTCCAACTACAATCATCTCATCTCCCTCTCTCTTTTTCTTACTTTTTTGTTTTTTTCTTCTTCTGATATCTAAACCATAAATGGCTGTGTCCACCGCCTTATCCATAGCCGGTGCAGGTGCCGGAACTCGCTTCTCCGGTGATTTTCAGCAGCTGGGGCGTGTTGAAACTAGGCTTTCTCAAAAACCCAGAAAGCATTCTGGCTGGTTATGCCTGTATAGGCACCAATTACCTCATTATTACAAGTGCTTTTGGCAAGAATCCAGAACCGAGAAATTGAGTTTCAAGCAAAGTTTAGCTCTTCGTAAAGATTCTGATGACAGCTTTCTCTCGGTATGGTGTTTCATTTCTTGTTGGCTTTTGTTTGATGTACTGTTACTGTTGGAAACTGTAGAATGTGAAAACTGAAGTTTATGATCTTTTGTTGTTTTGTACTTTGGTTTGTTTTGTTTTGGTTAACTTGATCATGATATTTTTTATTTGGGTGCTTGTAAAATTGAAGAAAGTTTTAGAAAGTTTGAGACTGTATTTGAATCACGTGTTCTATTGTAGTTTTGTTGTCATATGTACTGCTTGACTTGTTTTTTGTGTCATTCCTGAAATTCCCAATTCTTGTCGCGAGAGTCTATTAGATACCATCAAACAAATTGTTCAAGTTGGGAAAGTTTTGAAATTCTACACTTTCTTGCCGATTCTATTGACTTGCTTGATGTGGGAATGTATGAAGAAGCTTGGCAATGAGATTTAATGAGTAAAAGAATTGTGCTTTTGAACTTCTTTATGAAGTAGATTTTATTTTTGTGTTGACTTTTGTGAAGAGACCATGCTGAGTTTGAGTGGTTGTCTCCTCCTTCATTTTGGAAGAAATGGTTGCTCTTTTTGTCTCATGTCTTACCTCTGGTTGTAAGCCTAAGAATCTCATAATTTCCTTTAAATGATTCTTTTGAATTTTGGGAGAAGCTAACGGAAATCTAATTTGCACTTTTATAGTCAAAATAGTTGATATGTGCTCATTCAAGACTTTAGTCCAAGCATGATCCAGCATCTCATCTAATGTTTTGCTACTTGAGAGTACATGACTCTTTAATTTGGAATCAATCCCCCACAACTCACATTTGATTTTGTTCTTCCTTTACAAATATGTTATACCTTAACCATACTTGTGCATATAGAAGAGTCCACAAAGTGGATGAATTTGTCAGTTACCAATTTAAACATACAAAATCTGTATCTCCACATTGTGCTGCCGGCGAGATTCACATTCATTTGGTGATTCGCAGTTTGTCTGAGAGATTCCAGTTCTGCTGTTTCCTTTAAATGTGATGAACCCTGGTTAGATTCTAGAAATGGTTGCTCTCTTATTCTTAGTTATCTGCCCTTGTTAATGTCATAAACCTGTGGGGCTGGTTTTATGTGGTTACTGTATTTCATGTCACTATATTATTTTCAGTTTTTATGCATGGTATTTGCCTTTTTAATGGCCAAACTCTAGGGTAATGATATATTGCTTACCAGTAATTTGAGGATGACTGTTCTATGTAAAACACATTCCAGCATAAATAAAACTAGAGAGGTGAAAAATAAATCTACTGTTATTTTCTTCATTGAATCTAGTGCATGGGGTTTCTTTTCTTTCTTTCTTTCAATTTTTTTTCCCTGTTAAATGCCGGAGCCCTTCCTCAAGTTTTGTAATTTTGATTAGTCAGAATGAGATCTAGCACCATGTTTTTGCTTCTGTTGTTTCCATTCTTCTTGTGTTTATAGTTAAGGCATTCTACATTACAAGCATAAGATGCCAGACAAAGTGAGAGATTTCAGCTTCTTATTGGAGTCCAAAGGAATTGATATTCATTAGGTTAGGGAATTCTTACTATCACTAGAAATTGAATTGTTTACATGGTCATGGATACTGAAAGAAATTCTTTCTCATTTTGTTTTGATTACATGCTACTGTAGTGATGGCTGGAATTGGAAGATTGTTATGATTAATGCATAATTATCTATCTGCTTATTGGATGTTAGGGTGAGTGCTTCCAATACCTTTGAGGCAGTGTTCCTGACATGATTGGTATCTTTGCAGAATGTAGAAGATACAGATGAGATGTTTGATGACTTATTCAATAAATATGGAAAAGTAGTCTTTAGGAGCAATGACAATAAACCTCCTACCGCAGAGGTTGATGATGATGCTGAGAGCTTGTCATGTAAGTTCATAACACTCATATTTAAAATCATGGTTATTGCCTATGTTTTACGTAAATATAGTAATTATCTGTCTGCACCTAGTTTTCCAGCTACGCATGTGCGTTTTGGCTGATATCAGGTATCTTATTCTTGGATATCTAATTTTGTACTATTGTGCTGTATTGTCCTAGTTCTGATTACAATTATTGTAATGATGTTAGTTTGTTCAGCGCTGTTAAAGGACCCTTGTTGTTGCTTTTACTTTGCTATCATATCATTTAATTACATCATTGTTCCATTAAAATATTAAAATATTTCTTGCCATCTTTGACATGGTACATTGCTCAAACCAACGCTGTTCTGTTTTTTTCACAAGTGCTGCTAACAGGCATTCTTTATGTGCTTGAAGGTACTTTAATGCGGGCAATCATGTTTTTAAGAAATTTGAAAATGAAAAGTTGTTTTTATGCTTAGAAAACGATTTCATTATAACAAGATATGCATGTCTTTCAACTTCTGCCACGTGTTGGCTGAGTTGGTGTCATTCAGCTAGTTGTGATGTCATTCAGTTCTCTTTGGACTTTCATGTTTTTTGTTCTTTTATCCTTTTTGTAAATGATTTGTGTGCTTCTGAAGTTCACTGGGTTCTTTTCTGAACAAGACACATATTGCAGTTATGCACACAGGCCTAGGTAATCTACATATAATCCTTCCATTTTTATGTAGTACACCTCTGATTGACAATGTCTTGCTTCTTTTCTTCTGTTCTAGTTGCTGTTGAAATGGCCAAGGTTGCAAGTGATGTTAAGGCTTCAGATATAAGGGTCCTCTTCGTAAAGCCTCTTGTGTACTGGACTAGATTTTTTATCATTGCAACAGCATTTTCACGTCCTCAGATTGACGCTATCAAGTATTAACTTCTATTCATGTCTTTTATCTTTTTACATCTGGTTGATATAAGATTAAAGATGTCAATATTTGGAGCAATTCCTCAGATGATGTTATCTCCCCTTGTAGTTCCAGAATGAGGGATCTTGCTGAAAAGAAGTATGGAAAAGTTCCATCTGGGGACACCAAACCCAACTCATGGACCCTGTTGGACTTCGGTGAGTTCTTGAATGACAATCCCAGTGGCTTCTTTTTATATGAAATTAACTCAACAAAGAAACAAACTAAAAAAAAAAAAATGAGTTTCACGGTTATGAACATAGCCATATCCTCAATTTGCGTACAAAATTGAAAAATTGAAGAGGTTGTCGTGTGCTGGTCAACTGATTCCAGTGGCTCTTTATTTTTTCCTGAAATATTAGTATTTAGGGTACTTCTGGTATTGGTAATCCAGAGTCTTTTCTTCTCTTGATAGATTTTTGGCTGGTGGTTGGGCTTGTGTATTTTCACTATGAGAAATTTCTTGTTGTTCATTGATGTAATTTAACTTGTATGTTGTTCCAGGTGATGTAGTAATCCACATATTTCTTCCTCCGCAGAGAGCGTTCTACAACTTGGAAGAATTCTATGGTAATGCAACACCAATTGAGCTTCCTTTTGAGAACCAACCTCCATTTGGCAGATGAAATAAGTTTTGCTCAAGGATCCGATTGCTTTTGACCATCTCCACATGGCTGTGGTGTTTGGTTGGCAAACTAGGCAAATTTCACCTCTGCCTGTTTGTGCTTTGCTTGATAGGCATGCAGAGGCTGATGGGTGGAATAGAAACTTCTGCGAGCAGTCCTTGCTGAAGACATTCTTTCACAAATTTGTAATGGAGTAGGAGGGGGGCGGTGTCGACATCCTTAAAGTATCTCTTTTGGCTTCCGTTGCTGCAGAGTGTACTCAAAGCAGTATATGTGAAAGCCATGTGGTATGGATAACATGAAAAAATGAACGTATTGCCAACCATAATAGCAGTTTTTATTCTTCAAGGAAGCTTCTTTCCTCCTCATTCCCAATGAGTTTTAATGTTTATCGATGACAAATAAAATGAAGGATACCAAACAAAGGTTTCCTTGGAATTTAAACATTCACAGGATTCCTGAACAAATGCAGAAACAGAGAGTTTAGCTTTCAGCTGATTAAAAGAACGACATTTAATTGTATGACAGTGATTGTTTAGTTATATTCGTATAGAAACATTACAAGGACCAGTAAGTATACATCTGATTTCAACTCTCTACTGGTAATGTGTACGGATCCGAACCAACTACTAACATGGCTAAGTAGATCTCAACACAACACTACCACGATCTTACCAATTTAGACACGGAACGATCCAAGCCAAAGTAACCTGTGTTTCACATATCCTCAGTGATTGTAGCTCAAATGCTCTCTTCTCATACAGTTTTGTTGGAGAACCACTGTAGCGTCAAAACCTGAATGAAGACTGGTTAAATGGTCCATACAAGACAACTATAGAGATCATCCAAGTCAGTCTCAGTCATGAGCTGATCAATGGTTGCCACCTATTTAAAACAGTTGAAACTGATTCCTGCAAACACAGAATGAAGACATGTCTTTAAGAGACAGCATAAACACGTGTGTTGTATAAGAACATTCCTCCCTCTCTACAATGTTTGCAAGTATATAACATACAAAATGTATGTGCATGCATGTGGATTCGTGCATGCACATGCAGCCTTGCTTATGTTTAAGCCTAGAACGACATCTACTATGAACCATAGAGGACTAGTTAGATATAAGAGGAGAATTACAATTACAGCTGGACGTATGTTGACTGCCTTGTCCAGGGTCTGTGAAACTCAACTCCATATCGTGAGTAGCACCAGGCTCGTAAGCTTCAAGAAAACTAATCTTTGCCTTATTTGGTAAATCATGGGGATGAACAAATGGCACTCCAGGAGGCCATCCAATCTCCATTCTTATGTTTGCACATGGGCTATCTAGGGCATGAACGTGATTCTCACACTCTTTCAGGTTGCAGAATCTTAACTTGATACCCTTTTTATCAGCAATGTCCTGAACTCTTTCTTTCAGAACCCTCTGGGCCTCAAGCCTTAGCCTCTTTGAAGGTGGTAGAGGTTTGCATCTTGAATTATTCTTCCTCCTCCTCATCAAGGGCTTCACAGATCCTGTACCAGCATGTCATCGATCCAAGGACCTGCTGTTAAAAACTACTCACTAAGGACTATTTGAACAAAAAAAGAAAGGTGAAAATCCAAAATGAAGATGAGCCAACAAACAGAAATGGACAGAACATATTATCAGGACCAGCCATAAAAAACCTTTATTGACCAAACAGTGGGATGCTGATTTCAAAAACTCTACATTTGTCAAATGGCATTTACTTTCTTCTTATCCCAAAGAAAACAAAAAATTGATGCAGGAGGACTGAGCTCACAACAGAAAACGAATAACTATGCAACACAACAGAAGAAAGCAATTAAAAATCACAACTATTGCTCCACCAATCGATGCTATTTTAAGAAACTACACAATTCCTAAGCAGAAAGTTTTGTCCGCACCATACAAAGAGCCTAACTAAATTAGAAAGACAAGGATAGCATGCCTTCCACAGCATAAGGTTTGTGCAATAAATTTCTAATGCATTTTAACATCTATACTAATTTGCTAGTTGAAAAACCAAAACAGGAACATTATGGGAGTGCTGCATACCATCTTGCGCTGTAGGGAAACTGAAACTCTGGAAATTATGTCTGTTAAAGAGCTGGTCGGTAGGATGTGATCTCTGCATGAAATCATCCACTGGTATTGGTAGCTGAAATTGAGCTTCAACACCATGACCAGCTGCTCTCATCTCCGAACAATTGAGACTGGTCATGGATTTTGGCATAAGTTTAAAAGCCAAAGAACAGCGTCCATACATGCTACCCTGCATGCTATTAAACTCTGTTCTGAGCAGTGCTGGGTTGACATAGCCTGCAGTTGCCTGGTAGAGGGCAAGACCAGGGTATACAATGGCTTCTTGAGGACCAAGATCAACATCCACAGGAACCCACCGACCATGAAGGTCTCTTATGTGTAAACCTGGCTTATCTGACTTGACAAGAGATATTAGGCTTTTATCCACTTGGTGCTCATGGTCTGGATACATAACCAGCTGCCCGTCCTCATGGGCTGTTAAATTATGATGTTGTGTGCCCTGAAAAGATGGCCTTGCATGACAACAAACAGACAACACAGAAGATGATATTTCCCTGTTTCTCAAGGGAACATTATCAAGTATTTCAGTGAATGGAGAGCTACGCAAACTCAAATAGAAGCTGATGGCATCCAGTATATCCCTAGCTGCCTTTCCAAGCAGGCAAAAGATGTCAGGCAAACCTCCTGGAGGAATTTCCATTGAATTGTTGGGCTCTATAGGAGTGAGTCCAGGTCTATAATCATATGTTTCCTGCCATAGCTGAGGATCCATGTAGTAACCTGATGTCTTGCACCATTCGCGAGAATCATTAGTGTGAATCATATCTGGAGCTGGAAATGATGATCGTTGATGGAAATACAAGCGAGCAGAATCCAAACCAGATCTTAAGAGAGCCCCGTCACTTGATGAAAACTGAATGATGGCGGCAGAATATTGAACAAGCGATTGTGACAAAGTTGTTACTGATAGTTTGTAAGATTCAGAAGGAAGGCCTTCAGAGGGTACTAGATCGCTAAGCTTCACACGACCCAAAGGTGGCAGGCCATTGCCTGCCATGAAACTGTCACTGTGATGGTTGCCTGAGCTTAAACAGAACCAAAGCACCCTATGAACAGCAGAAGTGAACTACGGCATCAGTCACAATCCAAAAACTGTTAGCCATCACGTAAATAATCAAAACTTGTTTCAGTTGCCTTGAACTTAGAAACTTATTCATTTAAAATGGTCATCTAATCTCAAATGAAAAGACATGTTACAGGGAATTTTGCAGATAATAACAAGAATGCAGACATCTACAGGTGTTATGAAGGGCACTTTGGTTTTTCCACATGAATCAACTGTGGCATGCCATTTGTATTTCCAGTTTTTTCAGCAGAAAATAACACTAATTTGTCAAATGATTCATTTATCTTCCTAAATGAAACAATACAACAAAAATAAACTACAGAAAATGAAATAGTAATGACGATATAATATGCTTTTACAGAACAGTAAGCTTTTCAAAGCCCACATCATTCAAACAACATCCTCTAAGTTTTGTATCATCAATTTCAGCTCATACCCACTTCCTAAAATCACATTTTCTCTTGCAAAAACCACCTCTTGAGTTCCCAATTATCAAGACCCAGTTCCTACTCCTAGCTCTAAAACCTAAAAAACTCATCTTCCATAGTGAAATAAAAAATTAACTTCCCATAAATAAACTGCCCCTTTGAACATCAGCTATGAAATAGCCCTTTAATGCATATCCTGACCCAAAAAAAATAACAATCTTCTCTGTTTTTCTATCAAAATGACCATCCTTATTTCCATTTATCAATAAAAAGCAACAATCCAGACTAAAACTAACTTCAAAATCAGAACTTTTTAGCACAAACTTTGTCCACAACTTCACGAAGTGGAGAGAAAGAAGCCACCTTTTTCCAAAGAAACTAAAGACGTTGGCTTGAACAATCAAATGCCAAATTGGGTTAATTCTGGATTAGGGTTTTGCAGAGGAGACAGAAAGGACTTGGTGGGTCAGGAGTTAAAGACAGGAAATGAAAGAGCCCTTTCGCTTTGTTCAGTTGAGGAACTGAAGGGTAAGAAATTAAGACATTAGGATGACAACTTGGTAAATATTGCTGGATTTGTTTTGGTTGATCTGGCTGTGACTGTAAGATAAAGCTGTTAAAAAATGTTTGCTGATGTTTATGTATTAGCCAGAAAGAGAAAATAATATAAAATAAAATAAAAAATATGATTTCATTTATTAAAAATGTGGATGGAAATTTAATTTTTGAGGTATTTTAAAATGTTTTCTTATAAATTTAGTGATATCAAAAGGTGCAAAAAAAAATAAATTTTAAAGTGTTTTAAGAATAATTATTAATATTTACTTTATTAAGAAGATAGATATAACGAGAAGAAAAACAACATGTAGAAAATAAAAAAATATATTTATTGTGCCACCTATCTAGGAAGATTATTCTTAGATATTTATTCATAAGCAAAAGAGAAGGATATAAAGATAAATTTAGCTATAACTCATTAACGTTGACCAGAGAATGCTAAGAGAAAAACAAATATTAAATAAATCTTAGGTTGCACTTCTTGAGTATTATTTTTGTCCGTCTCATCTTTCTCTTTTACCATGATAAGTCATTTTTAGTTGGTTTGATTTTTATTAAAAAAAAATAATTAAATTGAAATTTAAAAAAAAAACTGAAATTTGTTCAAACTGACCAGTTTCGGTTCGGTTCGGTTTAGTTTTTTAGGACAAAAACCAATTCAAACCGGTTTGGCTCGGTTTTTTCCGGTTTGGCTCGGTTTTTTTTGTTTTTTTTTGTTTTTTTTTGTTTGGGTTTGGTTCGATTAGGTTTTTTTCGGGTTTCGGGCTTATAAAACCAAAACCGAATCGAACCGGTCAGTTTTTTCAAAGTTTTAATCGGTTTAATCGTTTTTTTTCACGGTTCGGTTTTTTCGGTTATTTGTTTTTCGGTTTTCTCGGTTTAATCATTTTTTTTTATTTATTTGTTCACCCCTACCCTTTTATATATATATATATATATATATATATATATATATATATATAATTTAAAAATTATTTTTATTTTTATTGATATCCACTATTATCCATAATTTTTCTATCTCCTATCAAACGTACATAACACTTCATCCTTCAAGTTTTTTTTATATATCTTTAACACTCCAAATCAAACACGACTTTACATAAGAGGAGAAAATACAATTCAAAATATATTTAGAATAATTACTCCACTTAAGGAGGCAGACGCTTGGTCTGATTTTAGCTCTGTCATGGTGAAGATGGGAGACATGGAACCACCAGCTGGTTCTCAAGGGAAGACATGAAGGTTTTGCAATGTTGTTACAAATTAATTAGTCTTTTATCTTTCTCTTTATCAGTTTTTTTTTTTTTTTTTGTAATTGAACTTGTGTGTGTTCTTAGAGTTCTTGATTGCAAAGCTCTTGCTTATCTTTTGTATTATTAAGGAGGAAAATGCACTCAAAGAGGACAAGTTTTAGCTAACGATGCCACTTTAGTTGGTGACGATTTCGCCTTGGACAAAAACATCTTACTAGTTTACTAGATTTGTAGCATGTTGTCCGTCGGCTGGGAAAAAAAAATTCAAAGTAAAAATAAATGTTTAGGGAAAAAAAAAAAGATTTGAATTATTGGCTCAAAAAATAATTTAAATAATATGATTTTAAAAATGTAACAACAACAAATAAAGGATAGAAAAAATAACAATGAAAACAAGGTTAAAAAACTCGATTTGAGCCAACATAGATTCTTAAATAACTCGATAATGAAAGGAAAAATTAAAAAAAAACAATAAAAAAACCCTAGTTAAACCAAGTTAACTCACAAACTTTACGATCATGGAAATAAGATTGAGATAATCTTATAGAAAAAACAAAGGGAAAAAAGTTCGAAAACTAATTCCTAATAAATCAAATGAGAACATGATAACTTCACAGAAAAAAAAAATGAAGGTTAAGCTCAATCTCTAGCAAATAGAACATTGAAGGATGAAAATTAAAGAAAAAAAATATAATTTAAAAACATCAAAAAAACTCTATCCGAGCCCACTCAGGTCAAGATGCAAAATCTTTATCCAGTCGTGATACAAGGGTAAACACGTTAGAAAGCAAATTGAATAATATCATGAAACTCAATTATCAAACAACTTAATGTTGAAGGACAAAAATGAAAAAAAATAATTTAAAAAGGAAATGAAAAGAAAATATAAGTCAACCTGGGTTAACTCACAAACATCATGACCATGGAAATGGTGAAATCCTTGAACCAGGTTCCTTCAACAAATTTAATTCCTAACTAATTTAATTATGAATGATGAAATCGTAAAAAAAATATTAATTTAGAAAACTTGTCAAAGGAAAAAAGATAGCAATAAAAAGAATGAAGATGAAATTTTATGGAAAAAAAACTCATAGAGGATGAAATAATTAAAAAAATATAATCGGGATAACCTAATAAAAAGAAAATAGAAAAAAATAATTTTCAATTAAAAAAATTAAATTGATTTAAAACAATTGAAGTTGTGGGCATCAAATTTGAACACTAGACAAGTGTTGAGCTCCTTTTTTCCTTCAAACATTAGGGACTGAATTGCATGAAAGAGATTTAGCCCCTGTTCTTTTTTTGGTGTCTCAGTTTTTTTTTCAATTTAATCCTTTAATATTAATTTTTTAAAATTATACTTCGTAGTTTTTTGTTTTAGCCTAAATATGGATATCCCACAATGTCAAGCAAAAATTCCAACACTCATTTTATGCTTGATTTTGCAAAAAAAATAAAAAATTATTGATCTAAAATAATTAAGGGTTAAGGGATCAAATTTTAAAAATAAACAATTCCGAGTATTGAAAAAGATGGGCAGATCAATTTGGTTGACTCGTGCAACGAATGAATTAGCTTGTAGAAAGAGGTCGTCGCCTTTTGGTAGCGCATACACCTCTTCTGATGGCTCCAAAACACCGTTAATGGTTGTATTTGAACTGTCACGATGAGATCTTTCTAGTGGTTGGCAATGTGCTCATAGTGGAGCGACAATGAAGCTCATATGGCATTTTCTTTCTTCTCCTCTCTCTTTTCTCTTTCCACTCCACAGAATCTGCAATGTTTTATCAAAGTTGAAAGGTGTCATCTGATTTTGTTTTGGCATGAAGTCTAGTTCTTATTTTTGTGATTGCTATTTGTTTTGTTTTGCATTATTTTTTTATTTGTTTTTTTTTAATTTCATCCCTCAATATTTTGTTTTATTTATTTTTTATATGAATTTTAGACCTTGATCTATTGATAGCTATTTTTTTTTAATTTCATCTGTTAGCATTTGGTTTCATTTTATTTTTATGTCAAATTTGATCCTCATTCTTTTGATTGCTATTTATTTTGTTTGGGATCTTTTTTTATTGATTTTTTTTCTAAATTTCATCCATCAGTATTTAGTTAATTGAAAATTTAACTTCATGATTTTTTTGGATTTGTCTTATATGAGGTAATCTCAGCCTCGTGACCTGGATCACTGTTTTGGAATATTAGATTGAGTTGACTTCAGTTTTTTTGTAGTTTTTTTTAATTGATTTTTTTTTTAATTTCATCATTTGATATCGAGCCGATTGGAGATTGAGCTTTGTAAAAGTTTTCATATTTTTCTCTATGGGATTATCTTGATCTCATGTCCCGAATTGCAGGCTTGACAGGTTAACCTGATTTGACTAAAAAAAATTGCTTTTAAAAAAAAAATGAACTTTTTTTTTTCACTTTTACCCTTCAATATTAAATTGATTTGATTTACTTTTATTCAATTTGTTTTACTTTTATTCCATGAAACTAGTTGAATCAATTATTCACTCAACCTTAAATTTCTCTATTTTATATAAAAAAAAAAAGTCTGGCACGTGTCATGGGGCCACCGATCTGTGGTGTAGAACATAAACAACACGAGTGTGGCATTACCTGTATGCATTTTGGTGTGGATCTCCAGAACATTTTATGAACTGAACTCTGCCATGTGCAAATATAGATTGAACAAGTGATGAGGGTGGATTTTTCCGACCTTTAAGATAGCAAATGGGACTTTTTCTGGGCAGGTTGTTGGGCTTGGGAGTGGAGCCATTGAATCCGATTGTTGAATTTGGACGTTCTGAGTATCTGAAAATATAAACCCCCTTAGATATTTAAGTTAATATCAACGATGATGAAGGAAAAACTTAATCAAGTTAGAAGGGTACGTAAAAATATGCCGCTTTTCATCAGAAAACTCTGCCTCCTTCGATTACCTTGAAAATTAAAAGAGTCGTCCAAGCACTAAGGGGAGCTTCTCTTTCGACATAACACGAGCTTGGAAATGGAAACCCCAAGCCCATGGCAATATGGCATGGCTTTGATAGAAAACTATAACCATACAAAGAAATACCTACTCGTAAACTTTCTACCTTTTCACTATAAATCACTATACATAATACCGTCTGGGGAGAGCTTTCGTTTTAACAATCCCATATATTTTTTTCACCCTAAAATCAAATCACTTTAATCTAGTAAGGTTTTAACCATGCAGTTTCCAATTGAAGCATTCACTGAGGGAATCTGGGTTGGAATTGGACCAAACTAAAACGTTTCAAGCTTCAAGCTGTTGCACGCCGGAAGAGGTTTTATTTCAATCTGAAGACCCTAGGTTCGATTCACATACAAATTTCATTTGAATTTTCGAATCTTGATTCCATCCTTGGCCTTCATTTCTATAATTATCTTCCAACCATTTTACGTTCTCGGCAGCATCAGTCACTGAAAATCTCTAGTGGGATCACTCTCTCCCTTAGCATAGATTAATTTCAATCAGCCTATATTCACTTGTCCGTAAAAAGCTTTCGAATTTCCTTCCCCAGCAGAAGCATGATTTATTATTTTGGGATAGCTGAGCATCCCATTTCATCGGGAGATACCTCGAATACTAATTGTCTTATACACCCAAGTTCTCTACAGGTTTTAATATATCTCAACTGATACCGTGACCCCAAACTCCAGTCCTTGAGAGTTCGCAGGACTTATTCGATAATACTTGCAACAGAGAGCTCAGCAAACTTCGAATGGCCGGATATTCCTAACAATCTTCCGATGGCAATTCATAGTAATATTAAGTTAGCTTCATTTAATACCTTCAAGAAAAATGCAGTGATGCATTCTTAATTCGTCGAAGCAGGGAAAAATACGTGGAGAAAACCAAAATTTCCATAAAGGAATAAAAAAACACAGCCTATTCAACATACTTGAATATTAACTACAGCCTCCATAAAACACAGGAGCAACAGAAGTATCAACCACTAATCCATACAGGGCAAGTCAGTCAAAAACAGAATAAAATCTTCACTATTACATCATTCACAGCAATCAAGTCAGGGAGAGCAAGAGAGAAGGTGGGTGGGAAAGGAGGGGGAGAAATGGTGAGAGGAGTAAACATTACCTATGGCTTACGAGGAGGAGAACTGCTGCTGCTACTGTTACTGCTGCTTCTTCCTCTCAAGGGCCTACAAGAAAAAGATTTCCCATGAGTACAGAACAGAACTACAACCAACAGGAAGTAACAGCAGTATGATTCAAACTTCACAACAAGCCAAACGCCTGGACAAAAAATCCCTTCAAGTTTCAAAAGCAGTTATTTAACTAATACATCCAATATGACTGAGATTGAGTAGATAATTATTGGTTACATTCATTACATTCAAGTGAACTATAAAATCTAGAAAAGCCAAACATAAACAGAGAGAGAGCTCTCACTTTCCACTTTCTTCAGTTATGCAACTTTCTTTTGCATGAAAATCAAGTTAAATTGACTATAGAATGACCCTTACACAGAATGCTAGCACATTTTAACTATTCTTTATGCATCCCTAGGTAGAAAAAATTTTCCATGTCTGCTAACATCACCAAAGATCCTTGCATATTAAACACACCCTTCAAAATTAAGCTTATAAATCATAAAAAAACCATGCATTGCATAATGGATTTTGACATCGATACCACATAATTGATAACTAAGAAGCAACACCCATATCAAAAACAAAAGGTTAAAATGTGTGCTTATATCCTAATTGCCTTTTTCAGTGTCCGGAGCACTCAATGCCTGGAGTGATGACAGATGCCTGTGACCTCTAATCCTAAGGTATTGGGTAAAACTTCTGTTCTATACTTCTAGGTCATTCACAGTTCTTTCAGTGAAGCCCAGGAATTAATAATAATCTGAGCAAGTGTACACCAGTAACTTCCATACCCTCTTTCAGTCTTTTTCCAAACAGAATCCCCAACCCCTTATCCCTCTTTTTAAATAACAATAATAGAAAATTTTGAATGCATAGTGGTCATTCAACCAACATGTGCATATGTGAGCAAAACATGGATCTTAATGAGTTACAAACAATGAAAGGACAAAATGGTCCTAATATGGACATCTTCTATCAGACATGAAAGTCATGTAAAGAATAATGGAAAAATCTATACAGACTAAAAGGGAAGAAAATGAATTACCTTCTAGGACTGCGACTCCTTGATATCTTGCGAGTTGCCTGTTACAATTGAACAGACAAAACCAATTAATAAAAATAATGAAAAGGTTCTTGCAGGAAAACACAGAAAACCTATAGCACCAACCTTGCGTGGACTAGGTGATCCAGAGTATGATGAAGACCTCCCACGCCTTGCACCTGGAGCTCGGCCCCTGCCATATTTAAACACCAAACAGAAAAAGATAACATGATGAGAGACATCATATGCAACACCGAGGAATGTAACAAAAATATTCCGAGATCATACGTTTGTTTTACAATGACATAATAGAATAGGAGGTTCAATCAAATATTGCTATTCATTTTCCAAAGCAAGTAAAGCATATTCACTAAGTCTGAACCCAAAACTAATTCAAAATGCCCCTTATGCGCTAGCATGAAAGTGTCAAACAAAAGAGTGCACATTATATCATCAAACTTAGTGAAATTCACTAAGGACTTTAACTTCAAATTTACACAGATAAGTGTAGGAAAACCCACAGACATTAGCTTGAATAAATCTGACAGGAAAGAAAGTTGAGGGGAAAAAAAGGGAGATAAAATAATATTTACCAAACAAGGTTTATTTCAGAAAACAAGAAACTCATATCTTGGGTATTTGATGTTACCTTCGTGGCGAGAGTGACCTTGAGCGAGAACGAGCTGGTCGACGAATTGGAGAGCGGCTACGTCTACGGAGTGGAGACCTTCTTGGAGGACTACGAGCTCGTCGAGGAGGTGTGCTGTAGTAAAGGAAAAGGAATTGTCAAAAGTTATTATCCAAAGTATATAAAATTTGTATTTATTTACAACGAAGAAAACATATGAAACAATGGCTTTGAAGAATTTCAGGTTTTAGATTGCAGTAATTTGATAGATATAATTACCGCCGCCTTGGAGGAGGAGAACGCCTACGCACAGGGCTACCACGCATCCTTCTTGGTGAGGTCCTAGGGAGAGATGACAATGTGGCATTAGCTTCAAAATACTGATGATATAACAGAACCAAACATGTAATAGATAGTCAACTACCTACCTCAAAGGGGACCTATATCTCCTTGGAGGTGAGGATGGAGAACGACCTCTGGCTGGTGATGCAGGTCTCCGCCTTGGAGGTGTCTCACCACGACGATAAGGAGACTCTACTCGACGACGACCAGGAGAATCTGCACGTCTGCGTGGTGGAGAATCCAGCTGACGTCTAGGAGATCCACCCCTTCGAGCAACAGGCGACCTCCTTCGAGGTGAAGCCAGAGGTTTCCGATGGGGAGAAGCTGACATCATCAACAAAGAATAGTGAACACAGGCATTAATTCATGATGATTGTAGAGAATAAATAAAATGTGTAGTGACAGTAATCTCATACAAGCCATACGTTCTCTTTGCCTTTTGGGTCCATCCTTCTCAGCATCTGCACTGGCATTATCAGTTTTGGGAGCATCTCTCTTTGGAGCTGCGGCAATTGGCTTTGGGGGTGGTGAAAGCTTCTGTCGTGGAGGTAATGTGAACTTTGCCCGAACGACATTGCCATCAATTTGAGCCTGCATGGAGGCAATTTACAACATTAATAGTCATATTATGCTTTTCTTGTCACAACTACATTTAGTACCCATGTCTAGGCATGACCTACCCCATCCATGTATAGCAAGGCCTTTTCAGCATCCGCTCTAGTCTTAAACTCAACGTATCCAAATCCTTTAGGAAGATTAACCTGCTCAAGCATGTAATTACACCTTAAAAAACACATATTCTACCGATTACAGAATAAAGAACAGCTTTTATAGACTTACAGTGCGATCCATTGCCAGCTCCACATGTACAACTTCACCGAAGTTGCCTGAATGAATGAAACATTAGTTTGCTATCAATGATCAAGAAATTTTGCACAGAGTTCTATTACTATTAATGGATGCTTTGGTTAACAAATCATTAAGGATTCCCTTAACAATTTTATCCAAGAAGATGCAGCAAAATACAGAAAATAACCATTAATTTCATACACTTGATAGCTGGAGTCGATCCATTCTTCACTACTAGAAGCTTTTAAACAAATACCATTGCAAATCTCAGTTACTGAGGCAGGCTCACATTACTGTCTAAGCCTAGCAGTAATACTGTGATAGTCCATGTGCATTAAATAGTAATATGCAGCCTTGGTTAATTCATATTTAGAATACTATAACTTCAGAAATGAGGACAGAGGGGGGACCGTGTCCATTATGACAACAATTGAGTGACTCAACCTCGAAAACAGTTTTTTTCCAAAAGAACAGTGCCCAGTTCTCTTTCCACTGATAATGTTGCATAGCTATACATGTATACATTTGTATGCAAGCATTCAAATATTGCATGCATGTATCAATAAACACAAAACTGAGATACATTTACAATTAGACAAGGCATACATGAATACCAAGGCACAAGTATCAACCTATTCAAGCAACAACAAGGGCTAGGAAAGAATACGTGTGTATGTGTGCATTCAAATATTTACATGCTGTTGCATGTCAATAAACAGGAAAGTGAGATCCATTTACAGTTAGACAAGGCATACATGAACACCAAGGCACAAGTATCAACCTATGCAAGCAACAACAAGGGCTAGGAAAGTAACAGAATAAAAAGAAAATCTTGCAGAATACATAACCGAATAAATACTGAAATACTAGTTTCAGTCCAGACCACAATCCCAATCAGAGACCAACTGCCACAAAGTATAAGACCAGTATCAATCAACCACAAACCAATAGTCCATCCACATAATGCAACCTCCAGCACATTTTTTTAAATTCATAAAAGAAGCAGAAAGAACTCACTAAATATTTCTCTTAGGTGACCCTCATTCACGTTCCTGGTCAGAGAGTCAACGTGCAGAACAAGAGACTCGCGAATTGGTGAAGCTTTCCTGAAATGGATGACAATGCAAAAGATCATATATGGTAAGCAATAAAACCCACAAAAATAAAGACTGTAAAAACTGAAGACCCCCAGTTTGCAGATATTATAGACCAAAAAAATAATGCAGAAAACAATTTCAACAAAAAAGTAGCATATAAATTTACCTTGGAGGTGGAGAAACCTTTTTAGATTGTGGTGGTGGAGACCGACCTCGCCTAGCTCCTTCAGCAGGACTTCTTTCAAATTAAATAAATGAACAAAGCATATGTCCCATGTTAGAACAAAATAATACAACAAACCCCAAAAAAAATGTATAAGAAATAAACTCATACATGACTCAAGATACAAAAATACTCATTAATCTAAAAAATGCAGAAATTTTACATCAACAAGGACCACTTTAATGAATCGTTGATGCTCAGGCTTAATGGTAAATGAGGTACCAGTTATCAATTGTGCTTAAACACCCTTAAAATATATATTTTTCCAATCAAAAGCAATCTTAATAAGTTAACTTCCAGTCCATAAATTAACCACAAAAAATAGAATTTTAGGTTAATAAGTAAATTGAAAGAAAAAAAAACATTAGGAACACTTGATAAATAATCACAGTTACTCTCCATCAAAAATCCCAAAAAAAACCTCACATTAACTATCACACTCTACATTAAAGATAATCATGTTTTAATTAACTCAATCTGCCAAAAATCAAAATCATCATCAAGAACCCTAAATGGAAAAATCGTAAACTCATTCCTTAATCGGATGCTAATGTCAATGAATCATCTAAAATTCTAAAAACAAACTAAATTTAACAAGAAAAAAGAAACAGGAGCGGCATAATTGTGAATTCACCTTTTGCGAGGAGGAGGGCTTCGGCTTCCAGAACTGGCGCTGCGAGAAGGAGACGAGGAGGAGGAGGACAAGGACCGAGAACGAGATCTGGACCGGGACACTGAACGAGAGCGAGAGCTAGAGCGAGAATCTGAACCGGAGTAGGAGCGGGAGCGAGAGGAGGAGCCGGAACCGGATCCTGATCGCGATGTAGGTCGGCCTCTCGTTGGCTTCGCCATGACACAGAGAGGGAAATGGAGAGGGAGAGGGAAATGGAACCCTGGATAAACCCTAGCGAATTTGGGGATGGAGACAGTGAGTGAGAGGGATAGTGTCCGGTTAGTGGTTTTTATTTGTGGACCTAAGAAGAATGCTGGGCCTGCTTTGTAGATCCAAAGGCTTTATAAGATGGGGAAAAAAGTGGTTAAATAAATAAATTAATTAACTTTTCATTTTTCTTGAAAAAAAAAACTCAATAATATATTTTTAACAATAATAATAAATGAAACATTAGCCTAATAAACTTGAAAGGTTGTAAAAAAGATATATATTTTTATACAATGAATCCTAATAATAAATGGTTAGCCCATTAAATAATAATGTAATTGGTATGTTTCAATCATTTGTTGTCAAGAAATTTGTCAATATATAGCCCCACAGATTTCGTTCTTGTTTTTATCCGGATGGGCAACTTTTGTTTATAGTCTATTCCATAATTATTAAATTTTATCTGAATTGAATTGGTTTATTATTATTAGTTATTAGCTCGGTTTAAAGTTTGACCTAATTAAGCTTGAATTATATAAATTAACTTGAATTAATCTGAAAAAAAAAATTATATTTTAATATTTTATATAGATATATACCATATATAACTATCTTATAATGAAAAGATTAAAAAAAACATTTAGAAAAGTTAAGAAAGATTCTATAAATATATTTATCTCACATGAAAAAATTAAGAAACATTTAATGAGAAAATTAAGAAACATTTAATGAGCTGTAGGCTATAAAAAAAAATATAAAGCCAAGTATTTACAAATTAATTTTATATTTTTTAGATTTATTAAAAAAAAATTAGATCTCGGTTATGCCGGATCACCCGGGTTTAACCGGATCAATTGCAAGCTTGAGTTTTGACCATTTAAAACCTGGTCAAAACCCTGAGTTACCCGAGTCAACTCTCCAGGCCGGTTTTTATATCTATGCCCATGATTGTGTCCTTCAAAAATTAGAAAGAGAATTGATTACAGCTGGTTTTTCTGTTTTTTGGCTTCAATTTACAAGTCAAGTGTTCAAGATATGGATTGACATTTCATTGAACTGTGTTTCACAAAACCAGATAAACCGTCCAAGTTCAAAAACTCTCATTGTTTGAGCAGCAAATACCAAGACCAGTGCAAAACACAATATGTATACAACAGAATCAACAGTTAAAGATGGTTCAGAACTCCAAACGTTTGAGCCACGCCTTGGTTGCCTTGGTTTACTTAGGTTATTCCATGCTGGCTGGAGAATTCGAACGCCTCCTTTTGGCTTCATTGTCACCGAGGTGCAATGAAACAAATATGTCTTCATCGCAGCCATTCCTTAGCGAAGCAAGATTCTCAGACACCTCCTTATCTGATACATTGTTTTGATGCAGTGGGGACTGCCTGATGAAGCTCGGAATGAACTGGTGTTCAACACTGGGAGTCAACTTGATGCCATCTTCCAAGTGAAAGTTAGTTTCCATTAGTGATGATTTTGGGATACCATTTTCAACTTCTGAAGGTATGTGCTCAATTTGAAGACCCAATGATTCCAATTTGTCATCCATTCTGTCATTTGGAAGCATTCCATCAGGGGGTGATGAGTCTCCTATAGTGGAGCAAATTGCAGTTGCTGAGGCAGCTCTTTGTTCTTGTACTGCAGCTGCAAACACAACACCAATGAGAATAAAAAGGACAAGTGTTTAGATAAAAAGATAGATAAGAGTGAGAATCAAGAAGAGGCTATGTAAAAACATTTCCAATTTTCAACACAATCTTTTTAGCCAAGTCAAAACATGATGAGCTTGAATGCCAGACGGGTATAAAGATAAAAGTTAAAAAGAAAAAAAAAGGGTATCGTAGAATATCAGCCATTCGACCTAAGACAAACCTTGAAGCCCTTCATTGGTAGTGATCAGATCAAGTTCAAGATGATAGAGAAGGCGTCCAAGATCAACTCCACTAGTCCAATTCTCTGGAGGCTGGCCAACTTTCAACTTAAGTCGACCACGATTAGCAGTACCACCCCATATGATCCCAATAGGCCGAGGCTTCTCACCGTTCTCACCCTTCATTATGATGAGGCTTCCACTATCTCCTTCAAGGTCAAAAGTCTGCTGGTTCTCACCTACAACAAGAAAGTCAGTTAAGAAGCATATGCCTTTCTCATCATTGTACTCCAGGCCATAGGCAAATACAGTTCCAGTTGTCAAGCCAGAACTTCTTCCAACCTTCATCACTTGCTTCCCAATAAGGTCACTGATTGGACATTGCAAATCTATAATCTTGACATCACCAATTTCACCTACACCTTTCACAGATGTATTAACAGTGGACATGTCAAAATCATCAGTAAATGGGATAAACGCCCCATCTGCTCTCACAAATGTTTCTGCAAGATGCCAAACAATACTCTGTAAGTGTGCTGTTAAAGGTTAAATTGAACCATTCAACCATTGAGGAGTCAGAGATGAAAATGCTGTTTCCAATTTAAGAGCATGTAGAAGAATCCTAAAGAGAAGATCCAGAAAGAAAAGAGGGAAGAAGAACAAGGAGTTAATTGGACTCATGGAGCTTAAAAATGATGCTGACATTTGTTCAGAGAAGGCATTGAACCATAAAAATCTTAAAAGAAAAGGCAGCAAGAAAGAGTTCAAGATGATACCATTAAGCCAAGCACAATAGTCATAACAAGCATGTTTGGGGAAAGAGAACAAGATATGGCATATTTAGCACAAGTTCACTGCCAGACACTAGTTAATTATCAGATAAAATAATTAGATGTTGAATCAGAGAATAACCACAGCACCAATCATGTGAGCGCATTGCTTCTTTGTTGTCGGGAGAATCTGGATTTTAGTGGGGTACTTCAAACCAAGTTCTTAGCTAGGCAAGATGCTATACTATAAAAATGAACTTATATCAAACACAAGAATACCACACTGAGATTCCTATTAGGTTTACAGTTCTACAATGACATTTAGTGTAGCAAGACTCAAGATCCATCAGACTAGATGAGATGATTTCATTAACGACAAAACCATGATTAATTGGTAGATGAACAAAATGGATAAAAATAGCGACAACAAATCCATTTAGTCATATCTGTGCATTTATGAAGTTCATAGGGTTTAAAAAATTTGTTCAGTGACACTTTTCTTAGCTTGGCTGAACACAACTCAGTAAGCAGAATGGTTCAGAAAGAAGACTAGGTGTGCAAATTATGCCTATATAGATTCATTGGAGGGTAGCATCAGTTTTTATCATTATTCAAGCTCTCCAATTAGAATCATAAATTTGGAATCTGCTTACCAGGGTTTATTCCAGCAAATATGCCATACCAAAGATCATCTGTAATAAATGAAGTAGCTCTCTCCACTGCACCAAGATTCACACCAGGTCCAAGTGTCGGGGGCAAAGGATGAAACATTTTCTGATTTGGGTAATCCAAGTCAACCGCAACATGCCTGTTAGTTAGAAAACCAACTTGTCGACTGCCACTTTGGCTCCTCACAATAGCACCCAAGGTTCCATAAGTCTCCTGGCTTGCTACCTGTGCACACGCAACAACTCAGATGTACTTATCCCCATCAATTATATCAAATAAAAATTATATATATTTAGAATAATTGTGTCAAGACGAAGAGACAGACATAATTAGCACCACATGAGTGCCTTGCTTGTCCTTCCAATTATAGACATGATCAATTAACAAATTGTCCATTAGATCAAGTTCTTCATGGGCATATTAGCATTGTCAATACAATGTTTTCAGATGGCAAAGTGCTGCCTCAAGTTATTCATATGGTTACCATTTTCGTTCCTCTTGCACAATGAGGGACCCAAAATATTTTCCCAGTTGTTCAAAACAATACATCTCATGTGTGAACAGATATATCCAAATAGGATAGGCTGCAAGAACTTGCAATTACCTGGGAGCCTGAACCGATATACAGACCATCACCGCGCAAGTCATTCACAATCTCTGTGTACAACTGTTCTTTGGGAGTTGGCTGAGGTGCACCAAAATAAGAGAACTCGACCACATCAACATCACACCACACACCTCCTGGTCCCTGTTTAGAAGGATATATAATATGCAGTTTAAATGCAAATTGTTCCAAGCAAAATAATAAGTGGCAGGTTGAGAAAATATCACAACAGCCAGCCACTCAGAAAATCATTATATCAAGGATGAAATAACAAAATTTAGCATCCTTTCTTACTTCTAGAGCATTTGGTAGACATTGGACGGTGCTGAGCCATTGCTTGTGAACTTTCCTAGAGACAAAAACAAGAATAGCTGGTATATCAGTAAGCACACCTCGTCGAATACGAAATCCAATCGCTGTTCCAAGACTGTAACACCGAAGGATCTTGCTATGAAATGCCCTTATAGTCATGAGATCAAGTAATGTTGTTGCTCGCTGCCCTTTAGGAAACTGACCAAGAGTTTCGGGAAGAATCCCTTTCTGCAGATTGGCAAAGTAGTTTGCCCTCTCTTCAGCGGCATCACTTAAACGGCTGGACGTGGGCCATGAGAAGTAAGCAGCATTACTCTCACAATGCTGTCCAGCTGAAGCAAAAGGTTGAAGAGTTGCAGAGCCTACTGAGGTCAGTCTAGGATGACTGCAATAGTTTCTTTCAAGAGCTGATTCATCTGATGGTGTTGAAACATTGCAGTGCGCTCTCATGTTATTTCTGCTACGCTCCATCTTCCAGATTAACTAGAGAAATAGCACAGAAAAATTGAACAACGGAGACTTTATGAAATGAGAAACAGCAATGCATAAAGGGAGCATGAGAAAATGAGCATATACAATAACAGTAGCAAAATTTTGAAAACAACAAACGAAAGTCACATGCTTTACCCATAAATCAAAAGGTTGATCTATCACAAGCTGGAAGAGGCGTTAAAGCTTCGTACAGACATGAGAAAAAAAATATGCTAATGTGTTGATTGAATGATCTTGCGCAGTCTTCAATAAAAATAAATAGAATACCAGAAAATAAGAGCAATTAGAGAGGTCTTTGCAGAACAACAAGGCAGCGAACAAAATTACGAATCACAACCCCTACATTCCCTATTCTACGTATTTCTTAAGTGAAAAGGAAGCATTGAGCGCATTCATTTCTTAGCATAGATTATACATCTTGTGGGCTTGTAACAACTTCAACTTCCCCTTCATATGGAAACTAACTTACATCAGATCATCCTTGAACCCCTAAAACACAGTGTAACACATCTTATACCCTTAAACACAGTATCTCTTTATACATCCTGTACTTAATTAGTCTTCATGGTAGTTAACCTTGTGTGAAATTTCCACTTCTCTAGAAAAAACCTTCAAAACTTTCAAAAAAAGACCCTGGAACAGGGGTATATCAAGAAAACACTAAGATTTACAGTAGGCCAACACTGCAACACACAAAATTAAAGCAGCAGGAAATAAAGCAAACCCAGGAAGTCAAGAGGCAGATATATACCTTTTGAGCGTACAATCACAAACACCAATCATTTCATACATGATAAAAAGAAATTCAAGAAACCAACAGAAGTAGAGAAAGAGAGGGACAAGAAGGATTAACTCACTGTTTAGCGAGGCCAAAGGTGGTAAAGAGATGGCAGCATACAAGAACAAGATTAGCAAGTCCAATTTGGAGAGATAGTAGATGGCTTAAAAGAGCCAAACCCACATGGTTTTAAGAGCCCAGTTGAATGAAGAATCTGGCAAAAAGGTGCAAAGGTTGCCAGTTTGCACTATGTGCAGCAAAGTGGTTGATGCTACGGTGATGGTTTGTATAGAAGAAGTAGCCCATGAAAGCCATAACAACATAAATTATGTACATGGCAAGGTAAAGTTACTTCTGTTTGTAATAATTTAATGAGGCCCTATTATATATATATATATATATATATATATAAAGAGCATGTACATTGGTGGTTGGGTGGGTGTTGTTTGTGATGTGGATGGTTCCATGGTTAGAGCTCTGGGGTCTATGACTTTTGCCGTTTGATTAGAATAATTCTGTGTTTGATTTGGTCATTTCTGGTTCTGATAGAGAGATTTATCCCATCTATTGAACGAGTTGTTCTGTAGAAAACTACAGACAAATTAGGGTAGGTCCGTGGCCTAGCATTAAGAGGCACAAAACATGAAGCTTGACTGACCACCAGTAGGCCGTTGTGATTCCCTTCACTGCAGGCTATAGGCACATTACAGGATCTAGGACAGTATCAGAGCTGCGTTACTTTGTCAGAAATGACATAAATTTATTCTGAAATTGCCTTGGTAAGGGGAAAATTAATCTTAAATAATCTTTGTTTTTTTCACTCAAAAACTTTTAGTTTTTTTAAATTTAATTATTAATTTAGGGTGAATAATCAATAATTGATAATAATTTTATAACTTTTAAATTTTACTATAAAAAAAAGTGAAGGAAGAGTTTTAAAATTTAATTTTTTCCATGGCCTTTCTCACCTTATTTTTAAGGTTTTTATTTATTTTTATATTTTTTTTTTCAAATTTAGAACTTATGTTTATATTGTTGAAAGATATTTGATTTTTATATTCTAAACTAAAATGATGTTATTGGAATACTGTGAAGCGTAGGGGCGTTCAAAAAAACCGAAAAACCGATTAAACCGAGAAAACCGGAAAAAAAAAATAACCGAAAAAAACCGAACCGTGAAAAAAAACCAATTAAACCGATTAAAATTTTGAAAAACAGACCGGTTCGGTTTCGGTTTTTTAAGTCTGGAACCGGAAAAACCGAACCGAACCGGAACCGGAAAAAACCGGAAAAAAACCGAGCCAAACCGAGCCAAAACCGAAAAAACCGAGCCAAAACCGAGCCAAACCGAAAAAACCGAGCCAAACCGGAAAAAACCGAGCCAGACCGAGCCAAACCGAAAAAACCGAACCAAACCGGTTTGAACCGGTTTTTGCTCTAAAAAACCGAACCGAACCGAAACCGGTCGGTTTGAACCCGATTCAGCTTTTTTTTAAAAAAAAAAAATCGGTTTGGTTACTTTTTTTGATAAAAACCGAACCGAACCGAACCGTGAACACCCCTAGTGAAGCGTATGATATACATACTAATTACTTGTTGGTATAATTATGCATTTTGTCTTTCTTATTTAAATATAATGTTTAGGCATAATGCATGTTTAGTTTGAATTAAAATAAACAAAAATATTTATTTTTTATCTTATATAATTTAAATATTTTTATTTATCAAGTTACTTTATTTCAAGTTTTATATTACTTTGCTTGCTTGTTGTGGAGCCAGAAATTTATTTATAAATATTGCTGGCTATTATCTGTATAATTTATATTATATTTTTAACTCGAGAATTGGTTTTTCCAACCAATATTGCTTTGATAAGTACCACCTCGACAGTGAAGATTCCACCATCACTTTCTGTAGTGCATAATGAGAATTCTAAAAGTTCAATGGATTAAACTTTAAATGGTGACATAATAAAATGTTGATTTATGTACCCACCTCCAACT
This sequence comes from Populus x sibirica, assembly GCA_019202695.1. Classification (NCBI taxonomy): domain Eukaryota; kingdom Viridiplantae; phylum Streptophyta; class Magnoliopsida; order Malpighiales; family Salicaceae; genus Populus; species Populus x sibirica. The sequence continues at coordinate 2,650,520 of JAGMVL010001426.1, forward strand.
TGATTAAGTTCTTGTAGGGAAAATGTTAAATTTGTCAAATAATGAATTTAATTTTATTATTATGATAGCTTTGGATGTACGGAATCATAGTGATTTTGTGTATTTTAAAAAATACATTTTAAATAGATTAAACAATACACAATATAATATGTATAATTCAATCAAGTGTTTAAAGGCACTTTGAAAAGCTTTTAACGAAAAGTTTAAGGTTGAAGTTGTCATTATGAAAAGGTTCATAGTTGGCAAATCTCTAAATCTAAGAATGACATTAAAGTTATTTGGTTAGATTTATTCATGTATTCAACATTATTTACATATATACTACTAATTACATATATAAAAAGTTAGTGTTGTGAATAAATACGATATAGTAAGTTATAGGTAATAAGATTGAGTTTTAAATGAAACTGCTTTATGACCCCTCTAATCTTTTCTAAAAACTTTGAAAATACTATTTATACGATACTATTTTTGCATATAGTATGATTCATAAGTAAAATTATGATAATTGAATAAGTTATTATGAATAAAATATTCAACAAAACAACCCAAGAAAAGAAATGACTGTTAAAGTCAATATTAATAAGGTTGATTACCTCGCTGATGAAGTTTTAGAAATAATCATATTTGTTGTTTTTAAAGTCAACTTGGTTATGCAATCTTGAGCAATGATAGGTTGATGCTAGTACTATAAGACATGTATGTGCCAAGAAAAACATATTTTCCACTTACAAAAGAAATGGATGGAGAAAACATATATATTGAGAACTCATCAACCTTAAAGGTTTTAGATGTTAGAAACGTCATGCTGAATATAATATCTGGAAATTCTCTTGCCCTCAATAATACACTGCATGTTGTTGAAATTAAAACAAATTTAGTATCTTGCCCTCTATAATATAGTTCAACTAATAATATTAGTGGTTTCCTCTTCGATACAACCAGTTGGACTCTAAATATTTTGTTATAAAATATATTTTATTTTAACATATTATATATATATATATATATATTTCAAATGATAAAATAAGTTTGATTTATATATTATGTTTGATTTCAATGAAAGATACTTGTTTTTCTATGAATGCATAAAATATATAAATTAAATACATTAGCTAATTAAAAAAGTATGCTTATTTTTTTATTTTTTAAATTAAAATTGGGAGACCAACACTAAAATAAATTATCCCGAATATATTAACATGAAAAATTTTGTTTTTGGTTATTTTGAGAAAAACAACGTTGACTACTAAAAAATCAAACATAGTTGAAAGTTTGACGGGTCTGAACCAAAACCCAAACCCGGAACCCATTTCTGTCCATGAAAACCCGAAACCAAAACCCTACTAAAACCTTCTCCATCTCTCCTCCCATGGCAACTGTCTTGCTCTTCAAGACATAACAGCGCCAAAAGAACACTTTAAACCCTCCACTTTCTCTTAAACCCCAAACCCAAGGTTTCTCCATACACCATCTACCATTTTATTTCCTTACACAGTAAAAGAAAAAAATGGGAAAAACAAGTGAAATTGGAGGGCTAATCTCAGCAATAGCAGCTTCCTTTTCCTTTTCTCAATCAAATTTTGTTTCTTTTGCTGATGGCCCTTTTAGTTTCTCTCCTTTCTCTTCTTCAAACCCTTCTCCTTCCCCTCAATCTTCTTCGCCTTCTTCTTCTGTACAATCTCAGCCGTCCACTTTGCCTCAATCAACGGCGGCGGATAATAGTGAGCCTGCTCCTAGAGCTCCTAGGAATGATCACCCACGAACGACATCTGCTGGGTTTGATCCTGTGGCTTTAGAGAGAGGTGCTAAGGCTTTGAGAGAGATTACCTCTTCCTCTCATGCTAAAAAGGTTGAAAATTTATTGTAAAGGAAGTAGTTTTTTTTGCGGGATTTTGCGGTTGCTGTAAGGGTGCCTGTACTTTTTTTGTGTTTTTGGTGGTGGGATTCATGGAAAATTTGTGGAAATGGGGTTGTGTTGTTTTTGCTGGGTTTTTGGAATTGGAATTGGATTTTCTTTATTGGGTTTTTAATTGGGGGCATTTTTGAGGAGTTGGTGAAAGTGTTTTTTTTTTTTTTTTGAGATGTTTGGTTGGTGGGTTTCATTGGGTTTTGGAATTGTTTTGTGGAGTTTCGATTTTCGTTTTGAAGTTTTTGTTGTTACTTTTAGTTATAGAGACGAGTGGATAGAGAATTTCGAAAATGGAAAGAATTGAATTGAATTTTCCTTTTTCCCGCTTTTGTTGCCAAGAAAAATTAGCGTTTAAGTTAGTGTTATCCGGATTGCATGAGACTTGACAAAATTGAACTGCTTTTAGTTTTCCATTTCCCGGCCTTTGGATTCATTTTGCTGTTGTGAAATTTGCATGCTCGAAATGGTTTTTGAGGGGATTTGTTGATTATTTATGGATGCTGAATGTGGATTTAAATAGTTTCCTCAGTTAATGGATGAATGGGCTAATAGTGGTGCTTCTTGTTGGTGTAGCTCTTTGAGACTATAAAGACGCAAGAAGCAACGAGGCAGGCAGAATTGGCTGAAAAAGCTGCAGAATTTAAGGCATTGCAAGCTCAGGCTGAAACTGTAAGTTACGATATGATGTTTTCCTTTCTTTTTTTAATTTTCATCAAGCTTGTGACTTCTGAGGCCTCTTGGTTAGTCATTAAATGGTTGGTGGCTCAGAACTCCTTGAATGGTTGATATATACCTGAAGCCAAAGTGCATCTTTGCTTCATGGCTTCTCTGCTGTTGTTTTGTTGGAGCCACGTTATTTTTGTAGGCCTTTGAAATAATTACATGACTGACCTCAATTTTTTTGAAACTGCTGAAATATCTCGAGTCATGAACTCAAGAAAGCATATTGCTAGGACAAGCGTTGAATTCTATACTTATTCATTTATTGCTCCTTGAATACAAATGAAAGAGCACGGGGGCTTTACCTGGGCAAAAATTAAAGTTAATCTGCTTGGTTGCAGTTTTTCCTTTGTTGACCATGTTTTCTGGTTGGGGCATACCAGGTCTTCCCTTAGTGTGAATCACATAATGTGTTCTTTAATCATTGGCTTGCTGCAATTGCTATGCGATCTTTGATACCTTTTTACTAACATATAGTGGGTTAATTGTTGACATGAAACATTTATCATATGCTATTATTTCTAGATGGCTTCTTTCTACTGCCAGCATTTTATCCCTATCAAGTATTAGATGTAAGTTGAGCTAGATTTGTTTCTTTATTTGAATCTAACAACCATGGAAATTACTAGGAACACCTTTTCTTTTTATATCTCAGGTTATTACTGATGTGAATTGGAGTTCTGTTGGGGGAATAGCTGTGTTTCTCTATTGAATTATCCTGTGTTTTATTTGTTATTGTTATCGGATCAGTTATGTTAGGGTTAATATGATTTTTCTGTAGCTCAGCAGCTGCTTAGAATTTGTTAGTGTTTGATTCATTGCTTTCCTTAAAATTCCTGTAGCTGTGTAATTTTAAAGTTTTGACTGAAATCTGTTTGTGTGCACTTATAAAATTTCCTATTGATGAGCCCCTTTGCTTCTTGTTGATTAAATGAAATCCATTCTCCCAGGGGAAAAATAAATTTCAAAATAGTGGCAGATAATTTTTTTTCTCTTCCCATTTATTCACTGAAAGCAATGTAGTTGTCAGTTGTGTCAAATGGCTTGTGAGAGATCGGGCTTTGGTTTTTTTATAATGAAAAGTTGACCACAAAATCTTTGTTACTAGATCAACGAATTTTGCTTCCGCATGCCATATGTGTTTTGAGAATTGGCCCATTGTTAGTTGCTGATATTTCATCATTTTTTCTCAAAATTTCTGTCTTTTGCTTGGCAGGAGAGACAAAGAGTGGTATATGATGAGCAGAGGAAGCTGGCACAGCACCAGGCACAAACTAAATCCCAGATGGCTCGCTATGAGGATGAACTGGCTAGGAAGAGGATGCAGGCATGTATCATAAACATTTTAGGATGAAAGGAGTTATTTCACAGAGAGGAGTTTAATTTCTTCATATTACAGGCTGAAAATGAATATCAAAGAGCAAGGAATCAAGAGCTTGTGAAACTGCAAGAAGAATCATCAATAAGACAGGAGCAGGCTCGAAGAGCAACAGAAGAACAGATTCAAGCACAGCAGCGACAAACAGAGAGGGAAAAGGCTGAGATAGAACGTGAAACAATTAGAGTGAGAGCTATAGCAGAAGCAGAAGGGAGAGCCCATGAAGCAAAGTTAGCTGAGGATGTTAATCGGCGAATTCTGAAGGATCGTGCAAATGCTGAAATGGAGAAATGGGTTGCTGCAATAAACACTACCTTTGAACACATTGGAGGTATATATTCAATCACATGCACTAGCTAAACTTTGAGAAAGCGTTGTTTGAAGAGAGCCTTGGCTATGACTTCTATAAACAGTTATGGGTCTTAGGATGGGCTGGACTACTCTTGGTTTACTGAAGGCCCTGCCTCTCTTCCCAAGCTCAGGGACCCTGTCCTTGCAGCGAATTAACTGAATGCTTAATGGTCCCTGATTTCTGTATATCAAATTCGGTGTTCTACTAATTAAATTTAACCTTAGTCTTCATAAACAGTGGCATTGTTTTGGTTTTCTTTGCTCATTATTTGTTTTTGGGACATTATCTTATTTGACTGTAACTGTCTTTTGTAGGTGGTTTGCGAGTAGTTTTAACTGATCAAAACAAGCTGGTCGTTGTTGTGGGAGGAGTCACGGCACTTGCAGCAGGGATTTACACAACAAGGTAAAAATTACCCTTGCTTGAAGACACATATTGGTGGGCTTGTATGCTGGTAGTCACCTTTGGAAGTTGAAATCCCTTTTCTCTGCACATAACATGTCATTAAACTTTAAAGAATTTGAGTTCATCATGCTTGTTGTTTTAAGGTGAGAATTTGTGGGGCCTTGAATTGATATGGTCTTAAATAGTTGATCAGTGATGTGCCGATGTCAGTTTACATCTCTGTGAGCGTTGGTCATGTTTGGGTATGTTGTCACACAGCTAGTGTGGAAGTATCAGTAGTTGATGCAGTGCGTCTCTCGGGTGTGAAGTAACATTACAGCTCATGCTTCTAGTTTTTGAATTGCAGAGAAGGTGCTAGAGTGATTTGGAGCTATGTAGATAGATTACTGGGACAACCATCACTAATCAGGGAGTCCTCCAGGGGCAAATACCCTTGGTCAGGAGTTTTTACCCGTTCCTTGAGCACTTTATCAAGCGGTGCAAATAAGGGATCGACTTCTAAAAATGGAAATGGATTTGGTGATGTGATTTTACATCCTTCTCTTCAGAAACGAATTGAACAGCTGGCTAATGCAACAGCCAATACAAAATCCCATCAGGCTCCATTTCGGAACATGCTTTTCTATGGACCTCCAGGAACCGGGAAAACAATGGCTGCTAGAGAGTTAGCTAAAAAATCTGTAAGACATCTACTAACCTTAAATTATTTTTGTTATTATTATTGAAGTCTTGGGTGCATTACTTATGCAATGAGATGGTGATCTTCTTTGTTCAGTAATAAACTTGCAAGCATATATTGTGCAGATTGTTATGCATTGACTTTTCTGACATTGCCACATCACGGATTGATTGAGATGGAGGATGAAGTGTTTGAATCATCAATTCACTTGTTAATTTCTATAAGGAAGATGGAGTACTTGTGTCATAAATTTGCATGTTAATACCCGTAACCATATCTTCTTTTCTGCTGGCTAGCTTGTAATTTTGATTTGGGATTAGAGCTTTGGCACTTTTGGTTTTCAAATCTAAGTGCAATAGGTGTATATTTACTGGTACTTCAAATTACTCCTTTAGAGTGGGGATTTCATATGTTATCATATCATATTAAGATAGCTTCTGAAGAATGTCTTGCTTCTTCTTCTTCTTCTTCTTCTTCTGACTTAAGATTTACATGCAGGGCTTAGATTATGCTTTGATGACTGGTGGAGATGTTGCTCCGCTGGGATCACAGGCAGTCACAAAGATTCACCAGTTATTTGACTGGTCCAAGAAGTCTCGGAGGGGTTTGTTGCTATTCATTGATGAAGCAGATGCATTTTTGTGCGAGTAAGTGGTGATTTTCTATTGGATAAAAGAATTGCATCTCAAGAGCTTAAAAACTGTCTTTGTTAATTGCTTTATATGATAAGGCTTGAGGTATTTTTCTTCAGTATGTGAAAATTGAACTAAAATGAAATTAAACAAATAAAACAGACTAAAATCCCTTTTATTTCTGTGTGTAGTTACTGATGTTTTGTGAAGTATCAAAATTACTCCTACTTGATGGAGAGGATATTTATTTACTAGCAAATAACTATAGGAGTTCGGAATTGGATGGAACCTGTACTGTTATTATGAGTGAGCTGGTAAAATGCCCCACTATATATAATAATGTCCAATTGGGAAAACTGCAGACTGGAGTTTGTCATGCACATTGCACTACCCCTAGTTATTTAGTTCTAGTAAGTTTGTTTTCAGTTCTACAAGATGTATAGTTTCCTGCATGAGAGAATTAATTATTGCCTAAAATTGCAGGCGGAACAAGACCTACATGAGTGAAGCTCAACGAAGTGCACTGAATGCCCTTCTTTTCCGCACTGGTGACCAGTCCAAGGATATAGTCCTTGCACTTGCCACAAACCGCCCTGGTGATCTTGATTCAGCTGTTTCAGACCGTATAGATGAAGTTCTGGAATTCCCTTTGCCTCAGACAGGAGAACGTTTCAAGCTGCTCAAGCTTTATCTGGATAAGTATATAGCTCAGGCTGGATCAAGAAAATCCGGTGGTTGGCTCCAAAATTTGTTCAAAAGACAACCACGGAAGATAGAAATAAAGGGACTGACCGATGATATCTTAAAGGAAGCAGCAGAAAAAACAGAGGGATTTTCTGGGAGAGAAATAGCCAAATTGATGGCAGGTGTCCAAGCAGCAGTTTATGGAAGTCCGAACTGTGTGCTTGACCCAACCCTGTTCAGAGAAGTGGTAGATTATAAAGTTGCAGAACATCAACAGAGGAGTAAACTTGCATCAAAATCAGAACAGAAGAGTCATTAGGGTGTCTGCCTGTTGAAGTGATATTTTTTATGGGCTGTTCTATATTCGGCTAAGGATAAGGTACACGAGTGACTTAGCTAACGAAAAAGCCCCCATTTTTTGGTTCCGGGCATCATGTTTATCATTATTTCCCCCCCTTTCATGGGGGAATCTTGAAATTGCTTATTCTAAATTTTGTTAGATTCGATGATTGTTATCTTTATCATCCTGCTCGCTTTTGGATGGGGCAGGGAAACCTCATTGGTATAGGTGCTATTATGGCTCCAATTCACGGACACTCTAGGGTTTTAGGTCAACAAATAACAAGCATCAAAGGCTTCATCTGTTTTGTATTCTTAGAACTTTCAACCCAAAATTATAAGTTTGGTTCAGCCATTTGCCCTATGCAGTCTGTGTCTTGTATTACTAATTTCCATGGGGGTCTGCTAACTAAGATTCATGTCAGACCTTCAACTTCCATTGTAAATTTATCCAAAACTGAACGTTGGAGGTGATCCGTGTTGGCAAACTCGTGAAAACTTTATTGTAATAGAAGACATGTAAACATAAAGAACAAATGGCTTGGTCCTAATATGGCACTTGCCACCATGAATCTTCAAAGAGACAATACCTCCTTATCATCTTTCTTGTATGAAAGTCATCAATGGAGACTCCACCTTCATCGCCTTCGTCTTTAAGATATCATCAATCTCCAACTCTGGCCAGCTGCCTTCTTTCCCATATTTCTAGCATGCGACGAAGTGAGGAAGCCCTTCTTTGCTAGGGTAATTCTTGAAAACAGGATGCTGAAACTCTTCTAGCCACGGCCCATCAACTTTCTGTGGTCCATTGCAACTTTTGAAGAAAGAAACTTGGGCATCTCTTCATGAAATTAACATGCCGTTCAAGGTTGCTACTCCCACATTGATGATTCCATGAGGCTTGCCAGGTGTTTCGCACGAGGAACGCCATGCAATTCTTGCCATTGATCTTCAACAAGTCTTCAAGCAAGACATGAACCACACCGATCTTCTCATCTTTCCTGAATCTCCTCACCCGGTAGATCTCCAAAACCAAGCAAGAATTAGGTCTCCTACGCTCGAATTCTTCATCTACAGAAAAAACGAACTTGTCATTCCAAGTGGGGTTTGTGACGTCCCCGGTTCTGTCAACTCTTGAGACAGCCTTTTCCTTAGGGTCGATGAAGGCCACGCCGTAAGTTTGCATTGGTTTTGAAGACGGCTTGCTCGTAGAAGACATGAGCTCTTGGGCTGAAATGAGATTGATCTCCATGATGACTGCTTTACGTAGTGACGATGTTTCCATGCTGAGGTTTGAGATGAATATAATAACTGAGCAGGATGAACAACTAGGGTTTCTTTTATGGGTGTGAAGAGTATTTGTTAATGGTTTTATATATATATTAGGGGAGTTAAGGTGAGAATCCGATGCTGGTTAGGCAGGCAAGACTCATGACCAGCCTTAGCATAGTCCTACTCAAATATGAAAAAATCAGAAGGCATATTTCTAATTTTTTGACAGGAACATTTAGAAATTAATATGTATATCACTTTTTTTTTTATTATTATTCCATTTGCTTAAATTATTTTAAAATTTCCACCCCTAGTGCCAAAAAAAAAACTATTAAATTGAAAATAGATAGACATTTTTTTTTTTATATAAAAACACCATAACATTTATATGGCTTGTAAATTACACACTAGTTGTATGAGGAAATTCACTACTTAGGGTATATCATAAAATAGCCCAACTGGCCGCTTTACTCAGGTTAATGAAAAGGTTTTAGAAGCTCATTTCAGGGTGTTTGTGATTATGGTGTAATGTATTTTTTTAAATAACTTTTTATTTAAAAATATGTAAATATATTTTTTTCAGATTTTTATTTTAATTATGATATTCTCACATCAAAACCATTAAAAAATAATAATAAAATATTAATTTAATATTTTTCAAATAAAAAACAATTTAAAAAAACATCTAAATAAAATAAATAAAAGTTGTGCTAAACACCCCAAACCTCTCCGAGCCTTATAATTTTATGCTTGTACTATGAGTCAACAACAAGGAACAATAATTTTATTTTATTTTCAATAAAAAAAATATTTTTGGCCATTTAAATTAATCTCATGCATAATTGATCTATTTTTTTTTTTATTTCACTAAGTTAAACCAAGTATTACCATAGCATTATATTGCAAGGCTTTTTAAATTTTCAACTCCAAAAATATCTTCGAGTCAATTCTCATACATCAAAAATAAATTCAAGATTTTATGATTTTCTTCATATAATAAAATATCCTAAGATTTCAATAAAATATCGTAAGTTATAATATTCTAATCATAACCACCAAAAAGCTAGGAATTAAGCAATGATGATGGTTTTTGGTAGACACTAACTTTGGTGTCTGTGATTCGCCACTAATCCAGAATTTCTTTTTTTTTTTTGTAAAACAATTATATTTAAATGTTGAAAAGATATAAAAAATTAATTAATTTGAGATATTCTACAAAGGTGGATTTGAAAAAGAACATATCATTGTATTAAACCATGAGTTATTGGATTAATTTAGATTAATATTTTTTTATTAAAACAATAATAATTTATTTTTTCCCCTTAATTCTTAATTATTGACATGATTAATAGATTTGAACTGAGTTTAACCTAATCAATTAAATTATTAAAAACTCTAGTATATAAAATAAATTTTGTTGGGTTAATATCTTTTCCAATCCAACTAAAACTCCAACTTGAATAAAATTTTGATTTTTAAATCAATTTAATAAATTAAATCAGATTTAATAATTATAATTATAACAAATTCAAACCTAACAATCCCGACATGCACAATAATTTTGGCCACCAATCCAAAATGGTAAAACTACTCAGACCTTCTTTATTCTAAATCATTTGAACTTTATTCGTTTGGCTTTTAGTGGAATGCTAATAGTATTGGTTGTATAGTCAAAACCAAAATGCATATTATGCAAATTAATTAATATGATAAAAAAATCAATTCAAAATTTTATAAAATTATAATAATTAAATAATGAGATTCAAGATCTAATTGTCAAAAAAAAGATAAGAGATAAGATAATGTAACAGGAGAGAAGAATAAAAGAATAAAAAAAACAAAAAATAGAGTCATTAAAAACACATCGAGACTCCGTTTTCAACACACATGTTAGGCTATTATTGTTAAAAATATCTCAACAAGACAATTCTAACTAAATTTTAAAAGACTATCAAATGAGGTTTAATTAATCTCAAATAAAATCTCTAACAAATTATAACTTTATTTGATGATTTTTTAAGATATGATTGCAATTATACTATCGAGATCTTTTTAATAATATCAGATATATTAAAAACAAAACTCCGAGATATTAAGTAACCTATTCTTTCTTTACCTTCAATTATATTTAAACTGTTCTATTATCCTAGTACTTTCTAACATGTGCTATTTTTCCGAAACATTTATCATTTATCGAAACTATGTTAAAATTCTAAAAGACCCGAATTGTTGTTTATGTAATTTGAGCTGCCTTTTCATGCGTTGATGTGGCATTGAACTGATTACCGGATTGTAATATTTTATTTTTTTCAGATTTTATGAACAATCAATGATTTACTTATCTCCATTCATCATGTCGCAAGTTCCTTATATACATTCATAACTTTTTTCTTCAAAGAAATTTCTTGTTACCAAAAAAATTAATTGTCAAGAACTACCAAATGAAGTTAAAGATCATATTCCAGTGAAACAGGATTAACCAAAAATATCAAATCTCTGCTTGAAACTTAACTTGTATCATGAAATTGAACGTTGTACTTGCTGAATTGTTGATTCACAAGGCTATATATATTATAATTTTTTCGCAGCCCTTTAGGGTTTTTATTTATAAGCAAGGATCAAGAATAATGAAATAAAAACAACAAAAATCACCATGGCTAAACATTTAATTCATGGTGTTTATCATACACTATATCCAACAGAGACAAATAGTTAGAACAGAAATTCGACAATTAAGAATTGTATTAATTAGTGCATTAATTATGAGAAAATATGAATTCAATGCATCCCAACTTTGAATTGAGATCTTGCTGACACAACTTGCTGCTTACATGAACATTGATCTTGTCCTTGGCTGGATCAAACAGCATCATCAGTGCATGCAAGGAGGCGCAGAGAGAGAGAGAGAGAGAGCTTCATTGATTTAGAACATGTAGAGATCAGCTAATTCTTCCAAAGAATCAAAACTAGCATTTGGATCAGCATTTTCGAGCATCCATAAAAGGTGGTCAAAAAAGACCACCTCACATTTCACCACCAAAATATTATCCTCTCCTGCTTTTTGCTTTGACTTCTCAATGAGAGCATTCACCAGAGGATGGCTCAGGTACTTGGAGCTAATGACATACCTCTTTCTTGTGCTTCCAACAAATATTGTTTCATGATTTTCATCTTCTTGCTTGTGATCACCCCATAAATCTTCCCTTGTTGATTTAGACCTTAGGCTACTATAAGATGAAGATCTCCCTAGTTGCCTTGACAAACTCTTGCATTTCCTTAGTATCAAGTTGATCTTCTTCATTATATTTTGTGAGACCAAAAGGAACAGAAGGACAAGTTTAGAAGTTAATACTGCATAAAAATATGAATGCGGCATGCATATATAGGAGACTTGCTATACACTCACAGAAGGTATAACAGCAATTGGGGTGGCTTGATGAGCCATGGTGGGTGCTATGTCATTGTTTACATCTGCTGGCAATGTGGGGCATGTTGAGCCTTGCAACCGAACATTTCAATCATCAATGACATAAAACAAGCCATCTTTTTTAATTTTATGAATGAATGATGTATGGTGGGGCTTTTACAGGCACAAAAGGACATACAAAATCTCTATTTACAAGTCAATCGGGCATTAATGTATGTCCAAGTCCTCAGTTTTCACACCAGGCCTGGAATCTGTGGAAGTCTTCTTGTTGAGTGATTAAGCTAGCACTCTGATGATAGCAGCGGATTGCCTACGGGAAAGAAAGCCACATAGTTTGTTTCTTTTCTTTTCTTTTCCTTTCCTTTTTGGTAGAAGACAATCCAATAAATTAGTGGTTAGACAAATTCCTAAATCTAAATTTCTCAGCACTACTAGCTTGTTACAAACATATATATACCTCACAGGAAGGCACAGCTGGTTATTAATGGTAGGTAGACACTTTTTTAGCATAAATCTTGAAAAAATTGCATATTGGCAAGGCAAAATTGCCCATGCCCGTCAAAAAACTGACTACCATGCATACTCTGGAAAAGATTTGGAATTTTGAGGTTCATACCTCCATAACTATACCATCTATTTTTTTCTTCTTTTAATTTGAATATCATCTAAAAATCTTAAACTCAATATAATTGTCAATTGAAATGGTGATCCGTGATCAGAATGAGAAAGCAGGATTCTTTTCTTATCATGGGATTTTGTTTGATCAAGAAAAAAAATATTATTTATCATGAAAAGACATATAGTGATGTAGCGTCTAGCAATAAAAAAGAAATTAGAGTTTCTCGAATTATAAAATTATGGTTTTAAACGGTAGAGAAAATTTTGTTTAACTTTTAATTTTTAACTTTGTTTTAGTCTCTAATTGTTTAAATAGAAGCTAAAAGTGATCTAATGAACATAAACAAATAAAATTTTTGAAATCTAATTAAGAGAAAATAATCTGAAAATAACTAGAAAAACAAAATAAATTAAAATAATAATTTCTAGATCTAATTTTAGCCTGGTGCTACCGAGTTGATCTTACCTATAATCTTAAACAAATAAAATTAGAAAGCTCGTACGTACTACTTCGTATAAAACTTGAATTTTTGATAAGCATTCCACGTCATATTGTAACTGAAAACATAATTCTCACAATGTTAGCCACACATATTAATTTCCTCGACAAGGAATCTATAGATTAGATCAGCTAAGCATGATGTTTGTGTAATTTAACGTAAGACATTTTTTTTTTCCTGTCTGGAAGATGCCGAAATGTAACATGCAGATGAGATCAGATGTGAATAACAGCACTACAGCAAGAGAGGTCTTGCTTTGCATTGTACATTATAACAAGAAATAGCATGAGGAGTGAGTCCCACCTGGAATGGAAGGCTCGAACGGCTGCCTAAACTTTCATGGGTAGCTGACAAAATCTGTGATCGTGGAAATTTTGTCACAGAGCCAAAACCTCGACCTTTCCACATGGCCTCTGCAAATCGAATTGGCTAAGAGAATAGACGACCAAATTTCATGAAGATTACCTGCGAAAAAGCATCTTGGTACCCTGTACATGCTACCTAGGCATGGGCTGTTCTGATTCCTTGAACCTAAAATAACTAATAATTTGATTCAATGCTAAAAAAATATATATTTGTTTGATATGAATTTAAGAGTATTTGATGAGATATATGTGCTCTGTTCTATGCTCCTGTCCAAACCTAATCTAAAGACATGCATGCACTGGTTCATCGATCACTGACCTAACCAAGAATGCCATTTGTCTCTTGACTCCTACAGCAGTCAGTGTCATGTTGGGTTCTTTCTAAATACAGAGAAACCCTAAAAGCAAAATCTAGCTCAGCCACGCCACATTGTTGAGCACCCATTGGGTTTTTATAACCCTTTCTGGTAAAACCAGGGGCAACGTAACATGGCAATGAGCCTGGCCACGAAGACTTGTAGCTTGACGTGTCATTTTCTTGGCACTTGCAAAGACCTGGGTTTGAGTATTCCTATATTATATATATATAAAAAAAAAAGTTGTATTGAGGGAAGAAAATGCAGGGTAATATGAGGCCTGAGGGTGTTTTTAGAATTAATGTACCTGATTGATCATTCTCTAATAATGGCTTAATTAAAAAGAAAAAAAATAAAATTCAGCCATGAAAGTTTTCGTAAAGCATAAACCCTCAATTATCTAAAATTTGCGTTGACAAATTAAATTAAATATTATCATCTCCTCCTCCTTACCATTACTTTTGCAGTTGCCACCATTTCTACAATTTTATTGTGTTCATCTCAAAATCAACCACCACACACACCTCAGTTTCTTGACTTTTCTTCTTCTCCGTATCGCCACCATTTATACATATTTTTCCTTCTTCATAATAATATCACGACGGAAGAAAACTAACTCTACAAGTCATGATAACCTGTAAAGAACAAGTAGAAAACTAATTCTTAATATATAGTAATTAATAAGAAACAACTAGAAACAAAGATCAATGCAAGGTCAACAAATTAAGTGCTCATGGCTGCAGCTATAACTCCCTATTTATATACTCTCATGGTGCATGGTGTTTCCTGCAACCTACACTTGAGTTCATCCCACCAGCTTGCCCATCCTCTATAGTAAAGCAAACCCCAGTATGCATCCCTGATTTCTTTCCCTCCATGCTAGATATATGCAACTGTAGCAAGGATTATCAAAGGCCTAGAAAACAATTCCTCTAAGGCATCAGACTCTAAGTAAAGATTAGAGAGAAGTATTGGCTAAATGCTAGATCGATAACATTATGTCTCCTTGACTGACTGACACGTGAAATCATCTTGAAAGAAGATACAAGGTGCGTATATAGTAACATGTCAAAGATGGATCATATCTTTATCAATCTTATCTGCCTTGACAACTGGATTTCCCTTTGCAAATAGCATCCTGTCCAGTATACTCTTGTAATAAAAAACGCAGTTATGCTTGTCTGAATATCTGTGCTGTGAACAGAACGTGTATATGCACTTAAACCCCGTCAAGCCCACTTTTCTCCTGCAAAAGTTACACCTGTTTGCCACCACCACCAGCCGCGGACACTGTTGGTTTCATATTGAATAAAGTTAATTCTAGACTAAAAAATTGGGTTTACGTGAAACTAAGGGTTTTTTTAGGTTTTTTTTTCTTTAAGAACAACAATTCATTTAAAGATTATAAGTTTGATGGAAAGTAGTTTTATGTTGGAAAAAAGTTTCATGAAGAGTGAATTTTTGAAAAGTGAATTATTTTTTTATATGTGGAAGTGTTATGAAAAAAAATATATATATTTTCTAGTATTTGGCTATGCTATAAAAAATGAGTCGGAAAATCACTTATTAATTTTTTTATTTTTAAAAAAAGTTTATCAAAAAAATATAGACTAAATTTAACAAATGCAAAAGTTGAAGGATGAAATTGAAAAAAAAAATTAATTTAATAAATTATTTCAAATAAAATAAATAGCAATAAAAAAATGAAAAACCAAATCTGGTATGAAAAAGTTGGAGGAAGATGAAATTGTAAAAAAAATCTTATTTTATAATTTATCTCAAATAAACAAGTAATAATCGAAATAACAAGGATTAAATTTGAAGGAAAAATAAATTTAAGAGATGCTTTGAAAATTTAGAGGGTCAAATATGAAAATCAAGGAAGAGAGAGAAAATAAAGAAAAATAAAAGAAAATGTTGCAAGCACCAAACCTGAAATCGATACACTACAAGCATCGTTTAGACAGAAAGAGGTTGTGAGACGATTCTAACCACATTAAGGAGGGTTGTCTTCGGAAACTGTACACGGTCTCACATGCATGCCGCCTAAATATGGCTACACGTGTGACGCGTTGGTGCATTCATTGCATATGCTTATCACTTTTTATTTTTAAATTATATTTTATATTTATTAAAATACTAATTTCCCCTCAATCAACTTAATTATTATTAAAAACAAAACTAATAAGAAAATACAAAAAAACCCTTGAACCCAGTTTAATAAATTTTAATTTTAAAAGTAATTTTGTTATTTCACTTTATTTTTTTAGTTAAAGATTCATAAAGTGTTTTTTGGAGCTGAGAGAAGGAAAATGCTTTTCTTTGGAAAGACTTAAGGTTTTTCTTTAACTAGAAATCACTTTTTATTGATCAATTTTTTTAAAGTTAAATAAATATAAAAAAATTTGAAAAGTAATTTCTGAAAGATATTTTTCTCAAAACAAAACACCCTTAAATATTATTAATTTTAACAAAAAAAAATCATTTTTATTAGAGTTTTGTTGGATAGGGATTGACAATCATTGTACAAAAATTGGATTTTTTTTTTAGAATTTGAAAGTGAGGTTTTTGTCTGGGATTTAGCATTGCCAATACTAACAAAAAAAAGGCACTAGGAATTTGAAAGCGAGGTTTAATCTTATATGCCTAACTTATGCTAATTTCCAGATTAGAGGATAATTTCGAAAGATAAAAGAAGATAAAACCAGTACAAATATATAAATAAAAAAGAAAACGATAAATCAATTACAGAGAGAAGATTTGTGTTTGATTTTCTAATCACAAAGAAGGAGAGAACAAGTCATCGAGAGGGAGAAAAGAAAATTGAAACTATACATTCTCGTGTCATTGATTTAGTTGAGTTCATTTAATAATATATATAAAAATAAAACAACTCTAATTTAATAATATAAAAAACCAAGTAAATTCAGACGCATCTTCTAAACCTAAATTAATCTTCTTATATCGCAACCTGTAAAATTTAAAACTCGGATCCAATCAAGAAACTTAATTCCTAATCAATTTAATATTGAAAGATAAAATAAATAAAAAAATCAATCTAAAAACTTATCAAAGCAAAAAAATAGCAATAAAAAGAACGATGATCAAACCAAATAGAAAAAAAAATGAAAGATGAAATTGTAAAAAAAAATCAATTTTAGAAATCATTTCAAATAAAAAATAGCAATCAAAAGAATAAGGGCTATATCAGTGAGATAAAAAAAATGAAGGATGAAATTAAATATAATTTCTAATTTGAAGTAATTTAAGAATAAGGAGAAGAGAAAAGAATAAAGACTAAATATGAAGGAAGAGGAAATTTAAGAGCTAATCTGTAAATTTGAAAGGGTCAGGCATGGATTTCTAAGAGAAGAGAAAAGAAGGAAAAAAAAAGATGTTGGTGTCAAACTGGAGATTCATTGACCACATACGCCATCTAGAGAAAAAAAACATCGAGACGGATCAAATAACATGAAAGAATAATTATTTCAACCACTAAAGTCAGTTGCACATGTCGTTTGAAGTTGACAGAGTGACTGATACGTAAGCACATGCATCATCAACTTTTTTTATTTTTTTATTTATCAAAATACCACATTTCTCTTAGGACCAAATAATTATTATGAAAAAACTATTATGAAATTACATAAAAGACTCTATAGTCAAGCTTCGAGAATTTTAATTTCTAGAGCAATAGAATCATTACATTATGCTTAAAAAAGTGAAAAATAAAAAAAGCTCCTAGATAATAGCTAAATGTTCTTTACCTTTAAGGACAATATATCAAGTAATTTAATTACGCAAAAAATTGCAAAAAAAACTAGAATGCCCCTATACAATTCTATAATGATAAGTGAAGCTCATGAAAATACTATTTTACCCCTGAAAACTAGTTCTTTATGATTTTTTTTGTTAAGGACAAAACCATCAATCCATTGATACAATCCACCGTGATTCACGGCATCTTTACTGGGTTTTTTCCACATCCTTCAGGTTTTTGTAAAGATTATTTTTGTACTTTTTTAAGGTTGCGAGTATAGTTTCTTTAACGACGAAGGCAAACCATGGAATCTTACTTTCATAATTTCATCGTCACTGATGTTTTGGTCTTCTGGATAAGCATCCCAATAAAATATTTTCAAACGTTTTTCTTAATATAATTTCATTTTTGACATTAAATTAAAAAAGTTTTTGTAGAGCTGCTAACTAATTTGGACAAGGAGGTGCTCAGTGGCATTGAAGTGTAAAGATCATTCGATGACAACCAAACAGTGATCACAAATGAACCAGCTAATAATGCTAAACGAGGGTGACGAGTTTTGAGGATTGGAAGCAATGAAACTTCTTTCCAGCTTAACTCCCAAGTGACAGATGAAGAGATTTGTATTAGCTTAGAAGCAAAAGCATAATCCATCACAATCAACTGGAGAATCTATAATAAGTCAAGGTCCCACTGTCACAACTGAGAGCATAATCAAATACAAATGATGCTATCAGTTGGAGACAATGACAATTGACCATGAGTTTGTACAGGTTTGGAGAGGCTTTCACATCTGCAAGTTAGGTCAATTGCTGGTGCAAAATTGTAAACAGATAGCATTATGTTCTTGACGAGAATTTCAAGCTTTTGACCAATCTCAGCCCCTGATGATGCAGAATGAGCTTGTCAACATGCCAAGAAGCATATATTTGAATATGGAGACCTATGGGGATAAAATATAACCACATCCAGTAAATTCATTTTTTTCCCTCTAAGAAGCAAACGTGAGAGCAAATTCAGAACCCAAAATCAGCAAGAAAATGCATCTTCTGACTTCTGTCCAGCACCTGAGGTTACTCAAGTTGCTGTCAAACCTTGACGGCACCTTATCTAGACCTTGTTCTTGTACAATATTCAAAGAATACACGGGGAGAAAGTAATCCAAATCAGCTTACTTGATACATCCTCTGCTCTCAACTTATCTATAAACTAATGATGTCCCGATGAATGGGGTAAAAAAAATTAACAACAATTTTGTCTTTCACTGAACCAACCCTATGTATGTTATGAGCTATTCTACTCATCACAGAGTGCTCGGATTACTCGAGCAAAATTCTGTGTTTTGAATGGATGAGCAGGTAAAAAATGAAAGAGCACATGCCCCCAGTTCAAGAGATTTCTAAATGAACTCTAAAACCGTTCTTTCACTTGAGCTGTATTCAAATTGTTCCCCAGCTTGATTGTGTTGGAAAAGAAACAAGATGTGTTTATGTTTAGTATGATGACTGTCAAACGTTGAAACGAAACAGCATTACATCTCCTTCTTGAACTATTCTCAACTGCAACAGTCAAAGTAATGCAGGTAAATAAATCTTCTCAAGGGGAAGAGAACCTAAAATAAGACTATATGCACATGAAGTATTCACAAGTGTGCACGCACCCACCTCCCCTGTGTGTGTGTGGATGTGAGGGTGTAGGGTGTGTGATTTCTCTCATACAGTCTTCAAGCCTGGAGAAGCACAAGGGCACTGCTTCCCAGGATGTGTCGATAAGTTCTTAGTATTCATTGAATACAAATGTGCACAGTAGAGAAACAAACTCACAAAGTCCTTGGGAAAGTCAAAACTTCTAATTAAGATGCTTACTGTCTCAGCTCGAATAAAACTCAAAGTCGGAATGTATAACTCCAGCAGCTTGAGGTGCAGTCATTCCTGAATCAAGAGGAAACAAAACTCAGGCAACAGTCATAACTGTCTGAATATACACAGAGGTATCGGTTGTGTTTTTGTAAACCATTTGAGATTTACTCCATGACACAACTTATACATGCATCCCATATAAAAGACTTAAACGAGTAAAAAACACATTTTTCTCTCCTACAACAGTCGATCAAACTGATTCTCAAACTCCAATAGACAAAAGATTAAGAGTATGTTTTAGATTGTGGTAAAGCCTGCTTTTTAAAATATTTTTCGTTTAGAAATGCATCAAAATAATATTTTTTTTATTTTTAAAAATTTATTTTTGACATCAGCACGTAAAAACGTTTTGAAAACACATAAAAAAATCAATTTCAAGCTAAAAAAATTCAAAAATTTTCAAAAACACATTCCAACCACAAAAACAAACACCGACTAACATTTGCTTCAAGGTGTCAATTTCAAAGAAAGTTCAGCAGACAGTAAACTAACCTGAAAGTATGGTCCAAGCTTTTGTTTCCTGCAGAGAATATGAAAATACTCCAAATAATGAATACGTAAGGTGTATTCAGAAAACGTTTTTTCAAATAATTCACCTTCTCTCCAGAAGTAAAGTATGTACGCAACCCCAAAAGGCTATATGTTGCTCTGATGAGGTTCCCGAGGCAACTTTCACTAACGCCGAGTGAATTCAAAAATTCACTTCGTTCTTCAAATGGCAGTTCTGTAAGCTCTGATTCAACCTGCAATAATAGGCATCCTCGGATTACCTGCTTCATGCAACATCTGAAAATCGACAGTATAAAGGTCACAACAGGTATATTGATCTGAAAAAGACAGCACAACACATGTATTGAGGTTAAATTTTCTAAAAGGAATCACCACACCTGTGCAGAAATTGTCACTAGTCCAGATTGTAATTCAGATGCAAGATTCATCACTTCTTTGACATTAGGATTAATTTCAGAATCAGCTAGGTCAGATTCTGCAACATTTTCCACATATATGACCGGTTTCATAGTAAGCAAGCAAAGATGATTCACTGCATCCTTTTCAAAATCTATTAATGTAACAGATCGTGCTGGTTTTCCATCCATGAGTGCATGCCGAATCCTTTCCATGGCAGACTTTTCAGCGTCTTCCTAAAATAAGAAAATTGCATTACTTTATATATTGAAACAGCCATACTTTATCCATCTATCAAAATTGAAAGCTGATAGGCTGCTTGCATAGGCATTGAAAGCAACTGGACGTTATTTTACCTTGAGTTTAGATTGTGAATCCTTTGCCTTCCCTTTCTTAAGCTTCTCTAATCTTTTCTCGACCTGCATTTCTTGTAAAAGGCATGAATTAGTTCTTTCAGCTTACTTGACAATGATTAACAGATGTAACTGTAACATACAAAGGTTATCTTCACAAGGAAATTTCAAGTAAATGCAATTGAAAGACAGAAGACACTGCTGAAGAACCAGAGTACAAGATCCCATTTGAGCACCCTATTCGCTTTATTTTTGCACCAAGTAATGTGTTAGACCTTAAATGCTATCACTAAAGTAAATCAAGATTTAGGCAAGGATTTAGAAAATCCTCAAACTATGTAGGACAACAATAAAATGAAGTCCTCGTATAAACTTCCAAAAATCCAAACACTCAAAACATTCAATTACTTGGGCATTAACGCTTGTTCTTTTGCAAGCTTATAACATCCCATATCAATTTGCACTTTGTTGTCTATGAAGTACCATCACTAATAAAGATTTAAAGACACAAAATAGTATTAACATGCTGAAGAAACAAATTTTCTAGCTCTATTCAGCATATATACCTGATCCAAATCTGAGAAAACAAGCTCTAAGTTGATTACATCAAAATCCCATTTAGGATCGACTTTGCCATTTACATGAACAATGTCATTATCATCAAAACAGAGAACAACCTGGAGCAATAGTGAACAGGCCTTTAATACACAGATGAAGAACATAAAAAATAGCTGTAGTACTTATTGTCTAGCAATAGCCTTCAGGATTTTGTGAGAAAGTAGCCTTCGATTGACATTCGAACTAATAAACATGGTTTTGTAAGCTAAACAAGTCATTCAAACTAATCTTAGCTTCGAACCTAAAATGGTTTGGGATTGGAAAGGTGGGTTTTACCTCTAGGACAAACCTCCAAAGAGCCCAGAACAAAACTAATCTTAGTCTTGACTTGCCATTGGACAACTGACGTAGCTCAGCTACTAACAGAGGCAGCAGGACATCAAATGGTTGTAGCATAGGTCGTAGTTCAATTTCTTTTTTTCTTCTTTTTGTTGGTTGGAGTATTGTCCTTAAATGGAGGGCAGTCCATTTCCCGAGCTTCTTTCTGCTCCTTCCACACTAACTTTTTCGCCTAAAATTTTATGGCGGCAATGTAGAGTGGAAGTAGCAACGAAAAGCTTGCGTGGAGCATTCATTTTGTAGGCAAAGTCAGGGAGGACAATTAACTTGTTGGAAGACTGTCTTGCAGCACCTTTTTACTTTAGGTATTTTTGTGACAATTTTTTTTAAAAGAAAAGGAGATGAAAAGAAAGTGATAAAAAAAATAATAAGTTAAGGTTATTAGAAAGAAATAAAAAGGGGGTGTTCTTGAAAAATCATTTTTTAAATTAAAATAACTATTTCAAAAATAATTTTTATTTTTTAATCTGAAAGATTCTATCCGGTGGATTATCTCTCACTAGCTTTTCTTGGCTATTCGGTGAAAGAAGTAAGATCGTCCGGTGTGTGAATGAAGAACTTCTCCATGATAATGTCAGTAGCTCGATACAAACCAACCAATAACCCACCAAATTTCAGCCACCACTCATCTGACCTCCACTGCACAACCATCTTCTCTACCATAAACTCAACAACACCCATAAACCAAACCTTACCCATCTCCCCCTCACTCTCATGCGATCTCCCTTTTCCCTTACATAACCATACGCTAACCCATCACACAACCCACCATCGCCTAACTTACCATCACCATTGCCCTCTCCTCTCACAACATCAAACCACTAAACCAGCCTCTATCTAAAACCAATATAGAATTGGTCTAAAATCCCAGCCACGCACAACACCATCAATGCACGAAAACAATAACACGACCCATTATATTCTCTCTAGCTGAAAAAGTGAATTCATACATTGATTTTTACTATAGCGGTTCAATTGGCTATGTTTTTTTTGCCAAAATTCAGGGATTTTGATATCAATATCATTGTAGAATTATGTTTTCACCCTGTGAATTCATTACATTTATGAATGAGATTGATGGTATACTTGCTTGTCAGCGGTGGAAAGCGATTTTGGTTGAAGATGGAGGATGAACGCATCAAATGCACTCGTGCAAGAGAAGCCATTGTGAAGGCAAGCTAAGGTTTTGGTGAGGTCAACAGGGATGGGGAGAGAAGTTTCGGTGCTGGTTATGAATTTGAAGGTGTTGGTGGCGTTGAAGGAGTGGTCCTTGAAGGAGTTTATTAGGGAGGTAAAGGAACACGTGGTAACCTCTGATATGGTAGGTGGTGTTAATGATCAATGGAATAATTTGAATGTCTTAATGTCGAAGTAAATTAAAATAATAAAATAAAGTATTTTTTGAGTTATTTTAAAAAAATATTTTGAAAAATAATATCGGTATTTAAAAAAAAAATTAAATGTTACCATAGTCAATACATCAAATAGAAATACCAACCAGTCCCGTGTTGTGGCGCCACTAATAAGCCATTACTAGTTAACGAGTGATAACTGATAATGATATCACTCCATTAATTTATAATAATAAAAAAAAATAAAAAATAAAAGGTTAAAACATTGTGGCCATTGATATATTTTACTATTTATTATGATAATATAATTATTATTTTTTATTCTTTCAGGAAAAAAAAAAACAAACGTCTTAGTGTCGAGAGTATCTTGATTTTTTTGAAAGATTCATTGGCTATTACCATATTAATTAAGAATAAAATTGTTTTTATTTTTATTTTTTAAACATGGTAGAATGAGTTAATTATTTTTAATATCAAAATCTTTAAAACTAGCATTTAAAGGCTTTTTTAGTCCTTACTTTTTTTAAACATAATAAAATAACTCAGTTATCTTTAAAAACAAAATTTTCAAAACTTGAATTGGTTGACCTTTTCATCTTTTCATTATGTTTTTTTTTGTTTGTTATTATGATGCTAAGCATAGGAAATTTGATCTTTTAATAAACATAAAAAATTATTTAAATAGAAAAGTAGATGGTGCGTGCAATGCAAGCGTTAGTGTGTGGGAGGCGTCTATGACCTTCTGGTAGCACCTCCAAAAGGTCAACAATTACCTTTTGCCATGCTGTTGGAATCGTCATGGCGTCTTCTTCTTGGTGGCCGATGCATGACGATGATGACATGACGATTTATCGCAAATGGGGCTTTCTTTTGTCCCTTCTTTTCTCTCTCATCCCTTCAAAAATCACGCTGTCCGTTCAAAATTTTAATTTATATTTCAATTTTAATTCTTATTGTTTTAATAAATATAAAAAATTATTTAAATGGAAAAGTAGATGGTGCGTGCAATGCAAGCGTTAGTGTGTGGGAGGCGTCTATGACCTTCGGTAGCACCTCCACAAGGTCAACAATTACCTTTTGCCATCTTTGTTGGAATCGTCATGGCGTCTTCTTCTTGGTGGCCGATGCATGACGATGATGACATGACGATTTATCGCAAATGGGGCTTTCTTTTGTCCTTTTTTTTCTCTCTCATCCCTTTAAAAATCACGCTGTCCATTCAAAATTTTAATTTATAATTCAGTTTTAATTCTTATTGTTTTGATTTCTACTTTTTGTTCTTGATCTCTTTGTAAACATTTTATTTATTTTCAATTGTATCATTCAATCCCAATTTATAATATTATGTTTTCCAATTTGGTTCTCATTTTTTTATCGTTTTTTTTCTTTTGTTAAATTGATTTTTCTTTTTAGTTTCACCATTAAAAAAAAATTTATAATTGTCATCTAATTTGTTTTTTATTTCAATTTCGATCCTCATTCTTTAAATTGTTATTTTTTGTTATGGATTCTTATATAATTGATTTTTTTTTAATTTCACCTTTTAACATTTGATTGGTTAGGGATTGAGCTTTGTGGTTTTTCAGGATATGATGTTTCTGGTTTAATGATCCAGGTAACGGGTTTGAAAAGTTAACACAAGTTGATATATATTTTTTACTTATTTTCAAATTCGATTTCATCATTCGACATTGATTTTTTTTAATGGGCTTTTGTGGTTTTCTTTGTTTTCTTTTCTAGAGAGTTATCCTTATCTCATGACTTGAGTCGTAAATTTAGCAGATTAATTCGGGTTGACTCACCTCTTATTACCCAAGTTGCAGGGTTGTCATGCTAACTTGGGTTTACCCATACCATTTTTTTTTTTTATCTTTTTCTTTATCCAATTTCATTATTCCATATTTAATTGGCTAAGAATTTAGCTACATCAAAATTTTTTTTATAAAAAGATTGTTTTTTCAAGTTATCATGATCACTTTTTTTTTTTGTCTATTTACTATCATTATTTTTTTTATTGTCTAATTAAAATATAATCAGTTTATTTGACCCAATCATGTCTATAACCCAAGTTACTCATTTTTTTTCCTTTTTAATAGGTGTTTACAATATCTAAATATTATTTTCTTACAAAAAATAATAATTTAGCCCTGTAGAGCAATCTCACATCTAATATTTAAATAAAATTGAATAAGTTTACTTGAATAATGGCTAATGTATATTGTCCTTGTAGACTTTCAAGGTCTTATTATCATCAAGGTTTGTCATTAATACTGGTGGACAAAATTATACAACAATTAATAATTGGTTAGTAAAGGGATTTTTGTTTTTGTGGTTGAAATCATATTTTGTGATTTTTATTTAAAATTTTTATTTATTTATGTTTTTTAATTGTTTTAATATAATAATACCAACTATGTTTTTTTTTTAAAATAAAAATATATTATTTTCATGCATTTCTAAATGAAAAATACTTTGAAAAATAATTACTACAACACTTCCAAACATAAATAAATACTTAATTTTTAAGGAAACGTATCATTAAATTCCATGATCCTAAATCTACCAAGAAACATTAGAATTCACCACTAATAATTTAAAAATTAAATATTACTATAATTCTCACATGCCAAACACCCTGTTGAACCTTCATATCAACATATCTATTCTTGATTAAATTAAAGTCTCTAATGGAAGAAACCCTCCTAAAATCAGATCAAGAAAAATCTCTGCCTACCTTTCCCTAAAGCACAAACCTTCCTAATTTTTTAATTAAAGAAAGCACTAATCCAAAATCAACAACATAAACTATCTTCATCACAAAGCTCATGACACTCACATCTAAATAAATAAATAAATAAATAAATAGTCTTCAATCACATCATGTTTTGAGCTCCACCACCCTCTATAATATAACAACAAAACTCCCATTTCATAAATGGAAAACACTTAAAATATAAGTAGATGCCTCTTTACCTTTCTCTTTACACCAAAAAGCAAAACCACCACACCCAAAAATACACCAAACAGAGCCTTAAACCACAAAATCAATAAAAAAATATATATTTTAACTCAAAAAATAATTTTTTTCTAAATAAATCATTAAGCTATTTTCAAATCATTCTATAAGTCTAAGATCATTCCAAAAAATATTTTATCACCCAAAACTATCCAATTTTAGAAAGAAAAAAAACCCAAAATTTTGTGAAAAAAAGACAACAATATTATATTTTTTTTTTAAAAAAAGAGAGAGAAAGAAATGGATTATTCTTTTTTGACAAATACTCACCGTCCTCTCTCTGTATGGTCTATTATATTTCTACTCTCTATCATCCATCAATGAAATAATAATAATAATAACTATTAAATAAATAGTATTAATAATAAAAAAAATATTTTTTAAATATTTCTAATCGATTCGTTATCTCTTTCTCTCTAGGGCTCCTCTCTTCCTTCCTTTATAACCCAAAAAGAAAAAGGGAAAAAAAGAAAGAAACTTTATAGCTTAATTAAGCAGCATGAATTATTGTTGTCGTCTAAGCTGCACCCAATTCTCACTGTACAGAAACGGATCCTTCTCTCAAGAAAAACCCTTTAAGGGTTTTTAGCATTCAGTGCCTTGTTTTGTTAGATTTAGAATTTTTTTTTTGGATTAAGAGTCTTGCAGTTTTTTTATTTTTGTGGGGTTTGAAGATTTAAATAGAAAAAAACCCAAAAGAAAGAAAGTGTAGATGATGATGGATGGGGGTGGCGTCGAGCAAACTCCCAAGATTGGAGATAACTCTACAGGTTTGTTTTCTTGATTAATTTTTTGAATATTTTTGGAGATCTGTTTTGTTGCTGTTTGTGTTTGTTTCTCGATAAAATGAAGGAAAACATCATGGGATGCTGTGTAAATGGTTTGTTTAAGTTGTTTGGTTTTGTGGGTCAACGTTAAAAAATTGTGGGCTAACTTTGAATTTTAGCATGATTTGTGTTTATAGGATCTGCTTTGTTTTGAGCTTAGTGGAACTTGATGGGTTTATTTGAAGTTAAACTGAACAGTTGTATATTAGCTTTAAATAGTTAAGTTAGTCCTTGGATTTTGCAAATTCTGTTGTTGCTTTTGTTGTTATGGCTGATAAGGGAATGCTTTTTTTTTTTTTTGTGGTTTATTAGTTAAGATTAGCTTCAAGGCTGAGCTTAATGTAAATTATTAATGCGCTCTTGCTCAAACACTTGCCATCCATTTGTTTGATGCATTTTTGGTTTTGTAATGTGAGTTTAGCTTCTCTAAACATGGAGCGTGCACCATTTTATTGGAATTGACCTGGTTTTGTTACTTGGATTCTTTTTGTGGGCAGAAGACACTGTATTTGATGCATCTCAATATGCATTCTTTGGTAAAGATCTTGTTGAGGAAGTTGAGTTAGGCGGATTGGAGGATGATGAGGAGTTGCCTGCAGGTGATTTAGAAGAGGAGGAGTTTTTCTTTGATAGACAAGAGGTTCCATTCTCTCTTCATTTTGATATTTTCTCTACTTTTTATTTGATTATTTGATTTACATTGAAATGGAACCATTTTGGTTCCTAGGAATGTTTACATATTTTATCAGAAGAATTAGGGAAGTGTTCCATTTTGTTGTGGGTTCTTAATATAAGAATGAGGATCTTCTGTGGTGTAAGAGTGTCACTCTGTACTCTGGCAGCGTCAAATTACCAATGAAGTTTAGACAAAGGGGGTTGAAATTAGGATTATAAACTCATGTTGTGTGGAATTTTGAAATAGGTCCCTAAACTAATGAATTAACACCCAACACTTCCATTAACTTCTTGTTATGTCACCATTCAAAAAGTGAGGCCTGTCAGCTGTTGTTGTTGCACTTCATGCCAGCTATAGTTGTTGAAATTGTGGACTGAAGAACTCCCAACTACTGATCGGATGCTATATTAGAAGTTTTTGTAGTTGAGGGATGTAATTCCAATTGGATAATTGTTGAGGGGCCACAGTTACAATCTTTCCTATTTTCTTGGTGGCCTTTTCATTCTGAGGAGGTGGGGTTCAAGATTGGGTCCTAAACTCTGGAATAATGTGTGAATCCCTAATCAATTTATAAAAGCTAGTCTGTTTCAAAAGTGGTAGCTACTTTGATGGTGCCTCTAATTGTTCCTTTCTTATTTGCAGGGTGAGGTTTTAAGATCTGTATCTGATGTTGATGATCTTGCAAGTACATTTTCAATGGTCAGTCTACTACTCACTTATGCTATTGTGTATGCTATGAAGGTTGTCAAAAACAAAATCTCATTTATCATTCTTTTTCATGTTTCCAAGTGTAAGGTTGTGTTTAGTTAGAGTCCTTTGACATAAGGGATAGATACAAAAGGGACATAAATGTGTTTGGTTGAAGAGACAAAGATAGAGACATGAAAACAAATCTGTCTCTGAAATATTTTTGGAGTGAATGTCCTTTGAATCCCCTTTATCCTAATTGTCTACATTTCGTCTCTTTTGTGTTGAGATAGTAACTAAACACTATTTAAAACATGGTTGTCAAAAACGTTTTTTTAACACGACACGGAATATACAATATAAACTCGGATCGTAAACTCAAATCGTAAAATCGTAAGTAAAATATTTTAATGAATTATATATTAATAATTTCAGTCAAGTAGTAAATAGTAACTTAGTGTGGGGTTTAGCGATTGTTTAATAATATAATAAATCTTGTTTTTTAAAGTGTTTTTAACTTTGAAATGTATTAAAATAATATATTTTTTATTTTTTAAATTTATTTTTAATATTAATACATTAAAACAATTAAAAAAATTAATTAAAACTTAAAAAATAATTAAGGATCAATTTCTATGACTTTACTCACAAAGTCAATCCACAATGTTTTTCTTCTGTCTTTCCTTCTTAATTGATGTTTTTTATTCACAAAGCAATGTAAAATATCAACAAAAGATAACAACCTCGCATGTGCCATGGAACCACCACCACCTCAGCCACCGTCAACAACCACCACCTTATCTTTCACAGCCAACATCACCACCTCTGAATTTATCAACCAAATGGAACAACTTTAAATGTTTAGCAGCAATTAGCAAACAAGCCCAGCGTTTCTTCTCTGCAATATTGCCCATCGTTGCCACAAGAGATACTTCAACTACTAACCGTTTGATCAAGAAATTTGTAGCATCATCACCGAAATCAATTGCCCTTGATGCACTCTCTCATCTTCTCTCCCCCGACTCCACTCACCACCCTCTGTTGTATCTTCTCACTCTCCCTATAAGTAATAACTCAAGACCCATTAGATCTGCTTGGTAGGGACTTGATGTTGAGGGTTTTGAACAACCTCGATGCACGCAGCGTGCCACGATGCGTCGTCGTCTCTCGTAGCTGGAACCGTGTTGCTTCCAGTGATCTTCTCTGGACCTCCAAGGTGTTTTTCTTCTGTATGAGATGGACACAGAGATCAACAGGGTGTTGAAGAGTTTGTCAACTAACAAATACACAGAGAGTTGAAGAGTTTGTCAAACTCATCAACTCGGTCCGAGTTGACCGAGTTTGCTGGTTTTCGAGTTTCTAACCCGATTGTACACGGTATATACAAGTTAACTTGTAAAATTGAGTTGGACGATTTTACGAGTTAACTCGCGAGTTTGACAACCTTGATTTAAAAGTATCTAATAGGCAAGAAGATAATCATCTTATTCATGTGTTAAGTGCTTCTGACAGTTGAAGAAAACAAATAGGTTGGATATTTAGGCAGGATTTTCATTGGATTTGAGGTTGCAACTATGTAGTTAATATGTTTTTAGATCACCTTTTATTTTGGCAAGTTTCAACTTGCTTTATGCATGCGATTCCTTCTTACTCAATCCTCCTGCACAGCAATTAGCCAATTAGTCACATGTTTAAGGACCAACCTTTGGGTGAAAGTTCTTCACATGAGGGATTAGTATTTATATTAGCACCAGACAACATTGGTCTATACATAGCTTCTTGAATGCTGTTACCTGCCAATAGACCTGCCCCCGTCTAGAGAGGAAAAAGGGAGAGCAAAGAAGGAAAAAACCCTTCTACTTATGAACAAGTTTGTTCATTGATGTCTTTTCTGAAACAAAGTTGAAACGTGCAGGTTTATGTGAAATTTGAAAGTCAGTGTATGCTTTGATACTTCGACAAGTGTGGAGAACCTTTTGTTTTCTAGAAGATGGTTTGAATTTAAATAAAGAAAACGATAGTGAAGTTGATTTTCAGTGTTGGGCCTTTACTCTGTTTGGTAAAGGAATGGAGTGTAATTGGGGCATATTGTAAATTTAATTCTTATCAATTTGAAAAGAGAGGGGAAAGGAAGATTAACCAATATTTTGTTTACTTTGGGTCTTATTGGCAGTAGTAGGTATATTGGCTGTTTCATATCGTTGTATCAATGTGAGAAATATTTCAAAATATTAGATTATGACGGGTTTGCTTAATTTTGTATGCTTGATTACTCATTTATTTCAGTTGAACAAGGTTGTGAGTGGACCAAGCACTGGGATAATTGGTGATAGGGGCTCTAGAGAAAGTAAGTATTCGATTGCATAATTTTATTTATTAATGTGAAATATAAGATTGTAACTTAATCAATCCATAAATTATAGTTTTTTTCCCAGCTATTTTTATTATTCTGTTAGAACATTCTTTTTCATTCCTGTGTTTTGTCACTTTATCATGCTATGGTTTTTGCTGAAGTCCAGCGATTTACTTTTTTGTGTTTAAGATTGCACGTGGATGAGGCTGTTCTACTGCACTATTGTCCTGGCATATGTTATATGATGTGTGCAGTATGGAGCTCTTTTGTTATGGTCAAAATAATAACATCAAATGTATGACAGTTTGAACACTGGAGTAGAAAGTTATTGGTAATTTCTTGTTCAAGATGTGTACTTTTTGCAAAATGAAAAGCAAACATGTACCCATGTCACTTGTTATTTCATAGAAATGTAACCGATATTGCTTTAGTTTACATGAATGTTTCAAGAAGATTTTTTATACGTTCCTTCAGCCTTATCAATTGCATTTCAATGGAATGGGATAAGCTATGTAATTGCAGTGCAAAGTTATCCCAATAAGGGTGTAGATTTACCGTTGTGAGAATAA
The DNA here is from genome assembly GCA_019202695.1 of Populus x sibirica. Taxonomy (NCBI): domain Eukaryota; kingdom Viridiplantae; phylum Streptophyta; class Magnoliopsida; order Malpighiales; family Salicaceae; genus Populus; species Populus x sibirica. The sequence continues at coordinate 2,681,534 of JAGMVL010001426.1, forward strand.
AGGGAAGTGATCTGGCTAGTTAAAATTCTGGACTTGGCTGAACTGAATCTATATGCTTGACATTTGTTCTGCATCATGATATATCGAAATTCTTTATGATGATTTCCTTGTATCTCATTTATTTAATCAGTGTTCAAAAATTTAGTAAAATGTTAATCCTTAAATTGTTTAAAAAAGAATTTTCCAAGATTTGTGTAACAAATATAAATGAAACCTGTGTATAAAACCTTCCAGGTTCATCTGCTGCTGAATGGGCACAGGGAGAGGAATTTCCTAACTGGTTTGATCAGCAGCTACTTGATCCAGATGGCGTTCAGGATGGCAAAAGATGGTCTTCACAGCCATATTACTCTACTGCTCGCCTTGCAGAATCAAAGCCTCTGCACAGAACCTCTTCATACCCTGAGCAGCAGCAGCAGCAGCAGCAGCAGCAGCACCAACAACCACACCACCAACACTACTCTAGTGAACCTATTCTTGTGCCAAAATCTTCCTACACTTCATATCCTATCCAAGGTGGACAATCTCCACAGGCTTCACCAAACCACAGTCATCTAAATATTCCATATCTTTCTGGTGGCCACCAGATGGCGTTATCTTCACCGAATCTCCCTCCCTTCTCTAATTCTCAGCCTCTGCTAAGCGGCTTACATCATGGATCACCACATTATGGTGGGAATTTGCCTCAATTTAGTTCTGGTCTTTCTGCTAATAGCCGGCCACCAAGCCAATGGGTCAACCATACAGGCTTATATCCCGGAGAGCATCCCAATCGCATGAACAATATGTTGCAACAACCATTATCTCATCAAAATGGGCTAATGCCTCCACAGTTGATGCCACAACTGCAGTCACAACAGCATAGGCTGCACCCCTCAATTCAGCCATCATTGGGCCATCTATCAGGGATGCAGTCTCAAGTATTTAATCCCCATATCTCTCCATCCCCGCCTATGATGAACAACTTCGACACAATGCTTGCTCTTGCTGATAGGGATCAAAGACCAAAAGCTGCTCAGAAAGTTAGAGCAATTATGCGATATCCTCAGCAAGGCTTTGATGCCAATGGTCAGAAGATTGATATTGGCTGGCCACAGTTCAGATCCAAGCATATGACCACTGATGAAATTGAAACTATTCTCAGAATGCAGCTGGCTGCAACACACAGTAATGACCCATATGTGGATGATTATTACCACCAGGCATGCCTTTCAAAAAAAACAGCTGGGGCAAAGCTCAAACATCATTTCTGTCCAACTCACTTGAGGGATCTTCCTTCCCGAGCACGTGCTAATAGTGAGCCACATGCTTTTCTCCAGGTAGATGCTCTTGGGAGAATTCCTTTCTCTTCAATTCGTAGGCCTCGCCCACTTCTAGAAGTTGAACCTCCAAATTCATCTGTTGGTGGCAATGCTGAGCAGAATTCTGTTGAGAAGCCCCTAGAACAGGAGCCAATGCTTGCAGCAAGAGTCACAATTGAAGATGGTCTCTGCCTTCTTCTTGATGTAGATGATATTGATCGTTTTTTAGAATTCAATCAATTCCATGATGGTGGAGCCCAGTTGATGAGACACAGGAGGCAGGTCTTGTTGGAAGGGCTGGCAGCATCTATGCAATTGGTCGACCCGCTTGGCAAGAATGGGAATACAGTTGGACTTGCTCCCAAGGATGATTTTGTGTTCTTGCGATTAGTATCTCTTCCCAAGGGACGGAAGCTTCTTGCAAGGTACCTTCAGCTTCTTTTTACAGGCAGCGATCTCATGCGGATTGTTTGTATGGCCATTTTTCGTCATTTAAGGTTTTTGTTTGGAGGTCTCCCTTCTGATCTCGGAGCTGCAGAAACCACAAATAACCTTTCAAGAGTTGTATCTTTATGTGTACGTCGCATGGATCTTGGTTCACTTAGTGCTTGTCTCGCTGCAGTGGTTTGCTCCTCAGAGCATCCCCCACTTCGCCCCCTTGGAAGCTCAGCTGGAAATGGGGCTTCCCTCATTTTGATGTCTGTTTTGGAGAGAGCAACTGAACTATCAAATGATCCTCATGATGCTACCAACTATAATGTGACAGATCAGGCACTTTGGAAGGCCTCATTTGATGAGTTTTTTGGCCTCCTTATCAAGCATTGCATAAATAAATATGATAGCATCATGCAGTCTCTATCAGATTCAGATCCAGCCGAAGCTATTAAGAGGGAACTACCTATGGAGCTCTTACGTGCAAGTGTTCCCCATACTAATGACTACCAGAAGAAGCTGTTGTATGATCTTTCTCAACGTTCCTTGGTTGGTCAGGATGGTGGTAATGGTGGCCACATCAATTCTCAAGCAGTGCTGAGTTAATATGAAGCTGCATGAAAATCTAATACCAGGTCACTGAGAAACATAGTTCTGGTAATGTGAATATGGCAGGAATTCTGTTGGAGCAGCAATATCACTGGGGATTTGCTTTTAATTTGTTGTCCACATTGTGACTAATTCAGAATACACGAACTAAATGAAGCAGCAGGCTTCGGGAGCAACCTGTCATAAGAGTCGGGTTAGTTTTTTAGTTTCATTTTTTTTTGTCATTTCAAATCAATTACGTGCTACTGCCTCGACAAAACCTGTATAAGGCCTGTCCTCTGTTGTGATAGAATTCTGTTGGGTTTTTGTCACTTTCCCCCGTCCTCATAGTTCCTTTTGTCTCGAGGGCCTATTTTGATGCTCTGTTATGAAATTCCTGATATTGAGATGTAGTGGGGTAGTTTGTACAGGGTTTGCAAAAAGGTTTCCCACTTTCCTCTGCTATTTGTTATCAAGGAGGTGGGGTGGATATGATTTTCATGTTCTAGTATGGGCACTGTGACATCCTAGTGTTGGTAGATGGCAATAAAGCCAGGCAGGTGCTGGTGGCTGTGTTGTCGAACAGGGCAGCTATGGAGTTTGAATTCTTCTAGTAATTACCAAGTTGAGCCTGTAACATTGCCTGTCAGTTTTTCTCATAACAATCATTTATATTGCATTAATGCTATACTGCATGCGTTTCTCCTATTGCTATATGATTCTTCCATCGTGCCATGTTTAATCTGTGGAGAGATATCATCGTGGTTTATTTAGAGTGCTTGCTGACGTATGTTTATGGACAATCAGTACTGACAATTGCTTGCTTTGAAACATTCCTCCTGTATTGGGTGGTTTTAAAAGGGGTTGTTTTTCTTAAACTTAGGTAATGTTTGTTTGCTAAAAATAGTACTTTTGGTTATTACATGAAGTGAATTTTTGAAAAGTTGTCTTGAAAGTGTTATGAGAAATAAATTGAAAAATATTTTCTAATATTTAACTAAATCATGAAAAATGAGTTGAAAAAAATTTAATAATATTTTTTTTTCAAGTTTATTAAAACAACGTGAATTTAATCTAATAAATAATGAAATTGAAAAAAAAAATCTAATTTTATAAATTATTTTAAATAAAATAAATAACAATTAAAATAATAAAAATTAAATTAGATAGATAAACAAATTATAAAATAGTGAAATTAAAAAAATATATAATTTCATAAATTAATTTAAATAAAATAAATATAATTAAAAGAATGAGAAACAAATTTAATAGATAAAAAATTTCAATCAATAAAAGGATAAGAAAAAAGCAAATAACAATAAAAAAAATGATGATGAAAGTTGATATAAAAATCAAATTCTATAGGAATTTTTTCTTAAAAAAGATTCAAAATAAAATATATAGCAATAAAAAAAATTGATGATCAAATTTGATATAATTAACAATTAATAAGATATTTTTAAATTTTTTGTAATTTCTGAAAAGTGTTTTCCATCCAAAAAAAATAAAAACATTTTCTTGTAAACTAAGCTAAATTTTTTTTTAAATAAAAAGTGTTTTTCATTAACTAATATTTTTTATAGTAAATAAACAAATGAAAGTTTGTAAAATGATTTACAAAAAAACTACTTTTCATATAACAAAAACAAACGAGGCTTTAAAAGATGTAAATAATAAATCTTTTGATCTCAAGATTTATGGCTCTATTTGCTATTATTTTTCATTTCTATGGTTTTGGGAAAGAATAAATGTAGAAACTATTGGATTGTTGAGTTTTTGATGTAAAGATAGTAGTAAGTATAGGAAGAAAAATGACAAATCAAAATATAGTTAAACCTTGATAAAGTAGAAAAAGATCATGATCTTAAAATAAAAGTGAAAAATAGCTAAAAGAATGAAAATAACATAAAATCTAGAAAAATCAAAGATAAATAACAAAATTAAATCAAACAATATTTTTAGGATCTAATTTGAGGTTTAATTTCAAGCTTAAATAGTCAAATTAAAAGTTATGAGATGTTATTGTTATTATGTTGGTTTAGCTTGAACAAATCTTCTTTCAGGCTTAACTTTGTCCTACTAGGTTTAACAAAATTAAATCAAACATTTTTTTGCATTACATGAACATAGGCCTCCATTAATGTTTGCACACCCTATAGATTTGTGATGAACAATACTCTCTCGAACTATGCAGGCATGTTTGCAGGTCATGGCCGGCTCTTCACTTGGGACTCTGGTTTCGCTGAAGGTGAATTCTCCTGACTGATCAAGTGCTCTGTGTGGAAGAGAGAAGATTCTACACTCTTCACATTAGAAGCTTCTACAGGAATGAGTTTGAAGGAGAATATGTTGACCAGTGTGATCCGGCAACCACGTTTGCTTGGAGTTCCATGCTCTTGCCTTAGTCTGTGTTAGTTAATTCATGTAAGTTTGTAACGACTTGATACAGGTGAACGGCTGAGGAGAACGCATTATTGCTCCCCCACCTGAAAAGGAAAAGGGTTATGATTTGGACTTATGTGCACTTAGATTTAGGGCTTTTAGAGGTCATCAAGATTTTGGAACAGGAAATCTTGGTAATAATGTTCTTGAAGCTGAGGAGTGCACACTTACAATAAGTCTTGATATGGCGATGGTTTCGCAAAGTGATCAAATTGAAGACATTCCTTCCACATCCTGCCTGCAGAAAGCTAAAATGCGGCTGCAGGCATGACACAGATTTCTGGTAGAGTTGACTTCCTGATTGCTTGGTGATTTTCAATGCTTTTTGGATCACATAGCTACCAAATTCGTCTTTAGAAACATGCAGTGGTTTGTTGGTTTTACTAAGAAAATCCTCAATTACCAACTCTTCTATTCTGTATCCAAGCATTTTTGGGCGATATGACTGCCTCCTTTCTGCAATGAGATGGTTGCATAATAGCCTCAAAGCAGATGACATATTTTTTTTGTTTAGTGATATGACCTTCTTCACCACATAGTTCTCTTCCGGATCCTGTGACAGGAACACTGCATTTATCGACAGATATCCAGGAGTCGATATCTTTGCAGACCTTGGATGGTGTTAATGAACCTGATTAAGGCTATGGATCCTTCATGGTCCATTGCTAAATCAAGACTACATGCAATGGCTGCTTCATTTAATAACTTGTTATCTTCAGCACCCAGCTGGTTAAAGTACTTTGACACAACATATGAGCCTATCTGATTGGTCATGATAAGATAAAACGCAGCTCACAGAATGCTTGTCACTAAAGAAACCAAAGGTGATCTCCTGAGTACTCGAATGACCTTCTTTATCGAGTTTGAACCATGTGTGTGGACCGTTAATGCAACAAAATCGTATGAGTCCTTGGTCAACTCACATTTAATCAATTTCAACTGTTGATTGTTCAATGAATCAACTAGCTCAGCAAAGACAAACCATCCATGTTGATCATGCATCAGTTCGAAAACAATGGGGAGTCATCTTGATGACGAGGCCAAAACTTTCTTATATATCTTAGACATAATATCTGGGTTCCTCAATCTCAATAAACCATGAAGTTGTTTATTGAGGTTGAGGAAACCAAGAAAAATCCTTACATTGTTGAGCTCTTCTTGATTCCGCACCATACTGGAATCAATGCCTCCTAAGTTTGAACCTACTCTACTTGTTCCCTCGTCAAGCACAGAACCGCTCAGAGAATTGAGATTCAGAACAAAAATTCCTGCCCCTGGTTGCAGTATTGAACCTTGAAAATCCCCTCCATTTCCCAAACTGTTTGATCCTAGATAATTTGGGGAAACAGTGGGAATGGAACTAAAGTTGAACTCGTGAACCCGGCCTGATATTGTTGGAGCCCATTCATCCTGGTGTCTTGAATGCTCGGCAAAGAACGACCAATATCAGCCAAAACATAGTTTCTTGTGCCACGTATCCCTTTTTTCATGCAAAGCATAAGGTTTTCGACAGGAGAGCCTGAAGCAGCAGCAGACATTGAGTTTGAGCTTTCAGGACCGTTTCGGAAGAACCTGAAGATTTCTCCATTGAAAACAAAATGCAGAAAAGAGAGCAGGAATACAAGAATTACAATACAAAGAAACAAAAATCTGAGTAAACAACAATTCTCGTGGTTTCATAGAGGGAATTGTAGAGGAGAGAGCATTAGTCCTTGTTGGTTTAGGATTCCTTGTTTGTAAAGGAGAGTAGGTCTTTGTGTGTGTGTGTGTGTGTGTTAAATTAACTTTTTTATTTCTTGTGGGACAACGTTTCTAATCTGGAAAGGAGATGGTGTTAACTTTCAGGGTTGGGTTTCTGTTAAACTAGCTAGTAAAAGCTACAACAGAAATCAAATCCTTGACGAACATTTATATGCATTAATGCTGTGCTTCATGTGTTTCTTTTATTGTTTCAACTTTCAATTATGATTTTTCTTCCACTTGGATTATGAACTTGCAACCACTTTTACTTGGGAGTTCCTTGTTATTGTATGTTTTCAAATTAATTAGTTCCGACGAAAAACAAATTAATTAGTTCCGACGACGGCTTGTTTTGTCTACGTGAGACTGGTTCGGCAGCTTTGCATGAGTTCAATTGACGATCTACGATCTGATCTCTATACAAAAAAATACTTGCTTTTGATTTTGACAGCAAGCGATTAAGATTATATACCCCAAGGCGCGTAGCGTAATGGCAAAGGGTTTGAGATCTGCACAGCAGGTCTCGAGTTCGAGTCAGGACGTGCATCTCTTGTAAGAGCATGGGACAACCGGGGTTTTACTCGCTCACCTAGGCCCACAAAGTGTGCTTTTCAGGGGGTGAGGTTTCCTCGAATCCAAAAAAAAAAAAAAAAAGAGATTAAAATTATATCATTGCCTCCTTTTCATGGTGATATGGGCCAGTAGATATTGGTGTTTCTGCTGTTATAGAGATTGATCATACTAATTCTAAAAAAGCATAATCTTGAACAGATATTCTTGTTACAAAGAATCCATTTCTTCTTCTGCAACATCTATGGCTTGTCAAAGTAGTGAAGTTCTCAGAAGGGAAATTCTATTATTGTGCAATGAAAAACTCTGTATAATCCTGAAGGAACATGATCTATCATGTTTGTTTCATGCAAAATTTCTAGGATATGTTCTTATCAAGATTATCAAAAAAGAAAAAATGTTTCTCATCAGATCGATTTGTTACTTCCTGTAAGCAGTGATGCTTCGTTTTTCTCTTGTAAGTATTGGACTTTTGGAACTATATAGCTTGATCTTATGCAAGGTAAAGTCTCCTAAATCATCCTTAATGATCATTAACTTCCAATTTCATAGTTGAAGATCATCATCCAACAGCTAGGGAGTGCGCGCAGATAAGAACGAGCTATAGCAATGGCAGACTTTCCCACTAGATGCAATTACATTGAAACCTATTGTATCTCTTATGATATTCATATATTGCAAGGCTTACTCTAGCCATTAAGAACAAAAAGACAACAACTACTTTTGTTAATATTTTCATTTAAAGTGCTAAACAACATTGTATTACGAATCCAACGTAAGTATGACAAGGACTAACAAGATTACTTACATAACTGGACAGAGGAGGGGGGTGGGGGGGGGATTACAGCCTAAATTCTCTAAAGACAAAATTACTTCGTCAAACACTAAAAGACACTAACTCTTACATACGAAGTAGCATAGTTAAGACACAATGAGAACAAGACAGAATCAACACCAACCTACACTTTCTTAACTGACCTTCCTCCAGTGATCAAATTGAAGACATTCCTTCCGTATCCTGACTGCAGAATGCTAAGATGTGGTTGCAGGCGCAACAAAAGTTTCTGGTAGAGTGGACTGCCTGATTTCTTGGTGACTTTCAATGCTTTTTGGATCACATAGTTACCAAATTCGTCTTTAGCAACTTGCAATAGTGTGTTGGTGTTGCTCAGAAAATCCTCAATTACCCAACTCTTCCATTCTGTATCCAAGCATTTCTCGGCGATATGACTGCCTCCTTTCTGAAGTGAGATGGTTCCATAATACCCTCTGAGATGATGGCATATTTTTTGGGTGAATAAAGGGTTATTGAGTGATATGACCTTCTGAACCACATAGTTCCCTTTAGGGTCCTGCGAGAGGAAGGCTACATATGTGGACAAGATATCTAGGAGCCGATATCTTTGCAGACCTTGGATGGTGTTGATGACCCTGATTAAGGCTAGGGATCCTTCATGGTCTATTGCTAAATCAAGACAACATTCAATGGCTGCTTCATATAATAACCTATTATCTTCAGCACTCAGTTGGTTAAAGCACTCTGATACAGCATATGAACCTATCCGATTGGTCATGATTGTAAAAAACGCAGCACGCAGATTGTTCATCACTAAGGTAACCAAAGGCGATCTCCGGAGAAGTCTAACGACCTTCCTTATCGAGTTCGAACCATGTGTGTCGAGAGTTAATGAAACAAAGTTGTCCAAGTTCTTGGTTATCTCATATGTAATCAATTTCAACTGTTGATAGTTCAATGCATCAATTAGTTCACCAAAGACATGCCATCCATGTTGATCAAGCATCAGCTCCAAAACAACAGCGATTCCTCTTGATGACAAGGCCAAAACTTTATTATATATCTCACGTGTAATCTCCGGGTTCCTCAACCTCAATAGACCTTGAATTGTTCTTGAACCATGTTGGTCTGAACAATAGTTGACAATGCTATCTCCTTGAAGCAAACCAAGAAAAATCCTTACTTTCTTTAGCTCTTCTTGATTCTGCACCATACTATTATCAACGCCTCCCAGGCCCGAACCAGCCCTGCCTGTCCCCACTTCAAGGGCAGAACCACTCAGAAAATTGTAATTCGGAACAAGACTTCTTGCCCGAGGTTGCAATCTTGAACCCTGAAAACTCCCTCCATTGCTCAAACTGTTAGATCCCCAGACAGATTCTGAAAACAGAGGTGGTGGGAGCAGCATTGAATTCTCAAACCCGGTCTGATACTGTGAGAACCCATTAATCCTGGTTTCTCGAATTCTTGGTAAAGAACCACCGTTATCATGCAAAAGATAGTTTCTTGTAGACAAACCGTGATGGTTATTTGTATCAGCGCTCCCTTCTTTCAACGAAAGATTCTCAACAGAAAGCAACAGGTTTTCAACAGGACAACTTGCCGCAGCAGAAGAAGACATTGCGTCTGAACTTTCAGGAGCAATGTTATCAGAAAAACCAGAAGATTTCTCTATGGAAAACAAAACAAGAAAAATACAGAAAAGAGAGCAATATTCAAGAAAGGGAAGAGTGAATAAAGAACAAGTCTCTCCTGGTTTGTTTTTTTTAATAGAGGGAATTGTAGAGAAGAGCGCACTAGTCCTTGTTGGTTTTGGATTACTTGTTTGTAAAGAAGAGTATTTCTTCCTTTCTTTGTGTTCTGAGGGAAAGGTCTTGCTTCTTGTGGAACAATTTTTAGAGTTATAAGAGAAATTAAATTCTACTGTATTACGGACAGAATAATAAATAAATAAATAAAAATAGAGAAGAAATTATTTTTTTATTTTTTTTCAATTAATAAAAGGAGAAAAGGATTAACAATAAAAAGTGGGTCAAAAAGGTTAATTATGAATACAAAATATGTAAGATGGGGTTTAAGAGGTTTTTAATGCTTAAGATATCCTTGTGTTTTGATTGAATTCAAACTTGAGATCATAATATTGAAAGAAAATCCTTTATTTATTAGAGTAAATGCATTAAAAAAATAATTGCGGTGATTTTGAATTGATTTAAGGATTGAAAAGGAAAAGAAAAAATAATAATCTATCAGCATTTCTAGGGGTGAGCAAAAAAATCAAAAAACCGATTAAACCGAGAAAACCAGAAAAAAAATAAACGAAAAAACCGAACCGTGAAAAAACCTGATTAAACCGATTAAAATTTTGAAAAAACCGACCGGTTCAGTTTCGGTTTTATAAGCCTGAAACCGAAAAAACCGAACCAAACCCAAACCGAAAAAACCCAGCCAAACCGAAAAAAACCGAGCCAATCCGAGCCAAAACCGGTTTTTATCCTAAAAAACCGAACCGAAACTGGTCGGTTTGAACCGGTTTCGGTTTTTTTTAAAAAAAATTCGATTTGGTTACTTTTTTTTGACAAAAACCGAACCGAACCGAAAATGATCAACTCTAAGCATAAGCATAAGCATAATTCCACCCAAAAAAATGTTACATGACTCATATTTAAGGAAATTTTGGATCTTTACATATAGAAAAAGATTTTAATGCACAATAAATGCAGAGATAATAACCTCCAACAATTGTATTTTAATTTTAATTAGTTCACGAAAGAGTAGGTAAGTTTGGACTGTTATTAGAGATTTTTCGATGTAAAATTACATTTGGTTATTGTTTAATGATAAAAAAAAAAAATAGAAATAGTGGAAGACAAAAAAAGAACTCTAAAATTGCTCAAAAAACATTTATTTTATGTTTTGGTTTTTATTTTTTTAACTAAATATATTTTTGTCTATTAGGGAAATTAACCAATTTTGAATTTTTTCTTCAATCATAAGAACACGCTTGAATAAATTTTAATTATGGACTCAAGGTTAAGAAAAACTAAAACTGGTGGGTGTTGCCTGTTGCAATTTTTGTAGCCTATCTCTTATTTAAATTGTGGTTTTGCATAATGTCATTGTTTTTTTTTTCCATGTGAATTTTTTTTTTTAATTTAATCCTTTTATATATGGTGATATGTTTTGCAATTGGACTTGGTATTGTAAAGGGAGAAGAAACAAATCACACTAAACAAGACTGTTTTTGAAGGGCAACAAGAGCCTACATGCGCCGTTTAAATTTCATAATGTTTGGTGTATGTTTAGCATGCGCTAATCTTTCATTTATTTTTTTTCCTAATTCGATAATAAATCTTCAACTAAACCTCAAATCTCATTTTACTTGTTCAATTTAATCCCTAATTCACTATTAACTCTTCAATTAGATCTCAACTTTCATTCGGTTTAATCTCTAATTTGATAATACTTTTTTAATTGGAGCTCGGACCTCATCCCACCTCATCCTTGTATTTTATATTAAATATCTGATTTAATATCGATTTCATCCAATCCAAGTTCAAATAATGTCCAAGCAACAATAGAATAGGGAAAGGAAAGAGATAGTTGTCTGATTGATTAAGCGCATTATAGTCATGTCTATAATCTGAATCATATATTTGATGTTTACTTTGGTTGATCATGTATGATCTAATATGTTGTTGTCTCAGTATTAAAACAACAGAAAAATATCATTTTTTTTAGACCGACCCACATTTTCCCATGTCGTCCAAGATGGTTTTGGACCTGCCAAATCATTTAGCTCACGTCATAGCAAATCCCACATGGTTTAATTTGAATCTCAACCTAGACAAGCAATCAGATGAACAGATGAAGTGTTTTCAAGGTTAGGTTGTTGGTCCAATTTTTTTAGATTTTTTTCATAATAAATGGAGTTTGACCATTGTTGACTTATGGTTTTCTTAATCATACTAGGTTTTATCTGGGTCAACCTTATATCTTATGGATTTACATTATTTGTTTTTTTTTAAAAAAAACACATTTTTGTTACACCTCAAGTTTATACGTGCAAGTAACGAAACTAGTTTAAAAACTAAAGTAAAAATTGATTTTTTTTACTATTATTAGGCCTTCTATTTGAATCCTTTTGAAGCCTCATGTAAGTGGACGCTTTTCATAATGCTTTCAAGCAACGTTTGGATACAAGAAATAGAGAAATAATGGACATATTTCACTATACTTTATATTTTAAAAGAAAAAAAAATCACTTTAAAACTGTCACGGAAAAAAAATTATTTTATGTCTTTGTTACCATCACTATTCAAAGGCAACCTAGTGATCAAAAGCTATCATTGAAGTTTTGGATTGGTCCAATTGTGCATGTTCATGTTTGCAGAGTTTTGATCTAAGATTTTCTGCAAAAAGAGGGACAGAAATTTTATTCGGAAAATGAATGGAAAATAAGCATTTCCCTCATTTTTGGTGTAACTTTCTGTATATGTTCACTGCCACAAATGCTGTTCGATCACCTTCCATGTAGACTAAAAATAGGAATCCTTGATAAAAATTATTTCCCATTTATAGCATTCTTGCTTCATCAAAAAAAGCATTTTTCCTTTTACATCCATCACTTTTAATTTTTTGATTCTCAATGCTAAGAACTTCTACTCAGCCCTTGATGCTCTCTTTTCTCCATTTTTTTCCTTCTCCGACATGAATCGTTTCTTTTATACAGTAGGGTTAATATTCCTCTTCAGCTTCTTCATACTCTATTCTCCGAAGACATCCTACTTGTCAAATAACGTGGACCTTCATCAACAGCTATTGATTTCTCTACAGAAGGGTAAATCTCTGAATTCTGATGTCAGGAAAGGAAAAAAAAATCCCATTTCTGTTTATTGATTTTTTTTCCTGTCAATCCTTTTCTTTTTTTCAATTCTTTAGAAGAAGAACGATGTGACTTGTTTAGTGGACACTGGGTTCAAGACCTGAGAGGTTCTCAATATACAAATGTAAGCTGTTCATCTATCCCTGAATCGAAGAATTGCTTCATGCAAGGAAGGCCAGACTCAGGATTTTTGCAGTGGAGGTGGAAACCTGACGGGTGTGAGCTTCCAAGATTTGATCCCGGAACATTTTTTGAGATTGTCAGGGGAAAGACGATGGCGTTTATCGGAGACTCGGTCGCTCGAAACCATGTAGAATCACTTCTCTGCCTCTTGTCATCGGTTAGTTCATGTAATTATTTTCCTGTAGTTGACTTGGTAAAATCAATGGGTTGTATATCCCATTGATTTTGGAACGGAATCCCCCATTTTTATGACCTCTGTGTCTTAACAGATTTTGAACTTTTTCAGGAAGAAATGCCACTGGGCATCTACAAGGATACTGAAGATCGTACGAGAACATGGTATTTTCCTCACAGTAATTTTACCCTAATGGTCATCTGGACTAGATTCCTAGTACTTGATGAGGAGAGGGTGATTAATGGTAGTGTTACAGGTGTTTTTGACCTGCATCTAGATAAGATGGACAAGAACTGGGCAAACAAACTCCCAGAAATAGACTACGCAATCCTATCGGATGCTCATTGGTTCTTCAGGAAGAACTACTTGTACGAGAAAGGCAAGAACATAGGATGCATATTCTGCGGTGAACCAGGCATCAAAAGCTTGGACATTGATTCCGCCCTCCAGATGGTAATCAAGGTTGTGCTCAATTATATCAACAACTGCAAAAAGTGCAGGAATATTTTGACTGTGTTAAGGACATTCTCACCTGCACATTTTGCGGATGGAGCATGGGACACAGGAGGGAGCTGCAATAGAACGCATCCACTCGGTGAGAAAGAGATCGACTTGGCAAGTTTAGAATGGAAAATCAGAAGCATTCAAGTAGAAGAAATTAAAAGAGTAAGACCAGTAGCAAGGAGAAGGAAAAAATTTGAAGTTTTGGATGTCACCAAGGCTATGCTGATGAGACCTGACGGGCACCCTAATTCCTACTGGGGTAACAAATGGATGAAAGGTTACAACGACTGTGTCCATTGGTGCATGCCAGGACCCATCGATGCATGGAATGATTTCTTGATAGCATTGCTTAGAAGACATGCATTTACCGATTTCACCTGGTCATGACCTGGAGCTAAAATGTGGTACTCTCCCTACAGGTTTGCATGGAGAATAATTGATAGTTCTGTCATTTCTTTCCCAGATATAAAAATGATAGTTAAATTTCTTTCTACCATGCAACTATACTGAACACCATGGCAGAAAATGCATCCATCCTCTCAAAAGCTCCTGGAAGCATGAAATCCTAGGTGCTAGTATAATCCAACTTTTAAAAAAAAAAAAATTGGAAAAACTCATGCAAACTCAGCAGTGTCCTTCAAAAACAAATTTTAGATTCGAGATTTGCAAATAAGGACCCTCCATCTATGTAGGGTCAGTAATTCATGAAGCAGTAGCGCCTAAATTCAAGAAACACTATCGTCTACTGCTCTTTCCAGAAATGCAAGAAACTACGATCCCAAAATAATCTGATGCAGCAGAAGTACATGCAAAAGTCTAAGCTGATCATGGATATCCATTTATGGAATTCGATTAATCATTGGTTAAGTGAAATGATTTGCAGAAGACCAAGTATCAAAATCGCATTGCATTAAAATATGACTAATCCAACTATACATGAATTCACCAGCAGCTAAACACATTTGTGCACCTCTGTTCCATTGCATTTGAGATTCTAAGTTTCAACTTCTGTTATCCTTGAAAATCTAAACCATCCAAGGAAAATTAAATCAACTTGAGAAGTACTACTACCCCCCTTGAGAAAGCTGGACAGAAGCATCACGAATCATATCAACTAGCTATTCATTTAGCGCTTCAAGATCACCAGAGTGGCATGGTTGACGGAGGAAAGGGGTAAGGTAATTTGCAGCAACTTCAGCCAATTTTGCACGGAGAAAATTCTGAAGCAATATTGATTATTTTAGTAGACATGTGTCTGGCTGAATCCAGAAAAGATACAATCACTTTGTAGCTGAACGTTTAAATTCCTTTTTTTTGGTTAAAAATGTTTGAAATCCAACAACAAGACTCACACAAAATCTAGATTACAAATTAAGAGAATTAATTTAAATTGGTAATAAAACAATATCATTTTTTTTCAAGTTTTAACCAGATAATCAAGCCATTCATCTTAATGGATTGATGAATTTAACCAGATGAACTCACTCCCAAGTTGATCCGCCAGTGAAGTCTATAACAATAGGATTTGGAAAGCATGGAACAAAAGGCAACATTAATTTAGTCAAATTAAAACCATTAATTAACATCAACTTGATCTTATCACTTCTTTTCTCGACTTTCTTGAAGCAAACAAGAAAAAGAATACAAGAAAACGGTCGATTAACATTCCTCAACCTTTGGTGGACGCAAGAGGAGTGATATAACTCGTATATTTTTATGTTTTAAAATGATTGTTTTTAGTATTTTTAAATTGTTTTGATATACTGATATCAAAAATAAATTTTTTAAAAAAAACACATTGAGCTCTTAATATTTCTTCCAGCAGCACGAGAGTTCTCGTGGTGAGGCTGAGACTGGTCAAGGTTGGACATTTTGGATGTAGCAGTATGGGTAGGCTTATTAATGTTAGCACTAGAGAGGAGATCAACTGGTTCGGAATCAGCAGTCTTCCCTCTTTGCCATTAACATCTCATCTTCCGATAGCTTTGCCTGTGCTGTTCCATGCTTTACATCATCCTTACTCTTTGCCATCTTTCTCTCTATGATCTGTCTGGTATCTGTAAATGTTTCTCCTATGCATCAATTAGCTAAACCTACTATGTGTGTTTGAAATGGAACAAATTTCACCAAGTAAATGTAACTAATGTGTTTAATATTTTGGTTTACAGTTTTTTTTTTAATATTTTTTTTGTTTGAAAATATATTAAAATAAATTTTTAAATCAGCATATTACAACTATAAAAACATACTAAGAAAATTAATATGATATTTTTTCGAATAAATTGTAAGTTTAAAATATATTCAAAAATAAAAATTACAGCACTTTTAAACATTGAAGCACTTATAGAGCAATAAGTTTTGTAAATTGTTGGATCTATATCATTTTCAAGAACGATTTAATTTTCTTTTTATTAACTAAGTTCATGCCCAAGCCTAGTTCAAAAGATAGATAGGATCATGAGATTATAGTTGTTTGACTTGATTAATTTGTCTTGATAAATTGATATAAAAATTTTATTATAAATTGAATAAATAAATATTAATTTAATAAAATTTAGTTTACTTGATTATATATTTTTAATCATATGAAAAAAATTATATATAAAGCTTGGTATGTATTAGTTATTGTTTTTTAAAATAGTTTTTATATGGAAATATATTGAAATAATATTTTTTTAATTTTTTAAAATTTATTTTTAATATTAGTATATCAAAATAATGTAAAAATTAAAAAAATTAATTAAAAAAAATTAAAAAAAATAAAATATTTTTTTAAATTCGTATTTAAAACGTATTACAATGGAATTAACACTAAAAAATTTAAAAGAAAAATGAGACGATTGACTCGCTTACCCATAAGTTAATCTTAAGACTTTTTTTTAGTAAGTTTCTTACCAGGACAGCGATGCATGGGACTAGTACTTAGGTAAACGACAACGCGTGCCCTACACCACGAGCGTAGTTTGAAAAATAAGAGAGTGGAAACGTCTCTCTCTTAGGTGTTTTTGACGGTATCCTCTACAGCACACACTTGGAGGAGGATAATGAAATGAAAGGGCTGCAAAGTTACGGATAGAATGAGACTGGACTGGAACTAAAGAGTAGCACAAGAAGACCCTCCTTCAAACACAGCTAGCTTTCTTCTCCTCCATCAACCCCAGTCCTGCATTTTCGGCTTCAACTTTTTGCATGGTATAAGTGATACTCGGTGTATGTTAACACTTTTTTTTTCCTTCAATTTTTTCCTTTTTTTATGTTGTTCTTCTAGTTCGTTATTGCTTAAAGTCTAAAGTTTTAAGTCTTCAATCACTTAGGGAAACCACAAAGTTTTGATCTTTTTGGTCTGTGCTAAAGAGCCAAAGCTGAAATTTTGATTTTGCTTTTCATTATCTGTTGGCAATGGCAACTTTGGTGAATTCGGTGTCTCCTTTAACAAGCCCTTCTCCAGAGACTGCGCGAACAGCTTGTGGGTTCTTTTCTAATGTCCCAAATTTCTATTCTTTTTCACTAAACAAAGGTTTCACTAGAGTTTTGGCATCAACCCAGATTACAATTTCACCTAAAGACTCTGTTTTGACACTGCCCAATTGGAAGGTTGGTAGGAATGGCACAAGAAATAGGGAGATTAGGATTAATGATGCGTTTTTCCATTTGGAGTTTATTGTTGGGAAGGGTCATAAACCTGATGTTGCTCAAGCAACACAGCTATTGTACGATTTGTGCAAGTCGAATAAGATGAAGAAAGCGACGAGGGTGATGGAAATGATGATTGAGTCTGGTATTATTCCTGATGCAGCTTCATATACTTTTTTGGTGAACAATTTGTGTAAGAGAGGAAATATTGGGCATGCAATGCAATTAGTTGAGAAAATGGAGGAAAATGGCTATCCAACCAACACGGTTACCTATAATTCGCTTGTTAGAGGGCTTTGCATGCATGGAAACTTGAATCAAAGCTTGCAGTTACTAGATAAGCTGATGTGGAAAGGGTTGGTCCCGAATGAATTTACTTATTCTTTCTTGCTTGAAGCAGCTTACAAGGAGAGAGGTGTGAACGAAGCGATGAAGCTTTTGGATGAGATAATTGCGAAGGGTTGGCAGCCTAACTTGGTTAGTTACAATGTTTTATTAACTGGATTATGCAAGGAAGGCAGGACGGAAGAGGCAATTCGGTTCTTCAGGGATTTGCCATCAAAGGGTTTTAATCCGAATGTTGTGAGTTATAATATTATACTCAGGAGTTTGTGCCATGAAGGAAGATGGGAGGAGGCAAACCAGCTCCTGGCTGAGATGGATTCTGAGGAGCGCTCACCTTCTCTGGTTACATACAATATACTAATTGGTTCGCTTGCCTTCCATGGCAGGATTGAACATGCATTTGAAGTTTTGGATGAAATGGTGAGGGCATCATTTAAGCCCTCTGCCACAACCTATAACCCTATAATTGCTCATCTTTGCAAAGAGGGGAAGTTGGACCTTGTGATTAAGTGTCTAGACCAAATGATTCATCACCGCTGTAATCCCAATGAGGGAACATTTAATGCCATTGCTGTGCTTTGCAAGCAGGGAAGGGTGCCAGAGGCATTCTCCATAATTCAAAACTTGGGTAATAAGCAAAGGTCATCCACCCATGACTTTTACAAAGGTGTGATTACGAGCTTGTGTAGAAAAGGGAACACGTATCCAGCATTTCAGCTTTTATACGAGATGACAAAGTTTGGATTTGTTCCTGATCCTTATACCTATTCATCTTTGATTAGAGGGTTGTGCATTGAGGGAATGCTGGACGAGGCCTTGGAGATTTTCAGGCTATTGGAAGAAAATGACTATAGGCCTATTCTTGACAATTTCAATGCCCTTATACTTGGATTTTGTAAATCTGGTAGAACAGATTTGTCCCTGGATATTTTTGAGATGATGGTTGAGAAAGGATACACACCGAATGAAACAACTTATACCATTATAGTAGAAGGGATTGCCCATGAAGAAGAAAAGGAGCTGGCAGCAGAAGTTTTAAAAGAGTTGCTCCTCAGACAAGTCATGAGAAGAAATACAGCGGAAAGACTTGTTTTGCAATACAACCTCGAGGCTTCACCAGTATGAAATTGTATGCATCATCCAGATTAAGAACACGAAAGGGGAACATGGAATGAAGATACTTTGAGCAAGCGTGTTTATCAATACCAATGTCCATGCTTCGTCAGAAATTTGTATTGTGACATTCCGATCAAGACTGGGAAATCAAGGATTCTGCATATTGAAATTGAAAGAGATTGTCACAACACTGGAATGTGTTGAATATTTTGAAAATGAGGAAGGAGCACAGGTTCAAACAATAGGATTCTTGGCTATGTACTTTTATTCCTGTATTCGCTTCACCCTGGGTTCTGTGAGCTGAACATTGTACAGAGAACTTGCATCTTTATTTTATGCTGTGCAAGTCAAATTTCACGATTCATCTGACATATGATCGTACAAATTATTCATTATGACTTGGGTTTTTCACTCGTGATCGAAAATGCTTGTGACTCCGCTCCCCTTATGTATGCAGTATGATCCTGGCTGACCCCTAAATTCTTGCAAGGTTCTGCATCTGATTTTGTGCCATTTGTGCTGATGTAAATTGCTTTGCCCTGCAATATGAGAACATGTATCATAGGAACCATCTTGTCTGCGTGCCTCGCGCATTTACTTGTTCGTGTTAATGTTCATCTTATGCCAGAGGCAAAATCCGTTGATTTCAAAGAGAGCGAACAAGATCCTGTTTCACCGCGGCTTGCCATCAAGTTGACAAGGCAGGATCACCCTTGCCATATTATTTCTAGACTCGTTCCTTTTGTTCAGTATTCACAATTCCGTAACTGAGATGAAAAGCCTGGAAAGCATTCACCAAAATCAATCCAGCATTTGTTTACGCCACCCTGGGCAGTAGTTCATGAGCCTTTGCCAACATAATTCGAACATCTATCACAATTCCAGATTTGTTTATGTTTTTGTCTTTCCATGGACAGCAGTTCATGAACTTTCAGAATCTTTTTGCGTTTTTCTTTGGGGGAAGGCTTACATAAACTATACACCCAAAGATAGCAACTCATGAATCCAAAAGGGCTTACATAAGCCATACAACACAAACAATCCTTACACCACTCTAGATTCCAGCCACTTGCGTAATGGGGTAACAACTAACAATTAAACTCAAATTCAAAGCAGGCGAAATTCAGTACAAGGCAGATGTGAATCAAGAAGGTTTGTGGTTCCATGGCATATCCAATGGTTAAACCACCTTCGGATGCCGCATCTTGCATTCCTTGTGAATTAGAAACCTATCGCCTATCAGATAGGTCTGTTTCAAAAATAGCCACGGAGTGATAAACTTGTACAAGGCAGAAGTAAATCAAGAAGGTGTGTGATTCCATGGCATATCCAATGGTTAAAACCACCTTCAGATGCCACTTCTTGCATCCCTAGTGAATTTGAAACCTATCGCCTATCAGAAAGGTCTTTAAAAAATCAGCCACGAAGTTAAGACTCTAAACCATGCTCAAACTCTAGTAAAAATCTTGATCACCATTGTGGAAAACAATTCATAGAAGTTCATTGCTGTTTTAATCATTTTCTAACAAAGTTTCATTCATCCATCCATAAGCAATATTAAAGTAAAGAAGTCAAATACAACACAAAATTAAAGCCAACTGAATACTAAAAGCAGAAGCAGTCTTAAAACCCTACAAGATGAAACATTCCCTAATACACATCCCTCATCCCCACAGCTTCACGCAGCACAAAGCCATAAGCATCATAGGCATGTACCAGTAGAAAAAAGATCCATCTTGTCCAAGCCCGCAGCCTACTTGGATCTCTGCCTCATCTTTCTGCGCTTCCTCTTCAACCTCCTCATACGCTTCTTCTTCCACTGAAAAGAACAAAAAATAACAAAACAATTAGCCTCCTCACAATTTAGTCACCAAAACACAAGGCACCAGCAACACCACAAACACCTTCCGAAACAGATCCCAAGAACTCCACAGCGGTCAGAAACTCAAAAACGCTTTACATGTTTAAATAGGCACCAAGTCTTGAAAGAATCAATGGATCTCAAATCAAACAAACCAAGTTACATGAAACAAAGGCACTAAAACCAGCAAAAGAAAAAACTGTAAGGCAAACTCAACATCGCATAAAAATAGTGTCTAAACAGCATCAATAACATGTAAATTCCAAGATTAACGAAATCATTTGGCAAAATTCTTGTTTCGTAAAAAAAGAAGCAAAAACAAGCATTCTTCCAACCTAACAAATCACAAGTTTTAGACAAGAAAAGCACACAGATTTGATTATCTAGCTAAAAACTAAAACCCCAGATAACAAACATAAAGAAAGATTCCACAGGAATAAAAAAGAAACGAACTTGAAGCAGAGATTTAAGAAACCATGATAAACATTCACTATATATACCAGATTAGATAATCTAAACAACACCCGTTGCACAGAATCATTCTGAGTTAAAACCCATTAAGGGTAATAAAGAGTGGAAGACATACCTTAGCTCTCATCCTGGATCAGAGGTATCTGTTTCCTTGTAGATCTCTTTCTCAATTAGCCGATGTAGAGTGGATGGGATTCCTGGAGAGTGAATTCTTGAGAGAAAGATGGGGTTCTATGCATTTTATAGGCACAGGGTTTTTAGGGTTTGAGAGTCACGGTTGAGGGGTATTCTTGTCCAATATGTTTGCTCTTTTTTCTTTCTTTTCCTTTTCTCTTTTTTGTGATATTATTTAGCAATTTTTGAAGGAATTGAACCTTGTCAAATCTATTATGGTTTTATGTTGTATTTTTTAATATTATGACGTCACCATTATCTAATCTCTGGCAAAATCAACAAATTAAGAACTTCTAACAGTGGTTGCAACTTCCAGCATTGTATTATTTTTAAAATTCTTTTTTTACAGTGCTAGTTATTTTTTTACTGTACTATCTTGAAAAAAAAAAACTCTTAATAATTAGTTAATCTGTTGATTTAGCATGGCCTGTAAAAGAGAAGAAGCCCATAATGGGCCAGACCAAATACTCAAGGAAGAAGCCCATAATGGGCCAGACCAAATACTCAAGAAGAAGCCCATTCGGAAATCCAATTCCCTCATAAATGCCATTTCCTTCCCCTGGGAAAGGAATTCCACTCCACTGAAACAGAGCGAAGGGAAAGGGCTCTCTTGCTGACTGGCATCATAGATGGACCCATCAGTTTCTACGGGTGAAAATCCGGATTCCAACGAAAATAATCCTCAAGAATCTGAATCTGAATCCAATAACAGCCGCAGTGATGCATTAGGCAAGGCTTTATCAACGATGCTGGCCAATGTTATCAAGGATCTCGACTCTAAAGCTCAAGACACTCTCAATAGCCAAGACAAACTTAATTCTGCTATTGATCGTCTTACTAGAGGTAAATTCTTCTTCCTTTTTAATCTCATTATGGTCTTGTAATTCTATGCCTTTAGAAAAGATGCTCGAGATAAGATAAGTAGCTTCTTCACCTCGGCTTTTTTCTACTTGTAATGTTTGCAAGTCACCTGGTTTTGCTATAAAATTTTATTTTTAGGCCTTCTTGGGTTGCTAAAATGAGACCCTTTTGATGGGTTTTTGTTTCCAAAGTGATTTATTTTCTTTTGGAGAAATGCTTTTGATCAATTTAGAAATGTACCCAGTATCACAGTTTAATCTGTCTCTGTAACGTGATTAGTAAAGATTTTGCTACACATCAGCTGTTTTTTTTATGCTACTGAATACACAACTGTGATTTGATGTTAGCAACAAATAGGATAGTTATTAGAGTTTCTCATTTTCTTTATTAATAATAATTTGATGGATTTAACATGAGTTTTTTCATGCCCACATACCTGGTTATCTTTTGGAGTATGTAATATTTAATAAACAAATATACAGAGACAACATCTATAATTATATTGAAAGAATGGAGCAGCTCATTGAGCTCCAGTATCAAGCAGTTCAAATCAAGACGGACAAAGCTTCCCATAGTGCATGCAATTTGAATTGGTCTTTATTCTTTTTCTGCATTGATCCTTAAGGTGTTTGATTATTCTATGTTATTGAGCATTTGAGTCTGGATCATCGATAAAAAAAATTGTGTTTTCAGATCTTGATCAGTTGTTGGAAGATGCACCCTTGCCATTTATCATGCAGCATGCAGCAAAGATTTCAGGTGTTCGAAAGAGAGTTTCATCATTGAATTCTGTTCTAAAATCAATACAGAAGCGTGTTGACAATATAGACCGACTGCTATCTGTGAGCATGCTTCAGGGTACTTATATCTCTTCTTATGTTGCATGATCTATTTTTATATCATTCCTTTAAGTTTCTTCATCTACAAATTCTATTGTTACATGTCGGTGCTTATATCAAAATACTTTGCAAATTTGTTTATGTAGTTTTGTTGTTGTTGCGTCATGTGTTTTGAACTCATAAAGTTGGATATAATTTGCAGGGAAGACAACTTTGGACAGTTCATCGCAACACTAGTACTAGTCTTGAAGGCTCAGGTACCTTATTTAGTTATGGTTTCCTATTGTGTGGTTTGTGCATCATTTTCTGCCGCAAGGGGCAGTGACTATAGGATTATGAACCAGTATATCTCCCAGAAGTTTTGCTGCTAAACTAAGGTTTCCCAAATGCAAATGCATGTGTTTTATATGTTTAGATGGCATCCAGTTCCACAAGTTAAGATCAAGGGGGAATGCTTATCAATCAATATCAACAAAACTCAGCCTTGACTCAAGAACATGCTAATAAATTCCATAGAATGTTTTGATTTTTGTTGATTTAATTGAAATTACTCTGTTGATTTATAAAATCCAATTAATGCTCCTCTCTAATTCTACCTATATCATCAGGTTAGCTTGTAAAGGGCATCATCACATGAAGCATTTTTCACAGAAGCTATGAAAAGCCTCTCAATTTTCGCCGTTCTTCTGCTTGTCATCTTCATTCTTCCAGATAAATATTTCCCATTTGGTTTTAAAACTATGTGCACACCTCTTTTCAAAAAAATAATTAGAAGTGGAGACCTATATAGAGGCTATTTATTTTTACATTTGAAACTGTGTTATAGTGTGTTTTTAAAGTGAATTTGGTATGACAAAACATTAAATTTGTATTTTTTTTAGTGTTTTCTGATGATTTTGACCTACTTGATGTTAAAAATAAAACAAATCTGAATTTTTTTTTTATTTTAATATATTTTTAAGGAAACAATACTTTTGAAAAACAAATGTTATAAAGCCATTGCAGGCTTTATAGCCATCCTGCATAGTAATCATGTTTTTTTTTCTAATGACTAGCAAGGAATAGAAACTCTCATCTAACAATATTTCGATGATTTTGTAAACACAGAACTCCATGTAACTCACACAAGCTTATGGTAATATTTGTGGATATTGTTGAATCCATGCAGGCGAGGAGGAGAACGTTGAAGGTGGTTCTAGCCTTGTTATGTGTGACGAGAAGCTATGGGGAGGTGGCTGCAATGACTCACAATGCCATGCTGCTTGTGTACAAAAAAGACCGGCAGAAGGTGCTCGTGGGTTTTGCTTGACCATTGAAAACCCTAACGACTCTTGTATTTGTCGTTACCCTAAGACTCTGCTAAAAAAGTTACCAACATGTTTATGCTTCTTTGAATTTTATCCCTCGAAGGAGCTGATGTTAAACTGAATGCAATAAATCTTCATAAGAAAATTGCTTTGTAATGGTAAATATAATTTAAAATCAATTCAAGAATATTTTTACTGTTTAAATAATAATAAGAATAATAATAATTATTATTATTATTATTATTATTATGTAATGACAGCAACATTTATTGTTCTAATTATTAGAAAATTACATAAATCAATTTTTTTCTGACATGATATTAGAGTTTTGCTGATCAAATGATCATGAGTTTGAATTTTATTATTTCATTTTATTCGATAAAAATTAAGAACAAGATATTTAATTCTAAATTTCAAGCTTATTTTGTTCTATTTAATAAAAATAAATCTATACAAGTTTGAGAAGTTTTCATTTAAAAAATGTGATATGTTTTGGGTGCCATTTACTATTTTTTTTTTTTTTAGTAAATAAGATTTTACTTGTTATTTATTTTTAAAAAATATTATTTTCCTAGCATTTTATTTTTTATTTATTGAGAAATAACATATTTTTTATAGCAGGAAGAGTAAAAAAAAAATTAGCCATAGGCAGGCCTAGAACCCATTCCCCCCAAGAGATTTTTCTGAAGTTGGGCTTAACAAACCCACGAAACCTCCAAACCCTAAAAACCCTAATATCCCTCTTTAAATACACCCTCCGTTTCTTGTTCAGCCACACAAACCTGCCCACAGGTCATCTCTCTGCTCTTGCTAGATCAACCGTGTCTTTCTCTTCCATCAACTTTTTCTTTGCAATGTTGTGATGCGTTTTGATAAAGAAGAAAATGATGATAGTCATTGTCGCCCCAGTCTTACAAGCATCAACTCTTTGATGCTTGATGGTGTTTGACTACTAATATATCTGATTATCTTCTGCACATAATATTTTTTTTCCTTTGCCTTTTGATTTATTGTTCAAGTACTGCTTGTTGAGCATGCAAGAAAGAAAATATGATGATGTTTATCATAGAAAATTCTGTCATCAAACCATGATGATCTCAAAAACATGCACTACCATCTGATTTCTCTTGCACCCTTTTGCTCTTTTCTTGTTCTTTTTTACTACATAAATCTCTTCTTGAAGATAAAAACTTTTGTTTTTTCAAACGTTTTTATGCAATCTGTGATGTAATTACTTACCCAGTAACTGATTTTACAGTGATTAACATATTTTACAATCACCAGCTTTCGACTGAGATTGCACAATTTGCAAGACAAAACTCTGTGATTTGATTTATGTATGCCTGAGGTATCTAATGCCTAGATTTCATTTTCATGGCTAGGTGTTTCGTAAAGAAGGCAGAAAGAAAACTATAAGAACAGGTCTTGCGACACAGTTTGCTTCTTATAATAAGCTTGCTGTTACTTTAACCCTGTTCATATTCTCTTTCTCTGGATAGGAAATCTATCCCAAAAATTGACAGTTCTTCCTTGGATTGGAAGGGTGAGATTAGGTATTGAAAAGAAGAAATTGACCATCCCATTATTATTATTATTCACAAAAGCATGTGAAATTTCCTTGCTCAAATAACAAAGTTAAGGTACAAATCCTGTTAGAATGCAATCTTACCTCATTCAAAAGGAAATAAACGGGACAGGTTTTTGCTCTTCATTACAAAGAACAATTGTAAATTTCCAGAGCACTTGAAAAGCAGAGTGATGATTCGGAATTTGTTCCTTGACATGTTCTAAAAATTGTTACTGCAATGAAAAAAGGAACTAGATGGGGCAGGGTTTTTTCTCCCCAGTCCTTGTCTCGGCAAAGAACAATTGTAAATCCCATATAACTTAAAAATGAGTGATGATTCGGAGGTTGTAACTCAACATGTACTGCAATGAAAATCAGTTTTAAACCTTAACAGGAGTAGAACACGAGGAACTAGAGTCTAGGAACAGGATATTGTTCTTCTTTACAAAAGATGGTATGGTTTGAGCTGGTTAAAACCAAAGAACTAGTTACAATTGGACAATGGGAATACTATGATAGATGTGGAGAATTGTTGACCTATTCTGGTATTTTAGTTCTATGCAATTGCACTAACGCAGATTTCAAAACAAAATGGACGTAACTAATAGTTGCTGTATCAACATTTGATAAAACCAGAGTTACCATCAGTTATCAAGGTCCCTTCTTACAAGCCCTCGGCAGTCCCTTCCTTAACCTCTTTAAATCTCGCTTGCCATCCCTCTCGGTTTGATTAGAATCTTCATCGCTAATACCTATAACAAACCAAGTATCAGAAACAGATTCGATATGGTCACTGGTCACCAGTAAACCTGGAACAATTTAACAGCGTTTGACATGAGCATAACCAAAAGTGGTTAAAATGGGGATTGTTCATTGAATCAAGCATCATATTTTTACTGCATAGTGAACATCATAAAAATAGCATATCATTCCATAACATATCAGAAGTGATAGAGTGGAAGTACACCAAGAATTGGATACTAACATGCTGCAATCCAACCATGCTTTCATGAATTGATGCACTAAAAGAAAAGGGATAAAAGAAGAGAAACAAAGACGAGCAATGTGATTGCAAAAAACAAAATTTCCATAAGTGTAGGCCATCCCAGAAGATATTTCAATTATCTGGCGCAGCACAAAATTTATTAATAAAAGACTTTGATGGCTTACCATCTGAACTGATCATAGCATCATCGTCAACATCTTTTATATCCTGTCTATTTTGTTTTGCGGACACTGTGATCACCCCACGATCAACCTTTTGCTCTGGAATTTCACATGATCCATTGAAAGGACCCATATAACAAAACCTGTTACAATAGAAGCTTACAGTTAAAAAAAGAAGCATTATCACCTGTTCAACAAAAACAAGTATACAATCCATGGACACCAAAATGCATATAAATGCAGACCAATCCTTCTCATAATGAATGTAAGTACATGCATGTCTGCTAATATTGTTCGATAAAATCTCTAGGTTGCATACTAAGTCAGCATTTTTGTTCATCCAAAATAAACTTTATATAGGTAACGTAACAAAGATGGCGTTCATTGTTTCCTCTGCAGGGAAGAGCAATCTCTAGGTCGCATACTAAGTCAGCATTTTTGTTCATCCAAAATAAACTTTATATAGGCAACGTAACAAAGATCACGTTCATTGTTTCCTCTGCAGGGAAGAGCCAATGCATAATACAAACAGAATATAATATACAGCAGGAAAAGAAAAAATTGTTGCCAACAGATGACAACAGGTAAGGACACAGGAGGAGCAGAAGGCATGTGAAGACAATGTCCCATCCAATTGAAAAGGACAACATTGTCACATTAAGCAAAGATCTATTATGGTGAGATGATTATTGGGGACTCAGAAAAGACTTTTCCCTTTACAGCGGAGCATACTCCTGGAGTACGATAGCAAGCCTCTCCCTGGTTGACAGCATCCAGGACAAGGGGGTATCAGTCAACCATCGACCCTCAAGATTCAAATTTGATGAATTGATCTCCTTGTCCTGCCAGGTCACAAACTATATTCTACCAAGGAGCAATGAAAATTCAAAACATTCCCAACAAAAGAAATGGATCCAGCTCTCCTATACAACCACAAAGTTACTACAAAATTGATCTGGTTGATAGAAGGAATCGCAGCCCACATAGAATAGCCAAAAAAAAGGCAAAAGACATCCTCCTGTCTTTTGACACAAGTATTTCTCCAAAAGAGTGTTGGATAATAATGAATCATGCTATACAAGACAGGCACAAGAAAGAGTATTCAAGGATATGAATGAATGATCTACTGTGAACAAATGAACAGTAAAACATATGATGAAATGCAATTACCATTCTTCAGGTAATGTTTTAACATCAAACCCCGAACTCAACATCCTCCACTTCCTGCACTTATCACACTGCACCCATTCGTGGTCAGGTTTGTACAGGGAACCACCTTTTTTCTGGAGAAGTAAAGAGTGCATAAATGAAACATGTCTAGGGAAACTAGAAAAAAAATAAGGAAATCCATAAAGATTCATTAAGAACACACTATGAGTGAATGTAAAAAAATGGGGAAACTGACAAGAAAAAGAACTTCTTGCCGCACTATTGAATATTTGAATCAATCCCCTAATCTAAGATTGTTTCATTTTAAAAATACATGGCAACCAGTCATTGCCAATCAAAAGATAGTTCATCTTCGCAATACATAACCTCTATGCTTGCTGGTTACTACTGAAATTTGGAAGACTAAAGTGTCTAGAAGAAATAAACAACATTTTTCTCAAATAGATTATAGAAGAAAGTAGAACAAGGCAACAAGCTGCATGTCTAAAATAGAACGTCCCCACTACATATCACCAAGCCACTTGAGTTAATTTCTTAGTTGGATAGCAACACAGTAAGCCTGTTATGTCGCATCATCAACCCACCATTCAGACATTTTTCAAAGAGATTTGAAAACTATTTTCCCAGCAATCAGCTAATCCATCTTTGTCAGACTATGTTTGTTTCATTCATTGTTATATTTGGCAAAATAAAGTGTTCTACATATGCCATATATCTTCTAAAATCTTTTAAGAGCATCCATCAGTATGATGAAGGTTGCATTTTGATGAAAGAAAATTCTAAAAGAACATATACACAGAAAATCAGTGGCGGAAAACTGATCTCATAATTGTTTTTATTTTTTAAATCCCACAATCAATAAAAGGTCCTTACCAACTTCAGCGTTTCAAAATTATTGGTCCAATACTCATCTGCCTTCGCTCCCAGCCACGCCTCTAGTCGAGCATACGGTTCACAATCAAGGAAAGATTGCTTGGCATTATGCACGCCCACCCGGCCATTTCCTTCATTCTGTTCCAGGTTGCCGAAATAGGTTTATCAGTTGAAATGAACAGATTCATGACATACACACATCCTTGGTTTTATCAGCCAGCTTTTGGTTAATTAATAGAGTTAGATTTCAATTTCCACAAAATCAGAAAACTAAAAACATAAGCCCACCATCATAGCTACAGAAAGCTGAAAACTGCAGTTGGTGCTATAATAATACCAGCATCATTAGCTTCTCATGCATCCTATAAAATGAATGCAAGTTGGAGGCAAGGGCATTCAAGATCTTGTATGAACAGATATACCAAATTTTCTTGTAAGCATCATATCCATATTATTACTTTGTATGTATAAAACAGGACCATGAACTCCAAATTTCTGCTCTGTTTGTATCCATGAAACATAGCACTCCATGCACAATTAAATTTTATTTGTAAACTTCAAGTATTTATCTCAGACTTTCAACGACTAGAAAAGAGTAAAGGTATCCAGGCTCATCTTAGATTACCAAACATAATAGTGTTGCAAGAAATATATGTCTACATGTTCTTCAAACCAATGGAGACCAAAAGCAGTCTAAGAAAGCAAGTCTTCTTGCAAGCATCTCTATCTTGTACCAAACATGCAATGGGAAATAGAACATACAAATAAGCTAAACAACTAAAAACATCTAAAAAGAAACATTGCCTACCATTAAATCAGTAACATCAATGACACCAATCACGCCTCGACCCCAATCGCCATTGTGAATCATGCCACCAACTCTCTTATAAGCCTACAATGGGAAGACAAATGTCAGATTGAAACAATGAAACCTGATGGCACATTAATAAAAGGAATGCGTTGGAATTGATTTGAGATTATAAGGGAAAAGGAATCCTGCCCCAATAAGAAATGGAAAGGCAACTATAATCATATATAAAAATCTGTTTACAAACCAAAATCAAGAGCATTCACGATTAGCATCTCCCTTCCGGTTAGAAAGAGAGAGATCCCTGTTTAACATAACTTCTTGGACAGTTAATACAAGGTAAACTTGAAACTCAGCTATAGAAATATTGGAAGCCCTAGCAAACTGATTAACCATGAAAAATGATTCCAAGGAACAGAAAGGTAATATACATTTCAGTGAGCATCATAAAATGCAATCCAAAGCTCAATTGGCTCCAATGTCATTAAAGAAGATAGGTAAAAGGATGAGAAAAGTGAAAACACACAAGAAAGCAAATGTCACAAGCTGTAAAGAATGGATAAAGTAACATCATAAAACAGAAATTCACCTCAATTAATCGACCATGCCAATACAAAAATATTCCACAATTTGCCTGCTCAAATTCCAACTGAGAGCGACCAAGAGTTAAATGAACACGTTTCCCCATGATGTTACCAGTTGCTTCCGAAGTCTGATTCAAATATTTCGCCAGTGGTCGACTTTTAACCTTTTCAAAAGATAATAACCAATATGAAATGAGAAAAGCAAATAGTTAATAGCAGACACTACCTAAGAACCAAGAGATCTTATTAACAAGCACGTACCAATGAACCTTGCAGATAAATCCTTATTCGTGGAACTAAGAAGATGACTTCAAGATATGACCTAAGTGAGTAATCTAAAAAAACCTAGAATTAAAGAAAACACAAGATAAGTGAGATTGAATATAGAGCATAGACATTGAGGCACATGGTGTGCATTTGCATACATATTTCCCAACACAAAGTGACATGCATGGGAACTACAGTGTAAATGAAGAGAGAGAAAAACAATTGTAAGAAAAAAAAAAGAGTGAAAGCAGAGAATTTCTGCGGTAACAGATTTTCAGAATTTTAAGAGTGATGGAAAAAATAAAGTGAGAAATTTCAAAATCATACCATCTCATATTATCAGTAGTTTTATACAATGTTCTTGTTAATTATCTATTGACTGCGAAGCAAAGTTCATCGCAAACCAAAGCTACTTGTTTTATACTTGTTTCTAAGAGTGAAAACAAAGAATTTCTGCAGTAACAGATCTTCTGAAAGAATTGGAAAAAAGAAAGTGAGGAATTTCAAAACCATGCCATTTCAAATTAGCAGTATTTTTATACAATGTTCTTGTTAATTATCTATTGACTATGAAGCAAAGTTCATCGCAAACCAAAGCTACTTGTTTTATACTTGTTTCTACTTCACTATCGAACTAAATCAAGAGAAGAATACACTACCGTTTTGCTAATCTGGCCAGGACGAGATCTGAGCCTTCTAGAACGGATCAGAATGTCACCTTTATGAAAGGAGCTCCCACCAGTCAATCCACGATCCCATTCCAAACAATATTGTGATCCCCATTCATCTAAGTTCCATATGAAAATTTGTGTCCCTGTACGGTTTTCACGGAATAAACCTGCTTTTGCACCTATCAAATATTTATCAAAAGGCGAAAATTCCTTAATAACTTTCAGGTTGTACTTTGCTAAAGCTTCCGACTGGACACTAGTGTCGACTTCCATAAACTGTCCTTTTCTGCGGTAGCTTACAATGGGTATCTCAAGATTCTGCAGAATAAAAAATTAAGGTGACAAAACAAATATTAAAGCTAATTAACACAAAAAAACAGAAATAGGTCACTGCATACATCTTTTCCTTCATTTAAAGATTGTGAAAGAAAGGCTATGGATCTGGAATCATTAGTCTGAGTTATAACCAGAGCATCCCCGCCTAATCTCATTGCTCCAGTCTGAGAAACCCACATCCAGATGATTGCATAGGTATTAGTAGTTGATCAATACAATTTACAGGCACTTACAACAATTTAGTACTAGAACCGCAAACATAAAAGCAAGAAAGGCTACCTTAAATCCAACACCAAATCTTCCAATGCGATCCGGATCATCGGCCTCAGGTTTCTTGTGCCCAAAACAAACCATTTTCTCTACCTCTTGATGGATCATGCCATGACCATCATCTATAACTGACAGCATAGGAATTTCTTTGCCAGCTCTTTTTGAATATATTTCCTCAATAGAAATGTCCAGTCTGTCAAAAATAAGCCAAGAGATTAGAAGCACATCTAGCAAAATCAATAACGCAATGAAACCAAGACAAGTCAAATGCAAATGTACAAATTAAAATTTATGTATATGAAAGAAGAGGAAAAGAAATAATTAACCAACTGGCTCAATTTAAATTACCTAGTTGCTTCAGCATCCCTGGAATTATCAACAAGCTCAGCTATTGCACCAAAAATCCATGCATAATGCACTTGACCAAGAGTTTCCAGGTAGCTTGGATGTGCCTGAGCATAATTTTTCTCTGATGGTGGAACCTGTTTCGCAGCAAGAGGCTGGTGTCTCCGACAAGTTTCAGTTGCAGTATTGCCACCATGGTGATCTTCAATAGGGCCTTGAAACCTGTCACTAGGAGAGCCATTATCTTCACAGTGTTCTTGACCATCATTCCCACTGCATGTTTTCTCCACCCGATATACAACTTGGACAAGGCTAAAATTTGAGCCTTTATCAGGAGGAAGTATGTAGAATTGACAGGACTTAACTTTTGCAATTCCAACCTACAAAAGTTATGGTGTCAGTTCTATAAGTTATGCTTCAGGGAACAAAACATAACAGACCAATAGTGATAACTTTAACTCAATCAACATAAAAGGTAAGCCTCATTTTTCCAAACTGGTAGAAGTTAACCCCATGGACTTTGCTTTCTCCATTTCGCATGCACAGATAAAGACTACTTTCTAAATTTTGCTACAGAAAGATCAATGGTTGTAGTGCTCCTTTACTCAGAGAAAAGTATAAATTTCGAGAAAAATACCCATTGGGAGGGGGGAAAGAAAAACAGTTAAAGGAAGCTAAAATATCAAGACTGAATACATTTCATCCAGAAAATAATGATCAATGTTGGCATCTGCAACAGTGTATTTTACATAGTAAATTGCAAGTATGTATTTCTACTACTGGAGGAAATTTGTGCCACGAGGTCAGTCGAGGTAAAATCATTTGGATAACTGTCAACTCAAACGCAACGGATCAAATATTCACATCAAAACCTGACACAAGCATGACTTATTTATCAAACAGGTACCATGAGAATCCAAGAAATCCATTTGATAAACCAGTATGTGTCAGGTTGGCACACCTATTTAACACAAAATAATGGTCTCTGTTTATTTTTCAGTTTATATATTAGTTACACAAGGAAAATGCGCCACTAGCATTCCAACTGTAGTTATTTGAGTGACCCCATGCTATCGATTTATAGCTCAAATTTAGATAATTAGCAAAAAATTCAATTTACATTTTTTTTTTTTTGGCTACTACAGGGTAAGTATGTTCATATGGATAGGCAATTAAAATTATTAACAGGCCAAGACATATGTTTCCAGTCTTGAAATAATAGGCAGCCCTTACCGAGTCTTTCTTTTGAAGATAAGTCAAAAATCTGCCCCATTCAAACTCGTCACGAGAAGACTCTGGAGCAGGACTCAAAAAGCAACTAGGCAGATCACCAAGGATATGTACCCTAGCTCTTGGAACTATATCACTTAAACTCCAGCATTTTGGCCTGACAATTATCTATCAGTCAGAAAATTCAAATTTCTATTCATCAACACTATTGTATAAGTTCAGATGTTGAATCGAACAAGTATATCTATTCAGTGATTTGCACTTACAATAAAAAAAGGTAATGGCACAATAACAAAAAATGTAAAACAAATACCCCTGTTAACAGCAGAATTCCTGCAGAGAACTAAGCAATTACCTGACTATAACAACCTGGAATATGAGCATTCCAAAAGAAAAGTCAGTTTCTCGTATTAGTATTATCACCCGGATGGTCGCTCTTGTTAATTCATGATCAATACATGGTTGAACACTAGCAAAATGACCTGTCTTTTTCTTGTATTTTCTCTGCCTGATTGTATAGGACAAGCCTTTTGCTTTAGTCTTGTTTTTCCTTTTTACAGATAAATATCTTTTTACACAGAGATGCAGAAATGACTCAAAGTACAGTAGACCATAACCAACCATTAAGGTATACAGTGAGCCCCAGATTCTACCTACTAATGATGTGGTGATGAATCGCTGTTAATTACACTCCAGAACAAGTTTAGAAAATAGTATCACAAAAAAAAATTGAATGATCAGAGAATGAGCGCATACAGTTCTGCAGGAGGATTTAGGCACTGTGTCCGGCATATAGGTTTGTGGTCTTTCATAAGCAAAACGTACGGGTCTGGAAAATCAAAATTACCATGTCAACACAGACTTCATGCAAAGGAACCTTCCATATGCACAAATAAGAATTTCTGAATCCAAAACACAGCTTCTATATAGTATTTAAATACATTGTTCACATTGACTTGGCACTTACAGGGCACTTGCCACTTTCATCACTCATTTGTATTTTAAATATCAACACAACAAACACGAACACGGGACACTCTATCACGTAACAAAATTGGCTTTTATTACAGAAATGGATAAAAACTAACCTGGAGCCAAATTTGCTTCTCCCATTTATAAACCTGCCAAATCAAACCAAGTGCCAAGCATAAGATAATGGACTGTTAAACCAAAAACAACAGCACAAGCGAACAACATTGTTAAGAACTACAAACAAACGACAGCATCAACTATTCTCTGAAATGGTGCACAGTCAACTGGCATCCCTTCAAGCCATATTCTTCAGAAATTCTTGAAAATAAACTGAAACTTCCCAA
This sequence comes from Populus x sibirica, assembly GCA_019202695.1. Taxonomy (NCBI): domain Eukaryota; kingdom Viridiplantae; phylum Streptophyta; class Magnoliopsida; order Malpighiales; family Salicaceae; genus Populus; species Populus x sibirica. Next base: position 2,716,358 of record JAGMVL010001426.1, read on the forward strand.
CTTCGAACAAATAAACTTTCTTTACTTTTCTTAACCATAAAGGAATCAACATTGAATTTCCATAAGATGATTAACCTGTTTTCAAACGTTGCCAAATACACAGAGAACCAAACTAGAATTCGAGCACAATCACAACTTCCAAAAAGGTTTGTCATTGAACTTTAACAACAAATTAATAGTATCACTGCATGAAATATCAATTTAATGCATATCATATGCATATGAATAAAACAAAAGGCATAGAATAAATGAATCCATCTATACAATCACATTATATTAATTTCAATAAATCCTCACCCAAACACAAGAAACCTAATTACTCATAATCCAGATAAAAATCATATTTTAAGTAATAACAGCATCTAAAACACAAAATGTAATAATCAAACTCGCAATTTTCCAAATTTGGTATACAGTCACTTAGAAACCCTAAATGTAAAGGCAAGTATACATGCAAAAACATCAAAATGTAGCACCATGCAATCCCATTCTGAAAAAATAAAAAATATTACGACTGATTTAAAAAAAAAATCAAAAACCCTAGACTAAGCCAGTTGCAATACAGAAACAAACTTGCCAGGAAAATCAAAATCCTCCTCCTCTCTCTTTCTGAAGAAAAACCTTCTCGCTTACTATTTTCGGATACGTAGAGAGTGTGATCGTCGAGAAACACTAAAATTAGTTTTAAAAAATTGATACTTTGAGAACTAAGAAGTTAGAAAGATACAAAAACAAGAAGCTAAAGAGGTTTTTACTAACAAATAATGCTGGTAACAGAGAAAAGAAGACAACTTGAAACAACCAACGGGAAAAGGAAGATACGTGAGGAAGAGAGTGAGAGAGGAAGAGGGAGAGTAGAAACAGGGGAGAGTGTAGGCACCGTTCAATGCGGCGGTTTTCCTGAGTAATGGCTGTGGTGGTGGTGGTGGTGGTGGTGGTGGTGGTGTGAGAGAAAGTACACGTCCTGCTGACTGTTTTTTCTTTGTTTCGAAAAGGACCGGAAGGCAAAGAGATTTTGAGTGCGCTTTTTTTTTTTTTTTTTTTGGATTGAATAATCGATGCTGGTGGGCCGTGGCAGGTGGCAGGTGGCAGTGAGTAATTTTAAACATTTTTTTAAGTCTTAAGGTATATTTTTTCACCCCGGTGATAAAATATAACCTTAAATAATTTTTTTTATTTTATATAAAAAGATACAGGCAAAAAAAAATGAGATAATTTTATTATTTTTAATGTGTTATAAATTTTATTATATCATTATTATTATTTTTTATCATAAAATTTTCTAATGATAGCAATATTTTATTTTATTTGTTATTATTTTCCACTTTAAAGATAAGAAAAAGGAGTTATTTTTTTCAGTTATTTAAAAGTTATTAAATTAAGTGTTTTTCTTGTAAGACTAAAACAACATGATGACTAAATTGGTTGCTTGATGAAAGTAATTTTAATGGAAAATAATTTTAATGTAAAGTCGATTATTGAAAAATGAATTTTTATTTTATATTTAATAATTTATAGAAATTGAGATGGAAAACACTTAAATGTTTTGGCCATAACATAGAAAAAAATAGAAAATCATTTATTAATATTTTTAAGTTTATGTGTGCATAGAAAATTACATGCAATTATCTTATCACATCATTTAATAAAAAAAAATGATAAGATATAATAATAATAATAAAAGAATTTATTATAGCATATATTTATATGTAGTTTATTTTACAAGATGTAACTTTACATATAATATAAATATTTTAAATATAATATCATAAACATTTATATATTTTTTGGTTTATGGAGACCACTGAGAATATTTCTATTCCAATTTATATGATTTAAAATATATAATTATTGTATAATATGACATGTTTTGTATTTGAATGTATTTTCTAGCAATATTATCAAGATTAAAGCGTTATGTGTACTAATATATCATGTTAATATACTTTTATATTGTATATTAATATATCTTAATATATATACTAGTAAATTATTATTTTCTGATAATATTATATTTGGAAGTATTTTATTAATATATTAGTGTTTATATATAAATAAAAATAATGAAGTGTTGTTCCATTTTAGTTTTTATATCTTTCATGAAAAGTATTTTTCAGTTTTTTAAACCATAAAATACTTTTTTTCATCTAAAACTTATATTTTTGTTTAGTTGAAAAGTGAATTTCATTGATGAATTTTACACTATAGATAAACATAAAACAAATTCAGGAAAGTACTTTAAATTAAAAAAAAAAAAAAAAAAACCTTCTCGACAAAAAAACAAGGCCTGTGTTGTATGAAACTCTCATTGTCACGCAAACTCGTCTTTGAAATCACTATCCTTTCCAACACTTCGCAGCCATAATGAATTTCTTTAGAAATCTTAGGATTGGAATCGATAAAAATTGAAATTATGTGGCTTGAATTGAAGAAGATATTGAATCTATTAACTATTAATCTAAAACGCACAGGAAATCCACGTGCAAAATGTATAGTGAATCCCTTTATATGGTATAGTGGATGGACGGTTTATAATGCATTTTCTCTTTTTCTTTTTCTTTTTTTTATTAATTTTGCTCTTATTGAAACCAAATTATAGACTAATTTGTTAGGAAATAATGTGATTGAAAGACAGGGAATCAAAATAAAAAACACTGAAGGAATGAGTGGTTTTAACAAAGTTTGGCAAAAATACTTATTGTAGTCCTCATATTTTTCAAATTATAAATATCAGGTTTCTTTAGTTTTTAAAATTTAAGGGTAGAATAAAATTTTATTTTTCTTATTTTTTTAACCCTTGGTTCGAGAGAAGTTAGAGAAAATTGCTAAAACTTGGTGCTTGAGAGAGAAGATTTTTGTTAGGACTGATTCCAACCACCAAAAAAATCAATATTGGTGTCATATTATTCAATTTGATGAGAAGAGTTCATATAACGTTTTTTTATTTTAACTTGCAACTACCTAAAAAAAGACGTGAGCTTGATAAGATTTTTTGTTTTAGTTTTTTAAAGATGTTTTTTTTTTGTTTTTTTAGGCTATGAATAGGTTTTATAAAGTTGCATAAGATATTTTAGGTAAAAATTGGTTTTGGGTCGGAAAAACTTATGTCCTATTTTTTCAACTATTGTGACGCCAAAAAACTAGGCAGTATCAGATGACATACTGTCTTACTTAATTTTTTTTTCTAAATAATTCAGGTTGGATGATCGTCCGCTCCATTAAAAAAAATTAAGAGTCCAAGCCCGCGCACAGGCCTAGCATGCCAAGCTCAACAACGTCTAATCTTTTCCTGTTTTTTTTAATGTATTTTTTTAATTAATGCCTTTTATATGTATATTTTCAAAATAATTTTAAAATTTATATGTAAATTAATACCTCTTCTTTCTTTTATCTTGGCTATCCAGATTCTTTTAAATAGCGTTTATTTTTAGTTATTTTGTATGCATTTAGTTTTTTAAGAGATTATTTAATTAATTTATAATTTTTTAATGTTTTATATAAATAAAATTTATTTTAAAAAATTAATAATATTTATTTTTAGATAATATTTTTAATACGTGTAACATTGCATAATATTTTTTTGCTTTTTATTTCATTTAATCAATTTAATGTGTGTCTATTTTATTATCATTTAATTAAATAAAAAATCAATTTTTGTGAATAAAGTCGTTAAACACAACCGTCTCAAAAATCCGAGTTGTGAGACCGAATATTTTGGTCTATATCTGACTTTCAACTTTTAAATTTTTATCTTTATTTATTATTAATAATTATTTATTTATTTATTTATTAATACATATAGTTCTCAATTTAAAAATTGTCATAAGCTTTTTGATTTTGATTTTCATATAAAAACATGTTGAAAAATCTTGTATATATATAATCAATCCACAATAAAAAAAAAAAACACATGTTAAATAACTAGTAATTATTTAAGCATATATGAAGGCCATCGAAATAAAAAGAAAAAGAAGAATAAATCAGGTCAGAGGCCCATCTGCCTTCAAATTATGCAATTGTTTTCTGTGCATCTGTCCAGAATTCGAAACCGCTAAAAAGGTGATGAATGCAAGTTAAGCGGATGAATGCTTATTAACTCCAAAATCTATGCTAATGTTGTGTTAATTAAGTATATGTCCCAAGCAAATCATGCTGTGATTAACTATTGTTAATATCATCAAATTAGTGGTGCCAAATTTATTAAACGACACTGCACGCATCCCAATATTAAACCTGTTTGGAAACGTGTACATATTTTTTTAAAAAATTTAATTTAAAAAAAAAATGAAGGTCAAATGCAAGTTGCCTCTTGCCTGACTAATGTGCTGGATGATCAAAACCTCAGAGGGCTTTCTTTCCTTGCAGAGATTCTATCTCCATCGCTGAGCTGTATTAATGATGTAGCAAATAATTATGGCAGGGGAATATATTCCATTATGGACAGCTTGATAGGTGGAAGACAGATGTAGAAAGTAGAAACTAAAAATGGATGAGGCGCCTACATAATTGACCAGAAATGATTTTTCCATTCATTCATGATATGAATATGGTCTCGATTCTTTTCTATGGGCTATAAATGGAAACTGAAAACATTTGTTTTGGAGTATAGCCAGAGGAGTGCAAGACTTTCAAATCTCAACAATTATTATTTATTTATTGAATATTTTTCGACGAATTCCTTATAATTAATATCATACAATATCGGACGCTGCCAAAGGCAGCAATGAGAAGTGGGAGTTCAACTTGAGAGATCTAACTCAACCTCGAGATTCCTGAAGATTTATTTTCTAGAAATCTTAGAATCATTAGAGATTTATTTTTTAGAAATTTTAGAATTATTAGAGGTTTACATGGTCATTAACTTCAGAGCCCGTAGAATTAATCAAGGTACGCGCAAGCTGACTCGAATACCACGTTAATCTAAAAAAAAAAGTGAGAGTTGAGATCATGTTCCTCCCATAGTTATTAAACCCAGCCCGATGAGTCGACCCAGGACTCGGTGGCTAGACCGATTCGGGTTTGTTAAAAGACAAGCAGGTGCAACAACCCGTCAAAACCCGAGCGACCCGGGAGAACCCGGACAAGACCCGATTCTTCTTCAAATGTGGTTTCTGTCATTCGGCTTCTCTTCTTATTTCTTCATCTTCTCTATAATGAGCTATTGTTTGCAAATGCTCCAATTGTTCATGGAAGTTGGCCCGACAGAGACAAGTTGGCTGAGAAGTTTGTTGCCATGCGCGAGGTCAGTCTTCGAAAAGAAACACATAAATAAATGGTTTATGCAATTTGATTTTCAGATCTTTAATGCTACTAGAAAATAAAAATAATACAAAAAACAAGCAAATCACCATTGATAGTGATTCCTGCTATTGTTAGTTAATTTTCTGTGGTGAGTTGCTCCTTCATCCTAAAAAATTGGGTCTCTTGGTTTGGTCAATAGGTGGCTAGGGAAAAAGAGGGAGGGGCTCTTTAGTTTTAGCCAAAAGGGCAGGAGGATGATTGAGAAAGATGAGGGAAGTTGTGGCTGGTTTGACAGCTGTTTTGGCCAAGTGAAAAGGAAAACTTTGCTTGTTCTGGAAGAGAAAATTCAAAACAAGGGAGGCAGCGACTTGTTTTTATTTCTGGTAGAGATAGGGAAAATTTAGGGTTGTCTGTGCTCTTTTTTTAATTAAAAAAAATGACATTATTTTGAAATAAAAAAATTTCAAAATATTTTTTAAAATTTTATTATTTATAACATATATAGCCTATATTCACATAGATGTTTTCTTAATTTTTTCATATAAAATATTAAAACTTTAATATTTTTTTTAAAATTTTTCCAGATTGACCCATAAAACCCAAGACCCAACTCCTTAATCGGGTCAATTCCCATACCGGATTTAATAACTATGGATCCTCCAACTTCTTTGATATGAAATTGTATCTTTCTCTATCTCGAATAACAATGGCCGCTCCCGCGGACCATGCAGGTGATGGGATTGTTCCTCATCACGCGCTACTGGGTAATATACTGGGGTTTTTAGAGACTCCCACAGAGGAAAAATATTATGCTTATTTTTATAAGAAAAAAAACTCCTTGGATGCGTTCAAATTCTTTACTGCTCAACCAGAGTTGTATAACGAGGATCCGTTTTCAGCTTAGTTTCACTCAAAGATATCGCAGGGGGGGAGCTTGCTTTCAAATGGAAATAGGTTAATCATCATTCTAACATAATTAGCACAACCACCCATGGCATCACTGGCTCCTATCATTAGTGGACCGTTTGAAGCTAGAGAGATGGCTGTTGCAACAGAGAAGACAATCACCCCTAATTTACCAAGTGCATCAATGTATTTCCTTTCACATTTTTATTCTGTGAACATTAAAAAAAAAAAAATATTACAAATCTAACAGCATGATTAACTTTATCTATCATCTGATGCAAACTTCGACTCCCATGTTGGCACTGCAAAATCTATGAATTGACACCTAGCAAACAGGACTGTGTTGTCAAACATTTTAACACCTACTTGAGGTTGCACATTGCATAATATTTCCTTTGGAATATAAGAATTTCCTATTAGGAAATCAATCTTCCCAAACATGCAAATCATTATCTGTACTAACCATAACAAATTAACAATGACGATATGACATACCAGGATGGATGAGTGTGCACTTGTTGGAAAAAAGAACCAGGATCCCAAACTCAAGCTCTCTGAAGAGATTTCATCCAATTGGAAGACTTCAACTGGATTATCCTTTTCAAGTCTCCAGAAAGATAAGGTCCAATTAACAACAACGCATCCTCCCATAGGGCAGAGCAATGATACACTGATTAGTAAGTGCATCCTTCAATGACTGGACCTGGTTTCTGCAAAATATTTACCAGCAAAGGGAGCATTATTTACTCGGCTCAGATGGATTCCAGTTTATTGTCTCCCATATCAGTTGTCGTGAAATGAGGTTTAGAGGGGAAGACGAAGACAGTAGATGCAGCGATTGCGGGTTGAAATGTAGCTGAATATCTTGCTGAGGTCACTGTAACTCGAGGCAATTGTTGTGAACCTGAAGCCAATGGCACAAGCTTGTAGCTAAGGGTGTGCTCAGATTTTGGAAGAACAAAAACTGTGTCACTGTGAGACCCAGATAACACAAAACTCTGTGCATCTGCCAGTGAGAACTTGACCTCTTGAAGCAACTGTGTTTGATTCCGAATTTTAATCAAGTACATAATGGGATCTCCAAGAACAGCATAAGGAGGACATTCCAGACTCAATACCAATGGGGGCGACTCTCCTTTTATGTTGGGAAGTTTATGTTTGGTCAAAACCCAATCTTTTTTTGCATCAGAAGTGGACAGATCTTCCTTTTCAGAATTCCTCCTCCATCTTAGAGACACTGACCCCAAATCAAGACTTGTAGATTCCACTTCAGGAATGACAGTGAAAACCTTTTTGAACTCTTCTCCAGGAACTAGATGGGCAGGACTTAAAGGATCCATGCCACTATGTTGCAAGGTACACGGCCTCTCAACACCATCATCCACTTCAATAGACATTGACTGTAATAGCAAAGGAACCTCACTGCTGTTCTTGGCACCAATGACTAGTACACTAGTTTCATTAAGAGGAAGTGACGCCAACTGATCTGATCCAGGGACAGACTTGATTCTTGAGAGCAACAGTGGATCCTGGCGGAATGGCAGCATAAACTGATGGCTAAACACAACAGCAGTCTTTCCTTCAATTTGCAAGCTCTTGTGGACATGGATTCTTTGTGAAGTTGATTCATTGCTATCTGGAAAATAGCCTAATGATACAAAGAGCATAACCGGTTTGGGTCGATGCCACTTAATTTCTAGCTTGCAGGACCATGATTCTCCATCTTTTAAGACCGGAACAGAAACCAAACCAAAAGACTGCTGAATTTTCTTAATTTTGTCAGGACCTACTAGAGATTCATCCTCTCCTTCTGGCCCAGAAACTCCAAGAAGTTCAACATGATGGCTGTCCATAGAGAATGGTTCCTCTTCCCTGGGACTAAACAGCCCACCTCCTTTTACATCTACCAGATTGATTTTCAACTCACCAGAGAATATGGCATGATCCTTGGAGACCACAGTGACAGGAATTTTGAAGCATTCCCCAACTAATGCTGGCCCAGTAGCTCCTAAAATAAGATCCACTTGTGGTTCTGGTTCTTCAACCTGGGCAGCCTTCTGACCAGAAAATGCAAGAGCAGGATCCTTTGTTGGAAAAGTTTCAGCACAGTCTTCAAACTTCCAAAGAGGTAGATCCTCCATCGAAGCAGGACTTTCAGCACCACAACATATTGTGAAGTGGGGTCTCATTTTTGCAATGACATATATGCACTCTAGCTTCCCACTTTGTTCTGCATTAAACCAAACGTGGATATTATTAGTAGATCCATCTCACCAATCATACTGCAAGGAGATTGTTAGACAAGAAGATAACATGATAAGAAGCTCCAAATATTCAAATCTTCAACAGGATCCATCATCTTTGTCAATTAGGGTAAGGTAGTGCCAATTCGACCCAGTCAAATTGCTAAATGAACTGTGTAGGGATTTGAGATTCATAGGAAAAGGAGCACACAGTAGCACCAACATGTATGGACTATGGACATATTTTATAAGGTAATTTATATTCAAAATCAACAATGAATTCATGACAAGTATTAAGTAAGTCCCTCTCTATCTCTCTCACATAAAACCATGCACAAAGATTAGGCTAAAATTCAAAATGGGAGGAGAGGGGGACACCACCAGATTATGGAGGCATAATCAATATACAGCAATGCCCAGATCAAGAGCATGAAATGGATCACCCCTACGAACTACTCATTATAGGAAATGAAATAGGAGTTGGGGGGTAGAGAAGAGAGAGGGAAGTGGGAGAGAAGAAAAAAGCAGGGTGATAGAGAAACGAGAATATCATTAGAGAGAGAAACAAACTTTAATCTCAATCTCAATGCTTAAATTACAACCGCAAAAATCAGGGTGATAGCTGCTCTTATTTAGGGACCCTAATAGATAAAAGGAATCCTAACTAGGAAATGGAATAGACGCCTGATTGATACATACTTCAAACACTAGATAGGAAAGAAAACAAATTTCAAAATCTCAAATAACAATTAAAAATCCAATGCAAATCATCAAATGGTCAACTAATAAACCCCAGAAGTCTGGATTTGTTCTCCTTCACCACCTGGTTCAAACTTCCCAAGTGAAACCATTTCTTATTTGTGTGAGATATGACTTGTGTAAACTGTGATGAGAATGTAAATTTCATAAAATAAATCAACTGACCTGGTTTGACGTCATACGTTAACCTCAGCCATTTGTTTGTAACAAGTGCCAAAGAAGGAGCACTTTCAATTCGCCAACCTTGTTGGCCACTGGATACTGCAGCTGATGGGCTTTCAGAATTTGTGATGACAAAGTTACACTCTGATTGATTAAACTGTACTTCTAATTTATCTATGTCAACAGGTAGAGGTAACTGTGATAGAAGTGACACTGTAATCGAGGTGGATGCTCCTGGCTTAATAACTGGTTCGTGAAAAGCAACTGAAGCAAGAAGTACCAATCTAAGGGGACTAACGAGATCAATTTCAAGATGCAGTGGATTTTCTCCATTCACTTTGAGATCACTACTGCCTTCAACTGATTGTAACCCGGTTTCTCCGCTAACAAGCTCAAAAACCTCCTTGTGTATAATTTCTCTCTGCGCAAGACTTGCAGGACCAGCAGGACCACATTCTTTATACCTGAGAGACTGGATCCCAGAATCAGATGATACAGGCAATGCAGCCAATTCAAGAGAATACTCAACGAACTCTTTCACTCTACCAGATTTCCTTGAGCACTCTCGCAAATAACCCAAGACTTCCCACAACAAAGTGACCCAACCCTCTTGTCTGTATAGAGATGCAACAGCATCAAGTAATTGTTTTGCGTTACTTAAATCACCTACCCCAAAGTATTCCTTTGCCATGTGGAACCCACATAAGTGGGCCATCCTCTGGGCTTTGAGATTAGAGAATGTTTCATAAGCTTTTTTAAGAAAAGCAATAATTTCAAAGGAATCTTGAAATCTTTTTCCTTCTGCAATAGCATAATGAGTGTACTCTTCATCAGTAAGGCTGCAGATTGAATAAAAAGCACAAATAATTAGTAGAAGTGGGATACGCAAAGCAAACATTTTGAATACTAATCAGTCAAACTTACGATTGCATGATTAAGGCATCCCCTTGCTCAAGTAACCGAGCAAACTGACCGACATAAATAGAAGGTGCTACAGATTCAGCATTACTATCAATTTCATCAGCAGTTTCAGACATTGTTATTGAAAGTTCCAAAGTAGTTCTCTTCTCCTTCAAGTAGTGTGCAGCTAACTGTTTTGAGATCAAATGTTGTGTTCAACTCAGTAAAAAGTAGAGCCTGATTAAAAAGTACAAGTTTCTAGATGGTAAACAAACATGTAAAAAATTAAATAAATAAAGCAAGAATGAGATTAAGTTGGCTCATACATTTAATTTGCAAGTTATGCAACTAGAATCTTCAAAATGAAGATGCAATCTGAGAAGTTAAGATATAATAAAACCAACACCGCTTGCCCAGAGATTGGACTGACTAAAAATCCATTCAAGTGTAGTACCTTTTCAATGTGAGGTGCATTTGTAGATAAAAATATTGACAAGATATATAAAAAAACATCATTGTCCACGTCCTTGGAAAATGTTAATACAATACACTGACAGTGTAGTCATGGTTATTAGATTGTTATGGTGACAACTATGGGTTAAAGTATAACTTCAGACTGAAATAAAGAAAATAGGTTAATATGCATGGCAAATCCATGAACCACCAGCTTAAATTTGAGATTTAAGATAATATCAAAACATGACATCAAGACTATCATATGAAACTCCACTATGTTTATCTCCCAAGTGGCATCAAAGCTCATAGTTTGAATGAATGCATGCCATGATGGCACAAACACTACCCTGGTTACTAGGTTTTGCATGGTAGAATGATTAAGAATGAATGGTGATTCCCATGGTTTCTCCTCCCTTGGTCGAGTAGCCTCTTGGTGATCCTCAAAGCAACAAATCATTATCGAAGGATTTTGCTCAAGTTGGGTAGTCCCCAATGTGAATGGCACTAATTCTTGGGGGGGATCTTTATTAGCAACAGGTATGAGTAAGGATTCTACATTAATTAAATGTCAAGAAAGTTAAGACATAAATGGATCCATGACACCTTTGCCTTTTATGCTCAAGGTAGTGAACGAAAAAATCATTGAGATTCTCCTACATTTTCTCATAAGAAACTTTCCAGTGCTCACCTCTCCATAAAACTACATGCAGGACAAGCACAAAACATGAAAAGAAAAGTACCCCATCTTCAAAAAAGAGAAAAAAGAAAAAGAAAAAAGAGAGAACAAAAAGGAAAGGAAAACAAAATAAAAAAATATATCTGATTAATTAACAATTCAGCATTGGTCAAATCTTGGACTGCAATAACCAGTCCCCTTAGGATTTCAAAATGAGTATGCCAATAAGATGCTAAAACTTTTGGTGAAAATCATTTCTCGTCTTTCCTTTTGCTGCTCCTTTTTAATTAAAAGACAGGGTGAAAACATTCATATATCAATTGTAATATGGGGAAACAGCAGTTGCTCCCAAACACAATAAGAAGTTAAAATACCAGGAAGTTATAGAAAGTCACTCACCTGATAATAATAAGCTGGTAGAAATTCCCACTCAGTCAAAGCCAGGTCTGCAGTGCCTAAAGTTGTATTTGAATTGCTATGAATAGTTTTTGAGCTTGTCTCGAGCAATTCAGCAAATACCAGAAATTGTCTGCTCATCCATTCCCAGTGAAGAAATGCAACATCTGTGGGTCCTACAAGCCTCCTGTATGAAACATTATGCTGGCGGAACCACGTAATTGCTTCTACCACCTTTCCACCATGCAATAACAGGGTTGCTATTTTGAAATGCAATTGCTCTGCAACAGTTTTTATCTGAACCAGGCGTTGAATCAATGGCAACTTCTTTGCTGTCCCAACCATCTGATGACAAACTTATTAGTCCAAGTAAAGGAATAGTATCTATGAAAACATTCTGTAGCATGAACATGGATAAACGAAAAAAAGACGAGTTTGGAATTGTATGGGTACATGAATATACCTCCCGCAATATTTGATATGCATCCTCATAAAACCTCAAAGCTTCAACCCAATCTCTCCGGAACTCTGCATATACAGCAACCTAGCAAGACAACAAAGTGAGCAATTTAAACTGACTTGCACATTGACTAATTTTTAAAATGACAGACCTTGCATATTGTCTTTTGTGAAAGTACTAGATTACATACATTATCTATGCTTACACAAATTCATAAGAACAAGCAACAAAACACTGCAAGCTCATTCCAAGTTAGCAGTGAATCAAAGGTTTGTGTTACATTTACTATTAAACATAATCAAAGGATTCTTCATTACTCAAAAGAGGGTTCACTAGCATGACACAATTAAAGTCACAATATAACCAGCCAGGCTTCACCAGCACAATTCAATAATCACATAACAAGTTTTAATCTCTTGATCAAACAAAAACGAAAACCCTTACTTTAAAGCAATAGCGAACATTCAACTCATGAGAATTGAAACTCTTCTTTTCAACACGAGTTTTAATTTTCCGCCCTTCATCTTTATAATACACGTTCGCTAATTCCGCAAACGTGCCTCGCAGCCTGCAAAATCCGCACTCCACATTCACATTGACCATAAAAACACATAAATCACAAACAACAAGACAACAAAACATGCCTGTCAAGTGATTGTTTCAGTAGCAAATCATCACTAGCATTGAAAATAACAAGATATTTCGCATCAATTTCCGCACGCTTGCGTAACGCAATCATTCGATCCTCACTGATCTCATCTGCATCATGATCAGTAACAATCTAAAAATTACCAAAACCATCAACTTTACCATCTCAATTAATTAGAACATTACAGCATAAAGAAAATTACCATTCGAAGAAGATTGCACAACAACAACAATCAATTTAATATTCTTCGGCCGAGTCGCATTTCTGCTCACCAACAACACAACAAAAATAATTAGCAAGACGGAGCGAAATTAATAGAAAAGAAAAGAAAAACTACATATTAAGATATTATTTACTTGATATTTTCAATGTCAGTACAAACTTGAAGCCATTGAGCAGGATCGCCAGAAACATGACCGGAGCTAAAAAGAGCAGCGACGACAGACGGAACTCGAGTTCGATGTTTAAGTAGCCAATCTCTCTTTAAAATTCCTCCATTATTAGCTGGATCAGATTTGGTCGGCTTGGAGAGGAGGAGAGTGATTTTGGAGAAATCGGGTAAGGCTAAAGTGTTTATCGGCGGTTGTTCAGCGTTGAGAAAAGAGGAGATGAGCGAGTGGTGATCCGTGCAGCCTACTAGTGAAACCAGTGCTACCGGTGGCGTGCGTAATTCTTCTGGATATTCTTCCATTGCTGTTGAAATGAATTGATTTGGATTTGGATTTGTGTCAAAATCTTCAGTCTGTTTTCTGCCGGTGACGATTTGAAGGGAAGGAATGGACATTTCCATTTTTCTCCTTTCACATCTTTAGTGGGCTGGATTGGACTGGACCATGTGATCCACCAGAAGCGGATCTGTTGACTGTATCCAGCATTCCGGCCCACTAACTTCTGGTTTTTCCTCTCTCTCTTTTTTCCCCGATATATTTTGCCTACATTTTATTTTTTGTGTTAATTTTTTTATATATATCTTTAGAAGAGAGCGTTAGGAGAATCCTATTGACTGTAGCTTTCTCCCTGCCTCAGGGAAAAGCATGACCTCTGTCGCCCAGCAATCTCACAGTTATTGGTCTGTGAAGATACATTGCCAGTTGCTCCATTTTATTTGACAAAGCTAAACATAAATTTATGCTTGAGAGGTGATTGTCCATGTACTAACAAGAGAGATATTCTAATAAAAAAAAGAGTGATGATGGCCTTCCAAACTGCTTGAATCTCACAAGTGAACAGAAAATCTCACCTGAGTGAGACCCCATATATCCTCCTTATGAGAAGTTTGGTTTCGAACTCCGATTCAACTAGGAAAAGCATACCATGCCACTGTGCCTTGAATCATCCACATCTCAAGTTGACATTGATTGATAGAAGTTTTTGCTACGTATGAACTACTACTAGTGAGGAACGTGGACTAAAAGCATAGCTAATATTTGCCCACTCTAGACCAGTCTCAGGTTCTTTAGTTAAAACAGATAGCACGCCTCCTGCATACTTCACGTAGCCAGAAATGATATGTTTAATCCGCATCAAAAGCACCACGCGTGAACAGTTGGGTTTCACACTTGAAACAGATACAAAGACTGAGAGTACTTGGATTTTGGCAATCAAGCATGGACGAGCAGGTTTGAGAGAGTTAGTTCAGTTCAGGATAGGGGCAATGGGAAGGAGCATAGCTGCTGGGACTTGGGAGTTACCTTACCAATAATTCAAAGCAATTCACTTTCTGAAACAACTTTAAACACGGACAGCACATAATTAACAACCTTTCATTGTATCAGAATGTCACAAGCACAAACTTTTAATCTTCATCCATTAACAAGTTGCAAGGTCTAACAGAAACACTTCACAGTATATTCGGTTCATATGATTCCAATACTATATCAGCTATACTGCTGGTGGTCTCATGAAACTAAAAGGCAGACATAACACATCCAATACGCCAACCATGCATCGATGCTGATTCAGGCGCAAAATGCACATCCCCATCCATCCCTCAGCGTGCCTCATACTGCACAACTGCAAGAAGAGAATTTACATGTCAGACACATACCTAAGCACCAATTCCTTAAAATCATCATGTGCAGGGGTTGTGGATTGCAGTTCCAGATACAAATAGTCAGAATTATTGATGGCAAAACCACACAGGATAAAAAGAAGCATATGATAGATAGGTAGTTAACAGCCACATGTCAAAATCATCAAGAAACAACACAAGTCCTAGGTAGACCAAAGTGATATATCCTAGCTACTAAGTGCATAGACTGGCATTGCATTACATGAATTTAGGAAAAAATTCTGAAGTAGGGTTTCCAATGCTTTTTCGACCAATGCAGCATACATTGATGAATCATTTACATATAGAGACATAAATGCTTAGCCAGTCAACCAAATTATTGTGCCTTGCACACAATTTTTGAAGTCACCACCTTTGCTCTTCATTTGCGTCAATTACACATTGATTTTGAACTCCTACCATTAATTCTAAATACAACACACAAGCATAATCTTTAAAGTTCTACCATGACGAACTATCTAAAACAATATAACTTGATGTGTACATCATGCACAACAACCACTGAAAAAGAAAACAAAAACTGAGCTGCTTCACATGAATTGTGTGAAACACTACCGACCACCACCATGATTGAAGTTAGCAACTATTTAGGAAGCACAAACAACCAAACAGCAATGTGACCACATCAACCAACCAAAGCTCCTTAATTTCTACTCTAAAATGTACATTCATGACACCACCAAAATGCAATATCTACAAACCACCACCCTTACCAAAACCCGCAAATTAAACACAACTAACTATTTCATCGGAAAAAAACATTGCAAATTCTTAACCAACAGGAACCCGTCAAAAAACCAAACAAAACAGTGATAGTGTTCAATCCCCCACCCAAAACAAAGAAATATTACAATAACCACCTCAAAAGCTTAATCTAACCAACACAAGCCCACATAAAAAAAACATGAGGGAAACAACAAAATCAATCAAATAAATAAAATAAAAACGTACTTCGACGAGTACGCTTCTTGTAAAGAATACGGTAACCGCACTCTCTGCACTGAATAACATCTCCTGGCTTTAAAGTATTCTCCATTCCACAATCTACAAAAATTAAGAAATATATAGATAAAACATGATCAAAAGCAAAATTTAAAAGAAACCCACGATTCTATTTCATTTTCTGCGACAGAACGTGAAATTCTTGCCTCCACAGATGTAGCTGACAGGTTCTGGTTGAGGATCCATAGCTCAGCAGAGAGGGTTTTAGGGTTTCTCTTTTTTTTGGTTTGACAATTTAACGACCTGGCGTGCGCGTTTGAGTTTTATTTCATATTGCCCATAAGTTAGTGTATTTGTGGGGAAGGTTCTAGACTTGGGCCTGTACTGGATCACAGTTACTAGACTTCGTCTAAATAGTTAATTTGGAATTTGGCTGATCCGGCCTGAATCCCGAGCTAGATTTCAAAAAATTAGTCAACTCAAAGTTTAAAGTTGACTTAATCAGCTGGACGGATCAAAACATATAACCGGTCAAAACTTAATTTAGCTTTTTTTATTTAATTTTTTTTAAATAACATTATTTTTATTGATCTATATTAACTCCCTCCACCTATATTTTATATCAAATCATGAACAAAATCTGATGCAATAACTTCAAGATTTATTACTTTGCATTGTTTGGAATTTAAAAATTATTAAAAAAATAATTAATTTGTTCTTTAAAAAGCAAGTCATGAAGTTTCACCATGGTCCAAAGTAATTATAATTACAAGAAACTCTAAAATGTATCATGTTTTTAATATAGCAGATGAATTTTTTTTACAATTTATTCCTCAAACTTTATTTCTCCAAATCTTTTCTAAAAACCAAAAAGGATGCAAATTATATTTTAGCCTTCCAAGATGAGCTAAATCAGTTTAAAAAAAATGATGTGCGAGGACTAGTTCTCAGACCTAGCAATTAATCCATTATATGAACAAAATGAGTTTTTAAAAACAATGTTGATGAGCATGGGACCATAGTTAGAAACAAAACTACGCTAGTTGCAAAGAGTTATAACCAAGAAGAAGGCATTGATTATGAAAAAACCCATGACAAATTTAAGTTAAGGAGGGACGAAATTGAAAATGAGGGGACCATAGTATAAAAAAGGACAAAAAAATGGCAGTTTAAAAAGTAGGGCAAAAATTTATTTTGGTCCTCCTATATTTTAAATTATAACTTTTTTGGTTCCTTAATATTTTAAAATTTTAATTGTGCTACAAAACCTCATTTTTCTTACTTTTCAATCAATTATTTGAAAAATAAAAGAGAAAGTCACCGGATGTCAATGGTAGAGAGAGAAAATATTGATTGACATTGATATGATCCAAAAAAAAATTAATTTTAATGTCAATGAGTTTCATTCAATGAGAGGAGTCAAATAAGTGTTCTTTGGGCCTCCTATTGCCCGGGATTGTAGATCTTAGCTTGAGAAGGTTTTTTTTGTTTTAGATCGATTTTTAGGTTATTTTGAGTCATATACGAGTTTATCAAGTATATGAAGTGTTTGAGTCAATTTTTGAAAAAAATGGTTGAGAAATAGATGTTTAGGTGAAAAAGTCACTACCTTTGATTTTCAAGTCATCACAGTGGCTAGAATCCAAGAAGAAGCAAATAACGCGTTGTCTATTTTGCCAAGCGAAATGTGATCAATTTTTTTTTCTCTCTAAAGAATTTAAGGGTATAATACAGGTCAACTACCCCTTAAAAACCTAAAAAAAAAGGAAGTCAAGCCAAGGTTTGCATGCATGGGTATTTTTTTTGTCACTTGGTTTTTTTTTTCTATTAATTTCATCGATCATTTAATGTTGAGTTTTTATTGATTTTATTGAGGTTTTTTTTTTGGATTTTAACATATTTTAAATAATTTTTTATAATTTTTTAATCATATTAGAAGGTATTCTTTCCATGTACCCTACTTAAATTTGTTCTTTAATTTTATCCAATTATTTTATGAAACGTGTCTTTTTTTTTATTATTTTATTAAACAAAATATTATTTTCAAGAAATAAAGTTATTAAATATAATTAGGTACAAGTTCCATATTAAATTTCTTAATTTATATTTTATTTATTTAATTAATTAAATATACATGGATAAACTTTGGAGTTTATTATTATAATCATTTTTTATATAAAAGAAATAGTTAAAAGAGTGCATATTTATTTTCTTTATGTTGAAAAAAAAAAAAAACCGACGCTAGCAAGTTGATGGCCTACACACGTCGAAATATCTTGTTTTGCAAAGGAAGTCGTAGTCTCGTAGATGGCCAACTCCTCATCTGTCTTGTTCCCAGCAGAGTTTCGTGAAGTTTTTGTTTTCTCAGCCACAAAACAAGAGAAGTTCACATTAGTTGTCCAGGAAAAAATCAAACAAACAAAATCCATCGTTTCAATGACACTTGACATACATACAGTGATATAGAGCACTGAGTATTACGCGCACGTATGTATGTCCAGGTCTCTTTTCTCTCCTTAATTTATTCTCCTGTAACAGCTGCACATCCTTTCGTTTCCCTGGCAACATGGGTTTTTCTCAGAACTTGTTTCTGATCATCACAGCTTCAGTGATCCTTGTTGATGTTGCTACAGCTTGCTCTAATGGACAATGCAAGGTTTGTGTCTTCTCTTTTACTTGCACGTCATCAAGAATCATTTTAAGCTCTGATTGTTTTTTTTTTGCTAATCCATCTCTGTAAATTTCAATATTCAGATACTCGATGAATGTTCATCGAACCAAGATTGTGGAGCTGGACTCTATTGTTTCTCTTGTCCAGCAGGATTTTCAGGTTCTAGATGTGTAAGATCAACCATCACAAACCAATTCAAGCTTCTGGTACTTCCCTATTTCTCTTTTTGCTCAATAATTATGAGGGTCATGAGTTTGCTAGGGCAACATTTAGTTCGCACACGCTTGATTGATTCATCTTGACTGGTTTGTTTTGCATTTTGTCTTTACACGATGAACACAACTACACAAGACAGACTTTTGGTTTAGGTCTGTTGCATGATGATACCATGAAGATGGGGAGGGTGAGTGTTACAAATCAAAAGAGGAAAAGTAATAGATATAGGCCACACATTTTCTTCATCAAGTGAGAATTGGAATGGATATTGATGGGAATGTTCTATATCAACCAAGGATTTCTTTCCGGACAATTTCCAGGAAGGTCATCAGCCACAACCACCAGGAATTCACTCTGCACCACGCAAATTGGACGAATATTAGGGTGGCTAGTGTACTGTTGTTTTTGAAATGGAGGGCCTGCCTTGGCCATGGCCCATTTAATAATAGACTGAGACCTGCCTTAATAAAAAGGGGCCCTCCTTAAGATGGAGGAGTACCGACTGAATTTCAGTGACTGTTGATACCGAGTTGCAGAGTAGTGGAACTCTTGTTGTGGCTCAGGAAACTGGTAGATTCAGACTTATAAAGAAGCTGGGAATTCCGAGTGGAAAGCTGCAGAATTGGATATTGCATCATAAATTGAATCTTCTGTTCGTAATATCATTTTCAACTTGAATCATTGTTATGTTTATAGGGTGCACCTCGTAAATAAATGTAGTCTAAGGAAGTGTGCAAGCTTTTATGGTTACAGTTTGAAAATGAAAATCAAGATCTCAAGAAATAATTTGGAGTAAAACTGAGCTGACGTAAACGATTTCCTATCTCACAACCATTATACAAATTAAGTAACTTTTCTTCCTTCTCTTCTTAATAGAACAATTCCCTGCCGTTCAACAAATATGCATTTCTGACGACCCACAATGCATTTGCTATTGATGGATACCCATCCCACACCGGAATCCCTCGAATCACAGTCACCAATCAAGAAGACAGCATCACAGAGCAACTAAATGTAAATGTTTTTTCCTCCTTACACATTTCCCTTTTTTCTTCACCATGTTAGAACTTTTTTTTGTCAATTAACAAGTTCCATTAATAATTTGACTGCAGAATGGAGCTCGAGCCTTGATGCTTGATACCTATGATTTTCGTGGAGATGTATGGTTATGCCATTCATTTAAAGGAAAATGCTATGACTTTACTGCATTTGTATGTACATTGATTCCCCACTGAGTCATATGATTTTATTTTTCCTTCTATTTTTTATGATGTGTGAAATGTAAATGTTTGCCCCAGTAGGGTCCAGCTATTGACACTCTTAAGGAAATTGAAGCTTTCTTATCAGCAAATCCAACAGAGATTGTTACATTAATCTTAGAAGATTATGTTCAAGCCCCAAATGGACTGACCAAGGTCTTCGCTGATGCTGGTCTAAAGAAATATTGGTTTCCTGTGTCAAAAATGCCCAGAAATGGTCAAGACTGGCCACTAGTTAGTGACATGGTTCAGAACAACCAAAGACTACTTGTTTTCACTTCAATTCAATCCAAGGAAGCAAGTGAAGGCATTGCTTACCAATGGAATTACATGGTTGAAAATCAATGTAAGAAATTTTCTTTCAATTTTTTACTTGTAGAATTTGTGATACCATATGCATATGATATTGGTTTAAACACTTTTTTTTGTGGCAGACGGGGATGATGGCATGAAAGCAGGAAGCTGCCCTAATAGAAAAGAATCACCACCTCTTGACGACAAGAGTAGATCATTGGTGTTGGTAAATTACTTTAGGTCTATTTCCATGAAGAAACTCTCTTGTGAAGATAACTCAGAAAATCTCACAAACATGCTTCGTACTTGTGATGGTGCTGCTGCCAGCAGATGGGCAAATTTTGTTGCTGTAAATTATTACAAGGTATACTTATCCCATGCAAATTATCTAATAATTTCAAGTTCAATTAACATTCGAAACAGAATACAAGAGCTCAGAAGAAACATAATATTTTTTTTCTGGGTGCATGGGGCTGCAGAGGAGTGAAGGAGGAGGATCATTTCAAGCTGTGGACTTGCTAAATGGGAAGCTATTGTGCGGGTGTGATGATATCCATGCATGTGTGGTAAGTTCTAACGAGGATTGAGGTTACTAATTGCCATATCAAATTGATTTTAATGCTTGCATTACTATTCCAAACCACATTTTTGTGTTTATTTTACAGTCTTGTGATTGCATGAACTTATTCTTCTGGTTTGGACTCATGTGGACAATAGGGCATGGTCAAATTAGTTCATCAAATCTCCTTCCCAAATCAAGTTTTCCATGATAATGTGATCCCAATTCTGGAAAATTTATCTAACCATATAATGTATCTTCTTCTAATTGCAGCCTGGATCCACTTCAGGAGCCTGCTCTCTCTAAATATTACGAGTAGACTAGGAATTCGGGAGGTTTGTATTTTGTAATAAAATTGATCCAGTATTACTTGAGAAAATGTTATACATTGTGTAGCTACAGTGCTGGAGCCGAAGAATATTACGTCAACCAAAGTGAAGAAACTTCCTCCAGGTCCAAGAAATTTACCTCCCCCCCCCCCCGGCCCCAAACTCAAGTGATTTGAGACGGGCTCACGAAGATGACAATTTAATCTAAAAGTCGATGATACTAATCCAACTTTATCTAAATGGATAGATTTTTTTAAGATAGTACTCGAGCGATGATGGATGTGATATAACTATTTTCAAACTGGATATAAAACTTGATTTAAATTTAATTCAAAATATATATTTATATTATACAAATATATAAATAGAATATTTATATATATATATTTTTTTAATATATATGTGTTACTATTTTATTTCTTGTTGTTTAATAAATAATAGTTGAATAATCAATATCTACCTGTATAATGAATAAGAAATGAATATTTAAAAAAGAAAAAGAAAAAAAAGAAATGAATATTTAATATATATAAACACGGATAGCATTAACATTATTACTCGCAAAGAGTCCATCCAACTTCATATCATATGGACCTCAATTCACAAATCTAGCAAGGATTTAAAGTACTTATTTAAATGTTAGTTGCGTGATGGAAATCAATTAACTAACTATAATTAAAAGTGGTTCGTGTTTTACTGTAGATTGAATTACTGTGAATTATGAATGATTTTACCGTGAATTGTACTGTTTTGAATCATTGTAAACTATGAGTGATTTTACTGTGGATTTCACCTTTTAAATTTACTCTCTGCTGAGCTCTTTCAAAACGTGTGGGAGTGGACACAAACACATTGCATTGTGGGCAACACTGTAAGCATAGACTGTTTTCACTGTGGACAGTACTATAACATCTTGGGAATCGTTCCCCTGTTGTGTTTTTTTGTCAAGAATTGCACCTGGAGGCGTTGCCTTCTCTGTCAAAAGTTATTGGGTCTAGCTGCTAAGTCAGGCCTAAAATACTTACAAAAAATGTCAATAGTGTTGTCAGATCCAAAATACTTCAAAAAAAGAATGAGTCTAGTTGACCAAGTTGAGGCTAGAAATGGACGTTTGACCCAAGTTGCTTGTGAGTGGCACGGGAGCAGACCCAAGTCCATTGGGTCTTGTAGCCCTACTTGGCCCAAAACATTTGGGTAAGATGTCCTCGCCCAACTTTAATAAATTTGAAGAAAAATATTATTATTATCGAAGAAAAACAATAAGTTTTATTAATTTGAAGGGATTAAAAACTATAAAAACTTAGGTCAAACAAGTTTAATATTATTATTAATATCATAAATATTATTAAATTTGAAATAAATTTTATTATTATGAAAAAAAACATAGATTTGATTTAAATGTTAAAATCTATTATTATTATTAATTTGGGTCTGACATACCCTTTTAGACCTAAAAAACTTGGGGCTGGAAAGGTGCGCCTAACCCAAGTTGTTTGGGAGTGGCAAGGGCGCATATTCAAGTTCTTCAGGTCTTATAGCCCCGCCTGACCTAAGACACTTATGAAAAATACATCAAAATTTTATATGATTATAGGAAAATTTAAAAAAATATATATGCCGATTTTATATAAAAAAAAAAACTTATGGTTAAACTGGTGAGCGAATATCATAGGCAGTTCACTTTTTAGTTTCGATTTTTACAACTTTTTTCATTCCCATCATCTCTTCTTCTTTTTTTTATCATTTTTTAATGCTAATATGACAATGGATAAGTCAGACCCACGTAAATACACATGTAGGTCCTATAATAGTTATATAATTGAATTTATCATTTTATAAAATAATTATTTAAATATATTTTTTAAATTTAGAGTGTTTGAAAGGGTAATTTCTAAAATTCATGAGGTGAGGGATGATCGTAGAATCCTACCAAATGTTATGAAGGATAGTATAAAATCCTCAACGTTAACCTAAGAAAAAAGAGAGAAATTCTAGTATTTCCCATTATAACTAAATAGGTGATATATCCTTCCACAATTTATCATCTTATTAGCAATCTCTCTTACATGTATTAATATATTCATGGATCTTGAATTATATTTTTAAAAAAATTATATTTTATTAAACACACCAAGTCAATATAAAATTATATTTTTTATCATAATTTTTAAATCTCTTCTCGAGTTTAATTTAGAACAAAAATTTAGATTTTTGATTGAATCATACCAAATCAATTTTTTTTTATTTGTTTTTAGTTGAAACTCAACTCAGTCAATACTCGAGGAGCCCGTTTGGAAACGCGAGCCAACCTGTTTTCTCAAAAAATTCAATTTGTTTTTGTATGTTTTGGATCGTTTTGATATGCTGATATTAAAAATAATTTTTTTAAAATGAAAAAATATATTTTAATATAAAAAATATTTTAAAAAATAACCGTAACCATACTTATGACTAATCATGTCATGGATAAACCTATACAGTCGGTTTTTAAATCAATGCTTTCAATATTATTAGAAAACAATTAATTTAATCGTGAAAATTAACTCGAAAACACAATTGACCTGGAACAAGGAAAAAACAAATTATGGGCTACAACTACAAGACGTGATAGTTACCAAGTTGATATTCTAATTTTTAAAAACAGCATGATACAAAAACATGCCGTGCATGTGAGCTGCGATACAGCGCGCGCCCACCTCCAAAACCGTCCTATCTCTCCGCTCCGCCTCTCCTCCTCTCTGTCTCTCTCTCTCTCTAACATTTCTAATATATGTTTTTTTATCACTATCTTCGCCCTTTGAATCGGACTTTCAACGCACGAGGTTCGCCGGCTTCAACCCAAATCCGACGTCCACATGGACAAAGCTGCCGGCGAAACCCTGAAACAATACCATCGTCAGCGTCACCATCACAATGATCATCATAATTTACCAACTCCGACGTCTTTAAAGGCGTCGGATGCTCTGCCATTACCACTTTACCTTACGAACGGTTTGTTCTTCGGGCTGTTTTTCTCCGTAGCCTACTTCCTCCTTCACCGTTGGCGTGAAAAGATCCGCAACTCCACTCCCCTTCATATCCTTACTTTCCCTGAAATCGCTGGGATAGTTTGTTTGTCTGCTTCGGTTGTTTATCTTCTTGGTTTCTTTGGGATTGGCATCGCTCAATCTCTTATCTCTCGAGGGTCACAGGATTCTTGGGACGTAGAGGAAGATCATATGATGGAAAAAAAAGGTGGGCTTTGTGCTGCAGAAATATGTTCAGGTCCTGCAAAAAGTCCTGCTGCATCACTTGCTTGCACTCTTGCTCCGGTTCCGAGTGCGAGAGCCGTTAGCACAATGTTTCAAACACCATTGTTAGGCAGTGATGACGAGGAGGTTATCAAAGGAGTAGTATCTGGGGACATTCCTTCGTATTCTCTCGAATCAAAGCTTAGCGATTGCAAACGGGCAGCTGTTATTCGTCGTGAAGCGCTTCAGAGAATGACAGGGAGGTCTTTGGAAGGACTGCCACTGGAGGGGTTTGATTATGAGTCAATATTGGGGCAGTGTTGTGAGATGCCTGTTGGGTATGTGCAGATTCCTGTGGGGGTTGCAGGGCCTTTGTTGCTTGACGGGAAGGAGTATACGGTCCCAATGGCTACTACTGAGGGGTGCTTGGTGGCCTCTACAAATAGAGGGTGCAAGGCTATTTATGCATCAGGTGGGGCTAGTTCTGTTTTGCTTAGAGATGCCATGACTAGAGCTCCTGTTGTCAGGTTTGGGACTGCTAAAAGGGCTGCTGAGCTGAAGTTCTTTACCGAGGATCCTGCAAATTTCGACACCCTTTGTGTTGTTTTCAACAGGTTCTTGTTTTTCTCCTAATTCTTGATTTGTTCCCCAATTTTTTGAAGAAAATAAATATTTTTTTGGTTAGATATATATTTAATCTTCCTTTTACAAATTTAATCCTTGTCTTTTTAGTCTTCTTTGCCTTGAAATGATTGATTTCTTGATTTCTTGAAATTGAAAATTGTCCATCCCCTAGGTTAAAAAGATTAATTTCATCCAATGAGCTAGAAAGTTGGTACCATATGATTTTGGATACTTCCTTAATTTTTCTATTTTATTTGGTTTGGTTTGGTTTTGTTTTTTTTTTTTTAAAGTATGTCTCTGTATTTTTCCTCCTGGTAGAAATTTTCTTGTTCTTTTGGAAATATTTTGTTGTTGGTGGATGAAATCTTATTGGTGTTGATGGGTTCTAATTTTCTTCATTATTATTTTGCATTAGTTAATCATTATCTGCCTATTCTATATTTATCTACTACAAGAAGTTCTGTTGTCTAAAACTCTTGTTACTATTAGGATTATGTTTATATTCCAAAATGAAAATTAGGGTTGGATTATTTACTTCACACGAGCATAGTTGTTTAATGTGGTAGATGATATGCAGGTCAAGTAGATTTGGAAGGCTACAAAACATTAAATGTACAATAGCAGGAAAGAATTTGTACATGAGGTTTAGTTGCAGCACAGGTGATGCTATGGGAATGAATATGGTCTCCAAAGGAGTCCAAAATGTCCTTGATTATCTCCAAACTGATTTTCCTGACATGGAGATCATTGGCATCTCTGGTAAAATTCCCTGCTGCTTAGTTGCCATTTTTGGATTCACTCTCAGGTGATAGTCAATGATTCATTATTTTCAATCTGTGTTTTGAATTTTTCAGGCAACTTCTGTTCTGATAAGAAACCAGCAGCTGTAAATTGGATTGAAGGGCGTGGAAAGTCAGTTGTATGTGAGGCAATCATAAAGGAAGAGGTGGTTCGGAAGGTATTGAAGACCAACGTAGCCACCCTGGTGGAGCTTAACATGCTCAAAAACCTTACCGGTTCAGCTATGGCTGGTGCTCTTGGTGGGTTTAATGCCCATGCCAGCAATATTGTTACTGCAGTCTACATAGCCACAGGGCAGGATCCTGCTCAGAATGTTGAGAGCTCTCACTGCATTACCATGATGGAAGCTGTTAATGGTGGCAAGGACCTTCACATATCAGTCACCATGCCTTCAATTGAGGTAAAGATTTGTACTATAGAAGCCTAAAATATTTATTTCCAATTTATTGGTTTAGCACTTTGTTTAACAGGCTGTTGAAAAGTACTAAAATGGTTATGCATTAAAAAAATCTATTTAATTTGAGCTCTGGCATCAAGAACAAAGTTCCAACTCCTTTTTTCTAATAAGGTATCGACTATTTGGTTCAGGTGGGCACAGTTGGAGGTGGCACCCAACTAGCATCTCAGTCAGCTTGCTTGAACCTACTTGGAGTGAAGGGTGCTAGCAAGGACTCCCCAGGATCAAACTCAAGACTCTTGTCCACCATCATTGCTGGTTCTGTTTTGGCAGGGGAGCTGTCCCTGATGTCTGCTATTGCAGCCGGGCAGCTTATCAAGAGCCACATGAAATACAATAGATCTAGCAAAGACGTGTCAGAGATAGCACCCTCTAATTGAATACTATCATCCCATATTTGATTAATTGATATGACAAGACTTTATCTTATAATGAAAATCAGAAGTAAATCTCCAGCAAAAGACATGTGGGAAGTACAAAAATCAAGGGTAGTTGTTGGCTAGTGTAAGGACTTGAGGGGACAAACAAGGGAAGTCCATGTGGAGGAACTAGTACCTAGAAAATAAACAAAGCCTGTTCATGTTGCCGGATCCATGTGACTCTGGTGGGTATCTCTTTCAATTGTGAATTTTTTTTATTTTTTGGAGGGGGTGGTGGATAGTGGATGGGACACCAAGACTTGTTTAAATCTCTGTCTGTTGCATGGTATGCCAATTGTTTACATCACACCAAGACTTGGTTTCTCTGTTCCAGCCTGTGATCTTCACCGGCATTGTTCAAATAATTTAATCCATGTTGCTAGTGTATTTTAGTTCTGTATTGACTTCAGAAAAGAGCATGTCTTAATCAGATTTAGATCCGTTTTAAGTGTCTGTTGTTTGTATTCTAACTTCACTCATTGACTGCTATCAGGCTAATCACATGGTGTTAGTCAGGAGATTAGTCAAGGCTTTGTCCAAATACTCTGTACTTGTGTATCAATGCTTCTATGGGTGTTTGGTTAGATTTGTTAGCACTGTGGTCACTAATTATGGAAAGCTGGTCCATGGATCACCTTGCAAAGAGGTCAGTTACACTTAAAATACACAGAATCACTTAGCTAGGTCACAAGGAGAATAGCAGAAAAGCTAGACCATACCTGGCCTTTCGCACAAAGGAAAATGAAGGTTGTGCTAGTTAATTGGTCAATATTTACTGCCCCAGTTGCTTGATTGAAAAAAAGTTGGATACAAGAGTAGTCGATAAAAATATGTTTGGACAAAACATAACATAATGTTTTTTTCCCATATGTGGGAGATGTGTTTGGTTTGCTTCTGCTTTTACATTTACTGTAGACAGATTTAATTATTTTATACAAGGAAAGTACTAGGAAAAATTTCCTGCCCTCACTTGAAAAAATCAAGGGGGGGGCAAATTA
The DNA here is from genome assembly GCA_019202695.1 of Populus x sibirica. Classification (NCBI taxonomy): domain Eukaryota; kingdom Viridiplantae; phylum Streptophyta; class Magnoliopsida; order Malpighiales; family Salicaceae; genus Populus; species Populus x sibirica. Next base: position 2,744,076 of record JAGMVL010001426.1, read on the forward strand.
AAAGATAGTAGGTTCCCCTTAAAAAAAATTAATACTGGCTTTGGATGACGCAGGGAGTGGTTGGGAAAAAGAAAAGAAGTAGGCCCTCTTGAAGAAAAAAAAAAGAAGTAAAGAAATAATTATTTTATACAAGGAAAGGGCTGGGAAGTCCCCCCGCGGACTGTAGAGTGCAACCTCTCGAACGTACACTAAGAGCATCTGAATACATTTAAAAAGAAAAAAAAAAAACAGAATGGGGTGATTCTGCAGATGCGTATAATCGAAAGATAATGCCTCGCCGTCTGTGGGAATCGAACCCACGACCACATGGTTAAAAGCCATGCGCTCTACCAGCTGAGCTAAGACGGCTTGTCTGGAACCATCTTTCAGACAGGCATATATAAAGCTAGATACATATGAAGTAAATTCTTTAATTGATTCATGTTTTAGCCTTGTAAAATAATATCCTTTGGTTTAAATGGTTAGTCATGTATTTTTCAAAGATTTTTCAATAATACTCCTATCCGCTAGCAACAAACCAACCATATATTATAATAATTTTTTGAGTTTTAATTTTTAGTGTGATATTGATTATATAGGTACAAGAACTTGGAGTGAAAAGGGTGAGACAAAAAAGGCTATCTCAATTAAGTTTTGAATATTATCTTGGTATATAAAAGATAAAAATAACATGATAAAAAAAAACATGTTTACTTGTATTTACTAGTTAAAAATATAAAAATTTATTTTAAAAATATCTTAAAAATATATTTATTTTATAGCATTTATATTTTTTCTATATTTGTTTTTTTTTTATCTTGAAAAACTAACCAAATATAATAGTAGATTCCGTGCATATATATTAGCTAGGATTAAAATGATGTTTGAAAGTGTAATAATAATTATTTTAAAAAAAAATATTTGTTATATTAGCATATTAAAATAATTTAAAAACACTAAAAAAAATTAATTTAAAATAAAAACAATTAAATTTTAATAAAAAAAAGAGAGGATGAAACAAACACTCAATCGGTGCCTAAATTAGAACTTTCAAATCAAAAAAGTTAGCAACCCTAGAAAGTTTAAACTACAGGGGTTGAAATGGAGCATTGTTGAATCTACAGGAACTAAACATAACTTACTCTTTCGCCCCATCTCATATCAAATAAATACTCAATCCAATCGAAGATTTTTGAAGACCTAAAGGTATAGCGAATCTACACAAGAATATGCTCATCCATTGTTTGGTATGCCGACTTGCGTGCTTTCCAAAATAAATAAATAAAAGTAACAATTTAATGATTTTTTAATGATGATTGCTGACGACATGGCAAAAGGACATCAACACATTACCAGACAAGAACTTTCTTGATACTTCACGCATTTACCGCATCTTCTGCCACCTGCTTAATTCCCATCGGCATGGAGTATGATTCTTAGCTCATCCTTCCTTCGATTCATAATGGGAAAATTTCCATGTATCATCAGTGAAATGATGGAAAACAAAAGGCCTAAACCCAGAGCGTCTATTTAGAAGCTTTGATCAGCTTCGTTTCAATTATCCAAACTAATTAGCAGTAAAGTTTCTGATTTACTCTTCCAATTAAGAAGAATTAATCACAGAAGATGGAAGAAAAGATGGGAACATAGAATATGTGCAGCAAATCTTATTTTGAAACGCAGTGATGATGGGAGTGATATATAGTATATTACTAATGCCGTGTGTTGACTATATGATGCAACCAAAGTCTGCACCACATCAGTGCAGAATGTTATTTCGAGAACCCTTTTCATATCTTAGATAGTCAATCAGTTTTGCCATCTTCAGCTCCAATCTCTTGCAGGTAATGCTCTGCATCCAGCGCCGCCATGCAGCCTGCATCATCATCAAGTGATCGCTCAGTCTCGGCCTCGATGTTAGCTCAAAAATAATTTATCGATGAACCAGGTAAGCAGGTAGGAGTAAATTTTTTCTTCAAATTGGTTCGGGTCAAGAGGGGATTATAAGAGAAGTTTTGGCACCCAACATAAAAAAAGACCAATCCATCAGGCATCAATCATATCACAATCATCCTTTATACACCTCTGTCATGGGTTCAGGTTTGGAGTTATTACAGAGAAACCATGAGATACGACTCTTAAAAACCAAACAATAAAATTGATCATAGGACATAAAAAGTCAAGTAAATGAAACAAACCAGTGCCAGCAGCAGTAATGGCTTGTCTATACTTCTTATCCTGAACATCACCAGCAGCAAAAACCCCACGAACACTAGTCTTTGTGGTCCCCGGCTTAGTCACAACATACCCGTCAGAATCCAACTCCAACTGCCCGTCCATAAACCTAGTCGCAGGCTCGTGTCCAATAGCAAAAAACAACCCATTAACCTTCAAATCCGAAACCTCCCCAGTAACCACATTCTTCACTTTAAGCCCACCTAAAACCCTCTCTCCATAAGCCTCCTCCACTGCAGAATTCCAAATAACCTCAATCTTCGGATTCGACAATGCCCTGCTTTGCATTATCTTAGAAGCCCTAAATGTATCCCGCCTGTGAATAATATAAACCTTGGTCCCATACTTCGTCAAGAAATTTGCTTCCTCCATTGCTGAGTCTCCCCCTCCAATCACAGCCAATGCCTTCTCCCTAAAAATAGGAGCAGCCCCATCACACACCGCGCAAGCCGAAATCCCTTTATTCCAAAACTTTTCCGACCCTGCAAAATTCAGCTTCTTCGCCACCGCCCCAGTGGCAACAATAACCGAATCCGCAACAACGCGTTTAGAATCAGTGAAAACCTCAAACGGGGTTCTCGAAAAATCAACTTTTGTAACCGTTTCAGTAAGAATTTGGGTCCCAAAACGAGCGGATTGAGCTCGAAACTTCTCAGTCAGCTCAACCCCCATTATTCCTTCTGGAAAACCAGGAAAGTTTTCCACGTCGGTTGTGGTCGTCAGCTGGCCTCCGGGAGCGATATCATTTGCCATCCATCCTTCAAACAGGATTGGTTTTAACTCTGCTCGTGAGGCATAGATTGCTGCCGTGTGTCCAGCGGGTCCGCTTCCGATAATGCAGACACGGGTCTTGAGTTCTTCCATGGCGGTTGAGGTTGCGGTGGTGGAGGAGGTTGCGGTGGCGGAGAAGGATGCGGCGGCGGCGGATGTGGTGGCTAGGCCAAGGAAATGGCGGGCTTTAAAGAGGAAGGATTTTAGTCTGCTTGGGGTACGATTCATTCCTCTAATTGTATTATATTTGTTTATATGGTTTTTCCTTTCATCTCCTTGCGGTTATTTAAGGCGCGGGAAATGACCACTGGGTCAGTTTCCCTCCAAAAAAAAGGAGGGCTTTATACTTTCTTGTTAATGTTGCTAAGGTATCGTATCTTTTATCACCATTTATGAAGGGATGAATCGATGCCTTTCCTGGATGATTTAATTATTTTAATCTCGTGAATTTTTTTTTTTATAAAAAAAAACCTTCTTAAAATTAGATTGAAATTTAAAATGATAATGTACTATATATGTTTATGTTTTTTTTAAAATTATTTCTTGAACCAATAAATTGAAAAATATAAATGGACGTGAGGGGACTTTGTTTTTTTATTATTATTATTAATGTGAGTGTCCGGGCTAGCTTGGGTGTACCTTGATTAATCTCACGGGCTCTGAAATTAACGACCATGTAAACCTTCAGTGACCATCATATTAGCAATCATAAGGTTCGAACTTGAAACCATAGTGAGAGTAAACCTTTTAATCATAAACTTTTAGCACTGAACCACCCAAATGATTTTCAGTTTTTTTTTTTTACCAATGATGTGTTGGGCTTATTCTACACAACGGTTGAAGAATAACCTTTATATGGATTATTTTTTTATAGTATTTTTATTTAAAAATATATTAAAATAATTTTTTAAATTTTGTTTTTGACAAGATAATTTAAAAATATATAAAATATAATTTTAATTAAAATAAATAAATTTTAAACAAATAATATTTTACCGCAATAATTTTATGCAAGAGTTTAATGAAAGTTACAAGTGGATCCACACTTGAACTGACAACATGATTCTATTCCATTTGATTCATTGCCTCGTTTAAATCTTCCTCTTCAAGCTTTTGTTTTCAACTGGTGTACGCTTGCGCTGCGGGTCATTCAATCTTTTAAAAAGTAAAAAAAAAAAGAATATATTCAAAGTTTGCTGATATGTTTTTTTTTATAAATAATAATCATGAATTTGAAATATGATGTATATTAATATGTTTTTTAAATATTGATACGGTAACATATTAGATGATAATTTATTGAATTGACTGGAGTTAACCTGTTAAATTTGTAATTTACGTTATAAGAATGTGATAACTCTTATAAAAAAAAATCAAAATAAATTATAAAAGTCAATTTTTAATCGATCTATAATTGAAGAATAGAATAAAAAAAAATATTAAATTATAAAAACAATAAAAAAAAGTCTACATGAATCAACCCGGGTTAACCTTTAAAACACATAACATGAGTCATGAGATCGGGATAACTCCTTGAAAAACAAATCAAAATAAATTACAAAACTCAATTTTCAATCATCCTAATGTTAAAGAATGAAATAAAAAAAATTAATTAAAAAATAACGAAAAAAATTGAAGTCAACCTAGACTAACTTGTTAAACCCACAATATAAGTCATGAGACCGAGATAACTTTATAAAAAAACAAATAAAGAGATTGCAAATCTCAATTTCGAGAAGATCAAATGTTGAAATTAAAAAAAAAAAAAAAACTAAATCCATGAAATCATAAAAGCTCCAAAAAAAAATTAAATTTTATTTTACAAAGTTCAATTTTCAAACAACTTATTATTGAAAGATAAAAATGAAAATAAGAAGAAGAGATTGAGTTGTGGTGAAAGTTTTTTTTTTTAAAAAAAAGAAGAAATTATTCAATTGAAAAAGACCCAAAAAAAATTAATCGAGTTAACTTGAGTCAACCTGCTAACTTGCGACCTTAGTCAAAAGATTAGAATAACAACATATAAAGCAAATAAAAAAGATCAAGATATGAAGTCCAATTTTTTTTAAAAAAAATATTTCATAAAAAAAAACATAGTTAATCTAGGTCAACCTGTCAAACCTGCAAATTGAGTCATCACATTAAAATAACCCCATAAAAATCAAATTAAAAAAAAAAAGTTCAATTTCCAACCAACCCAATATTGAAGGATTAGATTAAAAAAATAAATTACAAAAAAAAAAATAATTGAAGTCAACCTATTAAACCTGCGACTTGGATAATAAAATCGATATAAATTTATAGAAAGGAATTTGAAAAAAAAATACAATCTAGTGCTGAAGATTGAAATCTAGGAAAAGAAAAACCTAAATCTATCATACTAATACATAACTTAACAAAAATAAATTATGAAGTATAATTCATAAAAAATATAATATTAAAGAATAAAATTGAAAAATAAAATAAATTTTTTTTTGAGTTTTTTAAGGGTAAAATTAAAAAAAAAATTATTCTAAAAAATAATATTTTAAAATGTTACCCTTAGTGTTTTGTTAGATATCATGTAAAGTCTAGTTTTGGCGGTGTGACCTGTATTTTTCTTGAATGCAAATATGAATAATATGAATACTAGGAAATAACATGTTCGCACGACAAGAACTCATGACTTGTGATCAAAGCTCGAATATAAAGTGCATCTCTGTGAGTGAGAGGGAGCACAGTGGCTGTCTGTTAATTTGATGCTGGGGCAATAATGGTGGGCTTGATTTTCTAGCAAGATAGTCTGTGCCAGTGCTACAATCTGGATTTAACGTTGTACCGACAACATGTATTATGTCTTGATTGTCTTTTTGTGGGCTCACTTATATTTGATGTGTTAATATCTTTTTTTTTTTTTTTTAAAGTTTGTTTAGGATGATGATGATAATGATGATGATGGTTTAAAGTGTTTTTCACTTAAAAATATATTAAAATAGAAATTTTTATTTTTTAAAAATTATTTTTAACATCAGCATATTAAAACGGTCAAAAAACATAATTTTTTTTAATTTTAAATGAAAAACAAATTCAAAATTTTTAAGAACGTCGTTTGCCTTTGCGTTCTCGAACACAGCCTTAATATGAAATAAAATATCACATGTCATTTTTATTAGATTAAGATTTTGTTTGTTTTGGTGGTTATACTGTTTTTTAGTTTGAATTTTATTTTATTTTTTAAAATTATTTTAATGTGTTCATATCAAAAATAAATTTTAAAAATTAAAAATAAATTATTTTAATATATTTATAAATAAAAAATAGTATAAAAACAACAATTCTACGCGCCATCTAAATAGCTTGCCTTGAAATTGATATTCAATGTGAGCTTAGTTTAGATAGGATTCGATGTCACATAGAACTGTGTTGCAGTCATTGTTTTATGGTGTAGATCATTTTAATCTCTTAACCATTGTTGTTGTTGAATTTAGAGTTGACTTAATCAAGGAATCAATGGTAACTCGAGAAAATATATAAAAAATTATTTTTAAAATTTTAATATTTAATATAATTTATTTTAAAATAATATACGTACATATAAACTCGGAACGGCTGCTTAAAATTGGTCTAGAAGTGGCTGTGTGGCAACAGTGCAAAGGATACTAATGCTATTCTTTTGCATCACACTTGACAAAGGCAGGATTTCCCACGTGTACAGTGAAGCTAACTCACGTGCAGATTCATTGGATTTCCCACGTGTACAGTGAAGCTAACTCACGTGCAGATTCATTGGCTAATTTTTGGCACAGATTTGGTACATGTCATGCAAGCTTTTTTAATGAGCCGTCAACTTTTATAAATGATCGGCTCTCGAAAGACCATAATTTTTTAGCCCAAGCCTGCCTAACCAATTGAACCAAAAAACTCGGGTTTCAAATCCTAACTTGGTTTAAATTTTTAGTTGAAACAAATAAGATATTAATTCGATGTAATATAGTTGACTTGATTATGGTTTTTAATAACTTGATTGATTCGGTAAAATGTAGTTCAAATCTAATCAAATAAATACAAAAAAAAACAACAAAATTACATTATTTCAACTCTCACAACAATAGATAAGACTTTTGCGGAACAAGCAAGGTTAGAAGTGATCACCTGTAAATAGGATAGCGTTTGGTTATTGTTTCGGGACAGAATAGATAGAGATAATAAAAACAAAGAAGATAAGATAAAAAAAAATATACAAAATAAAATATAAAAAAGTCTATTTTACTATTAATATATTATTATCAAACTTATATATTTTAAAAAATAATTATATATTTTTTTACTTTAGTTTATATTGAGTGTTGAATTAATAATATTATAATAACCCTAGTTATAAAGCCCAGACTAACTCGGCGGGTCGACCCAGGACTTGATCAACCTGGGGCCTCGACCGGTCCGAGTTTTAAAAAAATAGAGGAAAGGTTGACCCAGCGTGACTTGATCAAAAATTCATGTCAACTTGGAACCCAATCAACCCAGGATAAAACATGGGTAAAAAACCATTTATTTTTATTTGTTTTTTTTGTTGAAATGAGGCTACTTTGATTCTTCTTCTTTTTTAAAAAACAAAAAATTAGGTCAACATGGATAGACTCTTGAGTTGAGTTTAAAAATTATGATAATAACTATTTTTATTTTTACATCGACTCGGGACAACCTGATTTGACCCACTCGACTCGTGACTCGGGCTTTACCCTGGGTTGACCTCTAAGCCGGGTTTTAAAGCTATGTTAATAAGCATTTCTATTTTTATGTTGACTCAAATTAAGTTTTAAAATTATAAAAATAACCACTTTTATTCTTATATTAACTCAAGTCAACCTAGGACTTGATTCATGACCCGAGCCTTGCCCAAGATCAACCATAGAGTTAAATTTTAAAACTATAATAATATTAACTTTTTATTTTTACATGTCTTAGTTGAATGAACTTGAAGTTGTTTAGGAAAAAAAATAAAAAATATTACTTTATGAGATATATTCCTTCTATATCTCCCGTTTTGAAAACATATTTATTTTTATATTTTTTTATAAATAAATATATTTTTATCTTTATTATCTATGTCCTTCGCATCGAGATTTTTTCTTTCTTCTTCTGTTTTGTCTAGATATAAGGCCCCGTTTATCTAAAAAAAAAAAACAGCCCACGAGGCCACGACTTCAAAAAAAAAATCATCCACAACCATATTCAATGGAAGGAATGTTCAGCCATTCTAGAATTACTGAAGCTCAGCCTATTCCAATTTCAATTCAAATGACAACTAAGCCCAGCCTAAACAAGAAGTGACCAGTGGCTAGGCCATAGTCAACATGACATAAATGCAAAGTGCTCCAGAATACAAGAAAAAGGTAGAGGAGCACCATCATTGGTCATCATCGAGATACCCTTCTCTTTAAGTAAAATTAATTAAAAGGATTAATAACATCATCATTGAGACTTTAGCTTGCTAGCTTTATAGAAAGTCCAAAAAACAACGGCACCAAGCCCTAAATTTCAACAAAAGCTTTGCCTTTTGTCTGAAACCTGACTTTGTTTAGTCAAATAATGGCAATGTGTTAGGTGGTAATTATAGTAACTTTGATTAAAATCTTCCTTTCATACCAACCATGATCCTTCCCAGGATTGTCTGGTCATATCACCTGCTAGCTAATACTCTAACAACTGCTTTGGACGGCCGCAGCTGTGATCAATTCCTGCAAATTACATCCTTAACTTCGACGACTGTTCATATTGTTGCTCTAATATTTCTTCTGGACAATATGCTAATTGCTAAGAGAGAAATTCATAACATTCTAGCACTTCACTTGTACTTTTCTCATCAATCTTCTCCAAACTTGTCTTGCTTCTTTTACAGAAAAACTCATGGCATCCCAAAATTCTCGATTACATATATACACAAGGTGAGGAGGGGAGGGGAGGGGAGCAGGCACAACTTTCAAGCACTCTTGAAGAGGCAAAAACAAAAGGGGGGGGGGATCAGGATCTAACACATAAAAAAGCACAAATGAAGGAGACAGAAATACTATGATGTTTTATACAAAATCATACGATGGATAAAATTATCTCGGGCTGACTTGTTTTTGTTCCACAGAAATGGAGGACCTCTTGATGAACTCTAAGCAATCCGCAATGGCTTCAGAGTAGAAAGAATTTGATCTCCCAAATGATCTGAACCTGTACTGATCGTCAACCTTTCCCATGTAGTGGCAGCTGGTTGCATCCATCATGAATCCCCTCTCGTTGCTGCCACATCTTTCGATGATGCTACTATTTCTATTCACGCATCTCTTCAAATATTGTACTGCTCGTCCATAAGAAGATCTCCATCTGCTAAAAAACCTGAATAAGTAGAAAAACCTTGCTCTTAGTCTTTGAACTGAGAATCTTCTGGGATACTTTAGCCTGAAACCTCTGGTGCAGCTGGCTCCATGACGATGATGACTTCTCTTCCCAACCCTGGTGTAGCGCATATGACTCATTCTTTGATGCTTATGCAACCAAATAAAAACTGACGCCCTAAGTTTCCTATATAAGTAGGGTTGAAGGACGACTTTTTGGAGGGTGAGTTGTAATGATGAAATTTAACAAGAGACCTAGAAAATGGTGGGTTTTTTTTTTGGCCTTTGAATGGTCTAGCAAGGAGAGATTTATGCGTTTACAACGTGGATATCATCAGATTATGTGCCTTAAAATAGTAGCCATCAATTTAAGCTGTAATTGATACAAGTATGAAGAAAGGGTAAGTGTGATATGATTGGTATGGTAGGGCCAAAGGGGACAATGAAAAGAAAAGAAAATGGAAGTGTCCCTTTTCATATATATTAGGTGACAAAAGTATAGCCTTACAGGACAAGATCATAAGAACAAACTGTATCAAACTGAGAAATCAGGGAAGAGCAACTTGCAGTTGTGTGGGAGACATGGCATTTCCAGATAACCATATTGAATTTCTTACGTTAAATATATACGTCAGTCTAACAAAGTTTGACCTATAAAATGTCTTCTTCTCATAGGGATCACAGCGTCTTCTTCTTGATTTGTTATCTGTCCTCGGGGCTCTGTCAATCTACAGTGGGTGTTCTCCATACTACACACCAAGGAAGACAACGGTGCGATTTGCTTCCTTTTTCTGTGATAAAAAATGCTTCTTTTTCTTGTGTATTGCAAAGCTAGAGAGTAATTTCCACGAAAGAAATTCAATTCAAAGTCGTTTGGAATGACCGATTAGAAAAAAGGGTAAAACTTAATTAAATATACTCTTCGAACTATAATCCCAATCTTAATCAAAACGTCAGAGATTTCTTTGTCTTAACTGGGTTGTAATTTTTAAAATCTTTTAAGGTTTTATATGAGCTTCAAATCCTCCAGTCCAACGGGCTCTTGATTGGATTTGAGATCTTAAAACATAAAATTTCTCAGACGAAGTTTGTAAATGGACATGAATGAAAGGATTCAAATGGGAATTTCTGCATCTTTGTGAATCTTTTTTTTTATTTAAAAAAATATAGGGTTGGTGAGATACTCAACCAAGAATCTCCTTTTCTTTTCTTTTTGTAAGATTTTGCTTATAATACTATTTCTCTCATTGGGATAAATATGATCCCCTTTCTTTTTCTCGCCTACTGCACTTGTGGGATATTTTATAAAAAGAATAATTTTTTATAATCAGTTTGAATCAGATGCTTACAAGGCAACTACAACTACTTGAGCGAATTCCCTCCACAAAAAATGTTGGCAGCCATGGAATTTCAGCTTTAAAATCAGTTTGACCAGGAGGCTTAAATGATTTGAAGTCCAGGTAAAATATGAAGACTTGTTGCAATTTGTATCCAGTTAGAGTGTTTCAATTAAGAACATTTTGAAAGTAAACGAAATGTATGGCTATTATTAGTGTTTGATTCAATTTCTGTTGTCTTGCGGAGGCAGGCAGCCAAGAAAATCTGCACCCTATATTTGTCCACGAGGCATCACCTGGAAAGTTCACTCTCGTGTACAGAAGAGACACGGCTCCCAGCCCCCTTACCTGTGCTTCTGGAAAATGGCTATAGCCTCTCTCCCTTTTTCATTTTCACACTACGGGGTGTTTGGCGCTGTGCCTGGGCTGTGTTTTTTTTTAAAGATTTTGATATTTTTTTTTGTTTTAAATTAGTTTTTTTATATATATTTTTAGATTATTTTGATGTGCTGATGTGAAAAATAAAAAAATAAAAATATATTATTTTGATGTATTTCTGAATAATTTTTTTTAAAAAAGCAACATCTAGTCATCTACTAATATCCCAAACACCCCTCTATTTGCTTTTTATATATATAAATATATTATAAGTATGCTACTAACTCGGTTAACAATAGTCAAGTAGTAAGGAGTTAATTAGAAGCAGAGAACATTCCTAGTTTGAATCCTACCACTTGCATTTCTCGACTCACATGGAGATGTGTGATAATTGAAAATCTCAAATTGACGGGGTTTTTCATGTGTTTTAGTTATTGAGAATGATTATTCACCTATAAATCATGTTTAAAAGCGGTGTCTATGATGTATATAAAATAAATAAAATGATCAAATATTCAATATAACATATGTGTATATTTGAAAAAAACTTCTACACAGAAACTTAAGATAATTTTATGAATGAGATTAATTGAACACACCTTATTTCAAATTTTAAAACTAAATTCAAATTAAAATTTTAATAATTTCTTAATAGATTCAGTCAATGCTGTTTTAGGATCTCCATTTCACGAAGAAAAGTTTATATTTTTTATGTACATAATTCTCAATATTTAAATATTATATCAAGAAGTAAAGTTTTAATTAATTTTGTTTTAAAAAATGATATATAAATGTTATGCTTTTGATGAGAATAAAAGGGTAATTTTTAAATAATTTTCATGATTTTATTTTAAAAAAACTTCTATATTCATTAGTGTGGTTATAGCTAGTTTAAATGGATGAATCATTCTTATAATTTAATTTATATCTAAACATTGGGACTCAGAAATTCTACATAAATTTGATAGAAAAGTATTCCTCGAGACCACATGGATTGCAGTTAGCCACCACACTTTGTTTTTTTCTATTTTAAGCTATTTGACTTCTTTATCTTTTGGGTGGGGGCAAAACGATTTTTGGACCATTAAAGCATTAAAGGATGAAACCGCGTTATATTGGAAATGAAAATTATTTTTTTGCTTGCAATTTCGACACAAGTTTTGGATTATTTTAATTTTTATATTTTCAAGCATGGAAAATATATAATTAAATTAAATTAAATTGATTCTATAAGGACAAGCTGTGGTTTGTAGGCAACATATGCTTGTTTAGATGCCTTTTCCTTCTTTAAATTCAACCACAACCATAAAATCCTAGTGGGTGGGTGTTGGGCCATGGCAGAAAACCATAGCCAAACAATGCCTCAGACTGACCCATGTCACGATGTATGGGCTTAAGAGGCGTCATGAATTAGGCTTAGACGCGATGCCTGAGCCTAAAGGGCATGATGCCGTGATTGGTATTGGGGTGAGGTGCAATGCCTAGACCTAAATAGGGAGCCAGCCCTGCGCGCGGAGCCTAGGTTCAGTCAGAAATCTCAGGGGTAAGGTGTTAAGCAATGCCACAGGCTCGAGCTCAAACAATGCCCAAGACTAGGCTTAGGTCACGACAGCTAGACACATTGATAAAAAATACAAATAAATCCCAGTTCATTACCTTTTTTTATTTATTTTTTTCTTTTACTTTCCTATCCTTGGTTCTAACTCGGCTTGTTTATCCTACCCTGTCACTAGCCATAAAAATACTTACCTTCATAAGTGAAAATTGGTTTGAAAGGATCACAACCACCCCGTATAAGGATAATAGATTAACATAAACTAAGTCACGTGACAAAATCACTGTAGCTCAAAAGATAAATCATTATTCATTGGAAATAATGAAGTGACAAATTTGCCCTTATAGCCAAAAAATACAAAGCTTTTTATAACGGTAATTTAGTCTTTTCATGGGCTTTATAGCTCATTATTGATTTAGTTAGTAATAGCTTGGTCTTTCCCTATTTTTCGGTATAATAGAATTACTTAAATATCCTTAAAGGTAAAAAAGTTTGTTAAATTGGGTCTAGGGGCTCATTGGACTTTTCAATTTTCTAAGCATAGTGTAATGGCTATATAGCTCTTATATTTTCTTTAAAAAAATTAACCTTCTCTTCATGGGCTTATTAGTACTTTTATTTTTTTTTCTCTTATTTTTAATGTAGTATTAGGGGCAAATTGGTATTTTGATTAATATAAAAAATACAAAAGGTGGCTGGCGCGTGTAAGTCGCCCTGGCAAATTCAAGTGACTCGTGTGGTAGTTTACGGTGGCCAAAAATAGTTTTCCAAGGTGTTTTCTAGTTCATCTTGACGGTGGCTACTTATATGGGCAGTGTGTGTATTGTAGTTCCAACAAATTCAGTGTCGATTGGAATTTCTTTCTCCTCCCACCTCATTTAGCGTGCTGCCCCTAAAAAAATCAAAAAATCGCTTCAATTTATTTTTTCTTTGGATTTAGTCCCTTTTATTTTAATTGCAATTATTTTATTTTAATTAATTATTTCAAATTGAAAATTATTTTCAATTTTATCATTTAATTTTTTAATCTCTCATATTTGATCTCCATTGTTTTGATTGTTATTATTATTATTTTTTTGCTGGGAGTTGAGCTTCTTTATTGAACTCAAGTCTAAGATTTCAGGGGTATTAAATTTAAGAGATTAACTTATACTTATAAGATTCACCCGAGTTTGCTTGGTTTTTCATATTATTAAATTAGGATTTCTTTTTTTCCAATTATTTTTAAATTAAATGATCTTATAAAATCCAAATGACTTAGTGACACGAGTCTCGTATTTTTCTTACTTATTTAGAAACACTTACGTTGCCCTAACCTCTATTTTTTTTTGTCTGGTTAAGATTTTCTCAGCACATGGTATAACGTTGACCATTAATCTAGGTTTACTGAGTCGTTTTTTTTGTGGTCCTTTATTTAGATTTAGTATTTATTTTTTGGCCTTCAATATTTGATTCATCATGATTGACTTTCCTGATTTGTTTTGGTATATATTTCATGGGGTTATCACATTTTTCTGCCCCGAATCATGAGTTTCGCAGGTTAATAATGGTTAACCTAGGTAGATTTTAATGTGCCGCCTTCTTGGTTTTTTTTTTTAAAAAACCAATATGCCATCTAATATATTAATATATTAATATTATTTTTTTAACTAGCATGCACCCAAATTTTTAACTTCCTAATATCTTTATATTATTTTTAAGATTAGCGGCGTAATGCAAGTAAAAAAAACTAGTTAAGAAATACTCTAAAAGACATAGGAAAAATATTGTTCTCCACACCACTATTCACTAATGAATAAATCACCATGGATTGTTATAGTGACATGTCTATTTTTTTTGTCCATGTTTTTTTTTTATTACAACTTTATAGGCTCAAATTATTGGCCAATTAAAGCTCATTTATTAAGGAAGGCCAAGATTAAAAAATAAGGGACTAAAATGAAAAACACGACAAAAATAGATGTTTTTTATAAACTTGGAAATAAACGTATACTTTAGTCCTTCATTTTTTCAAATCATAAACTTTTAGTCTTTAACAATTTATGAAATTTAATTTTAGTCCTAAACTTTATTTTTTTTTATTTTTTGATCCCTGATTTAAAAGAGGAGAGAGAAAGTGATCAAATTCTAACGGCAGAGAAAGAAAGTCTTGGATAAGAACGTTTTCGGTCATGAAAACAATGTTTTTGGTGTCAACAAGTTTCTTTTGATGAGAAAAGTTTATATAAGGTGTTTTTTCCTCCTTAAACTTGCCTGAAATGATAGATCTGAATACAAAAAGAATTTTAATTTCGAATTGATTGTGAGTTTTAGAGTTAGTTTTTGGGTTGCTAGAAGTTATGAATATGTTTTACAATATAGTTAAGGTGTTTTTTTTTCAAATTAAAATATGGTTGGAAATGAGTATTTTTCGATGACCGGAGATTGCTGAAATGTGGGCAGTGCAAGTGACATATCGCCTACTTTTGTTTTTCAAAGCATGTCATCTACCCATTAAAAAACAACAAAAAAAAAACACCCAAGTGCGTGGGCTGCTTTAAGCCCGGATGCCTAATACTTTTTTTAGAGGCCCAAGATCTTTGGGCCTTCTCTAGCCAGAAAAATTAGGTCTATTTTGTTTTTTTTTGTTTTTTTTATTTTTATCCATTACAATTACATTTTATTTCTTGCTTATTTTTTTTAATTTCATCATTTAATATTTGATTAATTATTAATTGATAAATGTAATTTGTTTTGTTTTGATTTTTTTCCCAATCATTTGATATTTTGTCGGTTTTAAATTTATAGGTGTTTATTTTGGATAAAAAAATTTATAAAAATAATTTGTTAAACTCAATTGAATTCATGATCCGAGTCACAAGTTTAACTAATTAACTTTAGCTAGATAAAGATCAAGCTTGATAATTTTTTTTTATTACATAAATAATTCCTGATTTGTTTAATTAGAAGTATATATGAATTTTATAAATTTTACTTTAGATATTTTATGTACAAAAACACATGAGAAAAATCCATATAAGATAAAAATACTCTAGTAGTAGTGATAAGATACATTAACATCTATGCCAAGAAAACCAGGTAAAATAAAACATCACAAATCCGGTAAAAAGTAAAACTGAAAAGTAAAAAAAATTAAATTCAACAGTAATTTTTAGCTTTGACCGGAGACACGCAATTTTTATACACCGACCGTAGTCTCGTAAACACCCCTCCAAAGAAGGACCATGTCAGATTCATTGCCATCTGGCCCTCCGTCAGATCCCAAACCCGCCACCGCCACCAATTCACCAGACGAAGCTACGACCACCACCTCCTCCACGACAACAACCTCCACCCCAGAAGGTCCAACCCCACCACCAGTTCAGATCCCTCTCTCATGGCCTGCCGATTCTTCCCTCACCCTCGACTGGATCCAAAACCTCATTTCCGCCTTTGATTGGTCTTCCAAAAACCTCTCTCCATCTGAACTTCCTTTAGTCCTCCCTGTTCCCGTCTTTGACACTCTAGTCCTCACCGCCTCGAAAATTCTTCACAAAGAGCCTAATTGTGTCAGAATCGATGACTGTAATGATAATTCAAGAGTTGTAGTTGTAGGAGATGTTCATGGGCAACTTCATGATGTCAATTTTTTGTTGCAAGATGCTGGGTTTCCTTGTGAAGATCGTTTTTTTGTGTTTAATGGAGATTATGTTGATCGAGGAGCTTGGGGTCTTGAGACTTTCCTGCTCTTGTTAGCTTGGAAGGTAATTTTCTCTTAAACAATACTGTCTTCAAGAATTCTGATTCTCTTTCTTGAAAGATTTTCTCTTTTTTATTTATGAAGAAAATGTGAGATACTTGGATGGTATTTAATGAGAGTGGAAGTGGTCGAAAATATACAAAAATGGAGACTTGGGGTGAGTTGGGTCGGGGTTGTCTCCGGTGGAAACTCGCTCAGATGCTTAAGTCAGTTTTGTGTGGCTAGATCAGTGTAACGATAATTGATAATGGGAAGCTAAAGAGTGCTTGAAGGTATTCGAATTCGGAGAAATGTAGCAATTTATTATAAACTCTTTCAAGCAGTGTGGCGTGATTCAATTCACATCCGTTGTTTACCATGAACACGATGAGTTAGTGCCGAGTGATTATAGCGTGGTAGGCAGTCTAGGTGTATTAGGAGAGTATCTTCTTAGAATCACATAAAGCACTTAAATGTTGTGAATTATGATTGTTGGTTGATGATGATAATAGTGTTACCGTTATGTAATCATCATGGATGAGTAAGTTAGTACCTTTGATTGGATCATGAATGGTAGACGAAGGATAATAAAAGTGTGATTGTTTTGAAAATTTTTGAATTTTTTTTACTTGAAATTATTGTTTTATGATTTTGGATCATTTTAATGTACTGGTATTATTTTTTTATGATTTTGGATTGTTTTGATGTGCTGGTTTTGATGTGCTGGTGTTAAAAATTAATTTAAAAAAATAAAAAAAACTTTATTTTGATGCATTTCTAAGCAAAAAAATACTTTTGAAAAGCAATCGCTATCACAACATTACCTAAGTGGTCTTGAATGGAATTTTGGATACACCTTATATACTGCAAAATAAGATCATGAAATGGTTTTTTTAATGGGAACTGGTCCAAGCTTCAAACCAGATACACCTTGGAGGAAGATGGTGGAGGGAGGGATCAATCAAAAGGTTCAATGAGTGAAGAGGAGTGATTCAGGGAGAGAGAAAATGCCAGTGGTGTCTGTGAGAGAGTGCACGGGTGTGAAAATCCCTCCTTAAAGATACTCTTTTTTCCTTTTATTTTAGGCTTATTTTAACGAAGTATTTTAGATTCAAACTAAATGGCCTCTTTTCTTTCTTGTTAGTGATGTTACATGCCCACTTCTTATTAAGCTATAAGCCAATATATCATCCAGCCTTAGTTATAATACCAAGTTTCTAATCTTTCTGGGCTATTTGTGTAATCTTAAGACAATTTAAGGTTGATATGGGGTGATAAATGCTCTTTTGATAAAAAAAGAATTGTTAGACAGGGAGGATTTTGCTATATGGAATTGTGGATTTGTTTGTTATTGTTGTCATTTTCTTTGTCGTACTTGCACAAAGTGAAAGAAAAAAAACTTTTAGGCCCCAAATTTGACATTTGGTTGTAAAAATTCAATTGACTTCATATTGCTAAGGTACTAGAGATGTGGCGGGCAGGTGGTGCTTGCTTCAGTTAAATAACTACTTCATTGTTTGCTAAATGTCCAAGTTCCATGCTTTCCTTGTTCAACCTAGGCTTACTTTACCTTTTAAAATTAGTACTCTTCATTAATATTCTTTTGAGTATGCTAGATGTCCAAGCTCCATGTTTTCCACTCTTTATTAATATTCTGTTTACATGCACAGATGTTTATCTGTTATTTATTTTTCCCCTCTTTTCTAAATCATGTATTCTCACTTAAAACTCAATTTTTTTTTTTGGTCAATTGAGTAATGTTTATGAATTGGTATCTTGCTTAGGTATTTTTGCCTCAGAGGGTATATCTCCTCCGTGGCAATCATGAATCCAAGTATTGCACATCTGTTTATGGTTTTGAGAAAGAAGTTTTGGCGAAGTATGGCGATAAAGGTAAGCATGTTTATCGGAAGTGTTTGGGCTGCTTTGAAGGCCTTCCCTTGGCCTCTATTATAGCTGGACATGTATATACTGCTCACGGAGGACTTTTCCGCAGTGTGTCCGTCACTCCATTGAAGAGATCAAAGGGAAAGAAGAATCGAAGAATAACTTTAAATTCTGAAACCAAACCATTATGTCTTGGTTCTTTGGAGGAGTTATCCAAAGCACGAAGATCGGTTCTTGACCCTCCATGGGAAGGTCTGAACTTAATTCCTGGAGATGTTTTATGGTCGGATCCAACAATGAAATCTGGACTGTCACCAAATACAGAGAGAGGCATTGGTTTATTATGGGGACCTGATTGTACTGAAGACTTTTTAAAGAAGTTCCAACTAAAGGTTGTGCAAGCTCAAATTTGCGTTTAAGTTGACGTGATTGCATTGGTTTATTCTCATTATTGAAATGTTGTTGGGAAATCTTACTACTTTGTCAAATGCTCAATTTTAATTTTTTCAAGCATAGATTTTAAAATAAACGACCTATCCCCAATCAGAACTATAAGAAACTTTCTATTCGTGTGATGTTGATATGATGATTCCTTTTCTTTTACTCACGTGTTTCAATCATGATACTGGTCCAATTTGACATTATATTGAAGAGGAAATTTATCAATAGTTACTTTGGACTTTGAGCACTTTTGGCAATTTATGTTCACAAATTTAAGAAGAATTGGTCTGTTTTCTGCATTTATGAACAATAGAAAGATTATGTGTTCTTGCATTTTTATCTATGTCATGCATTTCACTACTTCAGCAATTCATGCTACTATCAAGATGATGTTTTACTATTCAAGAATTGACACTGTAGTTAATGGTTCATGTTGTCTTGCCTTAGCTAATCATCAGATCACATGAAGGCCCTGATGCAAGGGAAAAAAGGCCGGGTCTTGGAGGAATGGATGTAGGGTACACTATAGATCATGTTGTACCATCAGGAAAGCTGATTACTCTCTTTAGTGCTCCAGACTATCCACAATTTCAGGTTTTTTTACAATTCTTCTCTCCTATACCTTTTGAATTTCATACAAGATCTCCAATCTCATCTAGGAAAGACAGTTTTGCATCCTTTGGCTTCAAATATCTGATACATTTAGGGTCGAGCATGGGTTCCATGATGGTATCTTAACCTTGCGCTGAATAACACGTTTGGAGATGTTAAGCTTTTGTATATGTTCTTGTTTGGCTTCCATAGAGAAACTGTGAGCTATGTTTTCTTGGGAGATATGATTTCCAAATTGACATCTTAATTTCCTGGTTTTGATATATTTAACATCCTGTCATAGGGAAACATTATGCATATTGGACATTATTTTAAACCCTGTTTTCATGTTAATCATATTAGGGATCAATCTGGCTTGAGCTTCTGAAGAGGCAGATTCTTCTCTAAATAAAACACATTCCCTCCATTGCTTTTAACTTTGTTTGATGTTGATGATGTGAAAAAAGACTTGAATTAGTTATTAAATATCATTACACAGGTTGAATTACTTGGCCAGATGAAACTAATGGATATCATTTGATTGACCAAGCAAAATTTAACATTACTTTTGCCGCATTTTATTATTTTTGTAACAAATTATTTTGTTTTTTAGGCAACTGAGGATAGATTCAACAATAAAGGAGCATATATTGTCCTAAAACCCCCTTATTTTGATGTTCCGGAGTTCCACACTTTCGAAGCAATTACTCCGAGACCAGTGGTATGAATTTTCACCAATGTCCCAGAAACTAGCAGACTGATTGATTCTCTTTAATGGGCTGCCCATTGCTTAAGCAAGGTCCTAAATTCGCTCTCCATTGCAGGTGAATGCTTATTATGATTATGAAGATGTGATTGACTCTGATGAAGAATTGGACTTGGCGTCAATGGTGACTGCTACTTAGAGGTCGTCACCCACCCTTTTCTAATGGAGGAATTCTGAATATTTTGAAGTTTAACATGTTTTTTCTCCATGATTTTGCTGTGTGTCTTATCATTTATTGCTTCATTGTGCCAAAAAAAATAAATATTGGTTCATGGGGATGGTGGTGCCCTTGACGCATGTATAAAATTGTATGTAACCTCACACAGATTGGTTATAGTGCAATTTTTTGTTGTTGCGTAACTTCAGTTCGTTTCTTGTTTTTACCCATGTCTCCGTGATGCATACACTACCATGGCGAAATGGCATATTTTGTGCAGCCTGACTCTCGGAAATCCATCGTCAACCCCTTATGTTCTTTCCCGGGCTGTTTTTCCTTTAGGCCATGTTTGTTTCCCGGAATTCATTTTTCGGGAAATCACTTTCCAAACTTTCCTGTGTTTGTTTGCCATTAGGAAAGTTGGTCAACGGAAAACACTTTCCGGTCAACGGAAAACACTTTCTGGTCAACGGAAACACTTTTCGGTCAACGGAAAACACTTTCCAGTCAAAGAAAAATTTGGTTTGATTTCTAAGAAAATGTTTTCCTTTTTGGTTTGTGTTTGTTTTTCCGGAAAGTGGTTTCAGGAAACCATTTTCCAAACTTTCCTGTGTTTGTTTGCCATTGGAAAAGTTGGTCAACGGAAAACACTTTCCAGTCAAAGGAAAATTTGGCTTGGTTTTCAGGAAAGTGTTTTCCTGAAAAATTTGGGCGGAAAACACTTTCGGAAGTTGTGAAAAATTTAGAAATGTCATTATTTGTTGATTATATCAAATTTGATCCTCAAACTTTTGATTGCTATATATAATTTGTTTTGAATATTTATTTTTCAATTTCATCTCTTAAAATTTAATTTTTATATTAATTTTGGTCCTTATTTTTATAATTGCTATTTGCTTTTTCCTTATCATTTTTTTATTGAAATTTTTTATCTATCAAATTTGGTCCTCATTCTTTTGATTTTTACTTATTTTATTTGAAATAATTTATGAAATGTTAATTATTATTATTTTAATTTCTTCACCTTTTATTTTTTTTAATTTTTTAGATTTGATCTCTATTATTTTGATTATTATTTATTTTGTTTGAGATAATTTATGAAATTATATTTTTTTTCAATTTCATTCTCATTCAACTTTTTAATTTGTAAGATTTGTTCCTCATTATTTTAATAAACTTGAAAAAATAAAACATTAATAAGTTATTTTCCAGCTCATTTTCCATAACATAACCAAACACCGGAAAGTGTTTTTCAACTTATTTTCCATTACACTACCAAACATCGGAAAATACTTTCCTGGAATTCACTTTCCCCGGAATTCACTTTCCAAAAGAAAACTACTTTCCTGCAAACAAACGGGGACTGTTTCTCAAAAATTGCACCAGCAACAATTGTTTCACACAACAATGGATCCTTGAATCGTAAGCTGCTCTGCTGTGTAGTATCACACAGTGATGGGAAATAAGTTCATATTGGTGCTTCTTCTCCCGTTGGCATCGCGTTCATATTTTGGTTTCATGGTGATTGGCTGGCTAGAAACCTCAGAGCTAGGTTGTTGTCAGGGATGGGTCTTGGGGCTTAATTTATACCCCCCAATTTTTCAGGGAAAATCGTGATGCATGAAATTTCTGAGCTGGGATTTTGAAAGAGCAACTAATTAATTAATCCTAATCCTGTTATCAAGAATCAGCACAAGGGAGAAATAATTCAAGATTCCAATTTGGAAGATCATAGTAAAGGAGATCAGAGAGCAACTAGGTAGAACCATTGTGAAAATATGTAGGTTTAATTTGGATAAAACCGAGGCTAGACATGTAACAAGTGCCGTTGAGAACTCGAGTTGAATTAAAAGACAAGCCTCCTACCTTGATAGCATTAACACAGTTAGGTTCTGCTAATCTAATAAAAGACAATCACAACCATGACTGAAATCCATTCAGTTCCAACAATTCACTTCCCTAACTGGGAGGTCATTAACAGCCATGGACGACATTTTTCAACTGCTTAGTCTGGCTGCCCAAATGGGACACGGACGTACAATTGTCCATGCAGGGTGACCACTGCTGTTGTCTGATGCGGATCAATCCTCGAGGGTAAGCTGACAACCTGAAATCAATGCCGATCTTAGTCACTCCACAAGGAAATATATAGCAAAATCTAGCAAGTCTTAAATGAGTTCGGCAATCAAATTACCTAAAAAACTAAATGGCGTGGGTGGGTGTTTTGCTGTGGCCCAAATCACGGTAAAATGTGTCTTGGCTATAATAAAATTACCTTTGTGAACTATTGACCACAAAATATAGAACTAAAATGTGTTTTGGGCGAGGGTGTTAGATGTTTTTTTATTTGCATAGTAAAAATACTCTTCTACATTTAAAATCAACAAAATATAGAACTATTGACCAAGAGTTTGCATAAGCTTCTTAACGGTAAAAATATAAATTGGCCCCGTAGTTAAAAAATTATTGCACTACTAGATAAGGGTGTTTTAAAGTTTTCAATTTTTAATGTACAATACAATTACTTCTTTAACCTTAGAAGAGATAAAACATAAGCTTAGCATTTGGGGTAATTTTATACTTTTATATGAGTATTTTGTGTAATTGTCGGGGTCATGAAGAGCATTTTGGTATTCACGATTTTTTTTTGAATTTCTTAATGCTTAAAGCTTCTGGAACATGCTCGACATGCCCCAGCATGTGGGTGGCGTCCGGGCATGTGACGCCACCCAGTAGACGTAACTAGCCTTCCGCCGTGTCCTCTTCTATTTAGAGTGGCGTATGACTACTTACGATGGTCGAATTATCGCCGGTGATCGTTTGATTTTTCCCCTTCTTTTCTCTCTCTTAACAGGTAATGTACACCACCTGTCTTCTTTGCTTCTTACTTTTCAATTTAAGTCCTCATTCTATTAATTTTTTAGTTAGTTCCCTTTTCATTTATATAATTTTTTATTCTTTTCAATTTAGTCCTTCAATTGCAATTTTTCATGTGTTTGGTTTTTCATTTCAGTCCTCATTTTTTTTAATTTCTTATTTTATCCCTTGTAGTTTTGTAGAAGCTTTTTTTCTTTCAATTTTATCCTTCAATCAAATTTTCTGTTGTTTTATTTTTTTCAATTTGATCCTCATTCTTTTGCTTTTTTTTTTCCTTTTATTAAAGCTATTTTTCAATTCAACCCTCCCAATTGAAAATTTGTATCCTTCTAATTAATGTTTTTTCTCACCCTTATTTTTTCAATCATTTTGAGTAATTAATTTTTTTCCTTGGTTTCATCTTTCGACATTTAAATTGTTGAGAATTCAACTTCGTACGATCTTATTGTTCTGTATTAATTTTTTTTTAATATTGGTTTTGTGATTATCTTCAAGTTTTTTCAATGGGTTTATCTCGGTCTCATGACCTAGATCATGATTTTTGCATGCCTTTTTTGAATATAAGTTTTTTCTAGTTGTTTTGTTTCTATTTCATTTTTCGATGTATTATTCTAATTCATCTATAATTTTTTTTATACAAATAAAGTTTATTTTTTAAAATAAATCAATAAACACAATCAGATATATGTCTCATTTTATGTTATGGAATATCTTGATTTTTCTTGCATAGGTTTTTCAATTTACACTTGAATTTTTTATGTAAAATAACACGTCGAAGCAACCTGCATACCAGGTATTTTTTTTAAAAAAATTATAACCCGCGTTAAATAGCTAGTATTTGCTATTCATCAACAGGTAAAACCATGAAACATGCTTGCAAGGATTGTATCATCTACTTTATCTACCCTAGCATGGAAAATAACAGGCATTGCAAAACAGAAAAGGAACAAGTACCTTTTTGAATGGTGCGACACCCCAAGGATTATCCTCGTGCTCTGGTTCACCACTGATTACCACGCGCCCCGCTGGATCTGATTGAACCCGTACCTGATTTTGCAAAATTACAAGGTCATAACACATTTAGTGATGTCTCGCATGATATCATCTACATAAATGTTGGTGTTTCTAGTGTTTCTAGTTTCAACAAAAGAGTGATATATATCGACTAGAAAGCAATGGATTGACATCTAAAACACTACCAGAAAGTCATAACAAAAATATTTTTTTCATGTCCAATCTTGGAGACGCATTCTTATATCTCTGAAATAAGTATAACGTGAGGCTGGACTCTTTATCGATTCAGAGGCAATCTTGTGGCAGCATGCTCATCAAGGTGGCGGTATACAAAAACTAGGCACCCACTATCTATAGATAATGTAAAGCAGTTCACCAAGAGTGTAGAAATGGCCTTGGCAACTTTGCGTTCTACTTAATTATAATCAAGCTACCAGGCAAGGTAAAGAGGTGCTTTCTAGTTGGGCAAGAGTCTCTAAATCAGCTGATAAACAACATCAGATTACTTTCCATGATAAAATGAGAACTATATGTAAACTGATGTAAAAATGAAGACAGAAACAAGAATTTGGTGCTCACCTCTTCACGGAGGAGACCTGGAACTAAAGCATACACCTCGAAACTATCTTCCTGTAGACATAATTATCGTTCCAAATTAGAAATAGCACAGATCTCAGTGTTGCCCTCTAATGGGGAAAAGATTCATGCAATAACTTACTGTTTTCTGTACATTGATCTTCACCCAATCAGCTGGGGTTCCAACATCAGTCACCTCCACATCCAATCTATTAAAAAAAATCCAAGCCAATCGAATCAATGCCAGTATGTATTTCTCATGAACACAAATATTTGATAACATTGGGTAAATCTAACGAAATGGGTAACTAGAATCTTAACCGTGCACTTTTGGAGCGTGGAGATTTGACAGCATGTTCCACATACGATGGTTTCTTACGTTTCAGTAAACCTGAGCCAAAAGGTCCAGATTTAAAAATTGTTGTAAGCTACCAACATATTAGGAAGTAACAAATTGTGAAATTGATAAACCTGTTACTCACTAAGGTTTTTTAGCTCCTTTTCACGCTTTTGCAATGGTATAGTATTCTTGTCCTACAAAATACAGATACATCACTGTAAACAATGGTTGCACGACTATACTACGTAAATGAAACAGAAAAATGTTCGACATGATTTCAACAGACCTTAACGATAGGGCTACTAACTTCTCCGTTACCAAGAAAACGGAGTGAGTGCCAACCCTGCATTGCACGTGCTGCAGCATCCCTACGAGTTCTACCCGATCCCGATGCCTGAATATCACCAGCAAGTAAAGACAATGTAGGCACAAGGACAACAATGAAAAGAAGAGGATACTCAATGCCTAAGGTGAAAAAAGAAGAAAGAAAATATCATGCTAAATCAGCAAAAGATCCTTAGGTACATATTGAGTCAGTCTCCAAGCCAGGCATTTTCACAACAAGAATGACATCTTAAGTAAACATGGGGCACAGGATTAGCAGGCATTTGCGTTTGTGGTAGAATGATAAAAACAATAAAACAAAACAAAAAAGTCAGAAGCAACCCAATCTCTCTTGATGGCATTACCTTTAAATGAATTTTCAATGGTAAATGGTCCAGGTTAATCCTTTTTGAGAAAGGGATGAGTTTTTGTCCAGCTTATACTCAGCTGAATTGTGTATCAATAACATACTTAGTTATTGGTGGTATTATCAATAACATGAAGTTTCAATGGTGAATGGTCCGGGCTAATCTGTTTTGAGAAAGGATGGCTTTTCTCTGGCCTAAACTCAGCTGAACTGTATATAAATAATAATTCTTACCATTTTTACATTTTAGTAACATATAAAAAAAAAGGTATGGCCTATACGGTACCATGAAGTCAGCCCGGAAAAGAATTCATGTTCACAAAAAGTTATGAATTATTATGCCAGATGTAGATTATGTACACCATCTGATTCCACAAATACCTGGAATTTGTGTTTAATGGTCCGTTGAAAAAAAAATCGAAACCACCAAATTCTCAGAATGATCAGCCTCCAGTAAAATTTAGTCCACATCACTTCAACATAAATAATTTCAGAAGGTTGGTTCAGTTTTCAGTTAGTCTGAACACTGACCAAAGGAAAACCAATTCAAGCTAGAAAAATTGGAAATTATACAACCACAAACACTTTATGCTGTTTCTGAAAAGCTTTGGGAAGAGCAAAAAACTACAACATGCTCTGGAATTATGCTATGTGGCATCTGTTATAAGGAGTAGAATGCTAAAATATTTAGTAACCACAACCTATCAAAGAAGCTTTTGTGCGATCAAATGTTTTTTAGCTCCAATATGATCTTCAGCTCATGAGGTCTTTAAGGAACTTCTCTAGCTAATATACAAAGAAACTGGAAAACCATAATGTGCTGAGTTTTGTTAGCTCTTTGATCCTTTTTTTCATTTGGATAATGCATCATCTTTCTTCTGTACTCACCCTTATTCTTTTCTTTCATGAGAATTTCTTACTTTATCAAAAAAAAAAACACACCACAAACATTTCTGTGCAAACCTTGATACATTATAAACACTTGTCTTCAATACACCAATCAGTTTTACATGGTATATTAAAAATATTACCACCAAACAGTAAACAAGAGGTATCATAAAGTTATGATCTATATTGAAAAATACAGTCCCACAAGGAAGTTCGAAATTTACCTTATTGTCAACATGCTTAGGCTCTGACTTGGGCAGCTTTGGTGGTTTCGGCAGCTTGGGCTCAGACTTGGAAGCAATGGGGACGCTAAGCTCACCGGCATCAGCATTTGTTATGTGTCTTTCATAATCAAGGAGTACCTGATGAAACACATACATGTATAAGTCATAATTTTAAACAGAACTTTCACTAGATAAGCAAACAAAACACAAAATAATAGCAAAATTTGTAGCCAGAGAAGGATAACCAAAGGACGGAGAAAACAGAAATGCCATATTTCAGTATTTTGAAACAAGTTCAAGTTATATAGCAGGTAGGTCAATCTACTTGAGAAAACTATCAATCTGGTGTGACTTGATTCCAGTAATACATTTGTATTTCATGTACTTAGGAACCAAAATAATGACATTGCTTATTCTTATACTATTAAAAAAAGAAAATAATAAGTAGTCTCCTGTTACATATTGCCTCTACTATGTTCGCATGTTGTACAAAAATTTCAATTATCTAGACATGCTTAAATTAATCATCAAGCTAAATGGAAATCAATTTGCTAAGTTATCCAGACAAATCAATTTCCCTAATGCTTTTCAAGTTAACTTTTTAATCATTCCTTCTCAGCCTGATTTTGTGTAAATACCAACTTTTTACTTTATTTATCTATGTTTTTCCATTTCTTGTTGTAAACCAAGATGTTTTCATCTCTTCTCCGTTTCCTCTCCCCAACTGCTCTCCCCTCTTTTGGCAATATTTTCCCTTCTATCCGCACACATATTCCATCTCTACTCTCATTTCCTCATTAATAGAACTTATAATAAAAATAATCCCTTATTTTACATTCATATTTTAAAGGACAGTATTTTGAACCCAGTTTAAACATCTATATATCCCATTGCATTAGAAATATCACAGTAAAAAAAAAAGAGAAAACAACAACTCAGTGAACAGAAACTTAATTGATATTATAAACTACAAAAATTATACAACAACAACCAAGCCTCAATCCAAAACTAGTTGGGGCCAGTTATATGGATCCTTCTGCGCCATTCCCCACGATCAATATACCAAGACCATAAACATGTACATATAGTTATGTTTATAATTTATATGCACATCTATGGAAAGTTCAAACTATCCACTAATTAGCAATTAAGGAAATAGAATGCAAAGGGTAATGCGGTATATGCACATGTTATCAGCATATAGTCCACCTTCTCATAAAACCCTCGAAATGTCCATGAAACTGTAGTGCATGTCCTGCAAAGGCAGTGGAAAGGGGGAAACTACATTAAAATATAGGCAAATAATGTAAGGGCCATTTGTTCTGGAAACAAAGGTAACATGGTAAACATGTGGATGTGCCATTTGATGGTTAATTGCAAGTCTTAACCAATATACATCATATAAATCAATATTTTGAAAACCAATCTCAGTTTCCAGATTTCTGGAGTTTCCATGATGAGTCAAAAACTTATGCAATTTGAAGTGAAGTGTTTTGCATCTAAGAGATGAGCCAATGTGTTTGGTTATACAGATACTTCATCTGGCTCTTTTCTGTTTTTGTGTCCCACCATCATTAATTTGTTCCCCAAAAGGCTCACTTCATATGTCTTAGATTCTCCCCTTTCATTGACAATCTTGCTGGGCAATGATCTTCCTCATAGTTTCTGTCTTGACAGTTATATCCAATTATCATCGTTTACTAATTAAAATGAACTTAAATTGGCTTTCCTTAACAAAAGAAATGGGTATACAATGCTGTTGATCTTCTAATAATCTTAATATCCAAATATATTTCTTTCTTAAACCTTGACAATAATGGTAAATGTTGGTCAGGAAGCAGCAAGTAATCTGTAATGGTGTCTAATAGTTCCATAAATGTTAATTTTCAAACCCAAGTAGCCGTTTCATGGATTTTGATAGTTTCCTTACTATCACCTACAGTTGTGCATAATGCAATGCTTTTCAAATCTTTTTTTTTTTTTTTTTTACTTTTCTCCACATGCTAGTTTAAGAAACCTGCTAGAAAATATACGCAAGATGCTCTGGAGTTTAAAAACATGAAAAATGGTTGATCTCAGTATTCGGTAACACAATTTAACTATTATATATATATATTGCTCCTTACTTTGGGGGGTTAAATGACTCTCCTACTTGCCTCCACAGCTTACATGAGGTCACCTGTCAATCAGAAAGAAGCCAAATATATGATCATTAGAAACAGACTCCAAGAAAATAAAAGGTGTCTGGGAAACAATCTCCAGCAATTATAGCAACAGTAATCAGCTCAAATTGCATGACCAACCCCAGCAAAATCTACAATCAAGATAATTTGATAAAACATGAGAATGAAAAACACCATTCACCTTTAAGATTCACAAGTATTTAACGACAGCTTTTAAAATTTCCTGTCTATGTGACATTAAATAGAAGGTTATATAGAAGGCCTCCACTTCCATGTAAATAACTTCCAAATTGTGTGTATTCAAAATCACTTAAATGCATTTGCATGCTTGTGTGGGTTATTATGCTTTGCCCTAGGTCTAATATAATCGAGTTTATTAAATTTACAAATAAACACCAAGCACGAATAATAACTAACAAAGAAATTAATTTAAGATGCACACTTAAAAGGGAATGGTTTTGAATCATGGGTAAGAGGATATGTACCTTGTCATAGCCACCCAATCTCATCACAGATCTCCATAGCCTTTTCACCATATGAGGGTGCATATTAGAAAATGTATCTCCAAAAAAGACAATAATCTCAGAAGAACAACATGAAATTTGCTAGTCATTAGAAACTTACTTAAGACAGTTTAAGAGATCTCCGTAGAACTTGGGAGGTTTGAACTCCATGCCATTCTCACTAAAGAAACTATGAAGCTCGCTCAGAAAATCCTTTTGTTCCTCTTCTGTCCCTGTTACACTACCACCAATGTTTTCATCCAAAAGAAACGAACGCCTTGGTGTTAATTTTCCATTAGTTTTCGGTGATGTATCTATATCATCTGATTCTCTCTTGTCATCAACTTTATCTTCAACGTCTGAAGATCCTGCCTGAGGTGCAGCAGGTTCGTTTCTCTCTTTAGGAACTGCCCCAGGATCACCACCAGATGTATCCTGTGATATGTCTGAGGGTTTGTTTTCAGTATCTACAGTGGGTTTGGCAGTTTCAATATGACTACTTGACGTAGCAATTCCATTGCCAGCACATGTTTCAGGTTTCAAATCACTATTTCCATTGGCTTTGACATCTTCCACGGATTCAATTTCAGGTGTGACTAAACTTTTTTCATCATCTGATGGAGATTGGGGAGCAGAATCTTGATGGGGTTGCTGTGGGATGGAATTCAACTCCCCAGTGCTCCTATCAGCAGCTGCCTCAGCCTGAGGTGAAGGATTCCCATTATCCACAAGGTCTGGCACATCAACTTCCACAGTGTCAGGGTTAGGAGGAGGAGAAGAATTATCAGCTTTTTCAACAGGAACCTGTGCGTTAATCAGCTGCTCTGTCTCTAAAGTACTAGGCGCCAGATGAGCTGATCCGTCCTCATTTTCCTTGGTATTACTCATCTCTAATTCTACACACAACACATAAAAAAAGAAAAAAGAAAAAACATAAAGCCCATTTTCCCAATAAAAAATCCTAACATAAAGACCCCCACCTTTGCGAAGAGCAAAACAAGTTCAAAACCACAATTAAAGGAGCAAGAGTGGTGCTTATCACTCATAATCACAAATTTTACACACCCTAACCTCCATTTTCCTCATTCATTCAAAGTTCAAACCCTAATTTTCTCCTTTTCCATTTGTTCTCCTCTTAACAACCACATGCACAAACACACATGCATAACAAAGGCAAAAAAAATAAAAAATAAAATAAAATTGTTATATTACAGCTAAGGGTTGCTAAACCTAATTTTCTTTTTAGTGCCATTACACAACAACTTTAAGAGAAAAAAACTTTAACCACAAAAAGGCAAAAACATTAAAAAAAAAAAAAAGAGGGAGAGAGAAACTTACCTGCAATGCAAAGGAAAGGAATGGTTGAGCAACAAGACCAGGAGGAGGTGAAATTTGCTGTCTAGTGATTCTTATAGGCTTAAATAGCAAAGAAACAAACATAACAAAAAGAGAAAACCCTAAATCTTGAATGCTCTATTTAGCCTTAGCTGCTGACACTGCAATATCTGTGTGTTTTTTGGCAAGCTATTTAATGTTATGAACACTCTCTCCCCCTCTCTTTAAGAAAAAAAATATCTCCCTTTGCTTTGTCTCTCTCGGGTTTTTTTTTCTTCGACAGAACAGAACAGAACAGAATGGGACATCCCGAGTTACCTTAAACAGATAATACCACACGTGTACGTTTGTTAATGTTTTTCGAGATTCCTTCTAAAATATGATGTTGGATTTTTGTTTGATTCCAGTCATTTGGATCTCAAAATTGGCCCAAAACAGTAGTGGGCGTGCCTCTCAATCACAATTATTAAACCAGATTTAGGGATGCAGGTATGATTTGAGTCACGAATTTAGAGTAATGATTGAATTTATTTATTTTTTTAAAAAAATAATTTAATACAATATTTATTAAAAGATAGTTAAAAAAAAAATTTAATAAGTTTTTGACTAAATTTTACCTGATCAACTTAGAAGATTATGTCAATTAGAGTTTTTAATCGAATTAATTTTTTTTTATTGTTTTTGTGTGAAATCCAATAAATTATAGTCCTAAATCAATCCGGTTTTGGGTTGACCCATTATGCTGGTTCAATTTTTTATATTAGTAATCTCAATTTTGTTTCTTAATAGTTTATCCAAAAGAAATAATGGACTTGACCATTATTGAATATGTATTGAAATGGTCATGAAACTGATATGTGTTGTGGGGGTAAATTTTTTTTGCATATAAAAAATGATGTTCAAATGTTGTAAATATGTTTTAAAGTAAGAAGAAAAATCAGTGAATTAGGTCATAGACCCGATTAAGTCAAATAAATTGATTTAAAAAAAAGCAATGACATCATACGGACCAATTATTTTTTTTTCAAATTAGCATGACAAACATATAACTCGGGTAATATGGATCGAGCCAACCCACCAAACATGTGACCTAAATATATTGTCGAATGATAAAAGCTGGAAAGAAAATACGTAAAAAAACAAAAAAAAAGATGTCAACTAGTGTAACTTTTCAAGCCGTTGAAGGATTTAAAACAAAAAATAACAATAAAAAACATGAGGATAAAAATAAAAATAAAAAATAATTTTGATTTTTGATGGAATAGTGAAATTGAAAAGAAAAATCAAAAGAATAAACGAACCCAAAGAAAAAAAAGAATGAGGATTAAAATTGAAATAAAAAATAAAAACAAATTTTAGACTAAAGGATGAAATTAAAAAGAAAAATCTATTTAACAAAAGAACCTAAGAATAAAAAAAAACAATAAGAAAACGAGGACCACATTGAAAAAAATAAATGTATCACAAACTAGATCGAATTATGTAATTAAAAACAAATCAAAATTTTATAAAAAGGCTAAGAAAAAAATAAAAAATAAAAAAAACAAGGACTGAAGTTGAAATCTCAAAATATTAGGGGACAACTCTAAATTTTTGCATGGTCATTGCAATTTTTTAAGGAAAGGAGAGAAAAAATGAAGGAAAAGAAAAAAAATTTGCCAACAACGAACCACATCACCATCCTATAAAAAAGAAAACTTGACAATGCTTTCAACAACACCGTGAAAATTGGTTTTTGTTCATTGGGAGGCGTGGATATGCCACCTAAAAGGCACGGCAACCTCCCATGCACTTACGCATGCCATACACGCACCGATCATTTTTTGTTTTTTATTTATATATTATATTTATTAAAATACCAAATTATCTCTTAACCAATTTGATTATAATAAATAAAAAAATAACGTGAAAAGATAAAGGCACCTCTAAATGTTAGTTTTAAGATTTTTTCTTTCGATGATATTTTGATCTTTTCATCGTGCTTTTAAAATGTGAAAAAATTTTCTTATCTCTGGACAATCTAATAATGACTAATATCTCTTAACCAATTTTTCTTACCAATTATAGTCACTGCAATGTCTTTTCTTCTTGATCTGCTGTTCTCCTGAAGCCCGCTATTTTTTCAACTCACACACCTTGTACAGTTGCCCACTTTTCCATTGTAACTCTGGTAAATTTGCTACTTGTATTGTCAAATAAGTTCTTACTGATATTTTACAACAAAGTCCAGGGGTATAGGGCCACTACAGGTGCTACTGAAGGAAGCTAAAATGCTTCCTCAGGGCTAGCAAATCCCTGCTACAGTTTTCCGGAGGCTGTAAAGTTTGCAGCAGGCACAGAAGTTTGCGAAAAAGAGAAATGTTGGGCTAGAGCCTGCCTCACGTGGAAGGCATTACGTGGCGTGAAAAATAGGTCCAGTGAAGAAGAGTCTAGCCTGGGCTGTCTAGGCCCCGATAAAAGCTTAAATTGAATCGCTTCTGATAAATCATTTTGTAAAATATGTGCTCTTTTCATCGACTTGGCAGGGGCCGATGCACAGCTTTCCAGGGCTGGGGAGACGGAATGTTCTGTCATAATGCTGTGGTGTTATGTTGTGTCCTTTTACACGAGGCTTTGGGCGTAATTTGTGGCGTTGTCTATTGTCAAAAGGAGAATCGAGGCCACCTTCGTGAACAGCTAATATATATATTTTTTAATTAATTTATGTGTATCTTAACTAATTTTATGGGTTCTAAAATTAATAACTATGTTAACCTCTAGTAACCAACAACTAATATTCATGCATCAGGCTATTGAATTTTTTTTTAAGACAATTGTTAAAAGTTATTTAATTTATATATATATATATATATATATATATATTATTTATTTATTTATTTCCTGCAGCACTATCCTTTCGAGTTTAACTATATATAAAAAATATATTTAGGTCGTAGTAGATTTTTGATATTATTATTAAACTAGATATAACTATTTAAATTTAAAAATTCTTAACCCCTTAGTTTGTTTAAGTTTTAAATTAAATAGTATGAGAGTTGTTATAATCTTGTTAACTTGTTAAGTTTAAAAAAAAAAAAAAGAAGTCAGGTTAAATCTGGTCAACCTGCTAAACCAGTGATCCAAGTTATGTGCTTAACGAGGTCAAATTAATTATTTTATTTTATTATATAATAAAAATGAAAGATAATTTACCATAATTCAATATTTAATGATAAATTTAAATAAATACCCCACATTGAATCATAAAATTTTAAATAAAAACTAAAAAAATAGGAAATATTTAATAAAAACTTGATATTAAAAGATAAAATTATAAAAATATAAAAAAAAAAACTGTAAAAAAAAAAAAAACCTATAACAACAAACTCAGGCGCGTGGGCATATATCTGCCCCTTTTTTTAAAATAAAAAACACAAAAATAACATGAAGTCTGTAACATGGAATGCAACATTACTTTCAGTAACAGTCGGATCCATGATCTTTAATTATCAACACGCGATTCATTCAACCGAGCTACGACACAAAGTTATTATATAATAATTAAAAAAATATATTAAACCGGCCTCGGTTCTTTTAGTAGCAGAGTAGTGATAATTGAAAATATAAATACTTAAAACATAATCATATAAAATCAAACATGTTTTTTTTTTCCAAAGCAATTCAACAATATATGAAATCAAATAAATTTATTTAGAAATTGTTTAACCGATACTTTAGAGCATAGTTTTAAGACCCGGCTCGGTGGCCAGCCCGGTTCAAGGCCCGGGTCAATTTTTTTTAAATCAAAATGATGTCGTTTTAGTTAAAAAAAAGTCAACGGGTTTGCAACCGGGTCTTGCCGGGTCAACCGCCGGGTTAGCCGGGTTTTTTCTTTTTCTGTTTTTTCTCTAACTCGGCCTAGTTCCAACCTCGGGTCGGCCCGGATCCCGAATCGACCTATCAGTCTAGACCGGGTTTCAAAACTATGCTTTAGAGCACTCGAGGGCCACCAACTCCATGATTAATTAGTTTACTATTTTTTCTTTGCGACAAATCAAAGAGGAAAGCGATGCCAAATCTCATCAACTCCATACTTTAACTAAGACATGCAGCCAGTGATGAGCTTTTAATAGTTCTTGAAGAAAACGATCCAGCCTCAACAATGGAGAATATAAGGATTATTTGATCCTGAAAATCAGCGATAAGATCCCACCAAATGGATTTTCTTTTTATTTTTTTTATTTTTTTCAGAGAACACTTGAAACACAGGAAGGCCAGGGGAAGTTAATCTCTAATTATAATCAAATCAATTAAATAAATAAATAAATAAGCAATCGTGAAAAAATAATAAAAATAGGCCAGGGGGTGGCCGGTCAAGCACACATGGCATTAAAAAAAAAACTATTTAAAATGCTTGTCTGCTCCATTATCTATCATAAGTAGTTCATAACAGCTTCTTAATTAATTAATAGATTTTTGCACTAATTTCATTGTTGTTTTTTAAAGTAGGTTTTTAGAAATATATTAAAATGATATTTTTTTATTTTTTAAAATTTATTTTTAATATCAACACATACTTAAAATTATATAAAAAAATTAATTTTAAAAAACAATTAAAATTTTTTAAAAATACTTTTTAATGCAAAAAAAAATGCTTTCTAAGTTGAATTAAAAAGTTTTTTTTGTCCTGAAATTCAGAGTAATCATTAGATTAGACGTGAAAGAAGAAAAAGGTATACTTGAGTCTGTTAAGAAATGTGATCGTGATTGTTTTTCAAAGAACTTTTCGTGTCGAAATATATTAAAATGATATTTTTTTTATTTTTAAAAATTATTTTTAAGATTAACACATCAAAATAATCCAAAACATATAAAAAATATATTTTTTTTCAAAAATAAAATTAATTTTTTTTGAGAATGCTCTTAATACGAGGTTATAATTTAAAATACTGGCAAAAATATTGTTAGTAGGCAGATATACAAATCCAAGAGTACCCTTTATTTCCTGGGAAATTAGTGCAAACGAGTTAGCTTCCCGCGTTATATTACGAAAAAACAAATATACAAGCTACGAATAACTCTTTAATATCATTATTAAATTTAGTTTAGTGTGTTAAACTTAAAAATTGTTAACTCGAGCATTGTTAAATTAGGATTTTAAATCAAATAATATAAAAATTATTTTTATATAATTAGGTCAACATAATAGATTTAAATATAAAATAAAAACATTTGAAGAAAAAAAAAAGAAATGATAAAAAAAGCCAAACATACGAGTTTAAAAACAACTTAAATTATCAGTAAAAAATAGTTTTAATTTAAAAAAATATCTAGTTGATTTTTTTAAAAAAATACATTAAAATAATGATATATTAAAACAATTTTAATTAATTTGGGCTCACTCACCAAACTCGTGATTGGGTTGTGGAGTCCAGTCAATTCAATAATATTTTTTTATTTTAATTATATAATAAAAAAAATAAAAATTAATTCAAAATTAATTTGATATTAAATAATAAAATTAAAAATAAATCATCAGGAGCAATCCAATTTCTCCTTTTAAAATTTCGATTGTGTCAACATTTTTCTTGAAGTTTCAATCTTATGTCAATATTGTTACTCCTTTGATTACCCGTGCTAACAAGATTTTTTTTTCAGTCCCTAAAATATTAAAATATGATCAAATAGAGTCCTTTTAAAACGACGAGACTGAATCTTTTAATCTAATTAAAAACTCCAACTGGTACTAAATACATAATTTATATTTAAAAATATAATATACAAATTTAAAATTCACTTTTTTTTTACTATGGTTTACATTAAAAACAAAGAATTTAAAAAATTAAAATCAATAAAAAAAATTAAAGTAGAAAGATTAAAAAAATTAAAACTTTAAAATTAAGAAGCTTAATGTCCCAAGAAAAACAATTTTTGAGCTCTTGTATTATATATTGCAAGCTGGGTATAATAATAAACTACCAAGTAACTATATATTTAATAAAATAAATTAATTTTGACACTCAGATATGAAGCAGCGGTTACTCATCAAGGAAAAACATAAAATAATTAAATTATTTATTTTTAGTGAGCTCCATGATTTTAACTTTGCAAATGATTCTTAATTTGATATATATTCTACTATTTTTTTATGACTTTTTATTTATATTTAAAATATAAAATGTGACATCATTTATATCTTTAATTGAAGGTAGAAGATTTTATCTTATCAAAATATCTATAAAAGGTTCTATATGATAAAATCTTAAGAGTTCAAGGATGGAAAAATAAAGTTTTTCTGTAGTTGATTTTATATTGAAACTTCTCGGGGACATTGACATAATTTAAGAGAGCGATTGGAAACGCGGTGACACTCGTGTTTCTAAATATTTTTAATTTTTTTTGTATTATTTGAATCGTTTTGATGTGATGATTTCAAAAATAATTTTTTAAAATAAAAAAATATCATTTTAATGCATTTCGGTATGAAAAATATTTTAAAAAATAATACTACCAAACAAGCCCTAAATCTCAAAGGAAGAGTCCGAATTCATCATAAACTTTAGAGGGATAAATTAAAATTAACCATTTTTTTTTTACTTAAGGAAAAATGATTTAAATAGGGATGAATTTAGGGGTTGCCAGGTGTGGCCTGCCCCCAAAGTTAGAAATAAAATTTCTAAAATTCGGTATAAACTAATAGAATCTTTTAAGACATTTTGATGAAATTGCCCCCTCAAAATATAACTATACATTTTGGTCCCCTCCACTCCATTTTACCAAGTTTGGGTTATCCTTGTTTTTTTTTATTATTATTAAAATGAAGTAAATGATACATCATTAACTTGACTAGCTTGTTTGGGAATGTGATTGCGGTTGCTTTTCAAAGTGTTTTTTATACCGAAATGCATCAAAATAATGTTTTTTTTTTATTTTTAAAAAATTATTTTTGAGATCAGTATATTAAAACGATCCAAAATATACAAAATAAATTAATTTTTAGAAAACATAATTTGCATCACATTTCCAAACATTTAAAAAAGTGACTAGAAAAATGAGAGTTAGATGTTTTGGATACAAAAACCCAAACTTTTATGTTTTTTTTTTCCTATCTATAAACACCTAAAATATACTTTCTTGTAACCTAAATAGCCCAATTTCCAAGGTAAAAATAAACGTTAATTAGCCTACTAACTAAGAATAAAATAAAATTTCTAGACGCCGATCCATTTTTTCTTGAATTGTTTATGGTTGGCCGAGAGTTTTTTCTCTTCGTTCTCTTTTATTTATCGGATTGAAATATAGATTTTTAAAAAGGAACCAAAGTGTTGAAAACCATGTCTCTTGAACAATGTAAAACTAACTCTTTTTTATGATGTTAATTTTAATCTATGTTCTTTAAATTTATTTGAACCAAATCCTATAATTTTATTCGGTAATAATAATCTTTATTCAACATAAAAACAATCTTTTTTATAAGATACACGTGTTATAAGATAAAGTAAAAAAAAATCTCAATATATAATTAATGAAGATTTATATGATTATTAATTTTAAAGATTATGAGATTAGTTAAGATGCACACAAATTAACCCAAACACTCATATTATCAATAATAATAAAAAAAATCCCACTACATAAAGAATTGAATGATTATAAAAGAACAAAAAATCATAAACAATAATGAGAACAATCACGTGACAATAAATCACTTATTTTTTTTAGTTATTTTTATAATATAGTTTATAATTATAATTATAATATAAAAACTGCATGAAAGAAGTGAGCAAATTATTAAAGCAAAGACCACCATATGCAAGATCAATCAAGAAAGTCTTGCATCACCATTTCGTAATCACCAAGAAGTCATGCATGACGATAAAATAAACATGCTAGATAGGCCGCGGGTTCCAGAGCTTACTTATTAAACATCAATATTATATTAATTAGAGAATGAATTATTTGATCCCGTACAAGTCCCGGTCCCACCAACCGATCTGTTTTCAGAGAAACACATGAAAAGGGAGGAAGGCAATGAAACTCTCTAATTATTAGCATCAAATTAAATAAATTAAATGGGTGATTGTGCTTGTATTAATGGTTTTTTTTAAATAATTTTTGTTTAGAAACATATTAAAATAATAATTTTTTTTATATTTTAAGATTTGTTTTTAATATTAATACATCAAAACAATATAAAAATATAAAAAAATTAATTTTAACTAATTATTTTTTAATTTTAACCAACTTTTATTTATATGGCAATTTGTTGCATATAACCAACTAATTATAAAGATAATTTTAACCAACTTTTATTTATGATCGAGTTGCAGGTGTTTCATTCACATTTTGATCTGGAACATTGCAAGAAATTTATTTCTCCGATCTCCTGTTTGAAGGCAAACTCATTTAACTCCCAAGTTAATATGTACAAGTTATTAAAAAATAAATATTCAAATCATCTAGTAGGTGATCCAATGATAAAAATTTGAGACTAAGAAATTTGCTCTTCATATAATCTCAGGTTCGAATCTTGTGGTTGCTAATATGGGTGTTCACGGTTCGGTTCGGTTCGGTTTAGACTCAAAAAACCAACCGAACCGAATTACATTAATTTTGTGAAATATTAACCGGACCGAAAACCGGTTCAAACCGAACCGGTCCGGTTCGGTTAAATCCGGTTTTTTTGGCAAAAAACCGGGAAACCTAATCCCATCATCCAGATTTTTCATAGGCAAGGAAAACACAGACACAGAAAGAAGATGGATTTACATCACCCTTTGCATGAAAGGCACAGAAATTCAAAACAGAAACTTTCTTGATGGAGCTAGATGAAGGATAATTATCTTTAATATCCAAAACAACTCCTTCATGGTTCCCATTGCCATTAGTCCCACCGATCTCAACCATTACCATCAATACTTACCACAAGAAAGACAGCTAAAAATGAAAAGGGAGGAAAGATAAAAACAAGAAAAAGAGGAAGATTATGGTTTCCATTGCCCTTTGCCATCAATTTTCGTATGTGAAGTTGAAAAATGTGACATTTGCATTGAAAGCTTTTTCAACAAACCCACTGGAAAGGAAGATTGAGAAATGGGAAAGGAAGATTAGAAAAAACCCACTGGAAAAGAAGATTGGGAAATGGGAAAGGAAGATTAGAAAAAACCCACCGGAAAGGAAGCTTGGGAAATGGGAAAGGAAGATTAGAAATTAATTGGGAGGAAGATTGGGAAACCGGGAAAGGAAAATTAGAAATTAATTGACAGGGGGGCGGCAGCTTTTTGTGAGAGACAGGAGGGTTAGGTTACAATTAACTATTTATACCTCAGACTCAGAGATTTGTGTAATTTTTGGTTTTTAATGGGTCAGTTCGGTTTGTTCTGGTTTTTGGTTCAAAACCGAAACCGAACCGGACCTGTTAAAATTTATGGTTTTGACAATCGGTTTAATTGGTTTTTCATTTTGGTTTGGTTTTTTCGGTTAATTTTTCTTCGGTTTTCTCGGTTAATCGGTTATTTTGAACACCCCTAGTTGCTAATATGATGGTCACTGAAAGCTTACATAGTTGTTAATATCAAGGCCCGTGAGATTAGTCGAGGTACACGTAAGCTGACCCGAATACCCACATTAATAATAAAAAAATATTTAGACTTGAATAAATATAATTTCATTGTAAATTGGAATAATAAAATTAAAAAATTATTAAACTTTTTTTATTGGGAGTAGAGCAGCCTTTTAATTTCTAATGTTTCAAAAATCATTTTTGACTTCGGGAGCAAGGAGACAAGTTAAGATGTACAAGTTCTTGAAAAATAAATGGTTAGAACTTAGACGCGTGTAAGCCATGATGTTAGGACATAATTGTGTGAGGTTGCTAACCGGAAAGTTTATAAGGTTTGATGGCAACTTCAATCAAATGTCTTTTCTAAATTATACTCCTTTCTTTTTTTCAATAAAAAAATAGTGTTCATCTTACTTTTATGTTTTTTAGTACTGTGAACTCGCTTTCAACTTTATTCATGAACAAACAGTAACTTTCAAGAGTCAAATTATAATTTAAAATTTTATTATTAAATATTTTTTTTCAAATAGTTTGTCTCACTACAACTTCTTAAATAAAAGATGAGAAATGCATTAAAAGATGTAGAATTTTTACAGATTGAACCAAGAGGCCTTCAGAAAACACCAAAAATAGTATAGATATTTTACAGTTGAACACACTTAGAAAAAAAAAACAAAACTACCAGCTAGCTTCATCTACAAAAAGATTCCGACATTTTCACGTGTGAAGACATAATGTTTTCCAGGAAAGAAGACAAAGAGGAAGAGCTCATGATTAAGTGGCCCGTAAGGGGCTTTTTTATTTTTCAAAATAAATATTTCCTATATAGAATATCATGAGCAGCATTCATGCAGTATTTCCTATTTAAATGATCAGAAGTACTCTATTAGCTAATGTCTGTAAAAACCAACCAGTTTCTGTAATTCTTGCCTCCAAAGTATCAACAGAAGCTTGAGTTTGCTTAGGACCTTCCAAGCTTGTCAAAAGAGGTACACTCGTACCTTTTTCTTTCCATTAGATTCGATCCCATAGTTTTCACTCCTACGTTCTTAGGAAACGCTCTTATATCTGTTGAAAGAATTACTTCCTTTTCTTTTCCATAGGAGTGTCAAAAGATCAACTTGCAAGTTTTGCGGAGAAGTTGTGTGTAATGGGATTTCTTGATCTCTTTGTTGTGGCATTAATGCCAGTTCTGAAAGTACTCTTGATTACTGGACTTGGCTTGTTCTTAGCGCTCGATCGCATAGATCTCCTGGGAGCGAATGCAAGACACTACATGAATAATGTGAGTCCAATATATGTGTACTTACATGATTCTGTTCTTTACATTTACTTCTTCTTGCCTTCCATCTCATCAAAAAGGAAATTTGCTTTGTGTATTTGCAGCTTGTATTCTATCTGTTTGGTCCAGCGCTCGTGGTTAGCCAGCTTGGAGAGACCATTACTTTCCAAAGTTTGAGTACCTTGTGAGTGATACAGTTCGCACCAATTTTCACTCTTAAGGCAATCTTGAAACTAACTCTTGGCACAAAAAAATTGTTGTGGTGATGGTGTAGATGGTTTATGCCAGTAAATATCCTTCTGACATTCATAATCGGCTCTATACTGGCTTGGATTCTCATTAAAATCACAAAAACTCCGCCGCACCTCCAAGGCCTTGTCATTGGTTGCTGTTCTGCTGGAAATCTGGGGAATTTGCTTCTGATTATTGTTCCTGCAGTCTGCATGGAGTCAAATAGCCCATTTGGAGATTCAACTATCTGCTCCACTAATGGAACAACTTATGCTTCTCTTTCCATGGCGGTATGATCTGCCATTCTAGTATTCTTTTCAGTTTTGTTGAAGGAATTACCTTCATTTTTTAATGCTACTATTTATTCTGATTATGCAGGTTGGAGCTATTTATATATGGACCTATGTGTATATTATCATGAGGATATATTCAGATAAGAGTGCTGAAGATACTGATACAAATCAACCCATATCAGATTCTGAAAGTTATAAAGCATTACTTCTTTCAAGAAAAAACTCTGGCTCCAGTGGCTGTTCTAAGGAAGATGAACTTCCTCTGACTATTTCTGGGGAAAAAGTAAGATTTCCCTGGCCTTAGTTTATTATTACAAATGCTAGCATCCGTTTTTTTTTTTAATGCAAAATGTAGCTCTTCTTCCTCTGCAGATATTGGATGGCGTAACCTTGCTAATTAAATTCTTTTGATGATAGTTGACAGTTATGGAGAAGATTTTTCAGTCTCTTAAGAAATTTACAGCAAAGATCAACCTGAAGATGGTGTTTGCACCGGCAACAATTGCAGCGGTAGGCTAAAAATTTAATGATAATTTTTTCTCTCTCTAATCTTCAATATTATTCTTTGATAGAGATAATCACAAACCATACAAGTCTTAATGATAAATACAGGAAAAAAGGAAAACCAGAAGAGTAATTTTGTCGAGTTGGTCAGTGCTTAATCTACCAATGTACATGTCACTAATTTGCTTCGTTTTCCTTAATTTCCTGCAGATTTGTGGGTTTATAATTGGCACAGTCTCTCCAATCCGAATACTGATGATCGGGGATAGTGCTCCTCTTCGCGTGATTGATAGTTCTGCATCTTTGCTGGGGTAATAAATCAATTATGGACTTTGTTTGGCTTTTGATGATGGCAAGTCTATCTTTACAGCTGACCATTATAGAACTAGCCTGCTGGCCAAATCTTAGTCTAATCCAACGGCCGGATAAAATTATACGTGTTTTCATCAAAATACTCGTTTAACTCGTCCACCCTTCTTCTTGCACTTAGATTTGTCGTCCTGTGTCATATAACCCAGAATGTAACTTTCTTCGTTATTTAGGAACTTACAGCAACATTGTTATTGATCATGTTTATACAATTTTCTGACCTGCAGAGAGGCAACAATTCCATGCATGGCACTGATAGTAGGATCTAACCTTCTCAGAGGTAATTTCCTGAATCTACCTGGATCATCTCATGCTTAATTTCCTTTACATACATCCTGCCTCTAGTTGCTGAAAAATCAAATTTACATCCTCAAGATTTCTAATCACTAACTCCATACTCTTTCAGGTTTAAGAAAATCAGGGGTGAGTGTATCAGTCATTGCAGGGATTGTAGCTGTGCGAAATATTTTCTTGCCAATTATTGGCATCGGTATTGTCAAAGCGGCACATCATCTCGGCATGGTTGAATCAGACTCCTTGTATCAGTTTATCCTTCTGCTTCAATATGCACTTCCACCTGCAATGACAGTAGGTATGGCAACTTGATACTAAAAGTTGGAACTAATATTTTATTTTTCCGATTTGACGGCAAGAAGTATCTTCGAGCCA
This sequence comes from Populus x sibirica, assembly GCA_019202695.1. Classification (NCBI taxonomy): domain Eukaryota; kingdom Viridiplantae; phylum Streptophyta; class Magnoliopsida; order Malpighiales; family Salicaceae; genus Populus; species Populus x sibirica. The sequence continues at coordinate 2,787,773 of JAGMVL010001426.1, forward strand.
GCTACAAAACCAGTGAAAAAATTACCTGATGAATACTAAACCCGCTAATCTGTTTGTTATTTGTTGTTAATTTGACAGGGGTTATTGCACAGCTTTTCGAGGCCGGTGAAGGTGAATGTGGAGTCATTATGCTGTGGAGTTATGCTTTATCAGCACTGTCTCTTACCCTCTGGTCAACCTTTTACATGTGGCTGCTGCAGTAAGCACAATTAGGGTTCCTTCTATTCCCTGGAACTACCCTGCCATGACAAAATGAGGCCGCCGCAAGCTTATCTTCATCCTTCAGGCACATCGATCACATGGGGCATCAGTAATTTACTAGTAAATTAAGCTCATGAAGCTTTGTTCCATGATATTTATTTAATTATAGCCACCATATTATTTGATTAAATTTGTAGAATATATAGTGTCAATCATTTTGGGATATGGACATCTGTGTACTTATGAATTGTGATTCTAATATCATGGATTGCGCATTGGTCCGACTGATAAATTGGAAGACGTGACCGGACCACCCGCTGTCTGCAGGCTCTGCTGCTGGCAACCGGGGGATTTGAAACATCGGTTTCCTCCCTGCTCAGCCTGTTTTTCAATCTGACAGCCCGTTGTCAGCTCTGAATCTGGAACGACAATCGTCACGACGGATTTTTTCATGTAATTGCATTCAAATAATAGCTATTAAACCTAATATGATTTAATAGGTTGATTTAAAAAATTCATGAATCAGATTTCATTGAGAATGAATTTTAAATTGAATAAAAAAATATTGACTTAATTAATTTAAACAACTTTAGTAATTTGGTTGGCCGACCAAACTTGAAAAGGTTAACTACAAGAATTTAGAAATATCATTTCAGCTAAAATGATTTATTTCCTGTTTAAATATTAATAATATATGTAATTTGAAAATATAAAATTATATAATCGAAAATCATTGATTATACATATTAAAAATATTTTTTATGCTCACAATTTATATATAATGTTAAATTATGTGTTTATTATTTATTTGATTGACGTTTATTTTGAATCTTTTTCTTAAATACTTAAGATTGTCTTCCTTACAAGTTATAATAAGATGCTTTTAAATTTATATAATTGATATTCATCATTTCTTTTAGAATTTGTGTTTCACGAATCACGATTAACAATATTATTTTATTGAGATAAATAAAATTTAATAGATAATACTATTTTAAAAACAAAATTTACTAAAATATGCCTCATTCTCCACCCATATCTCTTCTCATTACCTTTATTTTTTTTTTAACTTTATTCATTCAATGCTTATACATTTCAAGTATCTTATCTTTACTTCTAAGAAAATACATATAACAATATTTTTTATAATTTAATAATTTTTTTCCGATAAATTAAATCTAGAATATCACCTCCGCTGAAATTCTATTTTATAATGTAATTTTTTTTTTCCATTGTAATATTACATTGGAAATATCTATGCCAAGGCCTAAGATATAATGCATTGCCTAGATTGTGTATGTTGGAAGAGATCCAAGAGGCAAGTGATCAAGGTTGTTAAAATCGCAAGTTGACTCTTAAAATCTTACGATTTTACAAGTCAACATGTATATAACGTGTCAAATCGGGTTAAAACTCGAAATCGGTCAAAATCGGTCAAACTCGGTTAAAATCGGTAAAATCGGACCGATTTTACGAGTTTGACCGATTTTGACCGAGTTTGACCGATTTCGAGTTTTAATTCGCAAAAGTTAAAAAATTTACTGCCTCCCTGTCCGAGTCCCCTGACACTCCACTACATAGCCCCCACTCTCCAGTCTCCCCTTTCCTCGTTGCTCAAATCTCAAATTTTCAATCTTAGCAGACTAACAATAGCATTAGAGGATCTTGGGTATGAGAAAGCCTTATACTGTATTTTAGGCTGGGAATGCATGATCGAAGGATCGAAACCATGAGAAGACAGAGGTAGATGGTGAGGAATCAAAGGAGTAAAATAAGAGATAGGAATACTTATATAGAGAGAAATACTGTGTTTTAGACTAACCATTTGTTAACTACAAAGAGAGACGACAAAGACTTAGAGAAAACTTGAAATACATGTCTTGCTTGGTGGGATATTTGGATATTATTTCTAGAACTTGTTACTAACATAAAAAAGGTAGAAGGTGAGATGACACGAGATTAAATTGATGTCATTTTATACATTTTTGTTCTCGTTGTCACGGATTCACTGTATTGGTTTCTGTTAATTTTTTTTTAAAGTTGGTGATATACCTTAGAATGTTGTATCATCTCACTAGTTGTCTGCAGTGTGTTTCAAGACCTGTCCTCTAGAAAATGTTCTGAAACTCTATCAATAAAACATAGTTGTTCAATCTTATTTTTTTTCTTTTCATATTTTTAAGTTATTTAAACCATGTATGAATTTTTATTTGAATTATGTATTTTAAGGTGTTTGGACATTTGTATTGTTTATTTCACTTTTATTTTAATTGTGTTATATTATTATTTACTACTTGTCTGAAATTGTCAATATATAATTAGTTAAAATATTTTTCTTGCGATTTTATAATTTTACGATTCGAGTTTACGATCCAAATTTATATTATATATTTCGTGTCGTGTTAAAAAAACGTTTTTGACAACCTTGCAAGTGATAGGTATTTGACGAGCCACATGAAGAATGCTGACCAAAGCATCACCGAAACTGAGGCCAAGGCATAGGTCCATAGCATGATGACCGAGTATTCGGCTTCGCCAGCTCCAAACAACTGGGTCATTGTGCCTGCCAAATCAGGACAAAGAACATGCGAAAAACCGATTTCTAGTTAGGAACCGATTCAATCTGTCTCCAGATAAGGACATGGTTGAACTTTGCATGAATGTTAAAACCTATGTTGATTGCTGGAGGCAGTGCAAATTGAAGCAGCAGAACAAACTTGTACAGAGGATCTGAGTTCACCGCGCCAAAATGGACTGCACATTTAATGAAACCAACTCCCAATATCGGCAAGATTATATAACGGACTGCCGTGATACCAATAATCACTGAGATCGGCACCTTTGACCCCCTGAAGCCTGAGAACACATTCTGGTCATCATTGTATCTATGCTTCGGGAAGTTCAACTAGTGAAGAAGGGCAGGAGAGTGAAAATAAGCATGATAAAAATCAAAATGATCGCGATTACCCTTCAGAAGATTTGCTCCTACAATCAAAGTGGTGATTGTAATGGCTGACTCCCTGCAAACACACAACAGAAAGGAATTCTAGGGGAGCATGTTAGGTAGCTGAATGTTTTTTTGGTTTCTCGGGAATGTTCATATATATCATCAAAGAGGGATGCTGACCCGACAAAGTATGCAGAGTCTTCAACCACACGAAGAGGAGCAGTGTCACCGATCAACACTTTTCGGAAGGGAGGGATAGTACCGGCTATAAATCCAACAATCTATAAAAATAAAGCAGTAAGGGGGGTCAATACTCGCATCGATACTGAAACATAAAGTGGCCTGTTTAGTCTATTCAGCATTAGATGCTTTAAATGTGATCAAGAACTGAAGAGGGAAAACAATCCAGCTTAAACCAGCAAGCTGCTTGCTAATGGCTGCTTCATGGCAATGTCTCCATAAATGGTCTTTAAATTTCGATAGGGTTCAAAGATCAATGAGGCATGTATGAAGAGCAGGCTTATTGTAAATAATGCTTTATAAAAGAACGGCTTGTTCTAGAAAATTCATGGAAGGAATGGAATAGTACTACAGAAGAAGTGGACTTGATCCTATATGAAGCATGGATTTATATCCTTTAAGAAAGCATGGGATGCATCTGACGTATTTTTTCATCCACTGAAGCTCATCGGCTACCCAGCAGGAATATTCTTGCTCATGAGCTATCATTTTGATGCTTAAGCCTTTCTGCAATGTGCAGTCTCTAATATGTATGATCATTTCAGTATGCTATAACGTGAGCAAATTTGAAATGTGAGCCTTCTCTTGCTATATATGATCTCCAAACTAGAAAAAAGAGTAGTAGATGCTTTATACACTTCCTTAAAGAATCAATATGCCCTTTGGCCAACACAGAAAAAATAAGAACTTGCCATTACCGTACCGCTCCATTGATTGAAGGTGAAAGCAATCTCTTCAGGCTGAGTTTCTTCAGAACCTTTTGAAATCCTTGCTTAATGTTTTCTGGAAATGGCACCTGTCAAGAAATCTTGATTGGTAGGTTGATGATTGCTCTCAAAAACATTTTATTCAAGGGAACAAGAGGAACCAATAGTATCGTGAAAACTTCAACATGTGCCCATAATGAGCATCAAACAATATATGGAAAAGGATAAGAGAGTTAAGAAAGAAATGAATGTATAATGTTTTCAGGCAACCTTCGCCTTCCCCTTTGACACTGCACGATCAAGTTCAAAGTTCTCCATACCCTCATCGATTGAGGGCTCTTTTAAGAAAAGCATGGGCCCTGGTGTTATTTCTCGGGCAGACTCTATACCCTCTGGCAAGGCATCCGGTTTGGTTTCATCAGAATCTGTACTTGAATATATTCGCACAATATTGTACACATATGACCACAAGAAGATGGATCCAATCTGAAATATCAAGAAAAAATGGAAAGAATTTTAAACAATTCAAGACCTATTACACTGCCTTTCTTAATTAGAGCACATAAAAAATTAAATTCAAGTAAGAAACATTGTCATACTGCCAATGAGAGCGTAGCATATGCCAATCCATGCATTTTACAGATACTGGCGTCGCCAAATGGATTGCCTTTTTCTTCACAGGCAGCTGGAATGATTATGAGAGGCATGTTGCCCAGATTCCCTGCTCACATTCAACCGCCCATGTAAACTAGAAATCAGGTACAAAAGGTCGAATGAAATGAAGCTTGTGCCACAGCTTCAATATATTAACAATACATGATATTACTGTCAAGAGGGGCCTAAATAGCTGGGGGAAAAAAACAAATATTGATGTGTAACAGGAATATATAATTAGATTAGAGTGTCTAAAGTGTTTCATCACAGCGTACAGTAACTAGACCAAGGATAGCAAAATTACTAGACTTTCATTTCTACTTAATTCACTTGCAGGAAATGGCACATCAGCCTCTTTTCTAAGGCGGTTGGTCTGCACGGGTTGGATGGCAGGAAAGAAAGAAGGAGAGGAATCAACAGCAGAAATCTTAAAAACTTGTTTCTTTTAGCTGGAAGGATGATGATCAGTTAACAAAGCAGAGGCCTCCTTGACATGGAATTAATATCTGACAAGAAATCTTAAAGAGCAACTAAAAGATGTAAAAACCTATACTTCAAATCACAATCATCAGTAAAAGGGCACATCATCAGAAACTGATTTACTATTGATACCGATGCCAGTGAATTAAATTGCTCAGACCTTCTCTCTTATTTCATGAAGACTTCGGTTAATCAACAAATATTTTGTGAAAATTTATAAATCAGCAAGGAACACTCAAAAGCTGTGCATGTATCTTCCTTCAGCCAGAAATAATGAAACCCACCAGCAGCACAACAGCCCAAGATGAGGCCCCGCAGGTGATTAGGAGCTTTTGTAATTTTTATAAGTAGCCATCCAAGCGCTGAGCCAGCGATAAAGGTGATAAGAATATTGAGTGGCATGAACCACCTACATAACAATTCAACCAAAGTTGATTGTAATAAACTAGCAGAAAAAAAACCACATTGAAAGAAAACAGCTGCAGAAAAGTCGATTAGAGAAATTAACTCACAGCATAACTATGCTTTTCAATGTTATGAATTTCGCCAAGTTGCTACCAACAAGTGCTGGATTCAAGACATAAAACACAAGCTGCACAAGAATTGAAATGGAAAATCCACATATATTCTTAGGGAACTCGGCGCAGGACAACTAGAGCAGCATTGAAAGGAGAAAAGCAATTGATAAATAATTTATCTGCAATTTTTCCCACTTTGTATCGAACACACACACACACACACACACACACACACACACACACAGGTTTTCATTCTTCAAAAGGGTGATGTTATAATAGAAGTTCAAAAAAGAATGGACCATTATACTAAATAATCAGCTGTGTATTTAAAACTAAAAGAAAATCTGTCACCCCCCAAAGAAATTGTCTAGTATACATTGGCAGACATCTAAGTGATCCTTCAGACTAAGTTCTTTTGTTAAATTTATCATCTATTCTAAAATCCATTTGGAAAAATATTGGTGCTTACACTATTCAGATGCTTCCGCGCATCCGTCCCCAAAATATCCATGCGCTCAGTTGCAAGAAATACGCCTACTGCAGTAATCAGGAGCACCTTCACAACTGGCATCAGTGCAACAACGAACAGTTGCCAAAGCCCCATAGAAACTTAAGCAGGTCTCAGATTCAATCCTACACTTTACTGAATAAAAGGTAACAGCACATTAAGCAGGTCTCAGACTATTACAAGTCACTGAAGATGATTCTCGTAATTAACAATTCTGAATTTCTGAAATATAACTAATGATTGCAAGTGGAGTCAAGCGTGTGAGGGTGTCAACTGCTTTAGAACTCACTGACCAGTTTGGAATAGTCTGAGGCCACAAACATCTGCAACCTGTCAGCCAGTTCTTGATTCAGAAACAGGAAAATCGATTGGAAGTTCAGAACACAAGGTATTTATAAAGAAAATATCTTCAAAAACAGGGAATTTAGGCTTATAAAACTAATAAAATATAGCCAAAAGAGCCAAGTTTTTTATGGGAGTGATAAAAAAGGGGTGGCTATCATCATCAGAATAAAACTAAAATAGAGCAGAAAATCACACATATAAAGAACCATACCCTTGCACTCGAAAACGATAAATAAGAGGAGAAGAAAGATTAAAACGCAACAAAGTTTGTACCCCAACAATATAGAAACTGCACAAATATCATTTATGCAAGGCAGGCACGCAAGCAATGAGAGATCAAGCATGCATGCTATGTTCTCCACTAAATTTTGGCAAGCAAGAAACTACTATGTGACAGAAATGCTTTTGAAAATCAATCAGATAGAAAGATGGTAACAGAAAGAATTGATAGAGGAAATGAAAATGACCCGAAAGAGAGAAAAAGAAAGCAAAACAAGACTGATAAAGAAAGAAGTCAGGAGTCTTGAAAAGTTACCAGAAAGTAGAAGAGAGCCTTTCTTTTCTTTCGACTATCAAAACGAGTGAAGGCAGTTTAGAGAAGAAATGCACACTCTGTGAAGTGTTTGACAAAACCAACAGAAACCCCCAGCTGTTTCGCTTCCGCATGGACTAGCTACTGGTGATTGCTTTTGCTGGCAGAGGGCACGAATTTCATATCTGAAAAAAAGGTCTGAAACTATGACACACTATTTTTAGGGTGGTGTATGTTAATGGGAATTCAGGAAGATTTTATGGGAGAAAAAACAACTGTTTTCTTTGCCTTTTTTTCGTTTATTGCAAGTGCCAAATGGACTTTTGGAACACAGACGAGTGTAATCTCTTTCTTTTCCATCCTAATATGAGCTCGATTCAATGATACAACATGTCATTTTCCACCTCTCATTAAGCTTCTTGGATGAAAGCAAATCAAGATTCAATTTTAATGTCTTTGTTGGAGCACCCATGCATGTTCCTTGAGTCAATAAGATGGTTCAAGCTCTACACAAGCTAACTAATGGTAGAAAAAAATAAATAAAAAAATACAATTAAGTGTATTTAGTGCTCCATTAATGCTATTAAAGGAAGTTCCATCAATTAGTGCTCCATTAATACTTAATGGAAGCTACGTCAATTGATTCTTATGTGCACAGTGCTTATAAATAAACAGCATGTAGAGCAAGGAAGGACAAAAAAAAAATATACATATTAGAACACTTGTTTTCTTCATTCACTATTACCATTGCCTGTTTCTAACGTCCTTGCAATATTTTCTACAAATCTTTCCACAAATACACAAATATAACCTGTTGCAATTTTATCTCATTACACACACATTAATAGATGATAACTCTTTATTCACTCTTGCTTTTGCTTTTTCTAGCACTCTGTGACAATTTTACAAACAAATAAACTTGTATATGATATATTTCTCCCCGTGTTTGATTAACTTAGCCCTATACATAAGGGAACTGTTTTCCAGGAGAGCACAGATCAAGTACAAGATCTAAATTATATTTCCAAACCCTTTTGTCCGTCGAGAAAAGCCTAAATCCAATAAAAGTTTTTTCTCATCCTCGTTACTGGTGTTGTCTGTCAAAAACTAGATAAAAAGCTGGCTCATTCTCATTTTTGTTTTCTCACAATACTTTTCATGACTAACAAAACTCTAGGATAGAGAAGCAACTCACTCACCAAGTACATATGCCAAACAACGTTATTTTAGTTATAAAAGAATAATTTCATACTTTTTTATTTTCTCAAAAGGAAATATAGCACCCAACTCCATTATATGTACTAGATGCATAAAGACAACTTCAATTCCATGAAGGAATTAGACAAAACAAAAAACAAAGTGGGCATGATTCTCTAATTTACGAAAGAGTCACTTTTTCTACGAAAAGCATTCCTCAACATGTCCTTACCATCGACGTTACTATCTCTATCAATCATCTCCTGAGTCTTGATCACATTCTCCCCATCATAAAAGACTCAGACGTAGGAACAAGAATGAACACCATTTTCACAAGGTGACATTCCTTGAGCTCTTAATCACACCTCTCATCACCACACATAATGAGCTACTGGTTGTCATCATGAAAAAAAATTTCAGTGCAATATCCACACCTTATGAAAAGTGGTTCAATCACAAAGAACCCTAATAAGTTATATCTCTTTTACCATGATTATATAAATGACAATGACAAATGCCATGACCTAAAAAAGAAGATTGAAAGATTGATTGCTAAAAACTACCTTTAACAATTTATGAAGAAAGAGTTGTAACCTGAATAAACAAGGAACACTCCTTATGATACACTACTTGAGATTAGATAATCTCTATGGATTGTGTCTCAATCTCTTGAACTTTTCAATAAAGCAGTGTTTCTCCAGGTCTTCATAACCGTTTATCTTTAAAAAGATCACAAATCCTTTGACATGTCTCCATGACCACGCATCTCCTATAGTATCTGGAACTTCTCCCTAAAAATGTGTTTTTAAATGCATGTACAGATTAGATTACTTTCCTTTATATTTATCTCATTTTACTATTTTTTGACTAAATTTTCAAGTCAAATAAAGAACAAAAGAATTATGTCAAACAAGTCAAGGAGGACATCAAGAACATTTTTAATATTCATCTCAAACCTGTCAAGAGAAGGTAGCTATGAAGTTTAAACAATTATGATGGTTTTCTTCTTCAATCATGGTTGACCAAGTAAGCTACTTTGGAGAGATCATCGTAACAAAACTAGATGTAAACATGGGAAAAGAGTAGTTAATCCTTGTAAAGGGAATACATATCTATCATGGGGATCAAATATCATATGATTTGAAGATCTAAAACTTCACATTCATTGATTGGAATATAAGCTCTCGATCAGTTTAAAACTATCAAATACAAAGGAAGTTAATTAGAGAAAAGATGTTGTTGAGTTTGTTGAGCCAAAGTAGCTATAAACATGTGATGAGGATAGCTAACTCTTATAAAAAAGGCGTTTATAAGTCCATTAGTGATGGTTTGAGTCTTTGAGGTGGTCGGAGATGTTACATTCATTTGCCTGAAGGTGGTAACCCGATCAACCTTATTGGCTAAAAAACATGACAAACAAAGATTAAACGACATGTCACTCGTTCTTTTTATTAAAGATGAGTGACACGTCGTTTAGAGTAAACCCTAGAAATTAGGGTTTTCTAATTAGGATTTTGCAAACTTCAATTTAGCCCCTGCTGTTTCAATTCTGGCATATGCACCCTTAATTGACTCTGAAACTTCTTGTTTATTCAATTTAACCCCTATCAACCATCAAACTTTCAATTTCTTTCAAATTAACCCATGTTTTGATTGATTTCAGTCCTCAAACTTATGTGTCTTTTAGACTTTGGTTCTTGGTTTTGAGGTTCTTCAATTCGGCCCTTAATTAAACCCTGAACTTATATTTTTTTTGCAATTTCACCCCTGATTTCTTCCAAATAAGCTTGTAAAATTGAATCTAGTCCTCCAAAATTCCAATCTTATCAATTAAGCCTAAATTAAGCTTTCAGACTTAATTTTCCAACAATTAAATCCTTAATAAAAGTAATTTGACCCATTAAAAGTCTAATTAAGCCCTTACACTTAATTAATTCTTTCAATTTATGCCTAAATTAATTTATAGATTTAATTAAATTCTTAATTAAGCTAATTATTAAATCAAATTAGCCCATTAAAAATTCAATTAATTAAGTTTTTAAACTTAATTTTTATGCAACTTCGTTCAAAATTCATCTTGAACTTGTATTGTCTTTAACATTTGGTTTTTTCAAAAGTGTATTTGAATTTTCAAAATTACTATAGATTCAGTTTTTTCACTCTAACTCTCTCCTATGTATGTAGATTATTTTTCAGCTTGTTCTTGTTAACCAAGATGCTTATTCATTTGTATTTTTAGGAATTCAAATTTGAATTATGACCCATGATCAGGTAGAGTATCAATACATATGAATCAGTAGCTGACTGCTTACCAAAGGAAAAGTCCATAATTTCTTTCTGCATTTCATTAATTTGAACTATATATTCAAGTTTCTCAGAAGGCAATTATATATATATCAACTCCTTGCAATAAATTTTTATTTTCTACCTTGGCACTATCTTCACTTCAAAACCTGGTTTCCACTGTACTTTCCTTGTAATTGGGAAGGAAACTAACTGAACTTGGGACTTTTTTCCTTGAAGAAACTTGGAGGCATGCAGGTCAAAACTCCAGAGTGATACTCCACAGCTACAAATCTCCAAATAAGATCATAAAGCATAGATCAGTCCACGGATGTCAACGAAGTTTGGTTCAAAATACTGGTTTATATTTGTTTAATAACTTTCTTTCATCGTATCCTCGAATCAACTCTAGCATGGTTTTAACAAGCAACAATGCCACACTTCACATTCAGACATCTTAAATGTGAAGATATAGTGACAGGAGCAATCAACTCTAGTCCATCGAGGAATGAAAGAGTTGGTGTTGTGATCGCTTTGTTAAAGACTTAGTACATGTACTGTGCATCTGTTCTTCGCCTGTCATGAATCGCTAGAATTTTGAGCTGCATTCATTATATATCTACTCCCTGATAACATTTCAAGACTCCTAACTTCTTCCTTTATCAGCCTGTTCTTCGGATGCAGAGGAGTTAATTAAAAATACCACACAGCATGAAGCATTCAGAGTTCCCTAGCAAAGAATGTAATTTGCGTTTTCAATTTCGATTGATGTGCAGCTTGTGTTTTTTGTCTTGAATCCAGCACTTGTTGGCAAACACCTTGGCAAAATACATAACATTAAGAAGCATAGCTATGCAGTGAGTTTCTCTGACCAAATTTTCTTGGGCAATTTCGTGGTAGTTTATAAAGCACAGTTATGCTGTGAATTTCTCTGCTCAATGCTTGGATGACTATTTTTTTTTTTTAGATTAATGTGGGTATCCGGGTTAGTTTGCGTGCACCTCGACTAATCCCACGGGCCCTGAAGTTAACGATCATGTAGGTCTCTAATGACCTTGAGATTTGTGAAACTCGAACTGATGACCTCTAGAAAACAAATCTAAAATCTAATTAGTTAAATTATACCATTCAGGGTTTGCTTGATAATTGCTTAATAATATTGTCACACGCCCCTTGATTACTTTTGACGTGACAATGAGACCGTTTGGCATTGCGTTTCAACCTGCATTTCGTCAAATTTTGAAATTTTTTTTTTTGCTAAAATTGAGTGGGGTTTGTACTTTTTGGATCGTTTTGATGTGCTGATATCAAAAATAATTTTTAAAAAATGAAAAAACATCATTGGCATGTATTTTGACACGAAAAACTATTTGAAAAGCAACCGCTACCACACTGCCAAATACACTTAATATGGGCAATGAACTTAGCTTAGATTTGATTCAGCATCTGGCAATTACAATTGCTTGCTATCGAAGAAATTATGAGATATGGACACAAAAGCTTACTAGCTAGGCTAAATGCATCTCAGGGACCTTTACAATCCCCAAAACATTATGCAACCAACAAATAAAAAAGGAAAACCTTTTTTAAATAAAACATTGACAAGCATACAAGGAGTGATACTAATAGTTTAACAGCATAATTCCAATCTCATTAATTTGCACTCCCTCCTAATCAGCATTCATAACTTTCTCATAAAAAAGGAAAACCTTTTTCATATAAAAGGAATAGCAAATAAAAAAGAAGAGTAAATTGTATATTAGCCCTTGTATTTGTGAGAAGCTAATAATGTAGTCCCTCTACTTCCCAAGAAAAAATAATGGACTAAGTTATAGTAAATAGGTACATGAAATATGTTCACCTAAGAAAGATTCCAAGGTTGGTCCAGCATTATAACCAGTTCATCCATCTAGTTAAAGAGCTTGGATTTGAGTTGTGACATCATAGCTTTTTTGTCGATTAAATTCTATAAATATTTTAAATTTCAATATAAATATAAATATAAATGAGATAAAATTCTTCTAAATATATCCTATTAATGATTTAGAACAATAAAAAAAAGCTATGAAAAATAAGAATAGAGAGAGAAAAAAATGTCACTTGGTTAGTCAAATAACAAAACAAAAGTTTGAATTTATCTTTTTTTATTTAAGATTAGATCATATATTTGGTAGTATTATTTATAGAATTAAGTTTAATAAATTCAATTGTAGCCCATTTCCTCTAGCTTTGTGATGATGGGAATTGACCAAGGAATGAAACTTGTGGAGAAGTTAGAAAGATCGTGAAATTTAGGTCCTGATATGTTATTGACTTTATATTATGTATACTGATTTGTAGTTATTCCAAACCCGAATAGGAAATAAAGGCAGCTCTACTCTGTCTGATTACTTCCAAAATTTAGTCCTCGTCCTTAAAACTTCGATTCTGCAAATGGGTTTCTATCATCCATTGCTGTTTGATTTTCAAGAAGTAATGTTCTTTGAAGTGACTGAGTGAACTCATATCAATATCATGTGTGTATGCTGAGAAAGTGAAAGCTTTCACCTCCTTATTTCATACAAGCCAAGCCCAAGTGGGTCAGTCTACTTCATTTTTACTCTCCTTCAAGTTTTCATCAATGGGTTTCTTTATTACAGGATATATTTTCTGTTTGTCGTAGTGATGTGTCTTTTCTTTGTTTTCTGTTTAAAGATTGGAACTTTTTTCACCTTGGGTTTGAAAGTTTTCGTCTTTAGTTGGAAGCGAAGTAGCAGTGTTTGATTTCTTGATATTTGTAGCTGTGCTTAGAATTTTTTTTTTATATATAGTGGTTGATATGATAATGGAGCTGGAACCACTGACTATGGGGAATGAAGTTATTGAATTTGACATGATGGGTTTGGGAGACGATACTGTGGATGATATTCAGCATCAGTCTGTTGATGTTGGTGTTGATGAAGTGGAAGAAGAGGAAGGAGGAGATGGAGAAGTTGAAGGAAACCATTTCCTGCTGAATTTTTATGACCCCCAAAGTTCCCACAATTCCATTTCTGGTCAAGTCTATATCCCTCAAGGGGACACTAATCTTGAGCCTTATGAGGGTATGGAATTTGAGTCTGAGGAGGCTGCGAAGGCTTTTTACAATTCGTATGCTCGTCGTGTAGGATTTAGTACTCGTGTCAGTATGTCTCGCAGGTCTAGACGTGATGGTGCTATCATTCAGAGGTCTTTTGTTTGTGCAAAAGAGGGTTTCCGCATTGACAAGGATAAGCCTGCACGTTCTGATGTGCGTGTCAAACGCCCTCGTGCTGAAACCCGTGTTGGTTGTAAGGCCATGTTGGTTGTTAAAATCCAGGATTCTGGTAGATGGGTTGTTTCGGCATTTGTAAGGGAACATAACCACGAGCTTGTTCCACCTGACAAGGTGCATTGTCTCCGCTCTCATCGCCATGTATCCGGCTCTGCCAAATCATTGATTGATACCTTGCAGGGTGCTGGGATTGGTCCCAGTGGTATTATGTCTGCCCTCATCAAAGAATATGGTGGAATCAGTAATGTTGGTTTTACTGAGCGTGACTGTAGGAATTACATGAGGAGCAGTCGACAAAGAACTCTTGGTGGTGACACTCAGCACCTTTTGGACTACCTGCGAAACAAGCAGGCTGAGAATTCTGCGTTTTTCTATGCTGTGCAGGGTGATGAAGATCAGTGTATGAGCAATATCTTCTGGGCTGATGCAAAGGCAAGGGCTAACTACACATACTTTGGTGACACTGTTACCTTTGATACAACTTACCGGTCAAATCGCTATCGATTGCCCTTTGCACCGTTCACTGGAGTTAACCATCACGGGCAGCCTGTTTTGTTCGGTTGTGCTCTCTTGGTCAATGAATCCGAGGCTTCTTTTCTTTGGCTTTTCAAAACATGGCTTATGGCAATGTCTGAACGGCCTCCTGTTTCAATCACTACTGATCATGATAGGGTAATTTGTCTAGCCGTGAACCAGGTTTTTCCGGAAACCCGTCATCGTATCTGCAAGTGGCACATCTTTAAAGAATTCCAGGAGAAGCTGTCCCATGTGCTTTCCGAGCATCCTAATTTTGAAGCAGAGCTCCATAAATGTGTTAACCTCACAGAGTCAGTTGAGGAATTTGAGTCTTGTTGGTTGTCTCTACTTAATAGATATCATCTCAGGGAGCACGAGTGGCTACAAGCAGTTTATACTGATCGACGCCAATGGGTCCCAGCTTACTTGAGAGATACATTCTTTGCAGAAATGTCTATAACACAGCGCAGTGACAGCATCAACTCTTACTTTGATGGATACATCAATGCCTCAACTACCCTACAGTTGTTTGTTAAGCAGTATGAGAAGGCTTTGGAAAGCCGCTATGAGAAAGAAGTCAAAGCTGACTATGATTCGATAAATACTGCCCCAGTTCTGAAGACACCTTCACCTATGGAGAAGCAAGTGGCTGAGCTCTATTCCAGGAAATTGTTTTTAAAATTTCAAGAAGAGTTGGTTGAGACTTTAACTTTCCTGGCAACCAAAGTTGTGGATGATGGGGCAATCACCACTTATAGAGTTGCTAAGTTTGGTGAAAATCATAAAGCTTATACTGTTAGCTTTAATGTTCGTGAGATGAAAGCCTCTTGTAGTTGTCTGATGTTTGAGTTCTCCGGCCTTCTTTGCAGACACATATTGACAGTTTTTAGGGTGACAAATGTTCTTACACTGCCTTCCCATTATGTTTTGAAACGATGGACAAGGAATGCCAAGAGTGGTGTCATATTGGAGGAACACGCCAGTGATTTTCTTGGTAGTTCACGAGAATCTCTTACCTTTCGATACAGCAACCTTCGCCATGAGGCCCTTAAGTACGTTGATAATGGAATCCAAAGTTTAGAAATTTACAATGTTTCAATGGATGCTTTGCAAGAGGCAGCAAATAAAGTGGCTCTTGCAAGAAAGAATGGTGGGAAAGTTGCAATAGCAAATAGAGCTGGCAGAGAAGAGTATCCTCCTCAGGGAAGTCAAGCAAATAATAACAATCAAAATCAGCAACAGGGCTTAGAACAGCCTGCTTCTGGGGTCAGTTTTTCATTCCTTTTCTCTCACACTTCAGTTATTTATTCATTTAATTTTTCCTTTGTCAGTAATATTTGATACTTATTTTTGCCCTTTTCTATAGATTTTTCTGTTAATGCTGCAATATAGGTTCTATTAATGGCAGAAATTGCTCTTTTAATTCCGATTAACTAATGACTTTGTCAGTTGAGATTAATTTGTTGACTTCAATGGGTCTCTTTGTAGTTTGTAGCGGCAACAAGCTGTTTAGATTCATGGTAATCATCATCGTTGTCATACCAACGTCTGATTTTGTTTCCATGAACAGCCTAAGCTCTCACTGCATCTGCTGTATTGGAACATTTGTCTTCTTTTTTTTGTGTGAATAGAATACTTATTTTTAAGCAGAATGTTTCTTAATTTTTCTTTTTCTTTTTCCTACTCCTAATAGTTGATGATGTAGAGGCTTGGTCCTGATAGTTGCATTCTACTTTGTGGGATAGTAGAATAAAATACAGCTGGCTTGTGTTTGTTTTGTTACTTCCGCAGCTGAATGTAATTGAATATTAAATGTATCAATTTGCAGGATGACCAGGACAAGAAAATCCAGAAACTGCATCGCAAACTGGATCGTGCAAGACGAAAATGTGAAGTATATAGAGCAAACTTGCTTTCAGTGCTGAAAGATATTGAGGAGCAGAAATTACAATTGTCTATTAAAGTTCAAAATATTAAGTTGGGAATGAAAGATTAACCCAAATGGCTTTGTTGGTATCAGCTTCTCCTCTCCCCCTCCCCCCTCTCCTTCCCTTCCTTTGGCTTTCTCTAGCTAGATGAGACGCACAAATGAGAATTGTAATTTGTTTCTTATGATAGAAGATGAAATCACCCCTTTTTGGCTTTGAGTTATATCATCCTTCATATTTTTATAGTGTTCTAATCTCAGTTGGTGATGGTTTTCATCCTGCCTCCTGTCGTAATACCACTCAACGGAACAAGTGAGCAAGGGCAATTGCTTTCCCGTCAATTGAGTCTGATGGCTTTAGTCTATGAAACTTTTTATACTGCACCTAGCCTTGGTGAAAATGCTATCGTCTTAAGGTAGTGCCATGGCATCTGTATGGAAACTGGAACTCTTGTGTGAGAGATGCTACCTTTTTAAATTTACTTGAACATAAACTGGCTAAGCAATGTTCGAAAAATGGCCATGGTTCTAGGAACCCCCCTTTAACAGTGATAAGTAATATCTTTATATGATCAACCTTGGCTTACCAGTTTTGGTTTTAAAAATACCAAAATCACCTACAGCATCCTCCGTTGCAGTAACTGCTAGAGGTGACAAATGAAAGAAGCTGGTTAGTTCAAACTGGGCTCGGAAGAAAGACATTCAAGCCTCAACTTACATTGCTAGTCAGGTCTGTACCGACATGATACAGTTGCTTTACAGAAATGTACAAGAACCAGATGTTTTGGTTTCAAAGAGTTATACAAGGTTGATTGTCCGAGAGACCTCCTGAACTTTTGATCAAATCTATATAGACTTTTGACCTTTTAATTTTATTTTTGTCCTCAAATTTTCAGGTTAAGGCAAAATAATCTCACTTGGGCTTTCATCATTTAGGAGGGAATAGTCACACATATGCACATCATGTGCCACCTAACTGAGTTTATAGGACGGAGGTGGAGACGATGTGATGTATTGTGTTGACCTGATAGTTCGATAAATAAAAAACAACGGGAAAATTAAACGAATTAACCCATATATAATGGCATTGAACCTCACATGACATTCAAATTTCTATATAATAATTTTAGCTGTTTTTGTTCTTGGCTGCCTAAGTCCTCACTTGTAACTCCATCACACAAGACCTCATCCCATTATCGTTTCTGCATGATAGTGACTCATGGCCGAAAACAGCACACAATTCATTATCATTTCTGCAGAAAACTGTTTGCATGTGCTTCTGGAACGCAAAACTCTGCTGATACTTGAATAAGTTAAACAGCTGGAACCAAAATTACTTGCAACTGTCGCTTTACAAGTCATCTTTGTGCAGTCTCCCTAAACTAAAAGAAATGTAACTAAGAACATTGGATTCCTTGAATGAATATTTATTGGCTTTTGGAAGTTTAATTTTTGGTGAGTTTGATATCATGCATGATGTTATTTAAAAATACTTTTCAATTAAAAATATATTAGAATGATATTTTTCAGATTTTTTTTATTATCTTCGATATTAACACATTAAAATCATTCAAAAACATTTTAAAAAATATCAATTTAATACTTTTTTTGACGAAAAACTATTTAAAAAACAGTTTAAAATGCAAAAACAAACACTAATATATACAACATATAAACGAGAAAACATAGAAGAAGATAAATAAATGTAAAAAAGATACATTCTGAAACAAGTCTAAGTTGTGTAGTCAAATTATAGAATTTTCAATTCAAGATCAGCAAACCCAACCCGTGCTCTGTGCCTTTTAAAGAGATCTTCCAGTGCGGCAACAAACTGACTGTGCACTTCAGCGAGCTGCAAAATGAATCCATGTATAAGCAACAGTTGGAGATTAATATCACTCAGTCGTTAGTCTATAGATTTAGTGAAAAGAGGAATGCAGGCAGCTTTAAGTCCCACCCTAACTGGATTTCTTTTTGTACCAGTACTAGGGCCTTAAGGTTCTGAGCTTGTTAAATTATAACAGCTTTACAATCTGCTACATTTTGTACAGCGTGTAACTAGTTTGGGAGTGGGAAATGCCGGCATCTTAAATTGCAAGCTATGGATTTTTACAATACAGAGCTTTGAGCTGAGTGTCAACACTTCACATTACATTATATTCTCCAGTAATCAAACGGCATGATGGGACTATGACCATCCTTGGAACCAACTTTCACTTGATGGTATATAAGTTTTTCTTGGCCCCTCTAATGAAATTGGGAATTTGGGGTGGCTTTGCCACTGGCCAGAGCAGGAAGTATTACTAACTAATACTGGAAGAAAAAGGAATCCACAAATGAACAATGTGGTGCTCTTGCAAAAGCAAGAGGGGCGAGGTCTCTCCCTTATTAATCCTTCATTAATCTAAAACATAAAAGGAATTTATTGTACTTCACACTCAAACAAAATGGATATGTTCACCATTTCCAGTCACAACTGATTCATCAGATTGCAGATTTAAGTGGCACCATACCTCTTCCACAGTGGGCTGAAGATTTTGCTTAAGCTCGATAGGTCTACCAACCACGATATGCATCGGGCGTTGGAAGGGCAAGGGAGTCCTGAAAAGCAGCAAACAATTATAAATTGCAAATATGTTTTTGTTTAAATATACAGAGGAAATAATACAACAAACCCACTTCCCCAACAAAAAAAGGAGTCATTTTGTCTTTCCCATTAAACATTAGCAGATTTTTCAGAGAAAGCTGCACCAAGTGGCAGTGGGTATAATCACGGGCCTAAACACTAAACACAAATGGAGTTTCTCTGAACATAGTTAGTATTTCCTCAAATTTTTACTTACCCAAAAATTCCCCCAAAGACAACTGGAGTGAATTTAATTGCCCTAGAAATTTTCAAGAATAACTTTCCGCTGGGTTTCCACCATTTATACACTTTTGACTGCAGCAAGAATAAGAAAATTAACCATGTTATCAATGGAAAATGTGTAATTGTAAAAGGGAGAATTAATCTATAAGATGAAAACAATGAAAACTCAGTTCTTGAAACATTAACCTCAAGCAGTACGCAAGAGGACCAATGTCTTTACAATGGACCAATCCACATAATTCCAGCATTCACTGGCAAAGTGGAGTACATAACAAGAAAATACTATACTTTGCATTTAACCAACAGGTCACAAAATGAAAAAGAAAAGAATCAATACTTGACCAAAGCAGAAAACTGGAACCAAGGGTGCACCGTTTTCCATGGCTATCTTGATAAACCCTCTTCTTGACTTGAGGAAAGCGATCTGAAAGCAAGCAGCACCCAAGATTAACAACCAAGCTATTCTTCAGGGTGAAAAAAAAGTCTCTTTCAGTTTGGTTTGCATATGATGTCTGTCAATTTCAGGTCCCAAACCTCAAGGATTCTACGTAAAAGGGATGTAAAAGTAATAGCTTTCCATCACCATCTAAATAGGAGAAAAGGGTGGGTTAAAGAATAAGAAGTAACAATGATAAACACACACAAACATGTAAGAACTAGATTGTAAAATATATCAACGTCCAACATATGAACCAGCAAGGATCAGGCAGGGTAGGTTGCATAAGTCCTAGATCCAAAACTTTCTAAGCCAGACAGGGGAAAAATCTACTTAGGCGCGAAAGGGAGAGAGAGAGAGAAAGAGCATAAAGAGAAGACCTCATTATCATGCTCCATGTAAAATGTCTCTTGTACTCCACCTGGATTTACAATGCAAGTATAACCAGCTGACAGAAGGGAAGTAAAATTTTTCTTTGTCGCAGATGTAAGACCACACCATGTCCATATATGTCTCAAAAATGGCATGAGGAAAACCTGAATTTTAATTCCCATGTGTTGAGAAAGAGAAGGAAAAGCTCTAAATATTTAAAAACACAGAGAGGGGAAAATGCCTTACAGCGCTACTAGCAAGGACCTTTACTTTTGGGAGAGGCATGAAACCTGTATGATCTGCTAATGCAACGACCCCAATGGGCCAAACTGAATGTGGCTCATAACCAAAGACTGCATGAAGCACGAAAGAAGTCTCCTGTTACTTGCTCAAAAAAGCTAAAAGAAGCTATTAGAAATTTAGCACAGCTAAAAAGTTAAGATCCACAGGAAACTGTAAAATCAACTGCCTCCTGAACAACATCCTCGCAGAAAAACCCAATACCCCAGCCACTTGAATTTCAAAATCAAAAAAGTAATTTAATCTAATAAAAATCCACTCTTCTGATATCACATCTTGAATCCTATTGCCAATTTCTCAAAGATAACACAAGTCCTATTCTGACATCATTTGTTAGAGTTACAACATCCTAGTGCTATTGTCACACGTAATCCTGAAATTGGACCAAGCTGATATCAATAGGAATGAACAAGTGGGGCATCAAACCATTCAATTCTCACTTCTATTAAAAATTGGTTAATCATTAAGCTTTAGACCAGTAACCCCTGTGGATTTATTGTCTCAACGAAGTCCTTTTTCAGATTCACTTTCATTTCAAAAATAGCAACACAAAAGTCAATTGCAAACCATCATTTTCATGTTCTGCAAACGAACACTGATGAAAAAAAATCCCACAAATAAAGTATATACCATAAGCACGATCAGGATGGAAGGCATTTATATCCTCAACATGTAAAGTCACCGGAAAATAGCAGCAAGCATATCTACATATATACCTGCATTTGTTATCAAAAGCAATTAAGATGCAATCTTTATCATACAACAAAAGAAAAAAAAAATCAAAGATTCAATCTTTCTTGAACAACAAAAGCAAAAATTCATTCCTTTTCCCTTTCAAGATAGTAAAAGTACTAACGAAAGAATAAACAAAAGGAGTAAGATAGTTTCATTACCAACAAAGGCGACGGCCCAACTTGTTATCATCATCAATTGGAACGAAAACTAGCAACAAAAGCAATCCGAAAACACTAAAAGCCAGAACAAAAAAGAACCCATGTGTTGGTTTCCATGTTTGAAGAGAATCAAACAAAGAAAAGATCAAAAATTGAGGAAAGAAAAGGGCTGTTGATACTTACAGGAGACATTTGGAGAAAGAGAGAAAAAGGAGAGAAAAAATAACTAAAAGAACAACAAAATGGATTGAACCAAGCCATATTGCTACTGCTATCAAGCTGAGAATTATGTTTGATGAAAATAATTCTCTTGCTTTGAATGTTGTTAGCTCTCCCTGCTCTTGTTCTTCTTGCTTATGATTCTCCATGGTTTTACTGGTGATGATGGCTTAATGCGGGGCGGGTGCCTTCTGCTTCTCGAGCTTTCTATGCTTGATTTCTCCACCAGTTCTTTACCTGGCTTTAAATGTCATTTTCTTTTTTAAAAAAAAATTAAAATTGTTTTGGTGCACAGGTGAAGAATTAATGACTCATAGCAGGTTATAAATATTCCTCCTCAGTTCTTTTCCAGCTTCTCTACTGCTATTTCTTCCATTATTATTATTATTATTATTATTATTATTATTATTATTATTATTCCTTGGTGAAAACTTATGACTCGATAGTTTTTATTTATTTTATAATTTTTATTTGTTATTTTGTTTATGGAAAAAATCACATAGAATTTCAAGATTGTCAAGATTTTTATTTCTTTAATGAAAAACAATTGTCAGAATTTTCTTTTAATTCTGTTCTTTTTCTTTCATAATTAACGATAATCTCAAGGCGACTTTCACGTAGTGAGATCAAGTCCATATTTTTATATCTGATTAGAGACAAATTATGTGCACCAAACCTCGAATTTAATATCTATTTTTAAAATCTAAATTATGTTAAATTTGTTATGTAATTACCTTAAAAACCCTTTTTTTTATTCATATCTATTTATCATAATCACTTTTTATAATAAAAAAACAGTTAATAACATTACTTTTAATTATTAAAATTAAAAGAGATTAATTAACACGTAAGTTAATTTAAAAATATTATTTATTGTCAAAGAAAAATAAAAATGGAAGACAATTATGAAGTTTCCATATTCAATCATGATTTACTTTGACTAATGATTAAGGCAATTATTAAACATATACGTGTTTTATAAAAATTTTAAAATTTGTTTGGTTAAAAATTAATTTTTTTTATGTTTTGAATTGTTTTAATACGTTGATTTTAAAAATAATTTAAAAAAAATATTATTTTGATGCATTTTAATATGAAAAATACTTTAAAAAGCAACCATAATCACACTCTCATACACCCTACAAATAACAAATTATTTATTACACATATCAATAAAACTTGAAGGATAAAAAATAAGAATTAAAAATAAAAAATATATTAATAAAATGGGAGATGTAGATACCGATAGGTAGGAAGATCTAGAGAGTTTGATGGAATCTAGAACTCGGTTGCTTAGCTAAATTTAAGAATTTTTTTATTTTTTATTTAATTTAAAAGAATTTATTCCTAAGGGTGGATGTCTTTTTCGTTGAGAGTTTGGAATTAAAGCCTCAGTTTCTCCACCACAAAGCACATGCATGCTCCACGTGCATTTCTGAGGTGACACTGCTGGACGGGTGGTGGATCTAGAGCCTCGTTAATTCAGACCGATTTAATTAAAACCCGGTCATTAATTCTTTAACTTTTTATTTTAATTTTTTTATTAAAATAATATTATTTTAATTATTTAAAAAGAATTCTAATTCATGAGCCTTGCTCGATGACAATTCCGTATCAAATTTTAAAACTACGGTCTGTTTTTTCGACATTGCGTCTCCGCTTACCCAAGAAGATACACGTGCCAGAATATGGTTCATCAGCAAAAGTCTAAAAAAGACATCAGTCTGTTTTATGTCTTGTTAGAAGTACAAGTAGGATTCTTTAGCCGCCGTTTATTTATTTTTTTAAATTATATTTTAAAGTTATTTTAATATATTAATATTAAAAATAATTTTTAAAAAATATATTCTCAGATAAAAAATATTTTAAAAACAAAATTACTAATCCCAGTATCAATTAGATTCTCAATAGCAATAATTACAGTGACATGCGATTATTTTTACCTTTCGTTTTCACTAAAAAAAATGCTAAAAATATTCATTTTTTAATTATAAAATAAATATTTATAGTGATGTAATTATAAAATCTAATTTGATTCATGATCTTGAGTAAATCAACTTAAATTAACCTAAATAAATTCAAAAACACTTCGGAAAAAACATCAAACTTAGCCATAGATAAATTTTTCATGTCGATGAGGTTTGATTACATGAGCTCTTATCTAATTTTCTTTTTTATAATTAACTTGACTGAAAAATTTATGTTTTTGGTTTTCACTGAAACCTTGACTAAATATTTATAGCCTTTCGTTTTAAAGTTTATGTGGGAAGGAAAATTTCAAAAAAAATAAAAACTACAAAATTTTATGATATTCAATAATTACAAGGTATACTTGTAGCATAGAAGAGAAATAAACATAAAAAAAAAACTTATACCGGGTTCTATTAAAAAAATATAATAATTCAACCATGATGGGTGTAACTCAACTAGTCAGACTCTAGATTTGCTCTCTAAAGATCACCAGTTTGAGTTTCGCAAACCTCAGAACTACTAGACACTTTCAATGTCGTTAACTTTAGAGCCCGTGGTATTAGTCGAGGTACACGCAAGCTGACCTGAATACCCATATTAATATATATATAAAATTCTCTCTATTATTAAAGAATTACTAGCAAAGTCTTGTGAACGTGGGTATTTTAGCATGTACGTACCATTTATTTAATTATCCATTAATGCTAAATAAAGATTGTTTTTCGTTTTGAAAAGGCACCAAATAAGGTTACGAAAAGGAAAGGATAATCCATGAGTGATGGAACAACTTTAAAAAGGAAAATTGGCAAATCTTCTTAACGTATCGCTTTATTCTTTCATTTTTTATTTAATCATTAAGTTTTTAGTTTGATTATGATGTTTTTGGGCGTTTCTCTTTATATTTCACTTATCAAAAACATACTTGCACCACATATTTATTAATTTTCTGGTTTTTAATTATATTTATTAGCTTCATCGGTAATAAATTGAACAATAATAACAATAATTATCATAATAATAATAATAATAATAATAATAATAAACACTAATTATCATAACAAATACTTTAAAAAACATTGTGCACTAATTAATTGAACGATTTATCTTTTCTCTTGAATTAGTGTTATTTACCGCTTAACTCTGATATCAAACTATCTAGTAGGTGATCTAATGATAAAAGTTTAGAATTAAAGGATTTGTCTTTCCTGTGATTTCAAGTTCGAGCCCTGTGATTGCTAATATGATAGCTACTGAAAACTTATATAATCGTTAACTTTAGAATCCGTGGGATAATTGAGGTGCATGCAAGCTGGTCCAGATACACACGTTAATAATAAAAATAAAATAAAAACAATAGCATAATTGCTTGATGCAGTGTTAAGTGATCTTTACTAGTTAGCGATAATTATTAAAAAATGAAACACAATTAATTAATTGTTTTAATAATTAATAATTGATGAGGTTTATGGAGAATTTCAAGAAGATTAAGTTATCCCTAAAGTTAATAAATGGATTGAAAGTTTGAGAGTGATAAACTCGAACGGCAGAAACACCTATAAAACAAGTTTTTTAACATGTTTAGAAAAATATTTAAAAATTTTAGCATTCACAATTCATAAAAGTATTAGTTAATTTTAATTAGATTCATGCTATTTAAGGGAATTATCTTTCATATTGTATTTTATGAAAATTTAAAATTTTTTATTAAATTTTGTTTATATTTTCAGATCATTTTAAAATATTAATGTTAAAAATAAAATAAAATATTATTCTAATTTATTTCTAGAATTTGTTATTTTTAAAAAACAACCACCCAATTATCTATGATTAATAAAGGTTGGCAAGACAACAAGAGATGTTGGGCGTTGCAGCTGTCTCCGAATCCCTGATTTCAAGGAACAGAGACAGCTTGCTGAATTTGTTAATTATGAAAGTAGCATTGACCCCAGAGTTTTGGGTGATCCACGTTACGTTTTTGAAGTTTGAAGCTCCTGGCATGGCTTCCATTTATGGCCCATCATCACCATGACATTGGATTCAGACAGGTGTACCATAAAACAAACAAGACAAGCAATCCATGTATGACACCCCCATGCATGTATGGGGTCCTAAGCTAAGTTGCAGATGTCACAGATAATTGTGTTTGCGTTATAATGCTGTGCAAATGATTTGTAAAATGAGGTGTGGATTGGAAAATCATGTTAATGTGATCTAGTTAGGCTAATTAATCTAGTGACTCAAAGTTTCATCCAAATTGAGTTTTATTTTAAATTATTTTTTATTAAACTTATTTAAGTTTGAGTGATTTAATAAGTTGATTTTTGATTTGATTGATTCAGATAAATTGAATTTATATAAAGAATAATTTATTAAAAAAATCAAATTAATAATATTTTAGATAAAAATAATAAATTTGAGTTGATCTAATATCTCATGGATTGATTCGACAACTTAATAATCTAAGTTTAAAATCATGTTAGACTCTGAACTGAATTTAATAATTATGGGCAATATATTAAAACCTAGTAAAATCATTCAAAAGAAATATTAATTGAATAATTTTTTCAGTTTATATATATATTTTAATAAACATTTTCAAACACAATATTAACCACGTTAGATCTATCATCATGTCCCTCGCTCAAAGTCTTTTGAGTCTTGTGGAATATCAATTATGGATACAAACCAGATAGCATGTCACACACACACATATAATTTTGATTATTATAATATATGATCAACCATTGAGATAGTGTAGAATGACTCCATTGAGATTCAACAATTGCCTTCCTTGCAATTTTCATCAATTTCTTCTTATTCTCCATAGTTGGACTGGTTGAATATCAATATAACAAGAACACCATTCACTTCAATCATGCTTGGGTCATTTTCAAGAACTTCTGTCGTACAGAAATTTTTTTCTGTATGTATTTTTTTCTTCCTGCATAATAATTTTGGTAGATAAGACAAAGCTATTGCAGGATTGGTTACTTAGAATTGATTTGCGCTTTCTTCTTAGCCACATAAAGACAGGATTGCTTTGTTCAGAAGCACACAATCTTATGCTTAGTAAATTGGGAAACTTATTAACATTTTGAGACTAACAGGATCAATGATTAGACATAGAAAGGTTGTGGAAAATTAGACAAGAAGAGCAAGAGCTTCGTGAAAGCTGCAGGATGTGGAACTTGCAAGTGAAAACTAGTTTGCCCAAGTTGCGGGGGATAGCGAACATTAGCATCCCATTGCAAGCCATCCAAGCCATGCCCTGCGCTTCTTTTTGCGCCTTTTATCTTTTTGGGAAGCCTTTGAAATTCTTACACATGCTTCTGCAGTGCAAGTGATTCCCTGCAGAATTTCCAAAGTATGTTCATGCTACTAGAAAATACGTCAAGA
Organism: Populus x sibirica; assembly: GCA_019202695.1. NCBI lineage: Eukaryota > Viridiplantae > Streptophyta > Magnoliopsida > Malpighiales > Salicaceae > Populus > Populus x sibirica. The sequence continues at coordinate 2,814,576 of JAGMVL010001426.1, forward strand.
ATATTAGATAGGTCATCTAGCATACTATTCCAATAAAGGAACTCTTAACATACTTGATCTGTAAGAGAATCTTGCTTCTCTTGGTGGGTGGTGATCATGTGCTCATCCTCCTTAGTGGTTATGGTTGAAGCCTCATCACGGCCCATTTTTTCAGGTCCTTGAAAGGTGGAAGAGCTTGACCTCGATGTGTTCTCTGCATCCATCTCTAGGCTTAACTGATGAATTGAAGATAAGAGAAGATTAAGCTGGTAATAAGAGTTCAATAACCACAAAGATTTTACAGCGACATTTTGGGGACTTGAAATTTGAAGGGTTAGCGAATCTTCAAAGAAAGGGCTCTTGGAAATTCCCACATAAAATCCAACTATCAGCATTGCAGATCAATACAGATATCTGAGAAAAAAAATTCAGGATATATAAAATGATGTTTAGAAACCTGTAATACTCGGTTTTCGAGCATTTCTAGTCTATCCATCAGGGTGCCTTTGTGTTGAACTTCCTCAAGTGCAGATGATAAATTCTTGCACTGATCTTCTGCTTCCACTGTCCTGACTACAGACTTGGCTGTGTGCCTTCCTGACAAGGAATGCTTCTCTTCCAGAAACTGCAGCTGCATATATTCATCAAGAGAAGTAAAATGTCCAAATCCAAACATTAATCAAAATGAAGCAATGAATTAGAGGTCCTAAGCATATATTAGTACAATTGAAATGCATTACCAAACGATCAAGGCGATCCAATCTTGGTAGAACAGGCAAAGGAGAAGAGAATTCCTGCTTTTCTCCCTGCCCCATGATTGTCAAACTATGATCAGATCCTTTTCAAGTTTGCAGTCCAGACTGTTCCTTTTGCAACCTTTCAAACTATCATATAGATATGGTGCATCTATGGTGGCTGGAAGAAAATGCTACCTTTCAGACTATAGCATTTATACAAGTAGTTTGTTTTTTTGGAGGGGCTTTAAATGATGACCACCTTGTCATGCCCTATTGTCCTTATTCAGGCAATCATCCACACCAGATATTTTATTTTTATCCCATCATGCATGCCTGTCTAGTCTATCTTCACTTCTTTTATTTCCCAAAATCTTTATCATCTTGGATATGGAGGCTTCTGTTAACAAACTTGTCAAAGGTATGGCTCATTGACTTGAGATGAGGCCCAGAAGCCCCAATCAAGAACGGTGCCATTAAGTGTATTGATTTGCCTCAACCACTCCTGATAAAAGTAATGCACTTCTGCAAATTTGCAATCATCCAAGTCGTGCAAGTCTCAATCTATGAACTGATTAGCTTGATCATGCTCCACACTCATAGCACAAGTATATTGGTACTTCTAGGCCATTTTGCTCTTTATCGAGACATCGATTACTCCACGTACGAGTGGCTTGTAATCTACTTCATTAAGCTCTGCAAATCAATCAGACGGTCCATTTAGCTGTAAGTGTCGATGGCAGAACAACTGTCAAACTTTGTCCCATTTTTTGTATAGTGGAACCCAACTAGGAATGCTTTTTTGGAATCATCCAAGAGAAAACAATGGCAAAAGACAAGCAATTCGAGCATAAAAAAGCTGTCTGAAATATAAAATGTCAAACAAGTTGACTGCTTTTGCACATTTCCCATGCTCATGTCACATTCTAGTTAACTACTAGATGTTCATTTACATATTGGATGATGCCTAAACATTGGTTAGAACAAATTTGACATTTTTTGATGGGTTGATGAAGTTCCCTTGCTTCTTGTTCTAAACATCGGTTAGAACAAGTTTTGTTGTTTTTCTCTTTATTTTTTAATTTTCTTGTTTGTTTAATATTTTTATTGCCTTTTAATTTCCTACCTAGGTTATTTATTTATTTATTTAAGGAGTTGTAAACCTCTTATAAAAAAAAACTATTTTAAAAAAAATTCAATAATAAAATTTCAAATTAGAATTTTTGTGTTGTGATCTATTCAATAAAATTATGTATTGCTTGTAGTTGTTGTTTTTTATTTTTTTATGAGTCAAATATTCATCTCCTGACATTTATGCATTAGTATACCAGTATCTTCAAACAATATTAGCATCTAGTATTAAGCAAGCAAGATTCAGCAAGAAACAACAGCTTTGGCTTTATATGAAAAACCAAACCCCCCCTTATGCAGCTTCTCTTTCGGTAATGATGGAAATAATCTAAGTCATCAACTATGATCCTTATCGAAAGGCTTGAGCAACCCAAAAGTAACTGCCATGGCAATCCAACCTCCAAGTAGAATTCTTGCTGCCGATATCCTCATTGGTGAACCACCAAGATAAGCTCCGAAGCCTCCAAAAGAAGCCAGACCTATTGATGCAACCACAGCAATCACCACAATCCTAACAACATTTTGGGCCACAAGCACGGCAGACAGCATAGGCACACATGATCCTATCAAAAATGATACACCCGACGCAACGGCAGCCTTGTAGGGGTTTGTTAGCACCTCCTCTCCGTCATCCTCCCGCAATATTTCAGGACTTCTCTTTCCATCTTCTTGGATTACCTTCATTACAGGAGACCTTCCGGGAGACATACCTGGGGGCAACTTTGACTCGAGGATCATACTTCGTGACATTCTCTGTGTTGGCTCAGAGATGACCTTGGAGCCATCCAGCTTTGCTTCTCCTTTCATCCTTGCTGTAGTTGGGGTGCCATCGAGTCCGATTCCAGGAGCATCTTTCCCGTAATTTTTCGAACTGAAGTGGCTAACAGTTTCCTTTTCGATATCTTTTTGGGTTGAGACAGAAACAAACTCCCCAACAGCCATGCTACAAGCACCTGCAACAGCTCCAGCCAGTCCAGATAAGACCATGGACCGTCTATCTTCCTTCGCTGCACCTACGCCAAGCATTAGTGACGTGGTAGAAAGCAGACCATCATTAACTCCTAGAATAGCTGCTCGGAGCCATTGAGCTCGTCGCAATCTCTGGACCTTTCGAGTATCTTCATCAGCTACTGAAATCGTATGTTCAGCACAAGTTCCTGATATTTGATGTGAAGCCATGTGGAAGAGAGAAGGGCTTTTAGCTTAATTAGGGACGGAAGTTTGGAAGGAGTGTGGCTACCTAGGTTGAGACATTCAACAGGCACGTGGAGTAGATAAATACATGCAGGTATGAAAGTGGAGGAACTGAGAATTTCACACCGGCAAAATTGGATTTCTTTATAAAAAAGACAAGACAATACTTAGGTGGTACCGTGAAAGATTACTTATGGGGCCAACACAAACGTTGAAGTCTACGACATTTTCATCTTTTATGCATTGGATCAGAAGGGCATCATTTTATATTTAAGCACTTTTCAGCAATGTGAAAGGTGACTGGCAAGGCAACTCTTTTATATTGAAGAACTTGATACTCAGCAATTTAGCTCCATCCCAAGCATGCATGTCATGTTCAAGCATCAGATGCCATTTCACAAGGAGTTGCTCAAAAGCACCAGTCACGGTAATTGGCTTCCCATAAAAATCATATTGAGCCTTCCTTGTATGGTTGAAGCAACACAAGAAACATCTCTGTCATGCTCCAGACAATTCAACAGTTTCCAAAATAATCTGCAAGGGCAGCTTTCATCTGATATTTACTTAAAGGGAAAATTATGGAAGATTCAATCATTCAATATATGAAGGTAGTGTGATAGGTCATGACCTCAAACCTTCCACTTATGCATCAGTATATCCTGTCAGGATATTTCTATACCAAACAAAAATCATAAAATGTTTTGAGTACAAGGTCTATGGTATACTTGTTACCTCAGCTAGCTTGAATATTCACAAGTCTGTACATAACTATAAACTAAAAATTTCACAGATGGAGTATCACAATGTAAAATTAGGATATTTATCTTATAGAAGCAAAATTGAATTGAAAGGCCAAGAGTTAAGATAAATGAAAGAGGTACTCGTGTTTCATAGAAGATTAACACTATATTTAACTCATTGCTGCAAGTGTGACTTTAGAGATAGCCATCCCTCTTGTCTTGCTCATCAGCTTCCTTGTTAGCAGCTTGAACAGACTTGAACCACAAAAATGCCTGTAGACAAAGGTCATGTTAAGCTAAACAGTGGGACTAGACAACTTCATCACCCACATGAGATATTAGTAATTCATAATAAATTTCAAAAAGTTCAGGATCCACAGAATTTGAATGATCAAATTCTTTAATCTTGATTGACATGCATTTCAGCTTAACACTGAGAAAGAGATGACCACTTACAGAAGTAGGAATGCCCGTAAATGCAAAGAATCCTAGCAATGGAGCGTACAGAATGCTGTCTGGGTTCACAATCCCGAAAACCGGGCTCTGATTCACATACTCAAAAATGGAACCAATCTGGACACATTGGATTTTAATCAATAAAACTATCTACTTTATTAGTATATAAAGCCATAGAGGAGAAACAAAAAAAGTACAGGAAGTCAAGAACTCACAGCAGCAATTGCAGTAATTGCCGAGGCAAGTAAATAAACAAAAAAGGGAACTTCAAAGTTCTGCTTTGATGAGTTCTCTTTGCCTTCACCTTTAGCCCATGGTGGGGGTTCATCAGAATCTGGTTTAGCCCAAGTCGGGATAGTTTCTTCAGATTTACTAGACTTTGCAGACCCTTCAGTTGCAGCACACACAAAAAACTTCTTTTGCTTTTGATAATCATTATAACACCCTCTACTTCTCACTATTGATTGATTCAAATCCAGTACCTTCTGTCTTACAAAAAAATTGGAATATGAACCATGCCTTATCAAGTCTGAACTGCACCAACACAACAAGGTCGCAGAAGCCATAGTCTCCTTCTCTTCCCCCTTTCAAATTCCTCACTCTTCTTTCAATTCTTTACTATATAGACCTAAAAGTATTGACAACATTGTAAAATCTTTATGCTAAGTTGCTAACTACAGTATCCAACTAGAACAATCTTGGTTTTCAGTACCAAAGACCCTGGTTCTTTCACTTTCTTGGCACCATCACTTCATGAATGATAAGTTAAGATCCGAAAGGAAAGTTCCATGAAAAAAAAAAGAGAGCAGAAGCTCAGCTAAACTTTGACATGCAACTGATTCATGTCAACTGCTTTAAAGCCAATTTTCTAGAATATTTGAGCATTTCTTCATTAGTAGCCATAGTAGATACAGCTAAGGATGATGATAACTGATGCAGACAACTCTAAATAGATTGAGAAAACGAGAAGGAATACCTGTTGAGTTATGGATTAGAACACAAGGTTGAGGAGAGTGAAGCGAAGCCGAGGATAAGCAGGGGTGCCGGTGCTTTTTAGCTTAGCCACACGCAACTCAAATGGTTTCTTCATTTCTTCAGCTCTTGTTTTTTTTCTTCTTGGGTTCTGAGGAAGGTTTATTGAGCCTGGACATGTTGATGGGCTGGGCTTTGATATTCAGTTTTGTAACATATTTTTCAAACTGAAATCCGAAATTTCAGGTCTCGTTCTTGGCGACACCGATACATGCACGATGTATCCGCTAGGGGTTTCGCATAGGGTGGTCCTGGTACCGGAGAGCGGAGACCCCACACTAGCACCGCATTCTATATATCCGAAAACACGAGCGGTCAAGAGAGAACCAATCTGGCGAGAGTTTACTTGACTTTAGGGTGTTTTTATTTCTGTTTTTATTTTTGTATTTATTATGAATTACAATTCTTTACATTAAAAAAACAAAAAAAATAAAATTAACTGTTATATTTTTTTGTTTTTAGCGGTGGACTTCACCACTAAAAACAAACATAACAGCAAAAATAACCATACATGGTTTACGATAATGTGTAGATGGATTAATTGAGTAATTTTTTAATTCCAAGATAAAAATAAATATGAAATATTTTCACGACAAATCAATATTTTCATAGGAAATTTCTTTAAAATAAAAATTATAAACTAAAAGTAGAAGTGATTATTTTCGGTTCGGTTTGGTTTTTATAAAAGAAAAATAATCAAATCAAAATGTTTTTTTTAAAAAAAAACCAAAACCGGTTCAAAAGCAAAACTCTTACCTCCATTATTATTTTAGATTCGGATGAGAAAATTAAAAATTAAAATCTATTTTCATAACCACATGAGTATTAAGTATAGATTATTTATATAAAACTCGGAAAGAGGAAAAAACTAGAGATTGAAAACATGTTGACAATCAAGTCAAAGAAAGGTGTCAGCATTGAATAATCCTAGCGTTCAAGTTAATTAGCAAGTCATTTTCTACGATTCTTGTTGGAGTGATGCCTTGTCTCGTCTTTTATAAGCAATCCAACTCCATCTTTTTATCTTCAAATTTGAGGTGGAATGACAAGAAGAAAATTGCCAATCTATAGAGAAAATCCAGCAAATTGCTTTAAGCGGGGTTCAGAAGTATAATTGAAGCGTTTTTTCTTGAAAATGAATCAAAATAATTTTTATTTTATTTTAAAAAAATTATTTTTAATATTAGTGGATCAAAATAATATGAAAATACTAAAAGAATTAATTTTAAATTTTTATTTTCAAAAATACTTTTATGCGTTTCATTTTCATTTGATTGATTGTCCGCTTATGTTTCTTGCAAACACTTGCACGTAGTCGGTGAGATCACTAATGGTATCGAAGCCTCCCGTGCCTTGATATCCACTGATAGTTGAGAGATTGGTTGCCTTCTAAAACATCATTAACTTGGGATATAAGGTAGGCAATGATTCATTACAAGTTTTGTTTCATCAAATTGAGAAAATCTTTTGCAAGTTATCACCATTACATCATCATTGTCATGAATAAAATTCCCAATGGAGATAGAAGAGTTTTGTGTCCAGTTAACATTTAAGTTATTAAACTCGGTTTATGGGTTGAGTGTATTAATACAAGTCCGTCAAAGCAGTTTTGCTATATTTTTTTAAGGAAAAAACTAGGTTTTGACGAGTTCGTTTAGGTTATAAATTGACTCGTTAGATCAACTTCAAGTTAATTTTATTAAAACTTGTTTTGATTTTAGATTAGAGAATGTTTGCGCACCTTACAGAAAACATGAAATACATGTTTTTTTAGGAGCGATGCACCTCTAAAACAAATACTCGGGTCTTAAATTGATGGTTTTATAACCATGATGAACACCACACAACAAGTATGAATCTAAAAAGATATAAATTGATTTGCATGTATTTCTTCCGGTAAAACATAAAAAGAAAGAAGAAACAATCATGAGAACAATCCTTGCCTCACCATGACAAGACAACAAAACACCATCGATCCCACACTTTACAGAGATTCTGCAAATAGTTTGAAAACCCCATTACTGCTTTGCACCGAACAGAATGATGAACGATTCTGCTGCAGTCAACTAAGACACTTGATGCGCTGCCAATTAACAACACTATAAATCCATTCCTCGTTTCGATTCAACCTTTTCTATCGGCAAACATGGTATTGAGAATAGAGAGAAGCAATAAGTAAAACTTTGATCATCATTTCTACAAAGATTCTGCAACATAATTATATGGGTCTTGCTATATATTAATGAGTGATTTGTACTAAAGGTATGTACTAGAGCGTGCCATGAAAGTGCTAGCCGTTATTTACTGCATCTGTGAATCATGTAATTGTTTAATGACGATGCAGGTTGTAACCTGTCAATTGATGCTCCCGGCCTACTTTTTCCTTTTTAAATCCTAAGAAAAAATAATTCTTAGCCATCAGAAACAGTTGCCTCCCTCTCACAAATTTCACAAGCTAGGCTCTTTCTCAGAGGGAAAACAATCAATTCCAGTTTCTACCATGTAGTTCTTGAGGAATATTCTAAACCCAAGTAAACGCATACTCTTCTCTTGGAAATTCTTGCAAGTTGCTAGTTAATTTGTCATATACCATGTTTGCACATGGTGATGATCTTGAAGGTTGGGTTGGCACTTTGTCTTTCTCAGGGCAGAAAATGACGCTTCTTTTCCTCGAGGGAAACTAAAATACAAAAACCAAACACATAATTTATTAACCCACCAAGAAGTAACCTGCAAGTCACCAAGAACTAACCTGCAAGTCACCAAGAACAAGATTGTTCCGACCCCTTTTTGAATCCACATGTAGAGTTCTTCTACCTTTGACTATTAGTTTTGTCTGGGGAAAAAAAAGAACAGTGCAGGGAATTTGGAGCTTTGTCTTGCTCAGTCTTTCATGGGGTAAATAATATTCTCTGTGTAATCATATCTTGAGCTTCCATGAGCAGATATTGATGGTTTTCCCGTGATAAATCTCTTAGAATATTGCCATGTTCTTAACCACCAAATTAATTAATTTCGTTCCTTGTGTTTGCCATTAGTGCCGTTTGTTTGCTGGTGAGCTGCAAATATAGAATGAGAGTTCGTATAATGTGTGAATCATTAATACCATTTTACCTCTCAGGTTAATTTAATTACTTTAAATCTACCTGATTAATTTAGTCAAAACTCAATTTAATTTTAAAATAAATCAAAAAAATATAATTTAAAAATAATAATAATAAAATATTAAAATAATATCAACTGAAATTTAAACTAAATCATTGGTGAGATCAAATTGAATAGCATTATTGTCAAATTAATGACAGGAGTGAGACAAAATGAATGTAAGTGGGGGTAATGGGAGATATTAAAAAATATAACAGTCACAGTCAAATAAAATAACCTTTAGCAAGTAAAAAGGGCAGTGGCCTATCCGCAGCTGCATTAAACATGATTTAAAGTGTTTTTTAAATTATTTTTTTATTTAAAAATATATTAAAATAATTTTTTATATTAAAATTATATATAAAAAAAACAGTATAAAAATACAGAAATTTATGTTTTTCATGCCAAATTTATTTATAAAAAGCCTTTAAAAAAAAATTCAAACACATTTTTCTTTCCAAAGAGCCCTAAGGCTACTGGAGCCTAAATGGCAGCTAACCTTTGCTTCTCAGAATTAACAAAAGTGAAAACAAAGGACATTTATTTGTCACCTTACCTCAACGGTCTGAATTAAAAGCTAAGCTAAGCTACGCTTTTTGGTTGGCCGGGAGAGAGTGTCGCTGTTTTGTTTGCCCCTAAAGCTAAGCTCTCTCTCTCTCTCACACGTGTATATGTACGGGTATGCAAAATTTCTCAGATTTGATATTCAAGCCCAAAAAAATAATCTTATGAATTCTTTAACTATAGATAAGAAAAACAATTGATGCAGATATTTTTAAATATTTTATTTTTCCTAGTTTTTTTATGGTTTTTATTACTTTTTTTTTATTTTCATGTTCCAAAAAATAATTTCATGAATGTTTAATTATAGATAAAAAAAATATTTATGTAGGAGGTTTTTAAGGAAAATTATTTTTTTCTTAATTATTTTATTTTTTTCCTTTTAGTTTAGAAAATTAAATAATATACTTAATAATTTTATTTTTCCTAGTTTGTTTATGGCTTTTCCTTTATTTTTAGGTTTTCTAGTTTATAATATCAATGTATAAAATCGGTCTGAAAATAATATGATCATTACATGAAAAAAAAATGAAAACAATACCCTTAAAATTGGTTAGTTCCAATGAATGGATCCAAATAAAATATTTTTGGAGAGGTAAAATTTATAAATCAAAGTAGTCGGTACAAAATATATCTTGGAGTTACAAATGGTTTAGACAACTAATCTAAGATAATTAATTGAATGGTCTGATTATTTAACCAAAACTTTTAATTGGGGCAAATATATTTTCCTCTTGGCACAATTTTTTTTTTATATATATAAAATGTGAAAATGAAATGTTTATATTTTGAGCATCCATTTAATTTTAATATCTATATAGACTATAAAGAAACATAAATACTATACTTATAAAACTCAACTCGGGTTATAAATTAGATGAGTTAATATGAGTTGATATAAATCAATTTAAATTAATATTATTTTAATTAAAAAAAATTAAAATGAAAATAACATAGTTTTGACTTTTTTTCCATTCAAGTTGACTTGTCTAACTTATATTTATAGCATTGATAAATATTATTATAATTTCTATTGTCATGGATCACTAGTGATATCTTCGAGACCTTCCCCTTATGTTAAAAGTAAATTCATCTTTTCGATTTGGTTGAATTTAGAAGATTCATATGCGAAATAGAGAATTGATGAGAAGTTCATATATATATATATATATATATATATATATATATATATATATATATATATATATATATATGCGCTAAGTATTTTTATCATGCATTTATGGACAAATTTGTTTTCATCTTTCCTCTCACATCCTCATTGTCCCCATTCACAAAATGGGTCACCAATGTTGGTCTACACTCTACACTGTACTCGATATTTTCACGTTATATCGGTGTTTGTGTCTTCAAAGCTTTTTTTTTTTTTGTCTCACGCATATATAAAGATGGTGGACTACATTGCATTCTTGTGAAGTGTGAACATTCTCTCCCTTGCCCACTTTCTGTTTTTTCTTTTTCGTTAATTATTATTCGTCTTTCTCCCTCCTTGTTTGCTGGCTCTTATATATACACCCCACCAACTATTCCTTGTTTCAAGAACTAGTCGTGGTGTATAGCATATACTTGCTGTGTTGATGGCTTCTATGAGATGGTGTTGCATTTTCTGTCTGTTTCTTGCTGTTTTTGGAGCACAAGTTGGTATTTGTTTTTCTTCTAAGGTTTGTGCTGATTCTTGATATGATATGTGTTTTCTCTCGCTGGTTTCTAAGTGGGTTTTATTTGATGTTTTGTTTTGTTTTGTTTTGTTTCTTGAATTTGTAGGTTTATGTGGTTTATATGGGAAGCAAAAGTGGGGATGACCCAGATGATGTTTTGAGCCAAAATCATCTTATGCTTGCTTCTGTTCATGGAGGAAGGTAAAACCTTTGTGCCATTTTTATTACTTTCATGTCATTTGTTGCTTTGCCTCTCTCTCTCTCTCTCTCTTTTTAATCTACTGGTTTAATGTGGTTTTCTGTTGACAGTATCGAGCAAGCACAGGCCTCTCACGTTTATAGTTATAGACATGGCTTCAGAGGTTTTGCTGCTAAGTTGACTGATGAGCAAGCTTCTCAGATTGCTCGTAAGTTCGTAACTTTTCTGCAATTTATTGCTTTGTTTTGGAATGAAAATGAGATTTACAACAACATTTTGGTTTTTCTGGACAGAGATGCCTGGAGTAGTCTCTGTGTTTCCCAATTTGAAAAGGAAGTTGCACACCACTCGTTCATGGGATTTCATGGGGCTACTGGGTGAAGAGACCATGGAGATACCAGGGCATTCAACCAAGAACCAAGTCAATGTTATCATTGGTTTTATCGATACTGGTGAATGAACTGTTTGCCTTTAAAAATTAAAACTAGTTTCCCTGTGTACTAATTCTTGATTGAATAACCCATGAGCCCGTGTGTTTTGATTAAATGCTGCTGCATGTACAGACACATTTTCTTGACATACCTTCTTTTTGCTGAATGATGTCCTTGATATTAGAGATTCATTCTGAAATTCCATCTTTGCTTGTTTATGGCTCAAGGAATTCTTGAACTCCTCCATTTCAGCGTTGTGTTTGACTCTAGATTTAGATAACATTTATAAATTAGTGCACCGTCTGTAACTGTTCATGCTTTGATCATTTGTGTGGCATTGAGTTGGTTGCATATAATTTTTTTAAAAAAAATTGGATTGATTCTTATGATCAGGAATTTGGCCTGAATCTCCAAGTTTTAGTGATGCTAATATGCCTCCGGTGCCAGCCATATGGAGGGGGAGTGCGAACCGGGAGAAGCATTCAATGCTTCATCTTGCAACAGGTTCATTCATGCTAAATAATTTATTCAATGATTGATTCCGTGGACATTAATTTATTAGTGAGGGATCTAAATTTATTGATAGGAAAGTGATTGGAGCAAGATACTATATGAGTGGCTATGAAGCTGAAGAAGATTCTGTCAGGATAGTGTCATTCCGATCTCCAAGGGACAGCTCTGGTCATGGCAGTCACACAGCCTCGACAGCTGCTGGTCGTTATGTTACAAATGTGAATTATAAGGGGTTGGCAGCTGGAGGGGCCAGAGGTGGTGCACCAATGGCTAGAATTGCAGTATACAAGACTTGTTGGGACTCAGGTTGCTATGATGTTGACTTGCTGGCTGCCTTTGATGATGCAATCAGAGATGGGGTTCATCTCTTGTCCGTGTCCTTGGGTCCTGATGCTCCCCAGGGAGATTATTTTAAGGATGCTATCTCCATTGGGTCATTCCATGCTGCTAGTCATGGAGTATTAGTAGTTGCTTCAGTTGGAAATGCAGGGGACCGTGGTTCTGCAACCAACCTAGCCCCATGGATGATTACGGTTGGTGCTAGTTCAATGGATAGGGATTTTGCATCTGATATTGTTTTAGGAAATGACACAAAATTCACGGTAAAAATATTTCTTCATTTATTGAAAAATGTTTGCAGTAAATGGCAGAGCCTTATTAGTTCTCAATCCTGAAAATTAGGGGGAAAGTCTGAGTCTCTTTGGAATGAATGCCTCTGCAAGGATCATCTCTGCCTCTGAAGCCAGTGCAGGATATTTCACACCTTATCAATCCAGGTGATGCAACAGGTACTTGAAAGTGAGTTAAATTTATATTTCAATGCATGGGAGAAATCTAACTTAGTTTTCCTTCTCCTGCTTGTTCCTGTAGTTATTGTTTGGAGAGTTCTTTAAACAGTACCATAGCCAGAGGCAAAGTTCTTGTCTGTCGAATTGCTGAGGGTTCAAGTGAGTCTAAGCTCGCAAAGAGCAAGGTGGTGAAAGAAGCTGGAGGAGTTGGAATGGTTCTTATTGATGAGGCAGATAAAGATGTTGCCATCCCTTTTGTCATTCCTTCAGCTATTGTGGGAAAAGAGATAGGAAGGGAGATCCTATCCTATATAAATAACACACGGTTTGTTTTTTTGCCTCATCAGTATGGAGACTGGGTGTTTAGCTTTCAAGTTTCTCCAATTTTCTGATTCATGGTACTCTGATTGTGAACAGCAAACCAATGTCAAAAATTTCCCGTGCAAAGACAGTTTTGGGTTCTCAATCAGCACCCCGTATTGCCTCATTTTCTTCCAAAGGACCCAATTCCCTGACCCCTGAAATTTTGAAGGTAACATTTCAACTTGAGTTCAAGTGATTTTTGAGAATACCTACTGGCATTTTTAAATTATTTCTTTCAACTTGTTTCGTGATTCATATATGATTAATCTAAGTTTTTTCGTCTTTCCTTGTGATCCTACCACTTTGTAGCCTGATGTTGCAGCTCCTGGACTGAACATCCTTGCAGCCTGGTCTCCAGTAGCTGGGAGAATGCAATTTAACATTCTTTCTGGTACTTCCATGTCATGCCCACACATAACAGGAATTGCTACCTTGGTCAAAGCAGTCCATCCATCTTGGTCTCCATCTGCTATCAAGTCTGCAATCATGACGACTGGTGAGTTTATCATACCAAAATTCTGATAATCAACTTGATGTTTCCCGTTCAAGGTCTATAGATGAGATTGATGAAGTGGAAAAATAGTCTTTTGTCGAGAACTTTCTAAACAAGAATCTGATTTCAAATGGAAAATGCAGCTACCATCCTGGATAAGAACGACGAACCGATCAGAGTGGATCCTGAAGGAAGAAGGGCCAATTCATTTGATTATGGATCAGGATTTGTCGACCCTTCAAGAGTCCTTGATCCTGGCCTCATCTATGATGCCCATCCAATAGATTATAAGGCATTTCTCTGTTCAATTGGTTATGATGAGAAATCACTACGTCTGGTCACAAGAGATAACAGCACATGTGATCAGACATTTACAACAGCTTCCAGCCTGAATTATCCTTCCATCACTGTTCCAAATCTTAAAGACAGCTTCTCAGTTACTCGAACTGTGACAAATGTTGGGAAACCAAGAAGTGTTTATAAAGCTGTAGTATCTAATCCTGTGGGAATCAATGTTAGTGTTGTGCCAAAGCAACTAATCTTCAACAGATATGGCCAGAAGATCAAATTCACGGTGAATTTCAAGGTGGCTGCTCCATCAAAGGGCTATGCATTTGGTTTTTTGACATGGACGAGTGGAGATGCACGGGTCACCAGCCCCCTAGTTGTCCAGGCTGCACCCTTCCCCAAGGGCTTGATGAGATAACCTGGCTTAGTTTGTACATATCAGCTTAGGAATCTGAAGATCCTGACAACCCTCCACAAATACAGTTGCAGAAATATATTTGAGTTCATAAGTCCATAGGCCCTTACTATAACATACTTGGATCATGCAGCAATTGAATGATTGATAAGATTGTTAAGCAGGCCACATAAAATGGAATATACAAGCACAAAGTCAAATTTTGGCTCTTTTTATATATTTATTTACTGTTTTTTTGTCTCTCTAGTGTGTTTTCTTTGGCCTATCAATGTAACCTTCAACATAGCATTGAACCCTGATCAGATTGGCATGTGATAGTTATCTTGTAATTCCTGATGACTGATAACAGTTGAGAATTTCTAGTTTGAACAGTGCTGGCTTGGCTTCCAGGGGCATTGGAATTGAACCTTTTTTGTGTGAAAATTAATAGGAGAAGTAACTGAAGTAAAACAGAGTGAAAGACGAATCTGTTCAATCCCCATTGCATTGGCGGCTTAGCAAGTCCTGCCTCTTGGCATTCATTCCAGGTCTTTGATTTTTCAGAAAGATCAGGCTATTCACTGCTTTTCCGTTCCCTTCTTTTTACAATGCCAGCCTGACCATCTGAGCACTGATTTTGCTGGGAATCACCTCAATCCTGACCACTTTGAAGGAAACCAGCTATTTATCTTCACCGCAAGTTGATTTTTTTTATCAATATGATAACATTTTTTAAGGTGTTTTTTAACATAAAAAAAAAATCTCAAATGCAAATCCAAGGGTTCATATATGCATTTTAATTTAATAAATCAAAAACTATTTAAGCAACTGAAATAAATTATGAAATTTAATTTTTAACCAACAAAAATTAACTAGCTAAACTCGTAATCCAAGTTATGGACTAAACTAGGCTAAACAATTTTTTTTCAATTATGTCACCTATTCTGCCCAAATTCTGGTAATCTCTGGTCGCTTGAAAATTAGGTTGTGATATTCTAAAAAAAAAACTCATTTTCAACTATATTTTGACCTAAAAAAACACCTCAAACACCTTGTAAAACATATTCATGTCCTCGAATAACCCAAAAAATAACCCGAAAATCCACAATCAACTAGAAATCAAAATTGTTTGCGAGCTAAGACCCATATGGAAAAAAAAAAAAACACCTAGTATAAACTCTCTCTATTGAAAGGAATCTATTAAGACCAAAATCATCATTTTTTGTGTCCTTAATTGATGTAAAGGATGATTTTCTTTCTCTACTGCTAAAATCCAGCCACTTCCTCTCTTTTCTTTCAAATCATGTATACAAAAATAAAATTCAGGATCAAAATTGACTTTGTTCTAAAAATTAAAAGGACCGAATAATTATAATTGGAAAAGTGTGGGACTAAAATGAACATTTCACCCAAACTTATCTAAAGCCACACATTCTCTTTATATTTTTCACTTTGATCCCATGTTTTTTAATCTCATACTTTTTAAACAAATTGACCTCCAGTTTGACAATTTAAGGTGAAATTAAAAAAAAATTAAAACAAGAATATTTCACTATAAAAATCCGTAGTTAATTGTAAGAAAGTTTACCGGAGATTAGGACTCTTTAGAAGTGTAATAAATATTTCTTAATATATCTAAATAATTTTTTTTTAATATTAATATATAAAACGATAAAAAAAAACATAAAACAAAACTAATTTAAAGCTAAAAAATTCAAAAACATGATCAACCGCAATAACAAAATAACCTTAATATGTTTTGTAAGGAGGTGAATTCAGGGCAACCTTCTTGCTCCTGTTCTGTAATTCAATCATGGTCCTTGATATCATGCTGCATTGCTCTGGTGGTCGACCACAGACAAACATCTCTTATCTCATTAGAACTAGCCAGCAGTAACATAATCTTCTTTCCCAAACTACGTGGTCTTCAAGAGAAATCACCATAAATAATGAAGGCTTAATAAATTAAATCAGGAAAATAGGAACATTCACATCACAGACATAATGCCTTAAAAACAGATCAAATCCAAGTATTGACTTGATTACTCATAAAAGACTTCAGAAATCACAGCAGTATAGAATATCATCTATTTCATTCTTGTTTCTACTTTCAGTTCTAATTATATGGTAGTCTTTCAGCATCAGCCATTGGCAAATTAACCACCCATGTGGCCAGTCAGATAGAATAACATACTCTGGCAATTAACTCTGAAACCATGCACTGACGATAATGTACAAGGGCGCCTATCAGTGATATCATTAAAACGGAGGTAACTAGAACCCGTTGGGCTGCACTTTTGAAGGATCAATCAAACCTTCTAAAACAACAAGCTGGTCTAGTAACGCAAATTTCTCATCTTCAAGGGTCTTGACCTCGTCCTCAACCTTGCTCAAAGCTCCTCCCACAGAAAAGCTATCTTCCTCCAACAACAAATACCTGTGTCTTAGATGCCGGTATTCATCTACTGGGGCAGAGGAATCTGGCAGTGAATCAGAGTTCGACCTCTCTGGTTGTTGGAACAATGGAGAGCCTTCTTTCTTCGAGCTCTTTTTGAAGGCTTTCTGCCCTGGTCTTAAAGACAGAGGTACCCGCACT
The DNA here is from genome assembly GCA_019202695.1 of Populus x sibirica. Lineage (NCBI taxonomy): Eukaryota > Viridiplantae > Streptophyta > Magnoliopsida > Malpighiales > Salicaceae > Populus > Populus x sibirica. The sequence goes on from JAGMVL010001426.1 coordinate 2,831,288, forward strand.
TGTTTGACTTCTCTGACATCATTCCCTTGCAACTGAATCGTGGAAGCTCTTGAGGCTCCAGCTTTCTTTTTACGAGGCTTGGCATTTTGAATTTCAGATGAAGGCGCCATCCTTGGATTTTGCATTTCTTTATCAGCAAATTCTGCAAGATCTCAGAGATAAATTATCGTACTTATTAAAAAGGCACATAGCATGCTGCTGAAGCAAGCTTCAAGACTGCATGGCCATACGTGGAGAAATCAAACAAGTATCAAAATAGTAGATTATGCCACTAAAAGAACCATCCATAAACATTTAAAGGGGCTTTCATAAAATCAACAGTATTGAATTCATTTGCTTATGAAAGTGATAATTATGCTGGGAAAAACATAGAGGAAAGCATTACTTAAAAACTAATCTCATGAATCCAGATGACCTTGTCTCTTTCATGAACTAGTCCCTTGCTCAATTCATGAAAACTAGCTCGATTTACCCAAATAAGAACTCACTCACTCATTAACCTATCTTAGCTTTCTAATTGCTTTCCTTCCAGAATTCACATTAAATATCACCTGTTTCGAGCTGAAAATCGACAAGATTAATTTACTAAACTCCCATATTAGTATCCACATGAAAACATAAACCTCTTCTTCCGTCTTCAAACCTAACTCCCACACTCTTGGAAGAAAAACTCATTCAGATTGGCAATTTTTTATAGTACTATTGTGTCAACACACACATCAAAGCCTAAATCTTTCTAAGGGGCTACTCCTGTCTAACTTCCATTATCACTGCCCTTCACAGCAATTACCAAAACCTCAAATTCACAAGCTTCAAGAACCATTACCTTTCCAGTGTAAATCGCAAAACCCACAGTTTAAATTATCAAAATTTACAATATACAACATGAAATCAAAACAAACACCCATAAAAAAAAAAAAAGAAGAAGAAAAAAAAACACAAGAACATCCAGAACCCACAATAAAAAGATCCCTCCTTTTCAGTCAAAATTGCTACTTTCAATTGAAATCAAACCCACAAAGGAATTCACAAAAAGGGTTTCCTCATCAATAACATATACACAAATAAGAAAAAAAAAAAGGTTGCAAATAGAGAGGAAGAAAAAAATATCTTACCTTTCAAGCCGAGAGAAGATGTTTCAGTTGGTGTTTGGTGTGTTTGATATTTTTATGACAAGACGGACAACGCAAAAGCAAAAGGAAGAAGGTAAAGGTTTATTTAAAGGGGCTAGTACTAGTACAACCTATACAATGGCCTGCTTCTTATATGGTTTGTCCGTATTGAAGAACAAATGGGAGAGACAGGCTCCGACTTTTCTTTACTTTTCCATCTACTACTTGTATTAAGTTATTAACAATCAAATCACGGTGAAAAACCTTATCCCTCCAGCACTCGGTTGACCAAAAAGGGCCCAAGTGGTGGACGGACGAATGGATCCAGCCAGGCAGGCTGGTTCGTTCGTGAAGAAAGAAATCATGGGGGATTTGTTCTTCTTTATTTGTCTCTGCTGACTGTTAATTACCATCCATCCTGTTTTTTGCCATTGAATAACTCGTCCACGGACGGATAGTTGGTGATGTAAGGAAAAAAAATTCTTCATTTTTTAGTCTGTTTTGTATTATTTTATTATGAATTGAATCTAAAATATTTTGATTTTATTGAAAGATCATTGAAGTTAAACAATATCACCCCCTTCATTTATTTATTATTAGTGGTTGTATACATAAACTTTGGGTATTAAAAATATATTAAAATGATGAGTAAAATTATGATAATAATTTTAGATATAAAACTAGATTTTTGGCCCGCCACAGAGGGTTGGATGATTCTTTTATAACCTTAAAAAAATTATAGAAACATTGTAAAATAAAAGATTTAATGTATATTGCACAAAATATTTTTAAGATATTAAGAAGGTAATATATTAGATTATATATATTTTAAAAAAATATTGAGACGTCGATACACTAAATCGATCTGAATCTATTATATTTAACTTCTGAAACTCGTGATCTGACCCATGAAATTATGATATCCTTATGAAATTCAAATTAAAAAAAAATTAAAAAGTTAAATTCTAATAAATAAAATATTAAAGAATAAAAATGAATATATATATTTATTTATTTAAAAAAAAACCAAAAAAAATGACTGAAGTAAATCTAGATTGGTGGCCCGTGCACCATCGTGAGCCAAGCCAAATTATTTCTAACATAAAAAAAATACTTAGATGATGACAATGTTTTCAAATAAGAAAGAAAAATTTGATATTCAAGTCATTGAACTTACTGGATCCAATAAGTCGGTTAATTTAATTAAAAATCTTATAAAAGGAATAATAATAATAATAACAATAACAATAATAATAATAATAATAATAGAGCTCATTCTCTAATTAACTCAAACGAGGATGAAAGCTTAAAAAAACAAAAGAATTTGCGGTGGCATATTAGACGATATATTTTTTAAAATAAATATTGAGCAATCCATTTAATTTAATTCAAAAATATTTTTTTTTAAAAAAAAGAGCTAACAAAAAACAATAAATAAAAAGACCTAAGAAAATCAGGGCTATTTTCAAAATAAGTGAAAATTTCAGTAAAAAAAAAATAACAGATCTTAGTCTCCAATTAAATCAAATGTTAAAGGATGAAACTGAAAAACATTAGTTTTTTTAAAAAATAAACTCGAATGAATCTTCTAAACTTAGATTAATCTCTCAAATTTGCAACTCGTTAAATCTTCAACCCGAGCTCAATCAAGAAGCTCAATTTAATGTTGAAGGATGAAATTGTAAAATAATATCAATTTAAAAAACTTTGTCAGAGTAAAAAAAACAGTAATAAAAAAATAAAGATAAAATCTAATAAGTAAATATAATGAAGGAGGATGAAATCATAAAAAAAAAATCTAACATATAAAAAACTTAAGGGAGGATGAAATTGAAAAAAAACAATTTAATTTTATAAATTAATTTAAATAAAAAAATAACAATTAAAAAAATAAGAATGAAATTTTAAAGAAAACAAATTCAATGATTGTTGTGAAATTTTGCAAAGCCTTACGCAAAACTCGAGGAAAAGAGAAAAAAAAATCAACCGCAACCAAGCTGGAGAGAATTTTGCTATACTCGCCGCTTAGGGAGGTAGGTCCTAAAATGATGATTCAGAGAACACTAATGATATTTTTTTTACCATCATAATTGCCGCATGTGTTGTCCAAATATGATAGGGCGGCTTACTAGCTGATGCATGTAATGCACGTAAAAACAACTTTATTTTAATTATTATTAGTATTAATTAATAAATGAAATAACCCCTACTATTAAATGAGTATTAAAAAATAACCTTTATCAAATTACAAATAACCCCTAAAGTCAATTTATCCCTAATATCCAAGAAGGGGAGAGTAAAAAAGAAAAAAAAAGAAAAAACCCAATTTATCCCCAATAATCATTTTTGTTTTCTAAATTTAGAGTTGAGGGATTAAATTTACCTTGCAAGAAGTTTGAAACGTGAAGGCTGAAGTACACTGGTCGTAAAGAATGGTGAAAGATCATTTATTTGCTTACCAAAACCAGCTTTACTTTACCCTGAAACTGAAGCACTGTAGCATAGAATCTTGTAATTTGAATTTGTTAATGTAGATCGTGTTGAACATTTTCTCATATTTCTGTTTTTTTTACCTGGATATCCCTTTTTTTTTTTTATTGTAAAGAGTTAGACTAGTCCTGATTGTTCCTCCCAACAAATGTGTTTTCCGAGAATCAAATTTGTGTTTTTATTTTTATAGAAATATATCGTTGTCTTAACCACTAGACCAACACTTTATTAATTAACTAGAGTGTTTGAAGATGCAGTAATGATTATTTTTTAAAATATTTTAAAATAATATTTTTTTTATTTTAAAAAAAATTATTTTAACATTAACATATTAAAATAATTTAAAAATATAAAAAAATATTAATTTAAAATAAAATAAATAAATTTGCAAGCCGGAATTCCTTTACCATGCTTTAATTTAATACGAGACCACTAATTATCAGACGGAAGTTGCCCTGCTACACTACCTTCATTTGCTATCGCAGGGCCCACAAATTTTACAAAGCCAGCATTTACTTCCGAGGAGAAGAGAGGGAAAAAAAAAAGGTCAACTGTTGCCAATTAAAGAGAAATCCACCGCACGCGCCGCTTAAGAAGGTAGGCTATGAAGATTTGGAAATCACCATTAAAAAAATATTTTTTACTTGTAAACTGTCATGCACGCTGCAAAATAATTTTTTTAATTATTATTGATATTAATTAAAATACCAAATAGCAAATCAGTATTTTAAAAAAATATATAGTGAATTTATTAATAAACCCCTAAAGTGAGGGTTATTTTTTATATTAAGAAGAATTGGGTCATTATATTTTCTATGATTTGTAAAACAATTGGGCTTCATCGTGAATTTTGCTTTAAATTGTGAGATTTTTGTATGAGTACAAAAGTTTTGACTTGATTTAATAATAATAATAATAATAATAAAAATCTATTTAAAAAAAATGCGGGTCAATTCATGTTTTTAAAAGGTTTAAAATATATTTTTTATTAAAAATTAATAATAAAAATAATAATAAAATGGATTTTAATTATATATGTCCTTTGACGGACTTGAACTTACGCATGAAAGAATTTTCAACACCTTTAATATTTTGTTTTTCTCTCATTAATTCTGCAGAGTTTTTTAAATTTAATGCCTTTTTTCTAACTATTTATAATCATATAAATTACAATTTATCTCAAATGTTTTTTTTTTTACTTAAAAACGCATTTAAAAAAAAAACATAATGAAAATTACTTGAAATATTACCCTTGAGAGGGCCACAAATTATTTAGAAAAGGACTTCTTGCTGTTATTCATGCAAGTGGCCTCGTTTTCCTTACCTTCCATGCAAAGATTCATCGTGAAATATTCATAATGGCACGCCCAGCGGCTAGTATTCTTTAGGTTACCGGAAAAACTGCACAGAGCATCAGAAATCGAAGCCAGAACTGCAACGCTGTAGCGTCCGGCTGCCTGGGTTTAATTTTTAATTATATCTTTTTTTTTTTAAAATCACATGTTCTTTTTATCAATTCCCAGGAAAGAAAACACGAAAAGCATTTTTAACATTTTATATGAAAAATCCAAATGATGTTCATTCATGTGTCCATCACCCGTCAGCCTCCAAACACAAGTTTTTTCCAACCTTGACTTTATTATAAATATCCTGTAATATTCTTTCTTAGGTTTTAGATAGACTATTTGGATCTTGATTAAAAATATTCTAAGGAATAAATATACAATTAATACCCTTGAAACTATAAAAGTTTATTAATTAACCGAGATATTATTTAATTAATATATTTGAAACCAAACAAATTATTAATTTATCAAGATTATATTGTATTATTATCTGACTTCAATATATTCTAAGTCTTAGAGTGATCACCAATGAAGTGTTGATCTAGCGATTAATATATTGTTATATCCTTGAAACACAAGTTCGATTTCTAAAAAACATATTTATTAGGAGGAGCAGCTACGATCTTTGAACGAGACTAGTCTCACCCTTTAAAAGGATGTGAGGATATCTAGATAAAAATAATAATAATAAAAGAGCCGTAGAGTGGTCCTGTACAGATTCAACTCAAGATCAATCAACTCCATGATTATCGTTTTGATCTAAAATGTTATCTCCTGTACTATTACATCTTCTTCAAGGTTGAATTTGACTAAAAAAAAAGATTGACATCAACCTTATAGCTTAACATGCACTTCTAGAAAAAAAAAATATTCCATTTTAAATAACATAATTCTTTATCTTCGTTAATTAATTTAAATCAGAAGCTACAATGCTTTAAGAATCGAATCAGGAAGAAATTCAGTGTAGGACTAAAATACATTAAAATAAAATAAAATACATTTGTGTATTGAGTTTGATTAGTCGTGTGGTCCACAAGGCTCGTGCCATGCCTTGGCTTTGTTCCCTTGACAAATGAGTTCATCATCTGCGAAGAGAAAGGTCATTAAGAGAATCAAAAATGCTTTGGTAGCAAATGAAAATGTCATTTTTGAGATTAGGGTAATCAGGCGAGGAGGATTCTACGTGTCTTGGTCAAGATCATCTCTAATTGTGAATTGGTGAGGTGGTAGTTTTTGTCGCTAATTAAGAAATGAAAAATAGATTTGAAAAAATCCATAAATTGTAGCTTTTGATAATCATGGAGAGGAAGGCTCAGGGGAATACCAATTGGGTTTTAGTCACGGTCAATAGATAAAGCAAGAGGGAATAAAAAAATGGATAAATTATTGAACCTCATAGGAAATGTCCTGTTTTCAAGATTAAAAATCAATACAGTTGGCCTCCAAAATTTTGTTCTTGGCTTGGTTGGTCTGCAAAGCTAGCAAAGCCGCCAAACCATTTTCATGGATCTTCAAGCAAGTGTTGTTACCATCGTTTCTTTCCTAATTCTAGCCCTATCTCAAGCTCAAAACCTGCAACCATTCCACCAAGAATACGGCCCGTTTAACGAAACCTACTATGATATATTCCAAGTAGAAAGACCTGCCATGATCAGCAACGACGCCCTTCAGATCACTCCTGATTCTAGCAATAGAAACTTCAATCTAGCAAACCGGTCTGGTCGTGTATTGCTCAATAAGTCCTTCATCCTATGGGAAGATGATGGGGCTGGCGGCGTAAGGGTGGCTTCTTTCAATAGTTCGTTTGTTTTTAACATCTTTCGCGTTAACAACTCTACACCTGGAGAAGGGTTAGCATTTCTCATAGCCCCGGACCTTGCGCTCCCGGAGAACAGCGACGGGCAGTATCTCGGTCTGACCAACTCTACTACAGACAGCAATCCGGAGAATGGCATAGTTGCCATTGAGCTTGATACTGTTAAGCAGGAATTTGATCCTGATGATAACCACATGGGCCTTAACATCCACAGTGTCATTTCTCTCAAGACTGTTTCCCTTGACGACTTAGGCATCGAAATTGCTCCTGTTGGTGCCAGGAATCACATGGTTTGGGTTCATTATGATGGGAACAGTAAGAAAATGGAAGTGTACATGGCAGAGGAAGGAAAGGCCAAGCCTGCCACGCCGGCGCTGGCAGCAGAACTTAACCTCAAAGACCTTGTCCGAGAGAAGTCTTACTTTGGTTTTGCTGCATCCACGGGAAGAAATTTCCAGCTCAATTGTGTCCTCAAGTGGAACCTGACAGTAGAGATGCTGTCTGATGACTCGGTTGAGAATGGTGGCAATGATAATAAGAAGCTGATAAAGATCTGTGTAGGAATTGGGGTTGCTCTATTTTCGTTGCTGCTGATTGGGGTAGGGACTTGGCTCTACTATCTTCACAAGAAGAAGGCAGCATCGGACCCTAATCTGTTAGGTGCCCTTAAGAGTTTGCCTGGAACGCCGAGGGAGTTCCCTTTCAAGGATCTGAAGAAGGCCACCAATAATTTCGATGAGAGGCATAAGCTTGGTCAAGGTGGTTTTGGTGTGGTCTACAAAGGTCTGCTGACCAAAGAGAACATTCAAATTGCAGTAAAGAAATTCTCCAGAGAAAACATCAAGGGTCAGGATGATTTCCTGTCTGAACTTACCATCATTAACCGTCTCCGCCATAAACATCTTGTCCGATTACTTGGCAAGTTTCCTTCTCTCTAGCTATAGTTCACATCTACCTCTTTTTGTTTCTCCTTTTACATTGCACCTAGTATCCATACAAAGTCCATGCTTGTCATGTCATTTTCTGTGTCCTGCTTGATATTTTTTCCTTCTTGAAAGTAAAAAAAAAAACTAAATTCCTTCGAAACTATAGCTTGGTAAGAGAATAACAGCAAGGGTTTGTAATTACAAGTTATATTTTACAGTAGCAAGTTCAAAGGAGTCTTAGCACTTGCATGGTCCCGAAAGTTATATCGCAACTTGGCATGTGCCTGGTTGCAGAGTTTGGAAGGGTTCAAAATGCCAACAACGTTTTTTTGAACATTTTGCGTGTTGGATATGCATACAATTGTTAATTTCATCACATCATTATAGCAATAGGGCTGTTGATAAGTCTTTTGATGAAGCTCAATCAAGGGAAACATGACAAAAGTTATCAACAGTAGAAATCCATGTATTGATTGTTGGCAGCAGGTCTTCCTCCTGGTAATTACCTTTTCTGCTTTTGTTTTGATCATTTGTGACTTTAGTCATTGGTTTCTTTTCTTTCATTTCCACCTTCTCTTTTTATATATATTCTTTCCACATTCTTTTTTCATGTGGATCCCTCTTCAGAAAGAAAAGGCTGTCGATAGCTATCTAATTCAATCATGTTGCTAACATGAAAAGAAAAGCTAATGTGAACATGATCTGATATCCTTTTGTTGGGAAAAGAGGAATAAAAGAAACCGAAGATTTTGCTTTCGAAAGTGAGATGCGGTGGGAGAGTCTAATATGTAGTGGTATGTAACTGGAAATCTGAAATGGTACAACTTAGTGTACATACATGACCAAACAAATGGTAGAACGTCTCTTTCATGGGTTGCACAGCCAATTTTTCTCTAAATGTTCAATGCAGCAGTGTTACTGCTCAATCCATGTTCATATTTCAGCATAATGGGGGTCTCTAGTGGTTTCTGATAATAATCTTGACTTTGATTAACTAGGCTGGTGCCACAAGAGTGGAATGTTGCTTCTAGTATATGACTACATGCCAAATGGGAGCTTGGACAATCACCTATTCCATGAACTTGAGGGTAATGTCATCCTAGAGTGGAACTTGAGGTACAAGATCATATCAGGTGTAGCATCAGCACTGCACTACCTCCACAATGAATATGATCAAACAGTGGTGCATCGTGACCTCAAGGCCAGTAACATCATGCTGGATTCTGAGTTCAATGCTCGGTTAGGTGATTTTGGTCTGGCGCGCGCTTTGGAGAATGAGAAAACGTCCTATGCTGAGCTAGAAGGAGTGCCTGGAACCATGGGCTACATTGCACCAGAATGCTTTCACACTGGCAAGGCCACCCGCGAGTCTGATGTCTATGGTTTCGGCGCTGTAGTTCTAGAGGTAGTGTGCGGTCAGCGTCCATGGACCAAGATTGGAGGCTTCCAATTCTTGGTGGACTGGGTTTGGAGTCTACATCGTGAAGAGCGTATACTAGAGGCTGTGGATGAAAGGCTGAACAGTGACTATGTTGCTGAGGAAGCAAAGAGGCTGCTGCTGCTTGGACTAGCATGCTCCCATCCTATTGCCAGCGAAAGGCCTAAAACGCAGGCCATCTTTCAGATAATATCAGGATCAGTGCCGCCGCCGCACGTACCCCCTTTCAAACCAGCGTTCGTGTGGCCTGCTGCCGTTGGCAACATTGACGTTGATGCTAGTTCAGCTGATACTATTCCCATTACATCTGGTTGGACTCCTCAGTACATCAGCAGGGAAAGTTTTGGTACAGGAGAATAAACCGGCTCTACTGTCAGTCCTGTCTAACAGCTGCAAAGTTCTTTCTCAAATCATCATTGCTTTTTCCTCCCCACATTTCTTGGCACCAAAAGGGAAGCATCTGAGATTTCTTTTTAAGGTCATTGTTGGGAGGGGGGAGAAGAGTCATAGCTGTGTTTTAAAAATACTTTTCATTTCAAAAACATTAAATTAATGTTTTTTTTTTTGTAATTTTTAATGATTTTGATGTTTTTATATGTAAAAAAATAAAATATAAATTATTTAGATGAATTTTCAAACAAAAAAACACTAAATAAACACAAAATTACGTGCTTGAATATATTTTTTTCATCCACAGAATTGCACAGGTTTTCTTTCTTATTTCCACCAATATGTTGTTGATGATCAGGCTATATTGGATTTATCCTTTCTCTCTCTTTGTTTAAAGTAATCAATTGAGATCCAAGGTCATGGGATCCCACAAGTCAATATTTGAAGCCATTTCTGATCAGTAAAGATCACGTGATGGAAAAGAAAACTTAGTCAAAGATTGAAGTGTTGACTCCAAGAAAATCAATTATGTGCAGAAATCAAAGTTGGTGAACCTTTCTTGGGGACCGATTTGAAAAAAGGCTTGGGTTTGGGGTTAGCTTGCAGCAGGTCACCACAAGGACAGCAAGAAATTGTGGAATTTATTTGCTGATATATGCCCTAAACGTGCAGGCAAGAATTGGCCAGTACCTGAATTAATCGGCTGCGGTGGTTGGTGATCGGTAATTCCTCGTTATTTTTTGGGTTGTTGCACAATAACAGGCAGCAGATCGGCAGGTTGCGGCTAGAATGCAGTAATTAATCGGCTAGAGATGCAAAATTATCGGCAATTGCAAGCCAGTGAGATGAAAACTCGGAGTTTTACTCGCAAAATAATCGTAAATAAATCTGGAGCGGCCCTCCTTTTAATCGGTGATTGGGAAAACTCGTCAGTTATCAGCAATTGCAAGCCAGTGGGATGAAAACTCTGAGTTTTACTCGCAAAATAATCATAAATAAATCTGGAGCGGCCCTCCTTTCAACCGGTGATTGGGAAAACTCGTCAGTTAATCGGAAATGCCAAAAATCGGCTATGAATGGCCGCTTAACATGGAATTATTCGTCAATTTGTTTGGAATTTAATCGTCAAGACATCGGCATAAAAAATCGGGAAGTATTCGGCGTTTGTTTTTTCCGAAGTTAATCAGCAGAATCGAGGATTTTGGAAATGATCGGTAAATGATCGGAAGCATCAATGGGTCAAGAAAAGAAGGGTATCTAGCTGGAAATAATCGGCCCTTTTTTCTTGGGCCTTAACCCGTTCTACGCCATAACATACAAAGCACAAAAAACTGGAAGTATATATTAGGGCTCTGGCTGTGTTCATATGTTCGGTCCACCTTAAGACAACACCTATAATCAAAATTACAAACCCGGCTCGGCCCAGCAGTTTGGCCTGAGATCTGGATAACCTAGGGCCTTGTCCGGGTCTCAAATAGCAAAAATTTAAAGATACAATTGACCTGGTCAAACTCAGGTATCTTGTTAACTTAACCGAAAATTCTAGTGACTCAAGATAACTCAAGTGAGATCCAATTTTTACTTTTAACATTTTTTTTAATAAACCTAGAAAATATAAAATTGGTTTATAAATATTTAGTCTCACATTTTTCTTTTACAGTTTACATTCACATAAATTATTTCTTAATTTTTTAACGTGGAATAACTATATATAGCTCACATCCACATGAATTGTTTATTAACTTTTCGATGTGAGATAACTATATTACACTTCATGCCTCACATTTCTTTTTTATAACCTACATCTACATTAATTGTTTCTTAAAAAAAAATTATGTGTGATAATTATACTACACATTTGCCTCACATTTTTTTATAGTTTAATTCATATGTATTATTTTTTAAAAAAATCATATAAAATATTAAAACCTCAAACATAATTTTTTTTTTATTTTCCAAGGTTGACCCAAGACCTACCTTCTTAGTTGGGTCAACCCTTAGACTGGGGATGGGGATTAATAATTATGCCTATAAAACTCCACGAATGAATAAATTAATTATACACAAATCCATGTATTATCCATAATTTTAAAACCCGACCTGCATTTAACTCGAGACAAAGATTAGGTCATGGGTTAGGAGAGCTGATAAAAAAAAATATTTTCTTTTTAGAAGGAATTATAACAACATTATTTTAACAAAAAAAAATCAATTTGGTTAATGGCTAGGTTTTGATTGGGTTAAACCTAAGTAGATCGAGTTACAAAGTCAACTCAGGTTTTTAATCATGTTAGTTAAGATTTTTTCTTTTTCTATTTATTTCAACCTCAATTGGGTCCGTGTTAGATGGGTTTCAAGTCAACCCACTAGTCTAGTATGGGTTTTAATATTATGATATTACCTATTACAAAAGACTTGAAATTATAATTATAAGGCTTTTTTTAAGAACTGATTTGGAAAAGAATATGGTATTCAGGTCAACTCAATCAATTATTTTAGTTAAAAATGGTGTTATTATATTTAATTTTTCCAGAATTGACTTGGTCAAATTTAGTCATTTCAAATAAATTATTAAATATTTTTTTGAGTAACCGGATTTATCTTTTTTTATTCAACTTGAAACCGTGTCCTAACAATGCGAGTGAACCTACAGGAAGATAGAAGTTTTAATAACTATAATTGAAACCCGTATAATTTCTAGTAACAGACATCACCTATAAATTTCCTAATGTAGACATCTCAACTGCCTTCCCAGTTATGGAATAAAGGGAATCAGCAAATCAGATTCAATGCCCTTCTGCCAACCATGTGAAACCATAAAGCATGCAAGTGCTGAACTTATCTATAATCACAAGACTGTAAGCTCCCTAAACCTGCAGTAAATATACTGTGGTTTTTCCTAACATGGCCAAACCTGTTCTTCCTGAGAACTTTGGTAGTTCAGACAGAAAGGAAACCCTGAACATGCTATTTAGACAACAATTTCCGGAGTGCTGAGTTCATTAGCTTGGTCGTTCATGTTCAGAGCTTATAAGAACATTATAATCTTCTTGTTTCTAAAATTCTTTGAGATAAAGTGTTCCCCACTTTCTGTTTAAGACCAAGAACATGAACACTTGCAATATTTGGAGAATGAAGCATAATTTTGTTAGTTTATTAGAAATCATAATCTTATTTCATTTGTTTAGGTAATGTCAGAATCTGAGAGATTCTTCTTTGCCATACTAAAAGGTAAAACTAGAGATATAGGCATCCCAATTTATTTTGTGTTCTATGCAAGTTCAGCAGTCCTACAGCCTGCAGATTGCTTGCTCCTTTATTTTTTAGGACAGGATGCGTTTAAGTTCAAGGGCTTCACCAGCCTCCAATTTTGTGGTAAGTCTGAGCTTTCTATAATCTTCATATTTGAAAGGGACAAAGAGACGTGGGTGTTCAGAGTCCACAAGTTCCGGCGGAGCTTCCACTTCGTCCTTGGGACCGACCAGGAATGAAGCGATTGAGATCCGAATTGTGGCTTCCTTGCATTGCACTCGATGCTGCACGTTACGAAGCCCTCCATTGCTCCATGCCTTCATCACATCAACAAGAAGTTTACCAAACATCAAACTTATCTCTAGCAGCTTAAAACTAAGAAGTCAATCTAGTACTAATAATAAGGCAACCAAATGCAGGAACTCTGTTATTACCGTAGCAACGTCTCCAAGATTGACCAGGAGGGTGCCTGGTGAAGGATCAACTGCAGTAAACACACCAGATGGGTCCATCACTTCAAGTCCACCAACATTTTCATCATCTTGAAGGATAGTCAGGAACCCAGAATCTGTATGTATTTGGACTCCAGACGAGCCTATGGTTTCGGGGGTGAAGCTGTACTTGTTGATCCTGAACTGGGAAATCCATGACTCGAACAAATCACCATTCAACCCCATACTTTCAGCCAACTTTCGTGCTATATCCATGGCTGCCCCATGAATTGCCTTAGCATACATCTCGATAACCTCTCTGGCAACAACAATCCCAAATTAAGACACTGATATAGTACATCTCTCTATGATAAGGGTTTTGCATGAGTTCAAAATCTACTGATTCTAAGGATTTTTCCACGTATTCTTCTACCATAAGAGTGGTTTTCTTTTCCCGGGGTCAGAGATCATCTGAACCCCAAAAAAATGCAAAGAAGAAGTATCCAGAATGCTTTCTCCAGTGATAATGATGGTAGTTCCCATTTTACCTTCCATCAGTCAATTTGTTTATTCAAAGCTGAAGACTTTAAGAAACTTCAATGAAAATGAAGTGAAGAGTAGTCGAAATACTATAGAAATGAAAAGGAATTTTACCTTTGGTAAGGAGAGGCATCCATTTGTGAGCAGAAAGTTTCCACGGCTTGAGAAGACCTCATATCATAAAGTCCTAAAGCCTCATAAAGAGGGTTGACTTTGCTTGGTGCCATGTAGCCACTCCCAGCTATGACATCTATGTTGCGCTTTTTGACATCGAAGGGCAGGTCTAGCAATGACCTCACAACCCTCTTCATATCTGCCATGAGGGCCAAAGAGATATTGTGATTCACAATCCTGAAACAGCCCCACTCCACACATGCTCTCCTCAGTTTCTCATACTGTCCTGGAAACTCATGCAGATCAATTATTGGGACACCACTCTTACCCATGTTTACCTGTGAAATTGTGTTTCATTTCTCGAAATATATAGAGACCTCTTCATCGTTTCAGTAAGTTGTGTTATTGCACGGCATTGATGCTTATATGCTTACACATAAAAGCTTTGCTTTGTTTAGGCAGACATCATGTGGCAGACTTCATATTTTGTGCCCGACAAATATGAGAAGGCAAGGCAAAATGTTCATGTAAAACAAAACAATGACATCTTTATTCTTGCCTAACGAGATTCCAAGAACAGCCAGCATCAGCTGAAGTAGATAATATGGTGTCACCCAAAACCCTATTTCGGAAAGATGAGTTGGAAATTAATCTCATCTTTCTACATATAGATCATGAAGGAAATGATGGAATTCCTAGTTCACAAAAGCCAGTAATAAAGGTGTGCTTCTCATTTTAAGTTTTGGAGGAACATCTAAGTCGTGCAATATATTCAGATTTTCCAATAAAGATGAACTGACTAAAAGGTGAGCAAGTACATCAAAGCAGGCAGGATTGCATTATCATGTTCCATAACAAGACCATGACCTCTGTCTCCGTTAAGTTCATCAATATTGCTGAAAATATGCTCCCAATGAATGAATGGTCTCCTTGTAGAAACAGGTTTTATAAATAAAAAATGCAACGCAACCAACTGTTGCAGAGACATGAAAGGTTAATGACAGATTAAATTTTGAAGACATTTATGAAGGTAACATGGTAAGGACCTGTTCCACATCAAAGAAGATTTTAAGCACTCACGTGCCTGAAGAAGATATTTTGGATTAATTAGTTATATTATCAACTCATTGATAAGTATTATCAACAAAAAGGTGCAAGTACTATATACAAACAATTCAGACTATACAAATCAAATCCTTTAGGCCAATTACAACCTCTTCAGCCTCGGTAAGGTATTTGTTAGAGATCATCAGAACCCATCCATAATTTAGTTAGTTAATCTCCACTCATCCCAGTGTCACCAAAAAGCCAAAGAAAAAAAATCTACAAAATCAACGGAGCTCAGAGGTGAAATTTCAACCCCGGTAACAAAATACTCTACATTGAATGACGACCATCTGTCTTCTCTCTCACCAGTCTTTGTTCTTGAATCTCTTCAAGATCATCACCATCCCCTTTCTTACCTGCCTGCTCTTTCCAATATGCAACCAATTTTTTAAGCCGAGCAACCTCTTTTGACGAAACATTTTTGCTTGGATCATTAACAATTGATCGAACCCTTGATGCATACCTGAAATGGCAAAAGTTGAGATACCAAGAAAGGCAAAAACATGTATGAGAGACTGGAAGAGATTTAATGAGATAAATTGCAGTTGTAATTTAATTCTATCATCTTAAAACTAACCAATACTAATCTTGGATAAGACATCTCACATTAAGAATCACAAAACAAGCTATTAAAACAATTATGGATATGTTATGAATGTTTGGAAGACAGAAACATACATTAGAGAATTGTATGACTCGTCTAAATTTGATTCCGCTGGAGATACATTCACGAACATAAGCGTCTTGGCATTACCACCAAGGGAATCACTCATTAACATGGTTAACTTGTGGTTCCTGTAAGGTATGTGTTGACCACCAGAAGATAAAGCACTAATGACATCCCCAAGGGCTGAAAGTGATTTATTGATGCTTTGAGCTTCCTTAAGTTGACTACCTGAAGAGCCTGACTTCTTCACCCTTTCTGAACCAGCAAGGTCCACAAAACTTAACTGCACATGATATTGAGATGTGGTCACACAAATAACCAACTAAATAAACTTTAACTCAAGGATGACATCAACGAGTGAGTCTCGCACGCGGTTGCTTTTCAAAGTGCTTTTCACTCGGAAATATATCTAAATAATATTTTTTTTAATTTTAAAAAATCATTTTGACATCGGCGCATCAAAATAATCTAAAAACACTAAAAAATATTAATTTGAAACAAAAGAAATAAAAAATAAAAAATTGATTTTTTTAAAAAGAGCTTTTAAAACGCAAAAACAAACTGGGCCTACATACTATCACATTTCTAGATGCAGCTATGAGCATGGGTCTTCACGTCTCATAAGAAAGAAGAACAAGTCAATGCACAAGTACATTATGCTTCTGACACCAATCATTCAGTACATAGAAGCAGCTTATAATTTGTTCAAGAATAACTAGATAGATACCTTTCCCCTTGCAACAGACTGAGTTTGAAGGTTGGTACTTTCAATAACAACTGAAAGTATCAAATGAGACCTTGAACTTTCTTCATTCATTTGAGTCCCGGATATATGCCGCTTATCGGATCCTCTCTGAATAATGCTTTGTAATTCTTCAAATGTAGCAATGGATACAACTGTCACATTTTCTACAGAAACCATACCCTGAATATCATATAATACATAATACATGAGATCCAAGAAACGAAAGTGATATCAATCAAACTAGACAAGATCTAAACTAACAATATTAGATCTCACTTTTTGAAATAACAATCACCTTTGAATCTTTCTTAATATCCAATTTTAAGCGCTTCATGTTCTTTGGCAATAGAAGGTCCACAAGTGTATCTTGATACAATTCCACCATATATGCCTGCATCATTTTGCAAATAAGATCAAATTTTTTATAATAAAGAGTGCATTTCACACAGCTTTGTGGGAGTGTTTCGAATTGATTTTAAATGCCTAACAAAGCTAGTAGAAACATATTATGCGCAATGATGCAAATGCACAAAGCTTTGTGAGTGTGTTTCAAATGGATTTTAAATGCCTAACAGAGATAATAGAAACATATAACATGCAATGATGCAAATGCATGCAGGAATACGTGCATGCAAAGACAGAGACTGGTCAACATAGACAAGCCAGCAAGCAACTCATGTTGATTATTAAAATCTCTCATGTGCCTTGGATGAATGGAGTGTAAAAAATCTAGCTAATGAAAATTTAGTGCCGCAACATAGAATATGAATTAGTTGTCATCATTATCAGTACCCAACAATTGACGTTAAAACCAAATTACCTTTAATGAAAATGAGAATTTATTGCTATCACGTCTTAAAATTTTAAAAAGTTCTGAAGTGGCCCGTGGTGTCAGTCCAGGATTGCCTTCAGAGCCATAAATGGTAAATGTCTTCCCGGAACCAGTTTGACCATAAGCAAATATGCAAACATTATACCCATCTACTGCAGACTGAACTAAATACTGCATCACAATTTCCAACAAAGAAAAAATTAAATAAGAGTTAGTTGAAGAATCCTAAACTATTTACAAGGTTCCATCCAGCTTAAAAATTAAAGCAGTATTGATAAATGAATAAAATTCAAACTCACTCGTGTATCCTCGAACACATCTTCCTGAGTAGCACTGCCATCAAATACTCGATCATACATATGTTGTTTTGCTTTGTCATCTTTCCATGGATGTTCAACTGTAAATTCATCTATACTTGTAAGCAGGCCTCTATCCTTTTCAGAAATCTCTTTCTCACTTAGAGGTCTCAACCGACAGAAAACCCTGATCTTGCCTTTCATATCTGAAATGCATCAAAGAAAATGACTCCATTAGCTTTATGGTAATCAGACATATAGTTTTCATTCACGGAAAAAAATACTGATGATGATGTTTGGAAAAGATTAATAAAGCAGAGGCTCGCACAGTTTGTTTGTGAAAGTGTTGCAGTTTTGGAAGAAAACTTGTGGCTACTGCCTCTCCCCTAACATGTTTTTCTCACAACATCTCCTCTCTCTCATTCTTCCCTCTTTTACAAAAATTTTCCATTTTTATTTCTAGCCTTTCACTTCTTTCCTCAGAGGTTCCAGTTTTTTTCTTTGCAACCAGCCCTTGCTAAAACTCTCATAACAGTAAGTTACATCTTAACCCAACAAAATCTTAGTTAATGAAGGCTGCATGAACTAATCTGATGTCACAGTGTTCTACAAATCAGATAATGATAATTTTAATGTTATTTGACAGTATTCAAATCAACATCAAATGCCACAGTTGTTAGCTATTTACTTTACCTTCCTTAAGTTCTCCTAATCAATTGCTAGGGATTTCAAAAAATCATAGGACTGCATCATGAAGAGCATTACAAGTGGGACAATTATGTTTTAATTCAGTATTTCATATTCTGATGATGTGATTTTTTATTTTGTTGTGTAGGCATTGATATAATATATTCGAGGCAATCCAACCTTCTATAGTATTAAAATAACGTTTCCGCAAAACTTGTTCTTCCTTATAAAGCACTTCTAGCTCAGCAAGTTGAGATGCTTGCATCTTCAAAATGGCAGCAGTCTGCTCATTCTTTCTGTCAATGTCCTGAAAGCATGTTCCAACTTATGGATTTAGTAAGCAAAATATACATGAAAATTTAACCAAATCATAAAATAATTGCATATGTACCAGAAATAGAGAACCTGATGCAAAAGCATATGTACCTCTTTCATTTCTCTCAGTTCCTCTAATTCCTTCAAATTGTTCTGCAATGCAGCCAAATCTGCATTTGCGACTGCAAGAGTTGATTTGGAAGTGGCCAGATCTTGTGTGACCGTTTCCAGCTTCCGTTCAAGTTCAATCACTCGAAACTTTAAGGATTGGCGTTCCTGCTCAAGGTTTTTCTCAATAACTTCCATCTGCATTATGACCAACAGTGACATTAACCATTTTGCAGCAACAAGTCACCAATAGATGGTTAACAAATTCAAGAAGGTATCAATACCTCTTCAACTTTCCTTTCGAGTCTAGAGATCTTCTGTTCGAGAAATATTTTTTCATTAGCTGATCTTTGCATCCTTTCTTCTGCTGCATGCAATTCCTCATTCCGCTGTTTCAATTCATCCTGGAGCTTGTACAACACCTGTGTTATCCACAGTTCAAATTGACTACTACATCATAAAGCACGCAATATGATTCTATCGTATTAATGAGAACAGAGTCCAGACTAGAAAACACTGCAACAAATTACACACAAATCCAGAGCATAATAGTCATTTTATTTTATTTTTTTGGAATTGTACCTGATTATCAGCTCCAACTAAATTGTTTTTGGTATTTTTCTCTACTGCAAAGTTACTGAGGTTGGCCAAACTTGTTTCCACGCTTCTTTTTTCTGATAATGCAGCCTAAAACTCAAAACTTAACATTAGCAAAATAGACATGGTAATTAAAGAAAGTACATGTGCCTCAGATTTAATAACACTAACCTGAAGAGCTGCGTCGCTTTCAGCACACAATGACTTAAGTCTATCACGATCACACTCTACTTCTGCCAAGTTTTGCTTCTCTGATCTCAAGGAATCTTTCAAGGCCTCCAATTCCTCTTGCAATTTCACTTCTTGATTTTGCTTCTCATGCAATTCTTCCAATAACTGGATAAGCATTTAACCGGTTAATCATAAGTGCAACTTCAAAGAGATGCATAAAGAAAAAAAAAATCAATTCTTTAAACAAGGGTCTCAAATCCATTATATAATGAAACACTTGTTGATGATCATGCACCACTTGAAAATCAATTATGGGGACCAAGCTAGCCTTCAAGTATGTTAGGTTCCAATACAGACACCGATTGAAAATCATGTACGCAAGATTTTACCTTAGAAGAAACTCATTCAGATATGCTCTATGCTTAGATGACATCTTAGCCCCAAAATTTAAACATGCAAGTCAACTATGAAGCAGGACAAAGAACAAGACAAGATAGACAGACACAGAAAAACCAAATCTTGACAAAAGTACAGAGATGCAATAATGAATACAAAGGTATTTCATATATTAACAATTTTGGACTGCCTGCATCCATTTTCTACACTTATTTTTCTTTATAATATTTTTCAATCGATAATTATTACCAAATTTAGACTTGATTTTCACGTTTGAGCTGCATCAAAAATGACTTAAAATGCATCAAATACTTTATCTGATGATATCTCCCCTGCATGCCCAAGGCGTCCAAAAGTGTTAGTTTTCACCACCACCGCATGCCACAACTGATCATAAATAAATAAAGAAAGAAAAAAGTAAAACTTTAAAGCATACCTGTTCAGTTTTCTTATGAGACTCTTCAATAGTTCTAGACAATTCACGTAAACGTTTTTCATGCACTTCTGCACTGGGAGGCTTAAAATTGTTAGAAACATCTCCATTCACTGAGCCACTAGCAGCTGTCCGAGCTTTAGAATAACGACGCAGCATAACATCATTTATATGTGTTTGAAGAGCAACACAAATTTCTTCTCCCTGATAAACAAAGTTTGGTTACTTCAGCAAATACAGTTAAGAAGATCAAGTTCCAACTATGGAGAACCAACATATAGGGAAGTGACAAATTTTTTAACCTGCTTGGTCTCAAACTGAAATATGTGTAGAACACCAGCAACTCTCATTTTGAAGAACACAGCAGTATTGCTACTACCAAACTGCATTATGTCTCTTAATTCTGCTGAATGTAAATATTCCTTTGGAACTGGACGGAAAAAATGCACCTGTGGACCAATAAACAAAAAAATATTAAGGTCCTTTAGATTTCATGATCTGGAATGTGAAAAGAATTTCACCATGTAGACTTACCCCTCGCTTGTTAATGCCCAAAATAATCCGTCCAGGCAAAAGTCCAATAGGATCATCAATCTTGCGAACGCTGAAGAAAACAGAATTGCCATACGGAAGTGACCTTAATATCCGCAGAAATTGTTGTCTTGCATCATCCTTTGTCAAATTTTCCTACATGGGAACAGGACAATATCAAAAGAAGACTTTCACTATAGAACGGAGAATAGACTGACAGGCAAAATGCCAACATTCTAAAAGAGTCTACTTTACAAAGATGGGTAGTAACACATAAGTTAAACAAATAGTAGAATATATTGAGTGCAATTGTTATCATTTGGTACAATATTCTACCCCCTTTGATTCCTTGTTTAAGGTAGCTCCTTGGATCTATACAATTGAATCTGACTAAAAGTGGTAAACAGAGTAGCAAAATCACCAGGAACTTGAAACCATAAGTTTTAGTTTTACATAATTTAAATTGCACCAGTATACCCCTCGGCCAACCACATATCTGATGTAAGTAGACACAAAAGTGGAGGAAGAAATTAAACCATCAACCACACAATTTAAGATGTTTTCTCAAACTAAAACAGAAAAACCAGAAAATGATGTAAAAATAAAATATATTTTGCTTTTAGACAAACAAAAACAATGTTTTACTCAATACAAGGATAAAAATATACAAAAATCCTAGACGCAACTTGTTTTAAGCAATCCTTGATAACAAATCAATAATCACAAGTCAACATGCAAGTTATAAACATTGACTTGAACAAACAGAAACATTTAAGACAAACAAAGTTTCTTGAAAGTTATGAAGACAGGAGTTTCAGATTTTAGTTCTTACCATCGAATGATAACGAGAAAGAATATCCAACTCCCACTCCCTCTTTCCTCGTGTAATTGCAATTTGTCTGGGAAGAAAGCGCTCAAGGAGAGAAGTCCAATCACTGCAAAATGTATTAGCCTCAGCATGTCAAAATTCATAGGAATAGAGAGTAACTTGAGATCAAAATATGACCATAAAACCTACCCCATTGCGGTCAAGCCTTAAACTAAGTCACTATGATTCCAAGATGAAAGAATATCCAAAAATCATTGCAAGTTCAGAAGTAAAAATGCTAGAATCTAACTTAAATTAGACAAACAAAAAAGGGAAGAGAGAAACTACTAACACAGATAATTCAGGACTACCAACATATCCAATGTCAACCAATATCTGCAACGCAGACAACTGTGCAGCATCCTCCCTCCCAACAGGATAATTGCCCAATATATAGTCATGTTGCAACTGTAGCAATATAATCATGCATCAGTAAAGCAAGAAGCTATGGCTATGTTAAACTATAGAAATAGCATGGAAGATCTTTCCAAACTTTAATTTGAAGTTACAGCTATTCAATGATATTTAAGGGCAAGCTTACGCACTTGAACATATGATAATTGCACAAACATTGGATCTGTTACAGCTTCATCTGCCTCCCGAAATAGTTTTTTCTTAAATATCAGTTTGCAATGCAAAATTTCTCCCTTGCTTCGATCCTTGGCTGCCTTGAATTCTCCTAACAAATCTCCAATATATTTGTTATCATCTAACCCAATGTACTCCTCTGCATGAAAATAAGGTGCAGATTAAATGACAACATCAATTGATCTTTGTCAAGGAAAACAACCAAGAAAGCCAAAGGATACATACCATTCCCAGGATCAGGTGACTTGGAACCAGACACAACTTTATGGCATTCAAAGAGACTGAAGCTAGGAAACGCTGATAGCTTAATTATCCCAGCGAGTTCCTGAAAAATGTACGAATTGCATTGATGTAATATTATTTCAAATTGCAAAACAAAAAAATAAATCAGTTCTCACAGGTCGATAAGCTTAGCTATCACTTTAGCCCACAATGCCAAACAGGCCATCAATAATGGTGGCAAGATTTGAACAAATAAAAATGAGTTTTGCATCTAGTAAACACCTACCAATTTATGTTATGCTTTTCATTTGAGAAAGAAATAACAAAACAATGGCTTAAGTGATGGCTGAACACCCCAGTTGGTGGGAAGCCTAGACCAGCCACAGTAGAATGGCCATTGCAGTTCTATACTCTTTGTTTAACCACATTCAATCCAACTAGAATCAAACATCAAGCTCACAAGCTCCCTGGACCATTCACAATCATCACAATGGTTTTCCAAATATACTTGTGGATGTTTTCTTGTCACTATGATACATGAAATTGTATTCAATAAGCATTTCAAAGTACAAAGTACAGGTGTGTTCTTCCCAAAAACCTCGCAAAAGTGAAACCCACAAGCCTGGCTGTCAAACAAATTCAAATTGAAGATATGCACAGCATGACCCCATTTCTAGTCACATATTCCTTTTGTTCTGCATAATCATTCCCCATTGCTTCACCCAAATGGAGATTGATTTCAAAAATTTCCATCAAAATATCAATTCTCCTTTCAACCATTTCTAAGCACTTCTTCCTCTGTTTGCATATATCTTTGGGAAAATTATAATCAAAATAGCAGATCCACCTGCGAGGATTTCTTTTTTTTTTTTCCATGTTGAGATTGAGTTTCTTGTTTCGCTATATCTATCCTACCTGGAATGAAACCATAGAAGATAGATTTGATGGCTTTTTAAAATACCTCAACAGCATCAGACACTGTCGTCGCCATGTCATATGTGATTTCTTCAAAAGTTTCATCCAGAAAAAACACTATTGTTGTAAGCTTTCGACCAGTTAGAAGAGCTTCAATTTCCTCACGTCCTGGTATTGTATGCCTAGGACCAGCTTTGACAGAACGCTTCAAAGCATTTAGTGTATTTAATGCAAGGATTTGGACCTCAGAATCAGTACTTGCACCATAAGCTACATTATGGACATACTCAGACAAATATCCACCGATGTCCTTGCTAGGAGGCATAGAAGAAGCACATAAGTACATTAGCTCCCATCCTTTAATCAAGTATTGCCTGCGATATGAGAATCAGCAAAGCTAGATGGCATTAGATAAGGAAAAAAAAGTGTTTAAAGGAGAAACAATCAGAAACCCAAATAAAATCAAGCATGCAAACCAAGCATCACCATTACATGTATAAGAAAGATTTGTCCATGGGGAATCAGCTCTAGTAAAGAAAGGCCAATTAGGATGGTTTTTAAATTCACAAATTACAAGATGAGGAGGAAAAACAACTTGCTAATAGAAAGCTAAATAAAAATCGAAACAAAAGAAGCTATGCATGCCTGTCAGGGTTATTCCTTGTTTGCTTTGAAATCTGAGCAAAAATTTCATCTCGAAGTTCTGCACGTTTTAATGTGTGCTTGAACAATTTTCCAACTAGCTCAATTCGTTCATCTAAGCTTGTTGGAGCTACTCTATCGGATGAATCAACTCCCATGTACTTCAAAATTATCTGGAAGAGTTTAGTGGCGCGGCTTACCAGGTCACTATTAATTTTAAGCAATGAAGTTGGTATTGGATCCTGCAAAAGAGCACTAACTTAGCACTTCATGACTAAATATATCTTTGACAGAACATACTTCCTTGATGCACAGCATAATTTTACCTTTTGGAAACACAGCATATCCTCAAATGTGAACTTTTCCCGAACTTGAGGGCCTACAGATTTTTTAGAAAAGAATCCACGTTTCCCAGTGGATTGAATTTGTTTCTGCATCAACTTTAAGAATCCCTCAACCTGCATGGAACAAAAATTATGTATGATTTTGCAAAAATATAAATGACTGCAACAACTGTGGCTCAATTCCAAGCCAGTTTGGGTCAGCTTAATGTATACTTCTGCAACATTCAACATGATCATAAACCAAATCCGCATAAGAAGGTAAATGAATTGTGGCCAAATATGATAATCATAAGCTTAGTTTGGATTCAACTCATTATATTCAAGCAAGTAAACATAAATGAGAAGTAGAAGTTCTTCCACATTATTACTTTAACAGCAAAAGAACTTATTTGTTTGTTACCTGGAATTTATCAATCAATGGTATGGCACCAGCAAGTTCTGCCGGAATAACTGAGGAGAGGGTTGCTGGTGTACTGTGAGAAAAAACAATAAATAACACTAAGAGTTAGAGGTTAGATAAATTCTAAAAAAAGAAACCATAAAAATTACTTCCTTGAAGTTCTAAAGCTATCTAGTCATCTTTTACAAGCAAAGCAACATAGAGACAATCAAAAGCAACACGTAGTACTCTTATAACAAGGCCAACAATATAATGCACCAGTATTAACCGGTCATAAAATCAAAAGCTAAGGCAACAAGAATTGGGCAGGCAAAACCAGTGAAAGACAATGCACCTGAGAGAAGGTTTATCAAGTCCTTTACATTTTACCATGTTAAAGCTTTTGAATAAAATCAAGATATACAAGATCAAAAACTTAGACCCTGTAATTAAGTCCAACGCTACTTTCAATCCGAGTTTCATAGCATCGCAACAGTAAACAAACAAAGATAAAAAGCCAACAACGAAAGTAACAAATACGGAGCTAAAAATGGTGTAGAAGACTTACGGGGTAGCGAAATTGGAGCCATCGCTATCATATCCATCCCCATTTGAGAAAGAAGCAGAAGGGTGCATAGGAGTCTCTTCATTTCCATTAGTGGAGCTAAAAGAAGACCTGCTTGATCTTATACTTTGAGCCATTAACGACTGCACATCAAGTTTCATTTCCCAAATACAAATAACCCTACTTCACATAACAAACAATCCCTTCCTCAAATAAACCAATCTCGCCACCATATAGCTCCCCCAGCTACCTTTCCTTAATAACTGCAAAAGACAAACACTTCAAAGATCAAAACACAATCTTTATCTAAAAGGGTATCCAAAATTACAATCCAAGAAGTCAACAAATCTCGATTTCAATCAAGAAACACACACACACCTATCAATGTAGATCCACAATACAATCTATGTAAAACAACAAAAGAAACAAAACCCAGTTGAGGAGATGGCGCTGAAGTGACGAGAAGTGAAAAGGAACTAAAATTTATCAATCAAGAAATGCAGACACGAAATGGGAACCAAGAAAAAGTTATCACCTTTTTAAGCTGACAATCAAGAAAGGAGGAAACTTCGAGAGCTTAAGAGATCTGAAATGGTGATGGTGATGGTGATAGTATATTGATGGCAGTGATGAAAAACGTGTGAAGAGAGAGGGAGAGTCACGAGAATGATATAAATGGGAGGGGAGAGGAGAGGAGAGAAGAGGAGGAGGAGGAGGAAGAGGAGCAATGTCTTCTTCTATTTCTACACTTGTTTTCTTCTTCTTTTTTTGCTGTCCTTTCTTGTGTTCTGTTGCGGAGTACATTAATCAGCAACTTCAAAATTCAAATCTACACATTAAACATTATCATGGATTTATTGTATTTTGCTACAAAATCTCTCTTTTTATGAAGTATGCAATAGGACTATATATAGTAATCTTATTAAATAATATTAAAAAAATAATATGGAGTATGAATATTTTTTTATATGCATAAACTAGTTTAAAAATAGCTTCATGGTTGATAAAAAATCTAATTTATTTATAAAAACAATCTTAAAAGGTTGTTTTATAAATAAATTAGATTTTATTAATATATTATTCAATTAAAAATACTCATAAAAAAAATTATATATAGTTTCCATGTAACATAATGTGTTGATAAAGGTTGGGGGTGTAATTTATGTGTCTATTTGTTTCTGCGGATGTTTGTATATTTTTTAAAAATTAAATTTTTTTATTTAAAATTAATATATTTTTAAATAAAAAATATTTTAAAAATAACGGATAGCATACATTTCCTATTTAAGCAACTAGCCTTGTTTTTTTTTTTTGGGAATTTGAAAAGGTTGGCCCCACTCCACAGAAGTCCGCCTTTTATGTTTCAGCACTAGGGGTCCCCTCCAAGATTTTGACTTGGCACCTTACAGGGACCCCATTTTCATGATCTGGAGCTATCTATACTGCTTTATTTATTTATTTATTTCACATTTTGAGATGTGAGCCCCACTGCCTTTTGTTAGTGCTTGATAATTAAATTAATATATAAATTATTCAAGATTTGATTAAGAACACTTTTTGTTGAATAGTTGACCAAGAGTTTTGATAATGTCTCTTTTTTTTTTTTTAGGGAAAATTGTTTTAACATTGTGAAAAAACATACAAATATCTCAAACTTACTTTCTTTTTTTAGTATTTATATGGACGATGAGATTGATGGAGTGTTGGAAAGTAACCGTGTTGATTAATTTTTAAAGTATATTTTTATTTGAAAATATATTAAAATATTTTTTTTATTTTAAAAAATTATTTTTAATATTAGCACATCAAAATATTTTAAAAACATCAAAAAAATAATTTTAAACAAAAAAGTTCAATTTTTTGGGAACGCGGTTTCAACCGCGTTCTCAAATGATCACTAAAGCAACATGGTTTTGTTGTGTTTTTGCCAAATTTTGAATTTTATTTTGCTTTAAATTATTTTTTAAAGTTTTTTTATTATTTTGATGTGCTGACATTAAAATTAGATTTAAAATTTTAAAAATCTACAACCCTCAATTCATATAATGTTAATGAAATTCATCTTTTGGCTAGTATTTTGTTACCGAAAAGAATGGAGATAACTGGAACATAAATTTGGTTGAAAAAATAAGATAGAAATATAAAATAAATTGATCTTTATAATAATTTTAAAGTTAATTTATAAATTTTCAAAACATAAACTATAGAAAAACATATCATTTTCACTCTCAGTGTCCTTGATTCTTTCGTCTCGATAGAATAATCAAACAGTACCAAAATAAAAATTCATGTATAGAATGTAAAAGAAAATTACTTTTATTCCATCCCATGCATACACCAATTTAAGTTTTTATTTTGCTAAAAAAAAGCCTTAAAAACGTTCTTTTAGCGGTTGGTTTTCAAAGTGTTTTTTATTTCAAAACACATTAAAATAATATTTTTTTTATTTTTTAAAAATTATTTTTGATATCAACAAATCAAAATGATTTACAAACATTAAAAATATATTAATTTAAAACAAAAAAATTAAATTTTAAATTTTTTAAAAACATTTTTCCGACCACACTGCTACCACTAATCTCAATAATCCCAACTCACAATAAAAATTATCACATGATCCTTGAACACACATCATTTGTAATGCATGCAGAAATCTGAAATGGACCCATAAATTTCGTGTCCTTTGATCCTTTCTGAAGGGAATTATGACCTAACAATGAGCCACAATTATTGCTTCACAGGCACATGCACGTTTGTGCCACAAATGACCCATTCAAGGCAAATTTGCTGGATTGCCGGCCATGTTGCTGCCGGCACCTCTCCCACCTGTATTTCTGCCCGCCAAAGGTATGCATATTCACTGTACATTCATACTTGCGTGACTAGCAATAAACTCCCATGACCACCTGCCATCTAGCTAAATCCCTTGAGAATGCTTAGGTATAGTTGATATTATTTTTTAAAGTATTTTTTATTTAAAAATATTTTTTTAAAAATTGATTTTTAGTATGAAAACGAATTAAAAATAAAAAAAATCATTCATTTTTTTAAAACGGCATAACTAACTTGACAGGTCCTTTGTTTTGTTCATGTCTAATCATTGTGTCCCTTTCAATGTTCATGAGAGATGGAAGGGGCAGCAGAAGAGTATTTTACTCACACAGTAGCATTGAAGACAGACATGAGAAATTTGGGGAATGGAAAGTCATCATTGTTAAAGCAAATACCAACCATGTTAAAAGCATAAACCAGATTCATTATATCTATCAGTCCCCTTCTTTTTTTCTTTTTATTTTCATTAGGGTATGTTCATTCTTGGTGGTTTGATAATTAACTCAATCACTTCATGATCTAAGAATTTAACTTGAGTTGAGTTTTAAACTATATTAGATAAGAGTTGATTCGATCAAATCTACTTACCTTAAAAGGTTATCAACGATATAATTAACTTGATTAAAACTTGAATTTTTATTTTTTTTTGAAGATTTTCAGAATAATAAGTTATTTTTTAAATAGTTTTGAATCAATACACCAAAAGCAAACTTGCCTTGGCTTTATCGTCAAGAATTTCATTCATTTTTCTTACCAAAAGGGCATACAGCTCCAAGAATGACAGTGCAGCCACACAAAAAAGTGATTGGGTCTCCTTAAAGGGATTCCAACCTGCATTCTGCCTCCACACTGCCCTTACTTTTTATCCTGGGGTCCGTTATGGTTGCATATTCATTAGTTTGTGATAGCCCTAAAGTGAGAGAGATCCTGGCAATAGTAAATCCACATTCTGTAATCTGTACCATAAAACTGCTGGGATTAGCAATGTATATTTGCTGTACTTTCTGCCATCTACTCACTGATAATTCTGTGTATGCAAGGTCCACCAGAGAAAAGTGTATGAATGAAAATCCTACCCGTGCTAGCTGCTATCAACTAATTCTGTCTGTGAAGGTCCAGGAAGGGAAAAAGAAGGTATGAATGCAGAGTCCAAGTACAGTTGCCATTATCAAGTGAAATACGAATAAAGTGGTTTCAATTATGATTCCAAAGCTCATCATTAGATTGTGATAGCATCAACCAACTCCACTACCTCGAGACTAGCCATCTCAACTACATGAGTGCATGACCAAACTCTCCACTACAAACCACCACTAATGAAAGATATTTGACTTCTATCATCCATGCATTTCAGGGTAGCAGACAAAGTTCGAAGAAAAGAAAATGATCAGAGAGCAACTGCTGAACGTGCAAAACACCATTGTATACATGCAGACAATGGAAGAAGATAATTCTATTAAAGAATACCTATTGCGAAGATTACAAGCAAGGCAGATAGAACGTCCTTCACAATAATGTAACGATTTGGAACATCAAATTACAGTGTTCCAGATCCAATGAATCTCAGCAGAGACTCCTGTAGCCACAAAAGGTTGCTTCCATTACAATCATTCACCCTCCAATATACCACTAAAAGAATCAATTGCAGGTCTTTCACCCTAGGCAAGGATACCAATTGTTCAGTAGTCACTGCAAGTGGTGGAGAGCGTTGTACAAATACCCCATGACACTGTAAGAGGTGCTGATTATGTATTTGCTCACAATTAAATTACATAAAACAAGCATCAAGAGGCAATGCTCAATGAGCTCTCCTCTCTTGTTTCAAATCATTAGGATTGTCGTTTTAAAAACCTTAGGGAACAGCCTGCTTCTCATCCTTCCAGATACAATTTTTTCGAGGGGAAATGAATAAGGATATGGAGTGCACAAGAAAAATTATCACCCCTTTCTATCCGCCCTCAAAGAGATGCAAAAAGAACAAGAATTTGAACTAATGAAAGGATGTCTTGTGCTTCCCCCCTCATTTAAATTTTCAAAATAGATTCCACTAAACATGACCAGAACAAAGGTGTATTTATCATTCCCGTAAACTTTTGGAAATAATCACATGCATATCTCCTACCACCATGCATGCATGATAGAAGACATGCACGAAGATATTCTCTACTCTTCTACCTGTCCAGAATTCAGAGATTTTGCCTCAGATAACTTTTTACTTGAACTCCTTAAGCTTTCCATGGAGGT
This sequence comes from Populus x sibirica, assembly GCA_019202695.1. Classification (NCBI taxonomy): domain Eukaryota; kingdom Viridiplantae; phylum Streptophyta; class Magnoliopsida; order Malpighiales; family Salicaceae; genus Populus; species Populus x sibirica. Next base: position 2,861,627 of record JAGMVL010001426.1, read on the forward strand.
CTGAATCTGCTCTGAAATACTAGTGTAGAGACATCTCTGTGCTGCTTCATCCAATCCAGACGGGGAAAGGATGGGCCATCCTCTGGTAGGATTATGCAAATTACGGGACATAGAAATTGCCATTTGTGTCATTTTAGGAAGGTTGAAATCCATAGGCTCCCCAATAACTATGTTGATGCTCTTATTACACAACGGAAAAGGAGGCCTTCTCCCAAACCAAAAATTTTCAGGCATCACCTGCAAGTTATAACCAATAATGTGAAATATCAATGATGGCTGCATTTTATGTAAAATCCAGGAAGTTAACTAGGCCAAAAACGATGCTGTATGAAGAACTTCTAGACCCAAAATCAGTAAAATTAGTGCGTGAATGAAGAACTGTTACAAGTAAATGTCTAGCTTTCTGGTACACAAGGAAAATGAGAACGCAGTCCTCTTTCAGTTCCGTACATGTTCAAGTCACCTATTCAAAATCTTTCAATTCTATGAATATTGAAGAAAAGTTACCTCTTCAAAACCGTGATGAACAATTGGCAGAACTATTGGAGTTACAGGGGAACGAACAATGAGACTAGCAGTTCCCCATTTCAATCGCCTTATAGGAGCATCTTCTTGAGACACTTTTCCTTCAGGAAAGGTATGTAGCTGCTCATTAAAAGCAAGAAAAGCACCAGGACAGTAAGAAAAAAAATGTTTCCTCATATGGAACAATTTACATAATTTCTCAGACCCTCTGCCTGCTAGTGTAGGATATGTATCGCTATGATGGCAAGTGAGACTGAACATCACCCAGGTAAAGAAAGCCATTAAATCATGCTTCCTGCTGTTCACAAGTCCATTGCAACCTAAAAACGTGCAATATTTTTCACAATATCAATTCCAATTCAGGTTCTCATCATATTACTATTCAAGCTACTGGTTTGAACTTATAATAATTGAACCATACAAGTTACTGCCTGGAAGTTTTTCATACTTGACAGTAATGCACCAATGTACGAAAAACAGGACATTGACTGAGCAAAAACACGTTAAACACTATGCTCTCATTCATGAAAAATTGACAATACTAAGCATAACATAAACCGTCTCAATGTATCATTGACACTATGACAGCAATCTTTCTGTCAATCTAGTTACATCCATCAAGAAAAAGTGTTGAATGATCAAGCTGCTTCAGACTAAAAAGGCTCACATCTTTCACAAAATTGGCCAATGCTGAGAGAGAGGGAGGTGGAATTGCAAGGAATTATGTTTTAGCAGCCTAGTGAGGCCAGGACTTCATTGATACAATGAAGAAAGCATGGGCACTTTAACTAATAGCATAAGGCCTGCCAGGAGAGTTCATTAAGACAAAAAAAAACGTAATACTATAAACATTCAACACATTCATACACTAACCAAACTACGTTTCAGTAGAAACTAAACAACAAAACCATCTAATCATTACACCAAATAATGGTATGGCATTTTAAGTAAATACCCATTCTCCATCACTCAACCGCTCAAGAGCTTCATTCATGTGCTTTTGATAGATTCCACCACCCCTTGTAATAGGTATACATTTCCCTGCAGAATTCACTACTTCAGACCCAAAAGCTTACTAAAAAAGTATCACATAAATTACTTAAAAACAAGGATTTATGTCGCAACCACAACTGAAGATAGAATAGAACATGGCCTGTCCTATTTTAGTACTTTCAAGTGTGATATTGTTTCAGCAGCAGCTAAGGTTTGAACCAACAACAGAACACTAAATTGCAACTGATTTTCATATACATAGCTGAAGTTAAAAAAAGAAAATGAAACAAAGAAAACTCCAAAACCAACAAACACAATAGACAATTTAACACAAAAATCAGTAAGGAAAAAAAAAATACCAATACGGAAAAAATAAGACAGCAATGAATTCTTGAAACAAATGTCTTCAGCTGCAAGTGCCCATCTAGCCAAATTTGAATCAAAAATAGGAAACCCCTTGAATCCCCACATCACTGGATCATCCAACCTGTCAAAAACAACAGCAAAACTCTAAAAAACCAAACTTTCCCTTCATTAACGGTCAAAGAACCAATCTTTACCAAGAAATCAAGCATTAAACAAACAGAAAAAAGAAACCCAGAAAATAAACGGCAACCAAATGAGCATATGTTACGTGGACATGTGATTGCTAACAGTGATAAGGGGTACCCCAAGGGGTCTAGATCGAACAAGATTGATAAGGGTATCAGCATTATGGACTGTAGTGGTGTTAAGAAGATTGGCAACTGCCTTTGCAAATGCTCCAACGGCCATAATCACCATCTTTCTTGGTATTCCTCTCATGTGGCTCCCTCTTGCTGCCCACTCCATCGTTCGAGTCATCTTTTTCTTGACTTGTTTACTGTTGCAGATGGTCTTCGGTAGCTGTAATTTCTTTGCTGAAAATAAGAATAGTCAAGACCTTGGACCTTTAGTTCGTTTTTTGTTTTAGGCCTATTGTTTGGGCCCTTGTAAATCCAGCCCATGCATATTATTCGACACTTTACCCTATATGAAATTGCAATGAAATAAAATTCTCTAAATAAAATAAACTATAAAAAAGAACAGTATAATTGTAAAAAAATGTTTTAAATTATTTAAAAAACTCAACTCTATTAGTATATATAAAAAAATTTAAAATTTATAGAGCAAAAGCGAAGTACAAAAAAGTAAATATGAGCAATCGTGCTTTTTTTTATTAAAGAATCAATTCAACCCAATAGTTTAAATTATTAGGTGAGGTCCAATATATAATTTATATTATTTTCTAATATACCTCTTTAAGTTAGAGTTGAAACTTGTATAAGTTCACATTACCTTGTGCTTAAATTTTATTAAATAAATGAAGATGGTGAGATTCGAACCCGTAACCGCTTGGTCATCGAGGCTCTAATACCATGTTAAAGAATCATTTTAACCTAATAGTTTAAGCTATTAGATAAAAACACAAAATATAATTTATATTATTTTCTAACATTTTTCATACTTATCTTGAATTATACGGTGTTAAAAATGGTAGTGATAATATGGTCGTGGTTGAAATATTTAAAATGATAATGAATGTAATTTGATTACTGTAAAATATCTCATTGAATATCATGAATTAAAATAATAATTAATGTGATTTGAGTATTGTTTTGTCCTTCATTTTCTTTATATATATATATATCCCTTACCAATTAATATCGAATCCAACCGGATATTACCAGATATGAGTAGGCAAAATGCTCAGTAAAATTATACAACGAGGAAAAATGTACATAATCCTTGCATTTTCATCCCATATATGTTTTTCTGCATCACACATAACATTTTTCACAGGAAATTACAAATTAAGACAATAATATTAAAACACAAAGACAGTAATATTATGAGACATGTTTAATCTCACGTAGCTAGGAAATAAAACACACAAAATAAATAAGCACTTCCTCAAGCTCTATATTAATTACATATCCAGAGATGATGACTGAAGAGATGGCAATCACCACTCCAAGTGCACCCCATTATTCAACCACACTGTAGGCCGTGGACTTAGCGTCACATCACCTTTTTATTCTTCGCAAACTTTCAAAGATATTTATTAATCATGCATGTATCGTCTTGTTCCACGCCATCATTCATTGCATGATCGATCGATCGATCGATATATCCTAGCGACGGAAGCTCCTGACTGGACGGGGTGGATCAGTCTCGTCGTCCCGGAGCTTCACAAGCGTGTAGGCGCCAGCACCGACTACGGCTCCAAGTGTCGGTGCCACCAGATAAATCCAAATTTCTTTGTAATTTCCTGCAGCTATTGCTGGCCCCAAAGTCCTCACTGGATTCATAGAACCACCAGTTGATGGCCTGCCCACGTCAAGAAGATTACAATTATACCACTGCACTTTCCAATATTTTTCTTCACCAAACTTTGTTTTCTGTGTTGTAAGCATTATATATTATGGTAAAATCACTATATTCTTGTAAAAGAAAATTATTTAGTTTTCATAATGTATATGAAAATTCCCGGAGCTTCTCATGTTTGGTTCTTTCATGGTTTTTGTCCTTTCAACAGGAAAGGTTAGACCTATCCCTTCATCATTTCTCTAGCCATCTTTAACCCCGGCCCTAGCTAATGCGGTGTCATGTATTGCTAGCCCGCCTACCCTATTCGGGGAATCAGTACTGCTATCAGATACGACATTAATTTTTAGGCTCTTCCTTGCATGCAAGGCTTGATATTATTGACTTTATAGAGAGCTGGATTTGTTTACTTATATTTCAATCTCTCTTTCCATGTTTTGTCGCAAACTAACGCCTAGCAATGTCCTCGAGATAAAATTACTGAAACGATGAAGTTTTCAAAAATCTCTATAAACAAATAAATGATTGCCTAAAGAAGGAAGGAAGACTTGGAGTAACTTACCCTGCAACAAGAATGTTCAGCATAACCGTAGCTCCGACTGCTATTCCAGCCAGCTCTCCCACCTTTTCATCAAAAAGAAGTAAGAGAGAAAATATATAAGCTTATGCATGTGTGTGGAGATGCACTCATTTGTTAGTACAAATTAATATATAACATTAGTCACTTTTTTATTTCTAGCGAAGTAGCCCAAGCCAAGGCCTGAGCTGACGCGCGGGTCACAGGGTTTTGCAAAGGTGGTTTTTATTTCCTTAGGAGAGAAACACCATCGAGGTGGGTGTGTAAAGAAATGAATTACTAGGAAGAAGTACTCACAGCACGAGTGTCAGTGGCAACGGCAGTGACAACAAACAAGAGATTGAAAGTGATGAAGAACTCAAGCGCAAAAGCTTGGCCAGTGCTCACAGATGGAACGGTAACCCCACCAGACATGAAGGGGTGGAAGACTCCTTTAAGAGCAAAAGAAGCACAGATGGAAGCCGATACTTGTGCAGCAATGTAGGCAGGCACTTGGACCCAAGGGAAGTGGCGTAGAGCTGCAAAAGCAATGGTGAGTGATGGGTTCAAATGAGCTCCAGAAATGTGTCCAGTTGACAGGATTATGATCATCACTGCTAGTCCAGCACAGGCTGCATTTCCAATCAGTGTTTCTGCGTGATCATACTTCTCGTTCACTATTGGTCCTGCTGTCGCCATAAATATCAGGATGAAGGTTCCCACAAATTCTGCTCCAAGCTGCATGTACATGTCAGTAATTAATCCGTAAACACCCAATCATCAATGATCTTGATAATATTCCAAATGAATATTTTGACACGAATTATAGGCATTTTACCGCATTTTAAAATCATTAAAATAATTCAAGAACTGAATCACTCAACAAATTAACAACAAAAAGAACTCATATAATTTAGCTTCACATCAATTGGCTTTACATAGGAACTGATACATTCCAACCCTAATTTTCTAATGTTTGATGAGGATGCTCTAAAGAGACAGGTAGACATAGAAATATTATCTTCTAACAAGATGATGATGTATGCAGTATTACTAACAAACCGTCCAAACATAATCTATTTAGTTGGTGTCATTTAAGATGTTTTTAACCCCTAGGATGTATTAAAATCATAATTTTTTTATTTTTAAAAATTATTTTTAATATTAATAAATTAATCTTAAAAAAATATTAAATTTTTTATAAAACATATTTAAAACGCAATTAATTCTAGACAACAAGCAATAGATTGAGCAGGTGAAATGACCTCATGATTTTTAATATTTTGGGTTATTTTCTCTGTGTTTACTGGCCCTGAAGACTATATATATATATATATATATATATATATATATATATATATATATATATATATATATTAATTCCATTATTTTCACCTCTGTCACCAGCTTTATTTCTAACCACAAACTTAAGGTCCAATAAGAAGCTTCTTATTAGAATAAAATTAACCTAGATGTTGCCACCCTACTCCTCGTAATGCGTGTTTAAAAGGATGATTACGGTTATTTTTTAAAGTGCTTTTCATATTAAAATACATATTAAAATGATATTTTTTTTATTTTTTAAAAATTATTTTTAAGATCAGTACATGAAAACGATCTAAAACATACAAAAAAATTTTAATTTTAACAAAAAAAAAGAATTAATTTTTTTAAAAACACGGTTTGCACCGCGTTCCCAAACAGCTATATAATTTAGCATGCTGGTATATTATTTTAGTTTGTTTCTAACAAATATTTAACTATAATAAAAACATTAACCATGCCCAACAAGTCATATAATTTAATGACAAATAATTAATGAAAGAAGTGGACGGGTTAATTTCTATTTTAATCCCTCAGAGGTTAATAATGTAAGATTAACAAATTAAATATATTTTCACACAATTTCAAAATAAAAAAAATGATTTTTTTTTCTTGTCTCCTTCTCTTCTAATTTAGGGCAGTAAGCAAACCCTAATTAACTATGAGACAGGACATCACATTCAATTAGATTTACAAGCCACTAGGCTTGTTCATGTATGTCGGGGTATCAAACCCACGGCCCACCATCTAAGACTTTGGAGTTTGGATGGTTACTACGAACTGTTTATTTTTATATTTTTTTGAAAAAATTAAATTTTAGTTTACTTTTTTACTTCAAATTAATTTATACACCCTATATCTTTCAAACCATCTTTAAAAATTTAATCGTGATTATTTTTTAAAATAATTTTATTCGAAAATATATTAAAATAATATTTTTTTAATTTTAAAAAATTATTTTTAATATCAGCGTATCATTTAAAAATATTAAAAAATATTAATTTAAAATAAATAAATAAATAAAATTTAAATTTTTTAAAAAATACTTTTAAAACATATACACAAACATTATCTTTACATATAATCAAAACCTTCGGTAAAACAAAATGCAATGTCACAGTCGTGTATAAAAATAAAATCTCTCACCGCCCGAAATTTCACTGAAACTCGGGAGGATAACTGCAAACAACGAAGTCAACATTGCAAGCAATAATAACTGCAGCGTTGAATATTCAACGTATCCGTCTAGGCTGTGTTTGTCACGGCTTCTCTCATGCTTACATGCACTTTTTGAAAAATAAAAATGATTTGAAAAAATATTAAATTGATATGTTTTTAGTATATCTTTATGGTTTTAATATATTAATATTAAAAATTAAATTAAATTAAATTTTTTATGTATTTTCAAGTCATAAAAACTATTTTGAAGATCGCAGTGCCACTATAGTTACGGTGCAAACTATATTTCTAAAATAAAAATATTAACAAGTCCCAAAGAATCTAAATTATAATTAACTGAAATCTAAGTAAACAAAGTGTAAAAATAGTTTTATATTAATTCTATGAGTTTTTTTTTTAATCAAAATCAATAACAATAGAAATTATTATATGAAAGACACGCATGATTAGAATTAACACCATGGTGATGTGAAGGGGGGTGGCGTGTGTGCTTGCATGGCAGCTATTGGCATTCATGGGAGTCCAAAAACAAGTAATCAAAAAGAGAGAGATGATCAAAGAGAGGTTTTACCTTGCGAGTTAGAGAAACGTCAGGAGCAGGAATATCAAGGAAGCACGTGTGGGGTTGACCCCAATTTGGAGCAGTGACAGGCAAGCACTTGCATTTTGGCATTATTTTCCTATCTGAATAGGATAGTGAGTCCACTCTCAGCCCAGTAAAAAGTGGCCCTCCCGGCGTCCCCGGCGTATTCGGTGCCGTCACCGTCGGTGTCCCAGCTTCTTCTGGTCCCGGCATTCTTCTCTCCCAACTTTTTTTTTTTTTTTTTTGGTTTTGATGATAACAAGTAACACTATAACAAAGACACAGACAAGTTTTTTTTTTAAATTTTTTTTTGGAGATGATTAAAGGGTGGATAGGAGAGAGAGACAGTTACATGTTTTGAAGGTTTTTATAATGTTTTTGCTACAGGGTGATTTTGATCTTAGCCAGGAGGATCAGAAACAGTACTAGAGGAAAATTGTTACTCCTGATATGAAAACATATATAATAAATTACTAAAACTATTTTTTTTTTGTTTTTGTTTTTGGAATGATGGGAATGAAGAACAAATTCAATTACATGCTTGACAAGCTTTTATAAATCTTCTGCTACGGAATAGGGGAAATGAAGCGAGCCAGGCTATGAACTACAAAATAAAGGCAGCGCTAGATCAGATGAAGCAATCTATGCATGGACAAAACTAGAAATTTTTTTTTTCTTTTCTGGGTGGGATTTCTGGGATTTTCGAGAAATGCAAAGATTTACATGCTTCGAAAGTTTTTATAAAGGTTTGGCTAAGGAAGAAGGAGAAAATCAGACCGATCCAGCTTCAAGACTAAGACAAAGCAAACACGATACTATAGAGCATAGAAAGCTGAGCAAGAAGAGGAGGAAATGGACAGAGGCAATTAGAGAGCAGCAGGGATTATTGTTCTAATAATATTTGTAACAGAAGAAATTAAAGAGACTGGAACTCGACAGGCTGCAGGGAAGTCAAGGAGGAAGAAGAGAGAGTTGGTGAAAGTGTGAGCCAAAAACTAATGCTATGTCAAAGCTTATATACACGAAACGAGGCTCCCATGGTGTAAGAACTAAATTATTCATATTCTATCAAGAAAAAGTCACTGCAAAACACATCACCATCGTCCCTTAACAGCTCTAACTTCACCACATGATGCTAGAGTCACTTTACAATTTCCTCACAGGCACATTTGCTGCCGTGTGATCTCAGTAAACGCCACATGATGACCTCAAATGGGTAGCTATCTGATCATGCACTGTCATGCCATCTTTTTACTTGCTTAAAATAATTTCAATACCAGCCAATCATGGAATAAACAAAGCAAAATGAACCATCCTCCCTTCCCCTACAATAATACAAAACTTGCATTATTTTAGAGGACGCGTACATGAATAATAATGCATCTAGCCATAATCCCTTCTTGATCAGCTTATACAAATATTAAAGCATATAAAGCAGGAGACGAGGGGCTCATTTTGAGTGAGTTCAAGAGAAAAAAAACTCAGCAATCAATGATTTAGTATATTTGAATCGGTTTTGGAATACATTAAGATTTTTTTTCTCTCTCGACTAGATAAGTCATTCCATTGAATTTCTTTTTCAATCTTTGCTTGAATTTAAACTTGAAATGAATAAAATTTACAATTTGAGCCAACCCTTGGAGTGCTAAAGAATCAATACATAACTTCTTGAGGTTGAGATATCAATTATTAGATTAAAATCTTGGATTGAAATGATTTTTTAATATGATATTATTATCAAACAAGTTATTGATTTAATTGGGTTTAATAAGCTCGCATTGTAACGACAATATAATAACTAATTAGAAAAATTAGCAAAAAAAAAGTATAAAAAAAACGACCCAATCTCATCCAGCTTAGCATGTCAAATCTGTAATCAATCTGGTGATGATACCGGGATAATTCTATCGAAAACAAATTAAACAGGCCAATGAAACTTAATTATCAAACAATCCAATGTTGATGGAAAAAAAAAGATTTGACTCAATCGATCTAGATTACCCCATTAATCTCGCGACCATGTATATAAAATTGAGATAACTCTATTAAAAAAAACATAAAAAAAACACGAAAACCAATTGCTAATAAATAAAAAAAAGTCTACAAGAATTTTTATATATGAAATTAGATAACACAATAATCTTGATATGAAATTATATGTTTAGTAAGTTAATATAAAGTTATATTTAAATAACATCTAAAACTTAAAATTTCCGAGTTGGGAATGGTTCTTTATTACCGAATTAAGATCAAAAGAAAAATCAAATGGTATAAACATGCAGTTGTCTATTATTACACTTTAGTTTATTTTATATATAATTAGGCATAATATATCATTTGACCCACAAACAACCACTCCGGAATCATGGCATCTCAACTTCAATGTCAAGGTTTAGCTCCTCCTATTTGCCTTCATCTAACTCAGCACTTTACACTTTACCATTATTTTAATTTTAAAGAAAAACCCACTTGTAGATCAACCTGCCCTAGCTCTGCGATTTTTCCTGTGCCTATAATCAAAACCTTAGACCCTTGCCCTCCATCCCTTTTAACATCCCCCACATGTTTGATTATATTCCGTGGTCAGTTCACATTGATTTGTTCTGTTTTGCCTCTTTTTTTCCCATTAAAATTTGATCAAGCATGCAATAACATTGATGTTGACGATGATGATGATAATTATAATAATTCCCAGGTCATCATGGCTCATTAGTGCTATACTTAAGAATACGATGCTCATGAAGATACAATTCCAGGAAGCTGCTACAATCCTCCAAAATTTGTAATATGAACGAAGAAACAAAACATTGAATCGCCTTTGCATTGGTTGCTCTAATCTTTAAATACTTAGACAGGGCTGCCTATTGAAGATGAGCAAATCCCAAGATGATAAAATATTTTATTCAAGGAATCTTTAGAATTTGTCCTCGATTTTGCGTACATTATTAGTCCATCTTGCGTCTCATGCTAACACTTGGTGTTGCTGTATAATTATTATTTTTTTTAACTTGAATTAACTTGTAAATAAATTCATCCTAATAACATCTAAATTAAATTGAGTTTAAATAAAAATAAAAGAGGAGTTAAATTGGTTTCACCCGATAAAAAATATAGGTTGATTTATAACTCAATTGACCAAAGAAAAAACCCAATATAAACTCGATTAAAACCCGTTAATTTTTTTTTATTCTCTAAATGATATTATTTTTATTTTTTTAAAATAAAAAAATTAGATTAACCCGGATTAAGATCAATCCAACTAACTCATGACACGTGATTTGTTTCGGGTGAATCCCTGAATCGGATTTAAAAACTTCGCAAATAACCCATGAAATTATGGAAAACCTCTAAAGCAATCTGTCTATAATGGATCTCGAATGAATCCTCGTAAAGCAGAGTTATGATTCTCAATTAGATCCATAATATTTATAAATTGAGCTCTCAAATCACTTTTTTTCATTCAAAACCACCACAGATTTTCAACAAAGAATGTCAATTTAATGGCATCATTTTTATTAATGTAAAACATGCAATCTAGATGGAATATATTAACAAAATATTGACAACGAAAACTCAATCCAGAATTCTGATTTTTCTCAGATCCAATTGAGGGAGAGAAAAAAAAACACCCTTTGTCTATACTAAATTGAGGTATATCAGTTATAATCTAGAAATTAATTCAAGATATTTCCAAGACTCTCCTGATTTCTAATCCGGGTGTATGAGATTATAATCCAAATGATTTTCATTTGATAATATATTAAAATAATTTTTTAATATCTTTTCTATTTTCAATCATAAAAATACAAAAAAACATATTAATTTAAAGTTTATTTTTAAAAAATAAAGTTTTAGAGAAGTACAAAAGAAGGGTGCGGAAGGAATGTATAGAAATTCCAAATAAAGAGGCGTCATAGTGTGGATTAACAAGTAAATATTAAATAATGAAGCTAGAAGCCAAAGTGTAACAAATGTTCTTGTCTGTACTGCAAACGACCTATGAACCTTTGCAACTGGCCAACTAGACAGAGAAACAGGTTCCTGAAGGACAATCTTGATAACTATCAACTACTACTCTTGTATTAATTTCTTCATGAATTATTGTAGAATCTTAAAATGATTTAAAATCATAAAAAAATATAATTTAAAATACAATATATATATGCGCCAACCTGGTAAAGTTTTGGGGTCGAATTCTCCTTAATTAGGTTATCATTTTATATTCAGGAAATGTGATAAAAAAAAATTAAATTTATGAAATATACTAAGTTGAAAATGGATGATTTATTTTAGATTAGATCAGAAAATAATTTGATATTTATTTTTAATATAAGAAGGTTGATAAAAGATATTTTAATATATTAAAAAGTAAAAAATTTGCGAACAACATAGTAAATAGTTATTTTATTAATATTATGATTTGCCGGTGACTGGTTGGATTAATTATACGGAAAAATAATAATATATGTTAATGCCTAACAGCTTCTATTTTAAAATATCTTTTAGGTTTCTTCCAAAGTCCATGGCTCTAAGATCAAATAATTCACTATTTTAATCAAGTTGACCCAATTATTAAATTTCAATTATATTTTTTTTTCTTTTGACTTATTTGGATTTTCCTCTTAGAATTTTGTGCCTATTTTGTTTTTTTTCATCATTTCAAGAGTGATTTAAAAAAAATTAATTTTTTTTTTATTTTAAATTAATTTTTTTTTATATTTTCATATCATTTTTGAAGTGTTAATATTAAAAATAATAAAAATATTATATTAATATATATTTTTTTTAAAATACATTATAATATTTTCAAACACCTCATTGGTTCGCGGGTATTGGCTTGAAGATGTGCAGCTCTGCTTTCCTATTGGTTGAATGTAAATAAATAAAAAGAATAAAAATAATAATATTTGGTGAGATAGTCAATTGCATGCAGAGGCACCCTCGTCTCAATTTAAAACACAGTCGTGGTGATTAGTGACTCCATCACTTGTCGGTCACCCTCTACCCCGAACCATGCATGACCTAAGCCAGGGATTCTATTGGTTGAATATCATGTCACCTCTTACATTATTAACTGTATGGAGTAAATTGTAATCTATATATATTTATCCTAATTTTTAAGAAACTAATAAGTTAGCCACTTGATGAATAAAATATCCTTTTTATTAAACTCGTATGGGTTATGCGGTTCATTCAGGTTAACTCGTAACAAAATCATTTCAAAATTTTAAAAAATAAAATAAAATAATGTTATTTTATTTGATTTTAAAAAAATAATTAAGCTAAATTTTAAGCGAATCAATTGAGTGATAAATTGATCCGATTATATCAAGTCAACTCCCATCTATTTTAATTTAAAATCTTGTATAGGCTAGATTGATTAGTCATTGAGTTGACCCACTAAGTTGGTCTGATTATGACTTAATACTTCTTTGAGTAGACCGTCGCCAAAACAAGAGGTGGTCACTTAAGGTATCAATTCGAGTTCACAATCATATAAAATCTAAAATTGAAGAAACTAATTTATTGATTTCCTGAGAATGCATGACCGATCAAGTAATAACTTGATCGGTTATACAGGTTAAGCACAAAAATTATTAAAATTCACCAATTATTTTTAGCAGTGAATTGTCCACCATTGAATTTTCACTAGTTAAAAACTTTTTGCATAAACTTTTGGGAAATAATACACGTGTTGGAAGAAAATAATTGCTTTAGCCATTAATAAAACGGATGAAAGAGTTTGATTTTTTTTTTTTTGGATTTTTTTTATGTTTTTAAATTGTTATTACGTGACAATATCAAAAATAATTTTTAAAAATTAAAAAGATATTTTTTAATATATTTTTAAATAAAAAATACTTTAAAAAACAACAACTACTATATTTTAATATTTTAAGCAACTCAAGTAAATTAAGTATTCCAAGTTAATGAAAGCACTAATTTCTTTTAAGATTTGATTAGATGGGCAGTGCCCTTTTTCTCTGCGGTTTTGAGTGGAGTTGATGCCACCAAATATTAATTAGCAAACTCTGAATTGTGCTGAGATTCCTCTACCACTCACAAAACTGGCTCTTTTAAGTATTCTGTACAGCTTTGATTAACTTAGCATAATGACAGAATACTTAGCTACCAAGTCCACTAGCACCTTCTTAGATCTCTTGATTAATGTGCTTAGCTAACTTAATCAAAACAAACAAGTATATCTTTGTGCAAATCAGGTGTGTCAGTAGGGAAATTCTGCCTCTTAGTCATGCCTCCTTTATTTCTGTGCTTGCTTGGCTATATACCCTTTAATCACAAGATATCCCCATCTACAAGTAACTGGGAATTTCTTCCATGAGAAGCAGAGGCTTTTTCTTGAAAAAGATGCGCAGAGGAAATGGATGTTTCAATGCATAACACTTGCAGACAAGATGTAGTGGAGGGCCTTTTTGGGAGAGGCCTTGAATGATGGAAGTTGAGACTCAATAAAGTCGTCAGGATCTCTCCCCTCTCGAGCTCCTTTCCTTCCTGTTCTCCATTGTGACTAGCTCTTTCAAGCACAGTCAATACTCGAAAAAAACAAAACCCAACTTCCCCTCCTAGACAAAAGGGAAGATTCCTTAATATTTTTATGAAAAGCACTTTTTGCATAATTTTCTCTATGTATGGAAGCGACATTCTCTAATAACTATTAAGCGGTTAAAGCTAATCACAAGTAAAGCATACACCTTATATCTTAATTGTTTGGCATAATTCTGTCGGAATAATTCTGTCCAAGTCCCACAAACTATCAAATTTGAGATCAGAAATGCTTAGGAGAAAAAGTTGCTGTGGATTGCGCACTATAATGATAGCATGTGGGATAAAAGAAAGTGGTTTGACCATCAAGTATACTCCATTTCTTTCAAGCTTTAATGCGATTTTGTGTGGCAGAAACTCTAGGTGTGTTTGTTGAGCAGAAGATACACCGCATCATTCTTTCCGCTCTTTTCTGTTCCTTTTTCTTTTCGAGTGCCAAAGGACTTTGCCACCCAATCAACTTTGCATCAATGCCAACCCTAATCATGAACCAAGCAACACCAGCAGTAGCTCACTAGAAGCTTCTGACTAGTACTTCAACGAAGAGATGAGTTTCACAAAGACAAGACCAGTGCTAAAGAGACATGGATTGCCATCCTTATTTTGCTAGCGTGGGATGCAACTTATTTGACTTGGGAATAATAACAAGACAAAAATGTAGGCATTGGTCACTGACAAGATCCCTTTTGGCCAGATCCTGTCAAATCTGCATTTACATGGTCAAGTATACATACATATCTTGGCATGCACTGGAACAGCTATGAGGAAAAGGAATTACAGGTAAACAAAAAATAATACAAGAAGCTAGCTATCAAATAGCCCATGGTTTCACCTAAAAGCTGAAGAACTGAATCACTCTTCATATAGATCTTGGTATTTAACTTGGAAAACATGTTCTACTACCAATCGATTACCATTACCAGAAGAATTAAAATCGAGATCAAGAAATGAAGCTGTGAAAAACCCATTACTCATCACAATATATATATATATATATATATATATGCAAATTATCTGTGAAAAAGTGAAGCTGCTAAATTATATTCAGATAACTTGCTTATTTGAGAAATGAAATGAAGAACTGAGGAGAAATCAATGATTAAGATCAGATTCTATATCAACTCAAAATGCAAAATTTTAATTAAAGACACCTCTTATGTTGATGGAAGGTACACTAGCTCGTACATTAGAATGACAAAAATGATAGATTGACTAAACACGGTCAATAATCAGAGATTATCCTGCAGTAAATAGGCGGAGATGAACACAGACAGTGCACAAATAGATAAAACTAGCAGAAGACCAGAAGGTATCAATTTTTGGGTAGCTGCCAATCGTATTCCTGGATGGTATAAGAAAAACAAAGAAAAAGGCAATAGAAACAGGCAAATTCTCAAATTATGATGTACATACTACATAGGACCAACATCAAGATACCTAGGACATTCTGAACAAAGAAAAGACTTACCAAATACAGAAGAGAATAGGAAGGCTGACCCAAACCCGAGGGAATCCCCAATAGCATTTGTCTCCGGAGCTTGCATCAGAAAGTAAGCCTACATGGAAAAGGCAAGCCTAGTTATCAATGTAGGTGCACAAACTTTATAATCTGGTTTCGCTGTTTATGCTTACTCAGAATTCAAGGATGGCTACCTCCAACTTGCATTTACACAAGTTCATGTGTGATTGTATACACATGCACACATTCCCAACATTTCTGAAAAACAATCTAGTACTGCTAATTCACAATAAGTGGGCAGCATGTTTGAACCTGTTATAATGCATTTTGAACAGTCTAGTATGGTTAATCATAATAGAGTTTAATGGTATTGAAAATGTTGATTTTGTATAGTTCGTTCCAGGTCTAACATTGCAGATTCTTTCTTTTGTTTTTTCTTTTCTTTGGATAGACAAATAAATTCATTGACCAAAAAGGAACAGGTGGCTAACACTTGTACAGAACAAGCATTAAGCATAAAGGTAACAGCGATAATAAGCTAAATACAACTGATGCAAAAAACCTTAGTATAGTAAAGTAAGGATTTAAGAAGACAAGGGAAACTAACAAGCAATCCTCACAATCCCTTTAAGCAACAGTCTGAGAAAAGCTGTAACAGCAACAGCATAACCACTCAAAAAGAGCCCAGGTAAGTTTGCTCTACGATATAATTTGATAAGAGTGGCCATTCTAATTTTGCACCAAATCTTCTGCAGAAATCAAACCCATCTCCACACACCATCTTTAAGCAAAGCTGCAACAGCAACAATATACGCACTCAAAAAGAGACCAGGTATGCTTACGAACTCATTTGAATCTTCAGCAGACCCAAAAGCTGAATTCAATCTAGATATGGCATTTATTGAGAAAAGCTCTTGTGCTTGAAGTACTCCTAGCTCAAGCAGTCAAATGTTCCTTTCTTAAACTGAGCATTAGAAATCATCCAATGACTGACACTTTCCCTAATGAACTATCCTGTTTCTATCCAAGTTTAGGTAGTATACATAATCATATCAAGAGTAGGCATAGAATTGGGGTTCCATCTCCTTACACTGATCACCTAGACTGCACATCAACTTGAATACCTTGCTCTGCTAGCTTGTCCTGTTTGGGATGGAAGGGCTTGGATTAGCAAGTCAGAACCAATCTAATACTTTTCCATTCATCTTTAATAACATCCCCCAAGGGCCATTGCAGTAAAGTTCCTATCTCAAGTTGATTTGAGATTCGACAATTCCACATACTACTTGTTCTGTTTCAACTAAGTTCTCAGATTTGGCAGTGAGTTCCAGCCCATAGTTTCCTAGAACTTGGTACATCTTAAGGTCGCTGTATGATCATGGGGGACAGTACACCACTTAGCATAGTATGTATTGCATTGAGGGTATGCTCGGTTGGTTCACTATTTGGAATGGTGGTATGCTTTAGAGTGCTCATTGGGGCGGCTTACTATTTATTATCAGTGAAATCAATTTGACGCCATTTGTAAGACAAGTAGATTTTTAAAGAAGCATCCATTCTTCTTCTTTCCTTCACTCCTTCATCCCACATCTTCTTTCACCATGTATAGCGCCTAATTAATAATTTGGGTGGTCAGTTTTGGCAGTGCAGTCAAATGGAGACCATGAATCGCTTTTACAGGGGGTCTAGGACAACTATTCCACTCATTAAAGATTGAGGGTGTCATGAGTCCAGAGTTAACAATGTGCTCTGCCCATCATCAGAAAAATGAGAGAGATCAAACCCCACCTTTATCTCTGTGCTTTCAAATGAACTAACTATCATAAAGAATCTTAAACACTACAAAGTACAAACACTCTTTTGAAGTTCAGAACATGAACACAAATATGGAAAGCCTAACAATGAGGCATCGTTCTAGTAGTCAAGGACTCAAGGCTAGGACTCGTAATGCATCAAAAAGTTCGTACCAAATTTTAACTAAATAGAGAGCAATGACAAAAACTTAAGCAAAAGTTACCGTTCCCATAAGAGCAGCCCCTGTCAACCCTCCAAAAAGTGATCCCTTGCTTCCTGATTTACCAACTTCATTCACAAAAATGCAATCTTTATAAGCAAAAACAGAGATAAGGCAACAAAGGCAAAAAAAAGAAAAGGAAAAGATTCAATTTTTACAGGCAAAGAGGCCACCGCCAAGAAGAATGACACCATAGGCAGCAGACGTTACAGGTGCAAGATCTGCCAACTGACATTTGCAGCCAAGACGTCTTCTTTTCGAAATACAAGTAGCACTGGAATTGGATCTTCTCCCATTCCTTAAACAAGAAAAAGAAGAGAAACCCGGCAAAGTTGCTGAGATTATGTCTTTGTTGTAACTACTCAATGTCGGGAATCTCGTAGGAATCAGCAAAAAGGAGCAAGACATTATCAATTTCTAACTCTCACTGTCTTGTCTGTCTTCTCACTATCTACCACTGGCACTTGGTAAATAGTACTTGTGGCTAAAGAACTTTTTTTTTTTAAGGCCATCCAATTTAATTTTGGGCTAGTCCAGTTCTAAATTTCTAATGCTGATTTTGGGTTCAAATTGACTAGTTTTTGTGGATATTGTTTGCCTTTTATAATGAATGCAAAAATGGCTATAGACCCTCTACTTTGGGATAGGAAAATATATAGCTCAATTCTTAAATATAATTTTTAGGATAATTAATATTGAATTAGAAAAAATTTTGGGTTGCATCAATTGGCGGATGATAGTGAATTATTCAGTTTATAGGAGTTGCTAATTCATTTTCTTGAAAAAAATGAGATTGATAAATAATTTTTACAACATTTTATAATTATATAAAATGCAATTCCGAGCATGTTATATTGAAAGAGAGTTATTAATGTACTTGGGCATTTTTAGTTATAACTAGATAAATGACCCGTGTGATGCTGTGGGACAAGAAAATTTTTTTGTTAATGCAAAAAAGAATATTCATGTGATATCAATATTATTTTAAAATGAGTAAAAAAAAATCTAAAATTTTGGTAACTAAAAGAGGTCGTACGTACGTGTTATCAAGGCAGTGACCCGGAAAAAAAACAAAAAAAAAAAACATGAATAGATAGAGCATAAAAGGGTGGGTCAAGAGGAAACAATCAGAAATCATAAAAATAAAGATCAAATGTAAAACATCAAAACATAATAAAAAATTAAACATGTAGAAATTTTTTATGTGTTTTTTTACATAAAAAATCCCATATATATATAGAAAAACTTATAAACGCATCTAACTAAACAAATCAATAACCATCGTGTAAAAAAAAATCAACAATAAATAAAAATGAAACTGAAAAAACTAAGACAAATGTAGATCAAGATATTTAATATTGCAACACGAATAATTTAACCGGTTGTGTTTAATGAATTTATTAATCAAAATAAATTTGTAATAGAAACAGAAATACACATAAAATTTATTGAATACAATAAAAGAAAACAAAATACTATGCAAGGTTGCATATATTAAAAATATTATGAAAAAATCAATATTGTTTTTGAAAAAAAAAATTAATATATATAAAATCTAAAAAAAATTATAAATGAATCCTGCCAACATCTTTAAAAATTAAACATATCTATAGTGTTATATGAGGAGGTAAACAGTAACGTCAAAAACTGATCTTTTTAAATATATTGTATAATTCAATACAATGATCTTGATTTTTTCCTATATTTTATTTACTTTTTTTTTTAGAGGGAAAGGAGAGAAAAGTATTGAAGAAAGATTAAACAACAACAAAAGGAAGAAAGATATATATATTTCATAAATTTTTTTTATAATCCAATACAATGATCATTTGATATTTTTGTCTTAACCTTTCTACATTTGTTTTTCTTTTAAAAATTTAGTTAATTACCACTTGATTCTTGCTTAATCAAATTTATTAAATTAAAATTATTTAGGTTGACAATACAATGATCAAAACACCTTTATTTTTTACTCTTCGATCTTGAACCAAGGTCTCACTTTCATTGCCACATCTGAACAAGTCCTTAGCCAACAATCCTTTTCAACAAATGACTTGTATGCATGTTACAAATAAATGACATGATATTAAAAAAAAAAACAAAAAAAACTTGTACGTGCATTTCATTTACAATTTGACACCATCAACATCATCCCTGCAATTCCTGACAGAATGTTTCTGCTAGCATTTATTTGGCAAATCCTTTTGCTGTGTGCAGAGGAGGGAAATGGAAGCTACATTCTCCTTGATGGTATGCAGGATTTGTGCAGAAGAAGGCCTAAGACTTGGAGACTGTCCAAGGCAAAGAGCTGCAAGGGAAATCATAGCCATGACTTCCTTGACTTCGAAGTCTCCTCCCAATTTTGGATCCACCATTTCTGCCACCTTCGTCGGGTTGCACTCATCACCACTAGCAATTATGCTCTTCAAAATGGGTCCAATCATTGATGTCAATAGCTGGCCCTGGCCTCTTTCCTCGCAAAATGCCTCCATTCCCGTCACAAGTTCCAAAATGATGACTCCATAGCTGTACACATCATTCTTCTTTGATGCTATTCCTGTTCTAAGGTAGTGTGGATCAGTATAACCCGGAGAACCCATCATCACTTGCTTCCTATTATTGGAACTCATTACTGTAGAAGAAAATCCCATCTTTGCGAACCCAAAATCACATAGCTTGCAATTGAGTTGCTCATCGAGTAAAATATTTGAAGGTTTGATGTCGCCATGTACAATTTGGAGAGGACATTTTTCATGTAAATATTCAAGAGCTTGAGCAAGTTGGTAAGCTATTGCCATTCTCTTTCTCCATGAAAGTACTGTACTTCTTGATGACTCCCTAATTTCTCTCCCTGCACCATGGAGTTTGTCTTGCAAGGTTCCATTGGAAACGTACTCAAATACCAAAGCACCTTCGTCTGAGAATTAAACACAATAAAGATAGATTTTTAGCACAAGAACTTAGATTTAACGACAAACAAGTAATGTCACTAACAATTTTCTTAAGTAAAACCAGACACAAACCTTGATTGTCACAATATCCTAGAAGCTTGACAATGTTGTCATGTTGAAGTTGGAGCAGGATGTCTAGTTCTTGCTTGAAGACTCTATTAAGATAGTCACTTGGGCAGTGAATCTTGATTGCCCCAATGCTGGAACCAGGCAAGTGCGCCAAATATACTGTGCTAAACCCTCCTGATCCAACAATCTGAGAGAAATTCATTGACAGCCTCTCTATCTCACTCCAACTGTATTTCCTTGCACAGCCATTAGTACCATCAAAAACTTTTTCCTCTTTCGGGTCAAGATCACCAGTACCATTTGAAGCAGCAGCAGCAGCAGCATCGATTTTCTTGGTGTCTCTTTTGTGTCCGAATTTGAGTCTGAGAAAGCAGCCCATGATGGTGACACAAGCAAGAGAAGAACACTAGAGAAGCAGCGATCGAGAACTATATGGCAATTCTATGGTGAAAGAGAGATCAGTGGTGGTGTTCTTAAGGACTAGTTGTCGGTGGATGGATAGCACTAGGGGGGATGGCAATGGTGGGTATGGTGGCGGGTTGCTTAAAGGAAGCCACAGAGAAGGTGAGTTGAGAGGAGTAACAGAGAAGAGATCATAAGAAAATACGTGAAGGGATGGGCCAGCACCACCAGAACCTGCAGACAACTAGGCCTCTGGTTGGAACTAGTCTCATGCTACCAGAACTCATAGAAACATCTCCAATGGTCTTTGGATTTGTGTATGGTAAGGAAGGAAACATATGGAGTCAGAATCTGACAGATTCAATCCATTCCTTATAAAACATACTTGGAAATTAAATTAAGACACAAAATCATTAACTAATTAGATTATTAACTCTTGCTGTTATTGTTTATTTGTCAAGCAGATTTTTTTTTCTATTATTTTAAAGTTGAACAAAGACTTCATCTCCATGTGCTCTTGGTCTAAAGTCTAAACACTACATGCCCTAGCTATAACTAACGAGAGCTTAAAATACGTACAAATGGTGATTCTTGACAAATTTAATTTGAAAAACTCGGACTTCGATGGCCATAGACTCACAAATTTATTTATTTTTTATTAAAAAAGGATAAAAATAAATAGAACATATATATTATTTGAATGAAAATAATTCCCATGTATTGGGTTGGGGTAAACTGGCTCCGGCCCGTCCATAAATGTATGATATTAAAATGATATGTGAAAATAAAAAATAAAAATCTTATAGGAAAAAAAGAAGGTAATGAATTGGGAAAAAATTATTTTGAGAAAAAAAGGCAAAAAAAAGAAGATTGATTCTAAAATAATAATTGAAGTTGTTATTTTTATAAAATAGAAAAATTATTAAATGAATCTAGTTCACCCTCTAAGACGATAGATCAAACCAATAAATGTTTTACATATCATCAAATTTATCCAAGTCATTAATTTTGTGATTGATTCATTATTAATTTTTTTTATTTTTTTAATTAAGATTATACTATTAAATTTGATAAAATTCACATTCTAAATATAATTTAATAATTTAATAAAGTTTTATTGATTGGTCGACTATAATCTTAGAGGGTGGAGGATTAAGTTCACCTAATAGTTTTTTTTATACAAAATATCATAACACTTATTGAAATTCACATTCTAAATATAATTTATTAATTTAAAAGACGAAATTAATTTTCTATTTGAACACAAGAAACCAACCATACATGAATTAATGATCATAGCATGGGATTTTATCTCATTTTCCCTTTTTATTGAATCCGGAAAGGCATGGGAAATTAAGGAAGATGGTGACGTGCTAACAGCAACACGGAATTACCAATAATTAAAGAAGAAAGAAAACAAAAAAGCTTGATTCTTTATATCTAATGATTTGAAATTAAATAAAAAATAAAAAAATCTGGCAAGTCAAATTTAGGTTGCTGGCTGGCTGGCTGGCTAGTTCTTCTCACTTTCTTCAAACCCTTGTGCTTTTTCTTCATGGCCATGCTTTCATTTCAAGAAGGCAATCAATAACTCAAAAGAATTTAACATCATCAACAATTATATATGCGCAAATTTCAAATTAAATTTAATAAAAATAGATTTGATATGAATATATCATTCATCAATCTACTACCCAGATAAGATCGAGTTTAACATTTTTTTTTAATTATTTTTTAAAATATTAAAATAATATCATTTTAAATTATACATTAATTAACCTACTTAACCCGTTAACCGATGATTTTAATAGCTTTGGCATTTCGCCTTCCAAAAACTTGGATTTTTATCTTAATTAGATTCTTTTTTTTCTTTCGCTTTCCATGGATATATATATATATATATATATATATATATATATATATATATATATATATATATATATATATAGGGCCCTGTAGGTGATAAGATTTACATTATATGGGATTGATAGTTGATTAGTTGTCAATTTTCGAAGTCACTGTTTTATTGATGTTAGTATGACTACGTTTGATTGATGCTTGTTAGGCTAAAGAGTTTTATCTTTTGGTATTTTCTGTTTTTTTCTAATCATATGTGAAAGAAAACATATTTATTAACACTATATCGTATATTATTTTAAATCTTAATTTTGTAAAAATTAAAATAATATATTTTTCATTCAGTAAAAATTTTTATTTATTTATTTTGCATATAAAATTTCATTTTTCAATGGTTCTAATTAAATATATATTTGTTAAAACTTACTTTTTAAAATTATAATTAAAAGTATTTTTTAAAAATCTATTTTAAAAAAAATCATAACCATAAGAACTACAGACGTAATTAATACGGGAAGCTATCATTTACCAGTGCTTTGCAGGCTGTTGATTTCAAATTAACCAGCAATTTAAACATGATTATTCTTCATAACTTCCGAATTAGAGATGATAAAAGGTGGTAATTCGGAGGAAGAATCAGTAAAAAAATAAATTCTATATATAACATGGTGAATTAATGGTTGCAATTAAATAATGTTGATGATGATCGGTGATCATGGTTTGCATCCCTTCACAGCAATCCTTTGAAACACAATTTCTTTCCCTAACAATAAACTATCTGCAGATTTAAACTCTGCTATCTGCAGATTTAAACTCTGTGATCTTGCAGCATCAGTTCACGAGCAAGGGTGTGATCTTGCAGCATCAGTTCACGAGCAAGGGTGGTGATATATAAAATTGGCGAGAAATGCTGAACATCACCGTGCTCTAGAAAATCTTATAGATATCACAATGAATTATCCTGTGTACGTATAATGAATTTTTTAATATGAACAAGAAATTCTGTGAATGCATGATTAATACCAATTGAACTATAATTTGTTGGGATTATCATCATAACAGAAGATTTATAGATGATGAATCAAACCTAATGATTTCACCTGAGGAAAAAGTAAGAAAAGGGCAAAAGGGCTAGCGAATTCCCAATAATTTATACTGTTCTTTAGCCTCTTTCATGCTGGTTTGACTTCTATGCAAGAAGCTTGATTAACAATGGCCATGGAGCAATCATTATACTATTATAATGCAGATTTTGTCAGGAAAAAAAAAAAGTTTCAAACATTGCCTTGACACATTCCTGCTAAGAGCATCATGAGCTTGAGTAATTTATCTGTCAAAATTGCAGGCATGCCATGATCTATCTCTTAACGAATCCTAGGCAACTATTAATTAATGATTTTTTATTTATTTATTGTTTTAGTCTGAAGAAGTTCCAAGCCCACATATATTCCCATCTTATTTTAATTTTGTCCCCATGTCAATAAACAATCTCTCATTAAAATGAGTTCCTAATGCTTGTGAGTGTGACTGGTCATCCCTACCAAGTTGCTAGGATTTTATTGTCTTCCCGTGTGCCAAAACAAGACACAATTATTATTATTATTATTATTATTATTATTATAAAAAATCAATTAGAACAGAAAACATTGATTAAGCATGAATATTTTGATAGATTCTACAATCCGAAGAAACAAGATAAAGGACAAGCACCGCTCAAACCAAGAGAAAGAACCCTAAACAACCTACTCTAAAACAAATTTGTCTCTCAATGTTTTTTTTTTTTTTTTTTTGTTTTCTTTGTGAGTTTGTATCTTTCCAGAGAGGGCAAGGGGATTAAATTCGTAAATTAGATTAATGGCAAATCCATTCGGAGTCGCTGGCTTTCGAGCAATCATATTTATGCTAATCCCACAGTTCCTGTAAGGATCTTTACCGGTAGGGACCAATACAGAGTATGCCTCACAAGAGTAAATGTACAAGTTCGACTCGGTGACAAATGGATCAGCATATACCCGATCAGTCTCAACAGTCATTTTATTAAGAATTTGTTCTTGTTTTTGTGTTTTAAATCCTCTAAAGGTTCATGTACATAAACTCGGAGAATAGAAAGTTATGAACTATTTATCTAAATAATTCAGGTGATATTTATATTTTTCAAACCTTGTTATTTTAATAAAATAAAAAGAATGAAGAGTCATAATTAATGAGATGAAAATATAATAAGTCATTGAGAAACCTTTCATACACCTACAAGGTCCCAAAACAAAATAAAACCCAATTGAGTCCCTCGTCTATCAAGTGTTACCCAATTAACCGCTGCCTTAAGTTTTTTTTTTTCCCATGAGAATAAAAAAAGGAGGGCGTGTTTTTCTTAGAAAGATGCTTTTTTGTCATGAATTTTAAGGGTATCGATTAAAAAATAATTATTTCAAGGACCTAGTTGACATCGCATGATTTTGAAGTTACATATAACAAACATCCTTTGCCCAAAAAGGAAGAAGAAGAAGAAGAAATTAATTAACTGCGTATAACAGTCATCCCGTCTCATCAGTAATGTGATATATATATATATATATATATATATATATATATATATATCTCAATGTGATATAACTTGTTTTCTTCTTGAAAATTCAGAATATGATCTTCACATGAAACAAAATCTTCATTAATATGTATAAAAGTTTCATTTTAATTGGATTATTAACAAAAACTACTAAGAAAACTAATGTTTATTATGGTGCTTTATTGTTCACATGAACATAAACAGTGATGAACCTTCTTTATATTTTTTTAATATTTTTTCAAATTTCTTTTAATTAATCTTTTTGTTAATAAAACAAAGCTTTCAATTGAATTAAAAAGATAAAATTTAAAGTGAGGAAATCATAATGTAAAACACGAGAAAATGCAAAGTTAATCTTAAACTTTATATAATTTTTATTTTGGTTAAAAAGATCATTTTGTTTATTTTTCAATCCTTAAATTAGAGAGAAATGAGAGAAATTCTATGAAAAATAACAAAATTGTTGTTTGGCCAAAATCTAACATTTAAAATGGAAGATCTTTGTGTCTTTTGGTTTGTCTTCTCGACAATAATTTGATATATACGATTGTTTTTTTAAACATGGTAAGGAAATAGATCGATTTTTATTTTTAATTTTTTTTGATTCAATTAATTTTTGATTTTTTGGTGTGATTTTTGGGTTGTTGGATGGTTTATATAGGTTTTTATGGTTTTTGGGTGAAAATTGATAGAAAAATAGATTTTAAGGACAAACCCCTCTAATTTTTAGCTATCATGGTGGTGGCCGGATTCTGAACAATAACCCAGCAAGCAACATATAATAAAAAAGAGGTGTAGGTAGGTTTTTTTTTTTTTATCTAAAATATATTTTAGATATTATCTAGTTAAATAAGAATATAGTAATATTAGCAATATTTTTATAGCTTCTCATTGTTTTATTTTTAATTTTATCCAATTGCTTTTCTAATAGCATATATTTTAATTTTTATATAATTAAATAAAAATTATTTTAAAAAAAGATGTTATCAAGCCTAAACAAGTCTACATTCCGAGTTACAGGTGTAATATGTTAATTTGAGTTTGAGTCGTTTAAAAATGTCATCACATGAATATTTTAAAAAATTATTTTATATATATTAAAGTTTGAGTTTATAATCAAAATTTTACTTGTAAATATAAAATAAATTAGCAATAACTGCATATTTTTATATTTTATAAAAATTGTAGAAACACGAATCAATTATCTAGAAAAAAAAAATAAAAAAAATAAATAATTCTTGTTTTAGCCGGAAGATATTATACGCTAAAAATATAAAAAAGAAATATTACTAGAAAAATCATGACATTAACAAACAGAAATGAAAAGGTTAAGAAATTGACAAGTCATCCAAAGAGATCAATTTCAAAAGCAAAAACCCGTTCAAACCACCACACGTTTGAAATTCCACTTGATATACCCAACAAGCACACCGGTTCCAAAAAGATTCCACAGAAAATTACAAAATAATAATAATAATAAAGATTCCCTTTCCCTTTCCCTTTGAATTTTCAAAATCAACAAATCAATCCCCCCCTTTTTTTTCAAAACTTTTTAAATAAAATAAAATCATTACTCACTCATTCTACTTTGTTTAAAAGATGTTTTATATTATATTATTATATTATTTAAAGTATTTTTCAATTAAAAATATATTAAAATAATTTTTTTTATTTTTAAAAATTTATTTTTAATTCCACCGTATTAAAATTATATTAAAGAATAAAAAAAATAATTTGAAATAAATAAATAAATTCTATCAAAAATATTTTTGAAATATGAAAATTATAATCCTAAAACCCATCCTTAATCCCTCCGAACAACAAGATCAACATAAACCAAACTGAATTGTAATAAATCTTTACTGTAAACAACACGACCTTTTTCCGTTTTCTTATGAGACGGAAACGATTCTTCCCACCCAAACAACAGAAGATCAGAGCTCATAATGGACTTTTCCTCTCCTCCCTGCCGCTCGCCGCTCTCACTCTCCCGCACCCGCAACCGCAACCGTAGATGGCGTCAGAGTCGGACTGGCACCGCCGTCGTTGTGGTGGCTGCACTCGTGATTTCCACCACAGCCTGGCTGTCTCTTGTATTTTCTGGCACTACTGCTCGGTGTTGGCATAGGTTTAAGAATTGGGAAGGCAGTCCTCATACTCTCACATGGAAGCCACGAAGTCAGAAGCCAAATCATAACGGGAAAGATGACGGAATTTCGAGTTTCTCCACCGCCCCGTCTCTTCAATTGGGCAGAAACAGGAGCCTGTCCGAGGCGGAGAGACGGAAGGTTGAAGCAGGATTGACGTTGAATCATATAGTTTTCGGCATTGCAGGATCATCTCAGTTGTGGAAGAGAAGGAGAGAGTTTATAAGGCTTTGGTGGAGAAAGAATTCAATGAGGGGTCATGTTTGGTTAGAGGAGAAAGTGGATGATAAAGAATGGGATGAATCATTGCCTGTGATTATGATTTCGGAGGATACTTCTCGGTTTCGGTACACGAACCCGACCGGACATCCTTCTGGGCTTCGGATTGGGCGCATTGTGTTGGAGACTTTTCGACTAGGTTTGTCTGATGTTAGGTGGTTTGTTTTAGGCGATGATGATACTATTTTTAATGTGGATAATTTGGTTAATGTGTTAAGTAAGTATGATTATAATGAAATGGTTTATGTTGGTGGCTCTTCGGAGAGTCACTCTGCGAATACTTATTTTAGTCATAATATGGCTTATGGAGGTGGGGGCATTGCTATAAGTTATCCTCTTGCCGAGGCGCTTTATAGTGTTCTTGATGATTGTCTTGAGAGATATCATAAGTTATATGGAAGTGATGATAGGCTCCACGCTTGTATTTCGGAGCTCGGTGTTCCATTGTCAAGAGAGCTTGGGTTTCACCAGGTTAGTTTATCCAATCAGCTGTTAATTATATTCTAATTGTTTAGACAACTTGCATTTTGTTAGTAATTATGACTTGTGCTGCTGAGAAGTTTGTGATTTTTTTATCGAAGTCAACTTGATGAATTAAATGTTGACCAAAAAATTTAGAGGGTTATCTTGACTTGTTGAATTTGAATTGTGGTTTGTTTGTTATGGCAGTGGGATATTAGGGGTAGTGCTCATGGTCTGCTATCTGCGCATCCAGTTGCACCCTTTGTATCGATTCATCATGTTGAAGCTGTGAATCCTTTTTACCCTGGGTTGAGTTCTCTGGATAATTTGAAACTATTCACAAAGGCCATGAAGGTTGACCCTATGAGTTTCTTGCAGCAATCGATCTGTTATGACCGTGCACGCCGCCTATCCTTTTCCGTCTCGCTTGGTTATACTATTCAAGTGTTCCCGAGTATTGTTCCTCCCCGGGTGCTTGAGCGCTCAGAAATGACTTACTCTGCTTGGAACAAGATTCATAATCGGAATGAGTTTGATTTGGATACCAGGGATCCTTCCAAATCTGTTTGTAAGAGGCCGGTCCTCTTCTTCTTAGAAGACGTGGAAAGACAAGGCAACACTACTTTGGGTACATATGTGCAGGCAAGAATGAAAGATGATTTGAAAAGAAGTTTTTTCTGCTTTACTCGTTCTGCTCCTTTGCCTTACGTGGAGAGTATTCAGGTGTTGGGGTATCCTCTGAAGAAGAACTGGCATTTGGTGAGTTATTTGTATTCTTTTTACTGTCTACTCTGAGTCTACTGTAATTGTCAGACTTTCCTTTCAAGCTAAAAGCTGACATTTCAAATATATATTTGGACAGTCACCGCGTCGCCTGTGTTGCAAACTGAATCAAACAAGTGATGAACTCCTTACAATATCAGTTGGGCAGTGTGAGAAAGGATCTTGTGGTTCTTTTGCTGATTCTGTGTGAATATGGGTTGAATGGGAGCACTTGGTATACTCGCTAGTAATGCTGTGGATATATTTTTTGCTTGAAGAAGGCCCTTCTCCAACTTGTGCTTTATATTGTTCAGCATCATTGTTTTGGCTTCCTTCTTGCAACAGCAGTTTACTGACTGTAATCTGGCATTTTGAAAGCCATGCTAACAAATTGCAGATATGATAGTTCCTTTTTGTACACAGTTGAGTTTAAGATGAGATTGCAAACCTTCACTTCGTGGACTGCATTCTTTGCCTTCCTTTTTCTTCAGAAGGTAAATAATTTCAAGTCTATATCTAACTTATAGACATTGCTAATGATGTGAGAGACAGTTTTAGTTAGTTTACAAATGAAAATGCCGCAATTCATTTCTCTTATTTTTAAGTGTGTTTTATGTCAATTCTAGTAATATTTTCTCTTGCATCTTCAACTCTCTCTGGAACTCTATTGTTGGAGCAATTAGACCTTCATTGTGCGACTCACTCATCCTAGTGGATGTTCAGTTAAATATCATCCCAATTATTTGGTGTTAGTTTGATATGTCCTTTTCACTTGAGAGGGAAAGCCCGTGTTAGGATTTTCATGTGTGTGTGTGTTGGGGAGAGAGAGCATTTGTTTGAGATTCTGTTCTAATTAGAATGCAGTTGTCTATCTTACAATACGGTTCTGCTTTGCTTTTGATAGGTGGGATCCAAGTGCAACTTGTTGAGCACATCATCTTACATTCTCATATCTCATTTGTGTACTCTCAGTGCTCATTAGTGCATATTTTCTGTATTTATTCCATCTGTATCATACTTGCTATGATCTAATTCTATGGATATATTACATTTGACTTACCAGTTTCTGATACTAGTAAGTTTGAAGGATTTATTTATGTACTCCATGAGTCTTACCTCAACTCCATGCAACTTATGAGGCCATCATAATATGGATTCATAGGCGTGAATCATAGCTCAACTCAACTTGCATCTTGTCTCCAATTTGTGTACCTTCACTGCCTAAACAGAAAGGCTTCATTTCAGACCGATGGTTATTTTTCATTTCAGTAACAAAACTAGCATTAACACGCATACATGCACATGAGACATCCATGCACATATTAAAGGAATGAAAGAAACAAACTGAGGAAAGAAGAACAAAACCAACCGTGCTATCAGAAGCTAGATAGCATGGAAGAAGCTAAAGTGTGGGAGGTCTGCCAACCAGATTTCAGGTCATTGACACATATTCTAGCTAGAGATGCATTCCTTGGGAACAATATGCCCAACAAAAAGGAAAGTACCCAGAAAGACCGGAGAAAGTGTCAAAATTACAAGGGAGCCTTAGAAAAAGAAAAAATGTGTCAAAAGGTATGTTGTAGTGTCAGATAAGGCTTCGGGGAGTCATGTCAGCAATTCAATGCTGTTGAATTGAGTTGTGTTTAAGTTTGTATTTTAATAAAATGTCTCTCTTCGCCCTCCGGTGCAGTTCTTTCCTCCTGTTGTGGACCTACAATGACTTGGAGTTCATTGGTTTGTTATCAACTTTTGTTATGCTCACAAGAGCTGGATCATTCAATTAGTTCACCATGTCTGTTTGATAGCAACTTTTCTATAAGGGCTCGAGTATATCTTGGCAAGGACCTTGTTAGTCCATTTACGACCTTGTTAGTCCATTTACGACCTTATGAAGTTCGTTATTCTAAATTCTAGCACACTCCGAATTTGTATTGTGCTTTCTTTGGTACCCTTGGAACTTGGAAGGTTAGGGGTGCAGATTTTGTGAGTGTGATAGAAGAACATTTTGGTGATTTTGTCAACAGCATTTTGTGATTTTAGTTGGTGACCATGTCCTGTACTGTTCTTAAAGCCTTCTTTGTCTGGTGATGACTGTGTCTCATTCTCTTAGTCATGAATCTTTGTTATTTAATAATCGACGAGTTGCTAGTTAAAATGTACCATTTTAAGGAAATATGTTTTGACTAGCATTAATGAGTCTCTCCAACCTATCTTCATTGTAACGAATGGGATAAATGGGCATCTATTAGATTTGATTGTTTGAGCAAGAATCTAGGAGGGCATCAAAACAGACACAGTTCAATGGGTCCGTGCAAAAATGAACAGCCAATGTCTTGTTTTGATTCGTTCTTTATGCGACCTGTCACTGTTAATTAAACTAGCATCTTAATGGAGCCTTTTTTCTCTTCCCCTTGAGGGTGTCGATGTGGTTTTCTTACTTCTTTAATAAATTCTCTAGATGGTTTAACTTGACTAATCTCTCAGTGAAGGGCTGTTCGTATACACAGCTGGTAGTTGATTTGATCATTTGCCTTTTCCAGTCATATTCTTCTTGAGAGGAATAGGCAACTAAGACGAGATTCTTTGTGTAGCTGTGTTTCAAGAGGCCTTTACAGTCATATTCTTTCTTTTCTGAACTAGATTGTCCATCTTTTCTTCCACGCAGCCCAGCATAATGGTTTTCACTTGAGAGTTGTCGTAATTTTGGTTCATTGGTTAACTCACAGCTTAATTTTTTCTTTCTTCCTTGCAGTTCACTCCATGTTAATATACCTGTCTTGAAACGGGAATTGCACATAAATCATAGCATATTGTCAGACATCTGCAATGATTTTTAATAGCTTTACATTTTAGTGCTTTAATCTTTGTGCATCGACTGATATGGTCTACTTACTATGGTATTACTTCAAGATTGCATGTGGTCTAGCAAATCAGAGGTGGAATTTGTAGCTGAGAACCTCTCAAAAAGTGGGAGGTCAGCTGCATTTGAAGTTGGAAGTTGAGAATGAACTAGTGGATACACTGTACATCCATTGCATTAGTGAGTAAAGCCAAGGGTTCATAGTGACTTTTGAAGGGCCAGATGCAGTTTGATGTCACGGTAAAGCATTAAGTGCCAGAAGTGCAGCTTGTTCATTCTGGTGGGTGCAAGTCATTTTAGTTCTAGTGGGAACTGCGGCCTAAATAAAGTGGACAATTAAGGATGCTTTAGGAGTCGTTAATAAATCACTTCAATTGACAGTGACCTCTTTTTAACTTCATGAGATTTGGCTTAGGACACACATTTATCCTATTTTTTTCATTTTCATCCTATAATTTCCACACTCCTGCAAATTCATAAGCATGTTTTCCATTTGTTCTCTTTTCCCCTTTCTAATCATGTGTTTTGAGTTAATTAAGGTTGGTTTCTTTTTGTTTTTTGCCACAAGGGAACTCAACAGTATAGATTTGAGATTTCTATTCGGAGATCCCATAAGGACTAATGTAGCCCGAGGTCGGTCAGGTTGATTACCTAGGGATATGGAGTGTTGGATGAAAGGTATGGTGGTAGTTACATCCTTGAGAAGCGTTTATACTTGTCAGAACAGTTCAGTTGGCATTTAACCTGAACACATGCTACTGAGTTTATTGATAGATACCGGAAAAAAGAAGAGGCGGGCAGGGTCATGTGGCGGAGGACAAATTTGGATTTCAAGGTGGGAAAGCGGCCAATCGCACGGTTGGTTACTTTAACAAGGAAGCCTTGGGATTGTTGTTTTTACTATGTGTGGGTGAGGGCTAAACCCTAACCTCAAAACATTGAATTAGGATTCTGCTCATACCATAATAATGTTCATTCGTGGTGCATTTTGGACTCCAGATGCATGGAATATGTGCTGTGTTTTGCAAGATTATGGAGATGACAGTAGGAAGCTCCATCTCATGTCAAATCTATTTGCAGTATTTGTCTGTGTGTTGGCTCCAATGTTGTTTGCTCACATGTGGTCGGAGAGTGTGTTTCGCTGGCTTGTTTGGTGTTTGAGTGTGTGTGTTGTGTTGTGAGATTAATAAACTTGAGTAAGATACATTCATGGCGTAATTAAATTTAAAGTCGCCATTTAATTTAAAATATTTGTTTGAAGTAAACAGATTTCTAAATAATTCAGTTAAGATCCATGCAAGCTAGGAGCTAATTAAAGTAAAATAATTAAGGTTAGTCAATTTTAACATATTTAAGGTTATTAACTGTGTAATTAAACATTAGTTAATTGATATTTATAAAACTAAAAGGACTGATGTTAGTTAATCTTAATATATTTAATGTTATTTTGTTTTTTTAGATAAAATAACAAGTCTTTCATCTCATTATTAAATGTTGTTAATTAATTTCTTATGCTTTTTAAAGTGAAAGCTAAACATATATTTAATTAATTGTATAAAACTTGCATTTCACTCTTTAAAAATTCAACAGCTAATTTTTAAAACCATAAAAAATCCTCCTTTTTTAATATGTTTTGCTTTAAAGCAAAGTATTAAAGATATATATCTCAAACGCAGTGCATGTTCATGTGAAAATAATTAGGAGGAATCACCTAAATAAAGAGTAATTTATGAGGTTTATAAATTTTAAAATACGCCAATTGATTAATTAATTAGGAAAATAATGGATGGTGAGCTGGAGTGGATTAAGCCCACAATAGTCGATAAATACAAGGATTGTTACAGTAGTGATTGTTTATAAAAGGTGATGAACATGGCAGTAATTTGCATTATTTTTATTTTGGTGTTTTACAGCTTTTTTCCCTCTTCTTTCGATGATTTGATTGTAAATTATAGGACGTAACCCTTCTTTGTTTTTGTTAGACTCTTCGTCAAATGAAGTTAGAGGAGATCATATCTCCTCCTTTTATTTATTTATTTTTATAAATTGAGGCCAAGTTCTATCATCTTTTTTTATATATATTCAAAATAAACTCAAAACTTTTTTGATTTTGTTTTAAAGATCTCCTTATCTTCATCGAAACATTTCATTCTAGTAGGTTAACTCGGTTAATTATCATTCCAAAACCTAGCTTATGCTAGATTTGATATCGAACTATATTGAGAGTTGACCCGATCTAACCTGATTGATTGATCTGATTTGATTTTTTAAAAACAAAATAAATAAATTTAGTCAATCAGATTATAGCGGGTTTAAAAAACATTATCCCAATTTTTTTTTTAAAAAAAAGAAGAAAATCTTGAAACGAACTTTATTTTAAATTAACTCGTCTAACCCGAGTTTTAATTATAACTAGCAAGAAACTTGAGAGGAGGAGGAGGTGGATGAAAATAATAAGGGAAGCAAGGGACATGTGCGCACCCATTAGGGCAATTAACATGATGGGGAGGGGAGGGAGGTAGGGAGTGGTGTGGGTGGCAGTTGGGAAGGTTTCACAAAACCAGGAGAAACGCCACGCACGTTCTTACACCTCACAAAAATGGGGCCCTTCTGACAGCTGTTCCAATCTGTTCTTGTCTCTCCCTCCCTTCCTTTTCCTTATTTCATCCGAGATTTATTTATTTATTTATTTATTTGACATCTTCTTGATCCGTTGAAGATTTTTAGGTGAAACGAAGATTAATTAATTATGATAGATTTTGATTCCTTCCTTAGAGTAATTAATGCTCTAATTATATATTTTTTTTAAAAAAATAATAGTGTGATTAATGTTCTGTTTATTATATATTTTATTGAAGAGTCCATTAATTAATCACTTTTCATTTCATGTGTATTAATTAGTGATGTGCTTAATACCGATACATTACCAATTAATCTCTTAATTAGCCCCTAGTTGGTTGAATGCTGATCCACAACATCTTTGTTTATGGGATCAAGGTCAAGGATTCAAATCACTGCTGGGATTAATTAATTAGTGTATTAACTATCATTTTTTTTTCTGAGTTTGTAGTTAGATGTAATTAAAAGAAAACTAAATCATTCAAAATGAAATCGAGTTGGATTCGTCTTTAATCTTAATTATTTACCAAACAAATTAAACTTGATTGTCTTAATGAATTGATTTGAATAATTAAAGATTAATTTCTCTTGAAATAGAGACCTTATTTTTAACTAAGTGCATGTTTGATATACTGTGTTTACAATTGAGTTTGAGTACGTTTTAAAAATATATTTATTTTGAAAAAATTATTAAATTGATGTATTTTTAGTGTTTTTTTATGATTTTGATGTCCTGATATTAAAAATAAAAAAAATATTTTTAAAAAGCACTTTACACAACAATACTAAACACTCACTAAGAGTCCGTTTATTTTTTTCATTTTAAAAGCGTTTTTAAAAAGATTAGAAATTTTTTATTTTTTTCTTTGCTTCAAATTATTTTTTTGGTGTTTTCATATCGTTTTAATGTGCTAGTATTAAAAAAAATTAAAAAAAATATTATTTTAATATATTTTCAAATAAAAAATATTACATCTCGATCCATACACAGTAATCTCACTCGAATACGAAAGCAATTTTATGGTATAAAGGACATAAGATGCCCTGTAGGTATTGATTATTATTTATTACAGTAGAGGTTTCCAAGTGGAGTCCACAAATGATGGGGGGAGTAAGCTCTGGATAAAGTAATGCTTATCATGTTGTATAGTCTCTTTTAGAACCCTAATTTAAACAGCCTAATGTCATGTGGGTATGATTAGGGATTTAATGAAACAGTTTGGAAGAAAGCATAGAGTATACTTAAAGATCAAAAAGGTGGAAAATAATAATAAAAAGGGAAGAAACATGGACAACATTAATGTGCTGTCAAGAAATGTGTACGTGAATATCATGGTCTTAAAAAAATGTGGTCATGATGGGTGTTACAGGGGAGCACTTAACCGCACCCATTAACCCACGGACCCAATCACATGGAACTTATTTCAATGGGTCACATGGGACCGGACCATAAATACTTTTCTTCCCCTCTTTTTTTTTTGCGTCTGTTTTTACAGTCTGAGCATGTTTTTTTTAAAAAAATAAATTTAATTTTACAAAAATAAATTTTACAGAATAAAAAAGATATTATTTTGATATATTTTTAAATAAAAAACACTCTAAAAACAATTTAAATCACAATCCAAAACACGATAAAGTCATCTTCCATGTGTTATCTTGGAGCTCTCTTATGCTTCCTATCATTTCACAAGAAGAAAACAAAAACAAATTATTGAATTTGAATTCTTGGTTTCTTGGTTCACTAATTAACGTGGAGTTGTGTTCTTAAAACCGTTCGAGATGACTGATATTTGAGAATATATATTCATGGATTTTAGAAGAATATAGTTTGAATTAATAATATTGAATTCAAAACCTATTTAAATTTATTTTTAATAGATACACACAAAAAACCATGTTGTTAATTTTAATATATATATATATATATATATATATAGTTCTCGAGCTGGGAGGAAATTAAAACACACAATTATTCTCAAATAATTACTGATTAGATGCAGGCTACACACGCTCAACATCGAAACGATGTAGTATCTCATAATGATTGATCTGGTGCGCAGAATATCCTAGCAATTATTTTTCATTTTGTAGTTATTACAAAACAAGAACAAACGGCTATTTAACATGGAACTAATGAACAGCCGTTTTAGCCTGATGTGTGGTTGGGTTAATATTGAACCATGGTTAAGTGGGAGCGTACATATTCTGATTCTCATGGTTCCATCCTTGTCCAGCTCAAATCTTGCAAAGAAAAAACATTAAAAATGGAAAAGAAATGATAAATTGAATTTTTTTAAAAAAAAAGAAGAGGAAAAATCAAAAGAATATATATGGTATGGCTCTCTGTAGGGTAAGGAGAATCTAGTGTTGCCAATTTCAATAAAGTTAAAGCAAAAGTCCCAATCGAACATGGCCATGTCAATGGCAGTGGAAAATGGTAGGTTAGATGCAGAATATCATTGGAGACGGAGACGAAGATGGTTTGCAGCGAATTTTAATTTCAGGGATGAGGTGATGTGTGTGTGTGTACTTGTGGGTGACTGATTGTGTGCTGCTGATCCCTTTGAGCTTTCCTTTTCATCTTCCTCCCCCACCTCAGCCATTGCTCTCTCTTCTGCAACTTCTTCAAATTAGTTATGCTATTCAAATTAATTTAATCTTTTTGATGTATTCTTCTTTCTTTTTGTTTTTATGGTGATGGGTATTATTCTTTTGATTTACTATCAATTAAGATCGATTATCAAACTCCCGACAGGTTAATCCAATAACATGTCAATTTAAAACCTATCTCGAGTCGAGTTTGCTTTTAAATCAGTCTTTTCTAATTAAAATGATATCGTTTTGAGTTTTGTTGAATAAAAATAAAATAATACTGTTTCAATAATTCAAAAAAAAATCATAATTTTGTTTGACTTTCTAACCCGTGAGTTATTATGCGCAACCTACAATCATATTTTTTTATTAATCTGACTCTCATGCTGGATCTTATAACTATGCTTTAAATATTTTAAAGGTGTAAATCTTACTCCATGCTAATGTATTATTTCTTAAAATAATTTATTTTGATCTTAATTTATTTTTCATTATATTGGCATGGAAAATGTTTTTAAAGTTTTTGTCACAATTTATGGGAAAAAATATTTGTCAGTAAACCTGCAAAACAAGTACATAATTAATGAGATTTTAATCAAAATGAACCCTCTACAGAAATAACTCCATCATAGCAAAAAAAAAATTAAAATTAAAATGAGAAAATATATACGCTGAGTCATCTCACAATTGGAATAAATCCATATACATTAAAAATAAAAAAATAAAAATCACCCTATAAAAATCCATTAAAACTCATTTCATCATCAAATAGTATGATATATATTGGATAAATATTTATTATATTGAATAAATAGAAATAACGATGAATAAAATGTTGCTAATAAAAAAGAATTAAATCCCATCACCCAAAAAAAAAAGTTATAAAAATAGAAAATATGTTGATTACCCTGTAGAAAATATCATATGCATTTCAAGAAAAATAAGTAAGGAATTACCCTGTAGAAATGCATTTATCTTGGTGATTAATTCCAAATTAATAAATTTTTATTATTATATTGAATAAATAGAAATAATGATGGTAATAAAAAGGGGTCATAAACAATTATTAGCGGCAAAGGGAGAGAGAAGAGAACTGACAACACAGCATCTCATTTGTTTTATCATTTCACACAGCTCTCTCTCTCTCTCTCTCTGTCTCTCTCTCTCTTAATCATCAACATCCTCATAATTTGTCATCTCCATTCATTTCTCTTTCTCTCTCTAGCTAGCCTCATCTTTTGGCAGAGTGTAGTGCAGCTGATGATGATGATGATGCCCTTCTTCTAGTTTTTCTTTTTATTCCTGGTTTTATTGAATTAAAAACAAGAAAAAAGGGTTTAAAAAATAATAAATCAAATCTGAAGAAAGAGGGCAGCAGCAGCTAGCACTGACTCATAGGAATTCTTTCTTTCTTGGCTTTTATTTTATCTTTTCCAGTTGTCTACTCTCTCCCTCCCTCTCTCTGTCTCTCTTTTTCTTTTCTTTTCTTTTTAAACATCACCAAAACTTCCCTTACTCTCTCTCTCTCTCTCTTTGTTGCTCTCCCAATTCTCTTATTATCTCTTGAATTCTTCTCATTTCCCCTTAATCCTCTTGCGAAGGAGGGGACAAAGGGATCAAGAAATCATTTACGGGCTGAATTATCATCATAGATGAAGAGAGATCCTCAGCTTCAAGAATCGCAAATTTAATATCGAGGAAAAGTGAGTGGGGAGAGGGAGAGAGTCAAGTTCAGAGATGCAACAAGGAGGTGGAGAAAGAGGGTCATCACAGTCACAATATGGAGTGCCACACCAACAAGAAGGTGATGTACCTATAACAACTCCTACATCTGCTGCACTAGCAACCCACATGCAGCAGCAAGTAGTAGAAGAAGCATCGCCCATTAGCAGCAGACCTCCTGCCACAGCTGCCACAACAAGTGGGGTTATGAATTTAGATGAATTTATTAGACTTTCAGGGAGTGGTGGTGCAGAAGAAGATATTGTTGCTGGAGAAGATGCAGATCGAACAGGAGGTATTGCTAGTGGCAATAGGTGGCCAAGGCAAGAAACTCATGCCCTTTTGCAAATTAGGTCTGAAATGGATGCTGCTTTTCGTGATGCCACCTTAAAAGGTCCTCTATGGGAGGATGTTTCAAGGTAGACAAATATCAACAACATTAACCCTTTTCTCCATTTCTTTTTTTTTTACTATAATTCTCTTCAGATCTCCATTTCTCTGTAAACACAAGCACATGGCTTCTATCTCTTTCCATCACGACTCACGAGCTACCTAGATTGGAATCTCTATTTTTTAAAAAACAAAAATTCTAATAAATAATAATAATTATAATAAATTGGATGAAATATACCCAATTGGGGTGTAAGAATAACTACCTTCACTTTTTTTTTCTTTCCTTTTTCTTGCTATTTTCAATGGAAGAAAAATTGAAAATCCCAAGAGGGATATGAACAAGATCGATTCTTTTTTATTTTTTTGTAATTTTTCATTATTTGTTTTTACTATTAAATCAAGCAACTCTCTTTCCTTTGTTTTTGTTTTTTCTCTCTCTCTACACTTATTAAATGGATTAGATAGTTGGTATGGGAAGTGGAGAAGAAGCCAGTGGGCCTAAAGGTATGAAAGTGAGTGAGAGACAGCATCATCTTCTTCTTTATTAAATTTAAATCAAGTTAAGATTTTTTTTTTAAAAAAAAAAAAATGTATTTTTTATCATTGGATCATTAGAAATCTTTGATTTTTATTTTTTGTTTTTTATCATTGGAAAGTATACTACTTGTGGTAATAAAATATGAAAGCATGATGTAACAGGAAGCTAGCAGAGATGGGATACAAGAGAAATGCCAAGAAATGTAAAGAAAAGTTTGAGAACGTGCACAAGTATTATAAAAGAACAAAGGAAGGTAGAGCCGGTCGTCAAGATGGCAAAAGCTACAGGTTTTTTAGCCAGCTTGAAGCTTTGCATAATACTACTGGTAGTGGCGGTGCTTCTGCTAGTGTCATCAATATGTCTGGTGCTGCTCCTCAGCAGATTTTCACTACAACAACAAGCAGTCTGGATGTTGCTCCTGTTTCCGTTGGAATTCCTATGCCTATTTCGTCTTCTGTTAGAATTGCTCCACCTTCTTCTCGGGTACTTCAACCAGCTTCAAATATTGGCTCAATGTTCGCTCCTGATTTGGGGGCAACGGTGGCCGCAGGTGCTGGCCCTGTTGGAATCAGCTTCTCGTCGAATGGGTCTTCTTCTTCTCCAAGTTCTGAAGACGATGACGACGACGACGACGAGGATGAAGAGCTATTAGGAGGACAACCATCAGCTACGGCTGCTGGTACGAGTCGAAAACGTAAAAGGGCATCATTATCGTCAGCTAAAGGAGAAACTCATCGGATGATGGAGTTTTTTGAGGGACTAATGAAACAGCTCATGCAGAAGCAAGAGGCGATGCAACATAGATTTTTGGAGGCGATTGAGAAGAGGGAGC
The DNA here is from genome assembly GCA_019202695.1 of Populus x sibirica. Lineage (NCBI taxonomy): Eukaryota > Viridiplantae > Streptophyta > Magnoliopsida > Malpighiales > Salicaceae > Populus > Populus x sibirica. Next base: position 2,902,220 of record JAGMVL010001426.1, read on the forward strand.
AAGATAGGATGATAAGAGATGAAGCTTGGAAAAGGCAAGAGATGGCTAGATTGAGTCGTGAACATGAGATTATGGCTCAAGAACGGGCTATTTCTGCTAGTCGAGATGCTGCTATTGTTGCCTTTCTACAGAAAATTACAGGCCAAACTATTCATTTGCCTACTCCTGTATCAATGGCTCCTCCATTTTCACTACCTCCACCACCACCACCAGAACCGCAACCGGTTCAAGTAACGCCATTGTTCACTGTCTCAACCCAACCACCACCACCACCACAACTTCAACCCATGCCACAGTCACAAGTAACACCACAACAAAATATACAACAGCCACAACCACTTCCCCAACAGCAGCACCACCACCACCAACAAGGGCCTCGTCAACACCAACTACCCATTTCTTCAGATATAGTAATGGCGGTCCCGGAACAACAAATAATACCACAGGAAATTGGAAGTGGTGGCGGTAGTGGGAGCGAGCCAGCGTCATCAAGATGGCCAAAGCCAGAAGTTCTTGCACTTATAAAGTTGAGAAGCGGGCTTGAAACTAAATACCAAGAAGCTGGGCCTAAGGGGCCACTTTGGGAAGAAATTTCAACAGGAATGCAAAGGATGGGCTATAAAAGAAGTGCCAAAAGATGCAAAGAAAAATGGGAGAATATCAACAAGTACTTCAAGAAAGTAAAAGAAAGTAACAAAAATCGCTCAGAAGATGCCAAGACTTGCCCTTATTTTCATGAGCTTGATGCCCTTTATAGGAAAAAGATTCTTGGTGGAAGTGGTGGTGGTGGAAGCACCTCTACTAGTGGCTTTGACAGCCAAAGTAGGCCACAAGAGCAGCAGCAACAGCAGCAGCAAGAGAGCTTACAATTGGACCCAATGCCACATCCAATGCAGCAGCCACCGCAACAGACACAAACCACAGAATCACAAAATAAAAATGGGGCTGGTGGTGATGTTCAAGCAAGCAATATAGGTTTGCCTGGGAATCTCGGAGAAGGAAATGGAGGAGCAGCAAAGAAGGTAAACCTTAGTTTTGTTCAAAAAAGAAAAAAAAATTGTAATGTTACGAAGTAATCGATGTTCAGTTATTTGATGCCTATTGATCCTTTCTTTGATATTGAAGCCAGAAGACATCGTGAAGGAGTTGAAGAAACAGCAGGGGACTCAACAACAACAACAGCAACAGCAACAACAGTTAATGGTTGATGGCTATGATAAGATAGAGGAAGGTGACAGTGAAAACGTAAATGAAGATGAATATGACGACGAAGACGAGGGCGAAGACGATGATGAAGAGGAGGAGGAGGAGGGGTTACAAGAGGAGAGGAAAATGGCATACAAGATAGAGTTCCAAAGGCAGAACACAAGTAGTGCCGCCAATGGAGGAGGGACTGGGGCACCCTCCTTTTTGGCCATGGTTCAATAGTGCCATTGTCAATATCCTCGTATCCTCAAAATGTACCATATGTACCTATGTGTGCAGAAGCTCAAATCAAACAAAAGATATCTAACAAAACTATTTGAGTTCAAAGCCTGACAACCTTAAAACTTCTTCCCTTTAATTCCATTTCCTTTCACCCCCATAAATTCTTTTCTCATCCTGTATCTTATCTGTCCCTTTCCTTTCCTTTTCCTTCTCCTTTTCCACCATAATAGCTTTGTTAAGATGAGATGTCATTTTGCATGGCAATCATCACCACTATTTGTACCACTTTTTCTTTCAATTTATTGATTTGTTGATTGTTGAATAAAGCACCTGTTTGTTCAAGACAAAACAGGAGGATTGATTAACGAAGACCAAAATAAGCTTTGGCCTAGCCTAGCTTACTACCTAGGACCAACACCATAGTCATTTAGTCATGTCAACATCATCAAAGAGATCAGACAGAAGACAGCAGCAGCAGCAGCAGCAGCAGCCCAGTGAAGAAGATATGGGACGAGAGAAAGAACTTGTACAAGTTAATTAAAGCATGCATGCTGATAATTGTGATCATATATACAATCCTTAGGAGAAGCTAGCAGATCATGTTAGTTAATTAATGCCTTTTATTTATAAGCAATATTGCATTCTTTCTCTTGCTTAGCTTGAGTTTAATGAAGATTCTTGGATGGTTTTCCAGGATTTCTTCATCTTTATTGATAATGTAATCAAACTTTATTTTATTTTTAATTCTTTAACTTCAGCGCATTATAGTGATTGTATACAATAATTATCCCCTTCTAATTTCTTGTGTTAAGTTAATTCATAATTAATGACACTTTTGTAAAAAAGATAAATTATTTTTTTTACGAACCCTAACTATATATTCTCAAGGAGTTAATTCATTTAGTAGTGAGTTGGACAAAGCACTTATACGATCGAATTCCATTACAGCTCTTTATGTTTCAGGATGAACATATAATCTTCATTATATTTCTCATTCTAACTTAAAAACTTGACATATATATATATAAGATTAAAAAAGATTTAATTTCAAGTATATGAAAGCTAGTGAAGGACACCATAATCATTAAACAAAAAAGAAATTATAGTATTCAACTTCAAAATAAAAGGGAAAAAATTAGAAATATCAAGAGCCAAGCAGCAATATTATAATGAGGGACATGGTGTGGATTTTTGACAAGGAGCAACAGCAACAAATGTGGGTAGCCATGTAGAAATTGCTTTCCTGTAATTCCCCACTTACCACACATTCATATTTGCCAACTAGCAACAAAAATGGGTTTCTATATTCCTTTCTTCCCCTCTATTGTAATCCACTTACCTCATGAAATCTTACATCAAAGCATGGCATGTTCTCCCCACCCATGTGCTTTGCTATTTTCCCCTCCCATGATCACCAAATATCCCCCCCACTTGCTCCTTTCCTTTATAATTATTTCTTTCTTTCTTTTAATAACATATTTATGCTCTTTTTTCCATCACATCATCAATTGCTCTCTTTATAAGCATTGATATATAAATTGTTAGAAAATAATATAAAATCGTTCTTAGAATCTCTTCTAATAGATTAAGCTTCTAGTTTGAGAAGATTATTTAACATGGTAGCATAACCTTGTTAACCAAGTAATTACGAGTTCAAATATCATCATCCTATTATAATTAATAAAAAAATAAGCACGAGTCTTGTGAATGATGTGTAAGTTTCAAATCCAAATAACTTTCACTTGAGAGGATGCATTAGAGAGTAATATAAAACTATTCTTGAAAACTCACCTGACAGCTTAATTTATAGCTTAATTAAGCTATTTTGCTAAACTGTTTTTTTTTTAAATAAACTTTGCCAATTATGATATATACGAGTAATTTACTTCATTAAAAACTATTTAAAACTTGAATTTATCAGTTTCGTTAAATGTTTAGATGTTTAGAACTATTTTCTTAGATAATATTTGATTATATATCTCCTTTATTTTTTCTTAATTAGTTCAGATACAAAGAGAGAAGGTTGACTCCATATATATTCCCGGTATAGAATATTGTGAATATATAACTAAAACAATTATATAAAAAAATAAAAAGACACCAGAAATTGAAGTATATATCATGCTCACAATACAGTATGCATGTATTAATATAGTATTCGATCGGTGATTAGTTTAGTGTTGGCAGATGTAAGCTAAAAGTAATAATACACAAATCATTTTTATATACATAGGTTCTGCACATGGGGAAGAGTAGTAGCTAGCTAGCCTGGTTGGTCTTGCTGCTGGCACTTGGTAGGATTTATGCATACATAATTAAAGCACAGCCCAGCCTGGACTTTACTTTAAAATATATGTAGGCATGATCAAACATTTTATTATTTTAGAGAAAAGAGAAGAAGGGCGATGGCAGATCGATGAAATAAAGATGAAATGGAGGGAACATGCATTAACCTTACCCCTCTCTCCCTCACTGATCTACTCTCTCCTACTTTGGTTTGCTTGGAGTAGAGAAATACTTTTCTTATGTTTTTGAGATAATAGCTGAGTTATTTTATGTTTGGTAATGCGATGTAAATATTTGTGTTAAAAATATATTTAAATGATGTTTTTTTGATTTTTTTTATATTTATTGAGTTATTAAAATCATTAAAAAATTTCAGGAAAATACATTCGATAAGCAGCAGAAAACAAACATTACCTAAATTTATTTTTAGATTAAATTAAAGGGTTACCTTAAGACTCAAGTTATTCATAATAATAATGGGCAAATTAAGCCATAAAGTTTTAGTGGAAACAAAACAGCCGTAATGCTCTATGAACTAAAAGTGATCACATACAGAGTACTTTTCAGTGCTCATAATGGAGATGTATAGACATGAGAGGAACAAATTATGAGGGGCTGCAGGTGCCAGGACCCTACATAGAACGACCACCCGTAAAGCTGCTGTTGATTTTTCACCTTTTCCACTGTCGTAAGGTTGATTACTGTTGAGAAAATCTGTTCATTAATTGATTATAATGAATGGAAATGGAAGTTTGCAGGCGTTGAACCACATGCACTAGTGTCCACTGCAATTGCTCTTTGCATTTTTTATATTGTCCCTTCAAAAATGAATTGAATCCATTAAGATATCTTCAGTAAATATTCATCTTCGTTTGCACTTTATTTCATTCTTTTAAGCTATAAGTTTTTACAGGCTCGATGTACTTGGATTCATATAAAAACAGATGAGAAAAGTAAAAGAAATCAGTTTTGTTCGGTTTTAATTTTATAGGATTAAAATCGAATGAACCAAACTAAATCAAATCAGTTCAAATCGAACTAAACTTAATTAAAAAGATACGAGGTATAAATAATCATACCTAGCCATCGCACCCCCAGCCATCAAGATTCTATCTTCATCTTTCTTACTCTCCTAGTCTCTGTCTTTCAATCTCTTTGAAAAATTGGTACCGGTACTCCTTCTCGATAAGAGAGGTAGGGGTGCTGTTTAGTTCCAGCAATCAAGCGCTGCTCTTTGTTGATTATTCATAGATCTCGAGTTATTTTCTATTGTTGATTTAGCTGCCTTCTTTCATAATCTTAGTAGCGAGTATCTTGTAAGTGCATTTAGCGTATCATTTTCCTGCCAAATGTCGAGGAGGCCATCGAGTCCAGTAGTCATTGATCTGCCCACACTAGTGTAGTATTTACAATTTGCCTGGGATAATTGCTAGTTGCTTTAAGAGAGTAGCAAGGGCAGACCCACCAGAAGTAGGAGCAAACTAAGAGCATATTTTCCATCTTGAGACGGTGATTCAGTCCAGCAGCGGTGATGGTTAAAGCAACAGAGACAATCTTAAAGGTCAAAGATTGAATCTGGTCAAGGGAAAGATTATTGCGAGCGCAAGATTAGATCTTTGTGTTCTTTCGTCCCAAAGGGCATCGCCCCATTCCTTTACATTGGTTATAGACAGGCCTTGCTTCACCACAGGCCTGGCTGTTCCCAGAATGATCGCAAATAAATGAATCTGCCATTATAAGCTTCAAGCAGTGCTACATCACTTGTTTGTTTCCAGTAACAACAATTATTATCTGGGTAATACTTGGGAATTAAGGGCTTGCCTGGACTTGAAAAGAAAATATTCCCATGGTTTATCGGTCAGTCCAGGCATCTTCGTCAAAGTGGCAAAGAGGTTGCTTTTTCAAGCAAGTTGAGCAAAACCCTATTCAGATTTCTCAATCATTACCCAGAAACAACATCATTTCGACCCACACAAAGTCCGAGCCATCACTTTCCATTCTGGGGATAACAATTCATATCTCAATGACGGTGGTAATGAGTAGAGCTGCACGTGCAAAGAAAGAACATTTTGTACTCTCGTATGGCATCTACTTTTATCAATGTCAGACCAATCATATAATGATTCTTATCAACGCATTTTACCATTTGCCACACCGACACATCAGTATTCAGTACGCAAAACTTGAGGAGAAAAAGGAAAAATAAATAAATAAATAAAACTCTCACCTTGTTTTCCAAGCAAAGAGGATTTTCTATGATGACTTCGTCAGCAAAACTAACTGATAAAGGGCCACACTTGCACTTTCATTATGGGAGACTGAAACTCGGATCTCCACCTCAAATTACAGCCAAATAAAAGAATACAGGATACATAGGACAAATAACTCGGGGTATTATTGTTGACCATTTGTATCCATCTCTATGAGTGATCAAGTTCACTTCATAGCCAGGCTACACGGTTAGGATGAGAGCTATGAACACATAAATGGCAAAGGGTAATAATGAAATGAAAACCTTAAGAATAAATTTCCATTGCCTCAGCTTCAACACCGATGAAAGAACGTTCCAAAATTGAGATTCTGTAGAGAATGGAAGGAGTGATCCTAATGGTTACAAGTGCCTCAATCCAATTCCTGCTTGCTCTTACTTTTCATTTTAGCCTTAAACCTTGACTTTGCCATTAGTGTCTGTACTGTGTTTAAAAAGTTCCCAACCGCCATGAAGACCAGAAGGATACCGCAGAAAATAACCTGCCAGAAACAGATTCTGTCACTAGATTGCATTCTGCAAATTTGTACGGGGTACAGTTGCAAATTGATAGGTAGCAAAAGCTATCTTAAAATGGGGCAAAGAAAGTTATAAAAGCTTACCTGCCATTCAGAGGTGACCCCTTTGAATGCAGTCCTCAGCAGCTGTAGTCCAACATATGCCTCAAAACCCTGAAACAAGTCCAGAAGCACACACGGCTAATCAGGTCAAATCTCAATTCCAGAAGCACATACGATATAATCGTTGAACTCAGGCCATCATGCTTGTTTCAACAATTCAAATGTGAAAATTACTAGTAGTAGACCACACTAATTGCACAATCATTTGATGAAACCTAATGCTTCGTCAATTTCTTTCAAACACATGAAACAGAAGAGGATGCCTGTTGATCCTTTGTTAAACGAGCGCAAAGCCTGCCAGCCCAAATGAGCCACTCATGACTAAACTAGAATTTCCAGCCCATTTTGAATCCTCAGAATTTGAAATAAATGAAATCAATTCAACACCATTTTATCCAATTATAGCATTCAGAAAGAAGCCCCAAGGCCTAAACTACTGAAATGAATTCTACAACTTGTTAAAACCAGTAATTTCTGTACAACTGCAAACAATCGCACCCTTTAGCACATCCAATGGGGTGCAATTTGTTTCAGAAATGACCGTTTAGAATTTTATCCCCAAAACACCCTTTTTTTAGGGCAGTTATGCATTATTTCCTCATGATATTTTTGGAAGGTTCAGATTAAGTTATTGAAGGCTAGGATTTCTTTTGACAAGGGTTTGATTAACCATTTAAGGGATGCTATTGATGTAAGGGATCATTATTAGTCATTTTTGAGATTGTATAAGAAAGAGTTCTTTCTTTTTCCTGGCCATATAGCACATAGGACCAGCCATAGCCTTGGTTGTGTTTGATCTCTTTCACTCTCTTTACTCTCATCAATAAATAAAAGGGACAGTTAAGTCGAAGAAGATGTTTGAGGAAGACCAAGAGTTGGGTGAATGATGTAGCTGGAGTAACTCAATTCAAATTAATACCAGGTTTTGAAACATATTCCAAACTAAAAATTCAAGTAGAGAATCAATTCAATTCAATTCAATCTACTTCAAGCATTAAAATCAATTCTAGTCAAGTATTGGTTCCAAACAAGCTGTTCATTATATTCCTTAGCCTACTTCATTCATGTAGCATGTCTTCACATCAAATTTAGTTTCACAACAATAGAACAAGAGTTTCTTAAGCCACCAATGTAATTTAGTGAAAACAACGGCCTTGGTCAACCAGACTGCTGAACACATTCATGGTTATGATATGATATAAAATTGCTATCAGATTAATACATTGCTTCATTTACCATACAAAGTGTATGCAAAATTAGCGGAGGCAAAAAACTCTTGATGAGCAACGCTTATGATTAGTGGACAGATGCAAAGAGCAGGCCCCATCTGTATACTAGAACAACAGGTGAGAGGTAGCATAAATACCTGCAGAATGAAGAGAATAGGATACAACAGCCACAATTGCCCATCCACCCCAGCTGTTTCTCCCCAGACAACATCCATTCGCTTAGCCTAAAATAAAAATTAACAAAAAGATTGAAACTATAATGCATTAAATAAAATGCATGTGAAGTAGAGACAATTCCTATCCTGTACATTAGACCTGTAATAAACAAGAATCACTAAACCACACACTTCACAAGAATAAAGACAAAAACAGACAGCGCCTAAAGTAAAGCACCCAGCGATTCTTTGCAGGGCAAAAAAGTGATTTTAGAAGGATACCTTTCCCAACGCAATACGAGTATAGAGTCTCTGGCGTTGATATCTATTTTGCAAAAGCATTGCTACTCCTTGCATCATAGCCCATTGCAAGAACAGTTGAACCCCTCTCTGCACAGGATTTAAGGAATGGTTAACAAATAAAAACAGAAAATGCATTTAGAATCTATTGGGGCAAAAAAAAAGCAACCTGCTTCTGAGCACAATTTGGTTGTCCTTTGATGTCCCAAGTGAGACTAACAAGGGCCATAATCATCGCACAATAGTGATGGTATATCCACCTGCAAAGGCATATTATCTACTTCATTGAGATATTCTTGAGCCAGTTCAGGGGACAATACTATTTAATGAAACTGGCATTTCCATGCATATTGATGAACATCATATTTATGTGAATGCTCTAAGAGGAGAATAAGCCTAATGACGTGGGGAAACTTCTTCAAAATTCTTGGCTCAATATTCTTGGCATAATAATGTTTATTGAATTATTTCATTAATGATTAAGATATTTTATGTTTTAAGGAGTTTAAGAGGAGTCCAAAACACGGTTTGGTAAAACAAGCATGAATTTTAATCTAACCGTTGGATCAAGCTAAAATTGACATAAGATTTTGAGGGCAAAAAATTTTGAAGGCTCTATTTTCCATTGGGTTAAAATTTCATGATGATCGAAGATTGGGAAGACAAGGCATGGAAGTTACTATGCGGAATTGTATTTATTTACCTTGTTGTATTTGGATTCTTTTTCCTTATTTAAATTAAGACTTTCAATTTTATTAGTATTTTACTATTTAGAAAATTTCACACCCCTTTATTTATGTCTCATATCAAAAGAAAGGAGTTCAGTTAACATAGTCATGGTGCTAATTATCTGAATAATCCCTTGTTTTCAATGCATCTCATCCAAATTTATTCCAAATCATTAACATTTTGCATGCAAAACACTATAAAGGCCGGAGCTCAGGCAACATGTTAAAAACCAGAAAAGCCAGGATTGCAAATACCATGGACGAATATCACTTCCATTGGCTCTCAATATGTTTTCTCTCAAAGCCAATCCAGTGTAGAGAAACAATAGCCAAGCCTACCAAAGCACAGCCCAAAAATGTAAAAACTTGATCTTGAATGAAATAAGCCAAAAACATCAAAATCCCTCGATTCCTGAAATAACCAGCGATTACCTGATACAATTGAACCGGAAACGTAGGCAAGCACCCATTCCAAACCCAAGATCTTAAACACAGTAAAACCGATGGGAAAAGAAGAAACAAAAGCGCAGTCCTATCCTGCTCCCAAAGAAAAACAGCACTGTAAATTATACATAGCTTTCACAATCACTTTCAATATCAACTTTTTCAATAAATTCCAGAAAAAAATAAAGGAAATTTAAGAAAAAATAAAGCATACCCTGTAGCTGTTATACTCCTCTTTAACCTTCCACTGCACATCTTTGCGAGACGCCCGCACATTAATCGGTCCCAAAAACATTTTTAGAAAACGCCCTGCATGCATGCATACATCAAAAACATCTCTCATTAACATTTCCATGGATTACTCTCGCCTGAGCAGAGTTCTGATACGATCTAGTGCATTATTTATTCATTAACCATTAATCAAATTTTAAATCCATAAAAATGAAATCAAAATAAGAAGACACCTTGAGGCTTTGAAGGAAGAAAAGCAGAAGCATCTCCATCAGTTATAATACATCTTGCTTTCTGTAAATCTTCTTCAAGCTAAAAATAAAACAACATAAAATCAATCAATCAATCAATCAGGAAAGCAAAAGAGATCCAATTTACACTCAAAAGCAGAGCAAATATTCAATCTAATTAATTGCCTTGGCAACTAATTTAGGAGCGAGGCGACTGTTGCGGTTAAGGAGAGAACGGCAACGGCGAACAGAAGATTCGAGAGAGAGAGCTTTCTGTCGAAGAGATTGTTCATCATGTGAAGATTTAGCAATTAAAGAAGCTGCGGTTTCTTGCAACTCCTTCGCTTGTTCCACCACTCGAGCTACCTCTTCCTCCACAGTATCCTCCGCCGCCGCCGGACTATTATTATTGTTGTTATAATTCGCCGCCGCAGCCATTAAACGATGTGGCGCTGACGCTGCTGCTGCTGCTGCTTCAATTTATTTTGGTTTTTAATAAGGTAATGTGATATGTGATGTCACTGTCTTTTTGGAAAGATAAATATTATTTTTTTCAGTGTTTCTCTAGATGCACAATTTTATGTATCTGGAGTCTACATCAAGTTTTGGAATTTATTTATTTATTTATTTTGGTTTTGTATCCTCTCTACAGGTGTACGCATGACAACAAAATCGAAGTAGTTAAAAATGTTTTTTATTTAAAAATTTATTAAAAAAATTAGGTTTTTTTATTTTTAAAGTTATCACAATAAAACCATTACAAAATATTTACATTAAAATCTTCCCAAAATACTAAAAAAAAAATTAATATTTTTTAAACCACGCATATTTTTTATAACACAATCAAACATATTTTTAAATAAAAAAACAAATGATGACATGTCGATTCAAGACCTCACTCTAAGCATATTTCAAGTTAAAGCAGGTAGAAATTGACCCATTTGACTTAATAGGTCAATTCACAATCTAATTTCATTCAAAATATTTTAAAAAAATTAAAATAATATCATTTTATTTTATTTTTTAAAATAATCTTTAACCAACATTGTTTTGATTTTATTCGAATTAGCTCACTCAATCCATAACTTAACTTTGTGCTGAGTCCTAGGAGGATGTAGTTTCTTTTTAATATTAAAAAAAATATCATCTTGAATTATTTTTTTTAAGTAAAATCATGTTTTACGGGTCATATAGGTTATTTTTAAACTCGTCAAGTTAATTGGGTTATGTCACTGCAAATTCTATATAATTTTAATTTTAAACCTGGATTAGATAATGAATTAGGTTGGGAGATTTCAATATTAACACTTTGAATTAGATAATCACCGTCCATTCATTGGGCGTGTGGAACACGCGCTAGCAGCTTTTCGATTAAAAATAAAAAATACAATATTAAAACACTAAAATGTCCCTCATGATCCTTTTAATTACACAACATACCTATGTAATTTTACTATCACAATCCATAATAATATTTGTTTAGAACTACAGTGAAATTCCCATGACAGGAGTAAATATAAGAGTCATGGCATGTACAAGTTTAATATGGTTATTTAAATTTAATAGTTATTTCATATAAAAAAAATTTATAAAATAACCTTTTTTTTTAGAAAGAAAAAATATATTTTAGTTCAAAATCTATGGCTATTATATAATTTTTTTTTGTATATGAATGATTTTTATATCCAAATATGTTATTAGGCTTTTTTAATTTTAAATTCCTAGCTCTGCCTTTGGTTGTGTACGTGATCAATGTATGAATTATTGTGTGATTAGATATTCAAGGGTGTTCCTTAGCGTTTTTTCAGTTTTTAAATCTAACAATTGTTTTTTTTTAAAAAAAATGATAATTTATGCATGTTGTGTAAGAGAGAATGTAGGGTTCAAAGAAGATTGTCCATGACATTTTTATTTTTTTATTTTCTTGCAACTTTTGTAAGATTAGAATCCTAAAATTTTGATTTTTTTATTAAATTATTATTAAAAAATATTCTCTTATTCTTTGCTTCTCCACCACTAGCAAAGCAAAGCAAAGCATGAATATTGTCTCATCTTATCACATTTGATCACATCATATTATTTAGCAAAATTCTGCTATTCCTTTATTATCTTTCTTTTAATAGTTTGTTTTAGGTAAACAAATCTGAGTTCATATATCTTTATTATATTTGGTTATTATATGTTATAGAAAAGAGTTAATTGTTATTATATAGTTCAAACCCTAATAAATTTTTACAAAGCTTTTCTTTTTTTAAAAAAAAAAAACTCATGACCTGAGTAATTAAACTCGAAGTACCTAATCTGGAAAAAATCACAAAACTTAATTTTCAATCAATTAAATGATAAATGATAAAATTAAAAAAAAATAATTATACAAAATAATTTAAATATATATATATATATATATATTAACAAAATGAGAATCAAAATTAAAATATAAAATAAATTTTATACTTGATTGAATGGTGAAATTGAAAAAAAAATCAATTTAGTAAAAGGACATAATTAAAAAGAATGAGAACTGAAATTGACATAAAAAATAACAACAATATTGTGATTAAAGGGTGAAATTGAAAAGAATAACAATGAGCATTAAATTAGAAAATATAATACCATCAATTTGAATTGAATGATAAAATTAAAAACTACTAAAACTTTTACAAAAGGATCAATGATAAAAATTATAAATCCGAAGAACGAGAACCATATTGGAGAATATAATATTTGATAAATTGAGATTGAATGATGAAATTGAAAATAAATAAAACTTATACAAAAGAGTTAGGATCAAAAGTTGGAAATCAAAAAAATAAGGACAAAAGTTGAAATGTCAACAAATAAGAGGGTCATACTATAATTTTAAGGGGAGGAGAGAGAGAAAAAAGAAAAAAAAGTTCATCAGTGCCAAAGCCGATCACCAAATGAGACATGTGCCGCTCTTACAATAGCAAACACGGTGGAAGGGCAATTTTTAACGTTGGGAGATGCCGCTCAAAGAGCACGAGTGCCTCCCACATGCCCCTAGGTGCAATACACGCGGGCCCACCTTTTTGATTTCTTTTAATTATTTAGCCAATTATGGAATCCTCCTGAGCTGACTTTGTAATTACACAAAAAAACATTGCAAAAGGTAAAAAATACCCTTAACCTCATGCTTAAAAATCTTTATTTTAATTATTATTTATTTTTTATATACTTGCAAATATCAAAGTGTCCTTTAGCTTCAATTATAATAGCCAAAAAAACTATTGTGAAAATACAAAATTACCCCTTGACTCCATATTTAAATTTTTTGCTTCCAATAATATTTGAGTCGTTTTACTATGTAATCAAGATGAAAAAAAATATTTATTTGTCACTGCTTTTGTTATGTAAAAAGACATCAATGTCTTTGGAAATATGTTTTAAGTTTTTTTGGTAGAGTGGTAAAAACATAATGTTTCAATGAACAATAATAATGAGTCTAAAGCTACAATAATTTGTCAAGAAGTTTTATTTTTTTAATAAAAATTATATTATTTATAAACTAAGATGATAAAAAATATATATAGAAAAAATTCCATGAAATACATATATTATAAAAGAAATCACTATGTTTAATTTTCATATCATTTGTTTATTAAAGTGGTATTTAAGAATGTGGTAGTGATTGTTTTTTAAAATAATTGAAGCTAAAAAATACATCAAAATAATATTTTTTATATTTTTTATATCAACACATCAAAACAATACCAAAATATTAAAAAAATAAATTTTAAATTAATTATTTAAAAAATAATAATCAACTCAATCACAATACCAAACTGGGTCCATTATGTGCGAGACGATGAAGTAGGCGCACCTATATCTCGAGAGTAGGTGGCAGACTCCATTTGTAAAGAATAAATAAGCCCCCCAAGATTTTCTGAGCTAGTTTTTCATTATCGTGATAATAAATTAATGAGTGCAACTGTGCAACTCAGAGGAAGGCAGCCAATCTAACTGCCAAACATTTATAAACCAACCAGATTGGTCTCCATCCATGATCCATGTGATAGGCCGGGTTAATTTTTTCTTCACTTGAAGAAAAAATGATTTGGCATTCTAGCATTTAAAAAAAAAAAAAAAAAAAACTGACTTTTCTTTTATTATCTCAGTGAATTTAATAAACTTGATTAAACTAATAATATGTAATATAATTAAAAAAACAAAGATGACATTAAAAATGACTCGAGTCCACCCGAATTATTCGACCACGCCGCAACCTGGCCACAGGAACGGAATAACTTCATAAAAAGTAAATTGAATAAAACCTCGAAGATCAATTCTCAAACTCATTCAATGTTGAAGGACGAAATTTAAAAAAAAATATTTTTTGAAAATAAAGAAATAAAAAATCCTTGAGTCAACTCGGGTTAAACCGCCAAGTCCGCAACCCACAACATGAGATCAAGATAAACTTATAAAGAAAAACGTGAAAAAAATAGCTAAGTCCAATCTATAATCAACCAAATATTAAAGGATGAAACTTGAAAAAAAATCAATTTCAAAAAGAGACCTAAAAACCACCGAAGATAACTAAGACTGATCTTCTAAACTTGTTATCTAAGACATGAGATTAGGATTAGCCCATGGAAGGCAAATCTAAAAATACCATAAAGACAAATTTCTAATCAACTAAATATTGAGAGATGAAATTGAAAAAAAATTAAAAATCTAAAACAAAACAAATAACAATCAAAAGATTGAAGACTAAATACAACTTAAAATATAATTAAACCAAATGCAGAGGGATGAAAATGAAAACAAAATTCAATTAAGAAAAGAATCTAAAACAATACAAATAGCAATAGAAACAATGATAACCAAATTTTATATAAAAATTAAATGAAACAAAATGTTGAGGGAAGAAATTGAAAAAAAATCAATTAAAAAAATAACAAAATAAAATAAAATAAACATTAATCAAAAGAATGAGGATCAAATTTTGTACAAAAACAAAATGACATGACATCTTTCAACTTAGGTAGACCAACATCGTTTTCAAAGAAATGAGAGAGAAAAGATGGAGGAGAAATAAAAGACCGTTAGAGCCTCAATATAACCATGCATTTTACATGTGCCCCCACCACTAGAAAGGTCTCATCATGGCAGTTCTAACGCATCCGCGATCGACGATAGGAAACCACTAGAAAAGGTTACATGCATTGTTATAGTGTAGTGACCTCTTCCCACACGTTGGCATGTGCACCGCACAAGCCAGCCAAGTTGTCATGTCCGTCTTTTTTAGTCTTTGTAGTATTTTCTTTTCAAATTGGATCCTTTAATTTTAGATCAATAAAATTATATTTATTTTTCAATTTTGAGCATCAAATGCATGTCAGAAATTTTTCCTTGACATTGTAGGATCCTCGTATTTAGGCAACTAAAAAAACTACAAGTCCAGTCTCAAAAAATTAAACGTAAAGGGATCAAATTGAAAACAAATTAAGGGATAAAAAAAGGGATTAAATCTCTTCATTGGCCATGCAATTCATTCTCTGATGTTTTTTTTAAGGGCTTAATAGTTGTCCATTATTCAAATTAAGTCCCCATTGCTTTAATTGTTTTAATTCAATTTTTTTTCAAATCGAGCATCAACCTAGAGTTGGTTTTATTTTTTGAGTAATTAAACCCGAAGTACCTAATCTAAAAAAAAATCACAATCTAATTTCCAATCAATCAAATGTTAAGTAATAAAATTGAAAAAAAAATATTTATACAAATTAATTTAAATATATATATAAATTAATAAAATGAGAATCAAAATTAATATATAAAATAAATTTTATATTTGATTGAAGGGTGAAATTGAAGAAAAAATTTAGAAAAAGGACAAAAAATTAAAAAGAACGAGAACTGAAATCGACATAAAAAAAACAATGTTGTAATTAAAGGGTGATATTGAAAAGAATAACAATGAGCACCAAATTAGAAAATATAATATCATCAATTTGAATTGAATGATGAAATTGAAAGCCACTAGAATTTTTACAAAATGGCCAAGGATAAAAATTAAAAATCTAAAGAATGAGGACCATATTGGCGAATATAATATTTGGTAAATTGAGATTGAATGGTGAAATTGAAAACAAATAAAACTTATATAAAAGGGTCAAGACCAAAAGTTAGAAATCATAAGAATAAGGACAAAAGTTGAAATGTCAACAAATAAGAGGGTCAAGCTATAATTTTCAGTGGAAAAGAGAAAGAAAAAGGAAAAAAAAAGATCCACCAGCGTCAAACTCGATCATTGAACGAGACATGTGCTGCACTAAAAGGTAGAGAACATGAAGAAACTTCCAATAACATGGTGGAAGGGTATTTTTTTAACATCGGGAGGTGCCGCCTAAAGAGCGCAGGCGCCTCCTACATGCTCTTGGGTGTAGTACATGCGAGCTCATCCTTTTTTTTTTTTTTAATTATTGAGCCAAATACAAAATTCCCTTAAGTTGCCTTTGTAATTGAAAAAAAAAATCATTGCAAAAGGTCAAAAATACCGCTTAATCCCAGGCTTAAAAATCTTTATTTTAACAATAATTTTATAATTTCATCGTGTATTTTAATTATTTTTTATTTTTTATTTTTTATGCTTATGCAAATACCAAAGTGTCCTTTAGCTTCAATTATAATAGCAAAAAAAAATATTATGAAAAATACAAAAATGCCCTTGACTCTAAGTTTAAATTTTCTGCTTCCAATAATATTTGAGTCGTTTTACTATGTAATCAAGATGAAAAAATAATTATTTGTCACTGTTATATTTTTTTTGCACTGACAAATATGTTATGTGAAAAGACATCAATGTCTTTGTAAGCATGTTTTAAATTTTTTGGGTGGAGTGGTAAAAAGCATAATTACATTATTGTTTCAGTGAACAATAATAAAGAGTCTAAAGTTACAATAATTTTTTAAGATGTTTTATTTTTTTAATAAAAATTACATTATTTATAAACTAAGATGATAAAAAATATATTGAAAAAATTCCATGAAATACATATATTATAAAAGAAATAACTATATTTAATTTTCATATTATTTGTTTATTAAAGTGGCACTTGAGAGTGTGGTAGTAATTATTTTTCAAAATGATTGATGCTCAGAAATATATCAAAATAATATTTTTTTTATTTTTATATTAACACATTAAAATAATATAAAATAAAAAAATCAACCCAATTACAGTAACAAACAGTATTCACTGTACGGGACGATGTAGTACAGAAGTAGGCGCACCTATATCTCGAGAGTAGGTGGCAGACAACCTTTAAGAGAATCTCACTTAAATTCATGGCCTCCATTTGTAAGGAATCCCCAAGATTTTTTGAGCTAGGTTTTCATTATCGTGACAATAAATTAATGAGTGCAACTGTGCAACTCAGAGGAAGACAGCCAATCTAACTGCCAAACATTTAACAACCAACCAGATTGGTCTCCATCCATGTGATAGGCCGGGTTAATTTTTTCTTCACTTGAAAAAAAAATGATTAGGCATGCTAGCATTTAAAAAAAAAAACAAGAAAAAACTGAGTTTTCTTTTATTGTCTCCAATGAATTTAATAAATTGGTTAAATTAATAATATATAATACAATTAAAAAACAAAGATGATATTAAAAATAACCTGAGTTCTTCGACCACACTCGCGATCTAACCACAAAAATAAAATAACTTCATAAAAAGTAAATTGAATAAAACCTCGAAGATCAATTCTCAAACTCATCCAATGTTAAATGACAAAACTTAAAAAAAAATTAATTTTTGTAAACAAAAAAAACAAAAAAACCCTGAGTCAACTCGGGTTGAACAACCAAGTTTACAACTCACGATATGTGATCAAGATAAACTTATAAAGAGAAACGTGAAAAAAATAGCTAAGTTCAATCTCCAATCAACCAAATATTAAAGGACGAAACTTGAAAAAAAATCAATTTCAAATATTAAAGGACTATATATATTATACTTGGTTTAAGATCTAGGTTGTAGGTTGGCCTGGTGAACTCTAAAATAATAGTGTTTCAGTTTTTTTAATTAAAATGATGTGATTTTAAATAAAATCTTTAAAAAATTATTCTTAAAATTAACCTGATCATGTCTTTTTTTGATTTGATTAGGTAACCCGAGTTTGATTTATTTAACCCGAGTTTGATTGGTTTAACACCCACCTTAATTCACTAAAAAACTTATCCTAGACCACGTTCCGAGTCGATCCGCCTTACATACCCAGATGTAATAGCTATGGTTTGGATAAGATCAAGACAGAGTTCATCAATTGCCATTTTCTTATGTGATTGTTTCTTTTTGGTTTTTTTTAGGGCGGCAAGGGTATAGCTTTAGCAAGCTTCCTCTGTGATGCCTGCACTCTATGTGTATTGGTAGAGTTTAATATTTCACTCACACAATTAGGCTGGAACAGGTTAGAAATAGGAATATGTAGATTTGTTTAGCTTAGTTCTTTTCTTAGTAGGTAAGCTGCACTTCTCAAATTAAGAGAAACAGCAAGAAGTTCATCAATCTTGGGTTTTAGTTAAGACTAACAATAGATAAACACAGAGGAAATTTCAAGCTCAAGAAACAACCTAGCCTGACAAAATCTTGATCTATGAAGCCATGTTTCATCATCAAATCTGTGATGGCATCACGAGTCCTGAGGTAGGTGGTAGATTCTTAGATGCCATTGCCACGTAGAGTAGAAGAAATCTAGCTAGCTTCAAACCTAGTGGGAGTCCACTTGCTAGGAGGTTAGGTTTTAGTTTTCTGCATGGATTACTTGAGCAAACGTGGTTTGTTGGCCAAATCAAAAAGCTGGGTCCTCAAAATCTTCTTCATCATGCACAAGACAGTCTCCTCACATGCCTCGCCTCTTCCAATTCCTCGTAAAATAAGCGTTTTGCTCTCAAGGAAACGCACTCCTTGTCAATACTTGGATTTTGCTTATGGTTTTAGGTAGGGATTACAGTTACAATCGACCATTACAATTACAATCAACCATTCGGGTATTCGATATCATCTCATCTCTTGTGGATATTGAAGTGCTGACCTATAGTTATGGAACTCCAATCCATTTTCATCCCTAGTTTTGAATGTTCTTCTGAACCTGCAAAATTATGCAAAGAACTCAAAAAAGAAAATCTATATTTTTTGAAAACCAATCTCTCAGACCTAGTCTAACTTTCACTATGAAGATGAGAAGAAATGTGGAGGAAATAAATTTATCTTCATTGATGAAACACATGACCCAAAAATATGGAGGAAAAGCCTATCCGCAAGGAGAAATATCCTGATAAAAACAATCTGATTCAACATCATGATTACCAGAAGGAGAAAAGAAAGAAAGAAAGAGCATAAAGAAGGGCACCGGGAAGAGTAAAAAAATGATACTACACGGCTTCTACTGTTGTTTTTGCTTAGCTTCACCAGTCCAGTAAGTTTTGACAGCAACAAGAATTTTCTCTGGATTAAAGGGTCCACTTTCATGGTCCATAATTTGGCTCTTCCATCTCATGCCATTTGTTATAGTCTGAATCTTCACAAGAACCTCTACTGTATCCCTGAATATCACTGTCCCTTCTGGCCTTAGAATTCTATCCATCTCCAGCAGAATGTGGGTTATGTCACACCTTCAAGAGAGAGAAATCAAACACAAATTCAATCACAAGATTGTAACTTACAGGATCATGGTGATCAAAGTCAGTTCTTCAGCATTCAAGTTTTACCTGTCCTGATATATACTGAACACCCCACCAGCATGGATGAGATCATATGTTCTTGGATATGTTGAGACTGCCTCACACCAATCCTGATATGAGCCAATAAACCCTCGTTCATAGATCACACCAAGTGTGTCTGGATTTGAATTGGCAGGTACCACATTCATAACCCACACCGGATATTTTACCAAGGCCGCGGCAAATCCTCCAATTTGAGCATTCATGTCCATTATGTTCCGGAATCTGCCTTGGGTGAGAGGACTAATGATATTCTTATAATGTGCCACTCTATCCTTCCACAGATCATTATCCTCCTTGAATTTCTCAGCATTGATTCCTGGAATAGAACCACTGCGAATTCTTGGAGGGACTGCGAATGCGCGTGCTGGCCATTTCTCCACTACACCACCAGCAACTTCATCCGAGCCGCTTACCTCTGGCAATGGAGTTATGCAAGTTTCCATGTCTTTATACCTTTTTTTTTTTGGCATAAAGCACATGTATGCATAGGTGTTAAATGAAAGGTTTTGGCATATCAAAGATAGGATATGAAATAGCATGAAAGATGGGCATTGAGAGAATACCAGGCAGCATCTGGATTGTCTGACTTGCATATATGTGGTGTTTTATAGATCTTCCTGCTTGCAACGCACTCGATGTGGTTAAGGGGCTTTTGCCAGACTGAAAGATCACCCTTTTCAACCACTTTCTTCCAGCACAGGCGCTTGGCTACATCCTCGATAGCATCCTGCTCTTGCTTCAAGTCTTTCGCGGTTCTTTCCCAACCTCTCCAGTATTTCTTCCAGTGAATAGGAGGACCAGATAGAATCCAATAGCCACCAGGCCTTAAAACTCTATCCACTTCAATCAGATACAAACCATCTGTGAAATAAAAGAAAACAACATGCTTGGATCAATGGAAGTTTTGTTGAACCATATTGATAAACGAAAAAAATTTGGTCGTAATTGAGCTCCATTTTTATTAAATCATCCTCTGTTGTGCAGAAGTCCATGCTTTATATGTTGTTCAAACACAAGTGCAAGTTAAAATTGAGGGCGTACCATTTTGATGCCATGGTATCAAGCAACGGGAACAATGAGCCATGTCAAAAGCCCTTGCTGGGTAAGGAAGCCTTTGCGAAGCCATGATGCCAATCATAGCAGGAACTCCCCTCTCCAATGCAAACCAGACCTGTGCTTCATGCGTATCCCTTGGTGCAAAAGACATTGCTATAATGTCCCTCTTCAACAGGTATGCACCCCAACTCGCAACCTTCACACCCACAACAAAGACATAAACAATACACATAAGGCTTGGAATGCTGATAATTCTCATGGAATAGAACACATGTAGATTAAGCTATTTGGATAGGATTCGAAAACAGATGTTGAGTAGAAAACATGATATTTTGGCAATTAACTTACACCACAGCCTGTGTCAATTGCAGTTCTGATGCTTCCATCAGTAAGAGGAATGAGCTCACTAATGTCATCAATATAAGCATCAGCTCCACGGGGGAACATGGTGCCTCCACCGGGGAATCTAAATCGGTCACCCTCAACTTGAATCCAATTCTGCACAGCCTTTTCAATGCTAAGTTCATTATGGGGAATGTTATCATACCAGGCATAATCACGGCTTTGTGGCCATTTAAAAGGGGTCTTATATTTAGGAGGAGCAGGTATCAAGCAAAGAAGCAACTCATCCTTTGTTGGGCAATGCCTCTCTCTATATTTCAACATGTTCCTATCAAATTTCCTTCCCCTTTGAGGATCTTGGCAAGGAGTGTACTCACTATAGGACATGTCGCATGGTGGAACCTCATTAACTGAATCAGTGTTGTTGATCTGAATCTGATGATGGCTATTAAAGTCCAAGACAGCTGATTCTGATGATGGATTGGAACTAACCCCGGCAACGTTTGAAACATCACAAGCTACTTTAGTGATGGACTGGGCTAGATTTGTGGGGGCTGCGGTATGCTGCCAAGCTCCCAAAACATAGAACAAAACGCAAAGGCCGCTGACCCCAAGAATCCAAGTTAGGCGCTTTCTCTTTGCTTCTAGCTGATGCTGCTTTGGTGATCCATTTGCCATTTTTATTTCTAATCAACACTGCAAATATCTCAAACACAAAAGAAACGAGCGGAAACAGATTTAGAGACAGGAAGGTCTAGGTGGTGGAATTGTTGAACAAACATACACATCATTTTTATAAAGCTGTCAGCCTCATCAAAAAATCAACACTGCACACCAAAAAGCTCCACTTCCACACATGGACTCATGATTTCATTATTCATTTTGTGAAAAGGAAAAGAGATATTCTGCCAATCTGGCCGAAAATGACGGTCATAATGACACCAGATAGCAACCTATTCATGAACTTACAGTGATCTGTAGAACCAATGAAGAGCTAGCACTGAAAAAGACATGACAAAATTCAAGGGCAATTTTCGTGATTTACTAAACAGAGGAAACAGATAAGAGACAGAGCTTGGATTGATTACTCTAAATTCCATCAGGGAAAAAAACCTTGAAGATGGAAATTAAGGGTAAAACAAACAAGTAAGCATTAAACATGTTTGAAAAATAAAATAAAAAATCCCATGTGACAAAAATACAGCAAGATCATTACAACCCTAAAAGCAAACACCAACATGTAACAACATTTCTTCCAAGTTGCAAGATGGTGTAAGAAAGTCACAGATACAAAGCTTACTTTTGTGCTCTTTTTTACCTCTAGTGGTTAGATAAGCAAAGCTTACCTCTTTCTAACAACATAAATTAGAGTGTAAGTATCAATATTTTCCAACAAGAAATCAACTTTTTACAGCCTATCTTCTTTCATCTTTCTTTCTTTAACCAACAAAACACAAACCCACAAAGACAACCTCAACAGATCCACAAGAAACATCTCTGCACATTTTCTTCAACTACTAGGAAAAGGGTTTCTTTTTTCTTTTAAAAAAAAGGAACAGGAAGGAAGGAAGGAAGGAAGGAAGGAAGTACAGTACCTGAAGAAGGAGATTCTCTCTCAGCTTAACAAACCCTTCACTCAAAAAATAAAAGAATAATAAAAAAAGAAGCTAAAAACTCAGCATGGGTATTCTTTAGCTTTTATCTAACTATCCTCTGATTAAATTACTAGCAATGACGAGAAAATAAATAAGAGGAAAAGGGAAAGAAGGCTAATGAAACTATCTAGCTTAAAAAAGGTCAAGAAGGGAACATGAAGACAAAGAGACAGAGAAAGGGAGTGGTTAAGGTTATAAAAATGTGTAACATGTAAAGGCAGCATAGAAAGTCTCCACCATTACAGGAACAAGAAGGTGGGGTGGTGGACTAATGAGGAGAGAGTGTGTGGTTCACTTGGATTATGTCTTCGTTAATGAGTTACAAAAATGGAGGAAGGTGGTGACTGGTGAGCCTTGATCTTGTGGGATTTTGATTTAGTAAAAAACAACAGACAAGGTGGTGGCAGGTTCCGAGCATTCACAGGAGACTGACCAGCCTCTTTTCACTCCCCTTCGTCTAGTTCTTCTCCTTCACTAACTTCTATTCTATTTTTTAAATTATTTAACCTTTTCCCCATCTTTTCAGGCTCCTAATCCTAACAACACCTAATTCAAAAGCCAACTTAGCCTGTTACAAATTACAATTACAATTATTACATTAAAAAAAAATGAGCTGATCCTTTCAAGCAGATACATTATTATTATTATATTATAGATTATAGAGAACTCTAACTCAGTTGGGAAAACCACTGTATGTGTCCAGTGTCCACTATACCAGGAAACAATGGATTTTCTCGTGGCTAATACTTGGTGCGAGGATACTTTTATCTTTTCACATAAAATAATAATATTATTCTATTATTTGTTTGGGAAAAATAAAAGTATTTGATGTAAAGATATTTTGATTTTTTTATATGCTTTTTTGTAATTAAAAAATTGATCGGTGATATGTCTGTTTTTTTAAATTTAAATGTATAGTAAAAAAACCCTAGTATACCTCTATTGTCGACAAAAAAATAAACTTGTTGTACAAGAGTTTTTTTTTTATATTTCACAAACTTTTGAATAATAAAAATATTTTTTTATCCTGAAGGTCATAGAATAATTAAGTTGTAGACCAAAAGCATTTCAGAGTTTACACTTTCTAAGCAACCAAAAAAAAAATGCATGTACCCTTTAAAATAACAAAAGGTTAGTTATACATTTACAGTTAATAAAAAAAAACCAGACATGCAAACTTATGGCCTAAAGCCAGGGCCTTTTTAAGGAAAAGCTCAAATATATAGCCTTCAAATCTAGGCTTGCATGCATGAGCTTGGTTTTTTTTTATTTTAAGGGAATAAACGACATGTCACTTGTTGAAGTAAACCTGTTTTGTAAATAATTTCAACCCAAAAATACTTTACAGATACTTTTTATAACATCTATAAAACTAGTTGTTTAACCTAAAAATCTTAAAAAAACAATCCAAAAACCTGGAATCAAATAAGGTTAAATTTATCTTCCTCAACTTATATTAATTTTTTTAAGCAACATTGAGATTCTAAATAAACATCATCAAACTTCTTTCATCGTATGTAACTTGTAAACTCCAAGATAAATTATTATAGTGGTTTAGAAGGACAACTTTCTCTTTCAATATAATCTCTCTCTTTCTTTTTAGATTAGAGATTGAAAATAAAAAATATATATCAAAATTGAATTGCAAAAAATTAAGAGACCAAACGGATATAACTTGCAAAAATAAAAGATTAAATTGAACTTTTCTTGAGAACTTTAAATAGACCATTTATTTTTTATGCCTTTTCCACACTAGTTATCGTTATTTTCATATTGTTCCTGATTAATAAATTTGAATAAATTATCATTTAATTTCACCATAAAAAAATACAATTTTCAAAATAAAACAAAATTGAGGACTTAAAAAAAAAGAGAAAAAGTTTAACGAAGAGTGAATAACACATATATGTGTTTGTTAATAACAATTAGTCCCAGATCATAGAATGTGTTTAGAAACGCGGTGCAAACCGTGTTGCTAAAAATTTTAATTTTTTTTTAAAAAAAATTAATATAATTTTTATATTTTGAATCGTTTTGATGTGCTGATATTAAAAATAATTTTTAAAAAATAAAAAAATATTATTAATATTCTATATAAAAAATATTTAAAAAGCAACCGCTCCCTGCTAATCACTCTCTTGTAATCACATGACATGTCCGAGTAATTCAGAAATGCAATCATTGCTTGCTAATACAAGAAGAAGAAGAAGAAGATTAAAGAAAAGGAAACATCAGATCTTCACCAAGACAGTGTACCAAGCAGGGAGTCGAGGCTAGTCAACAACTGTACCAGAGAAGAGAGACCAGATGTGCCCTGTACATGGCCTCGAGAATAGCAAGAGTTGGTATGCCTAATTGCCCATAGATAATAATAATATTCGAGCTCAGAAGTGACTGTGCAGACAGGAAAAGCAGCGAGTGCCGTTGTCAGCTTGTTAAAGATCCATGCAAAATGATTCCATGAATATAATATAATATGGTGATTGGTGAGTGCATTTTCATGCCCAAGTTGAGACACTTTTATGGTTATATTTCACGATTGGATTTGTTTTTGAAGAAACTCCCCTTCTTTCTACGTTGGAAGGCACCCCCAACCTGTGGGCGGATCTGTTAATACCATAGTTGTTTGTTCACCGGGAAAACTTGGGATTTAAAATATGACTGGGGGGCACCGGAACTTGGTTAAATAATTGTTAGTGACTCCATTAACATAATTAAAATAACTTAAACTTTTTTTTAGGTCACTCTTTAGATTCATTATTTTAAAATCTAGACTAGCCTGAAATCTAGTGAACTCAAAATCTAGACCGGTCCATGTTGAAGTAAAAAATTAACTATATTAACTCGAGCTTGACTAGGTTGAAATCTAATCATTAACTCATTTTTTTTTAAAAAAAAAATTTTATTATAATAACTTCATTTTGATTTTTTTTTGAAAAAAAATTTCAAGATTAACCTCAAGCTTTTTTTCTAGACCAATTCTAGATTGGATTTTAAAAATCTGCCCATATCATGTATGATAACTATGATAATTATTGCTCGAAACCTAGACCAGTTCATGTTGAAGTAAAAATAGAAAAAGAGAAAAACTCTGCTAACCCGAGTCTGACAAGGTAAAAACTTAATTATCAACTCATTTATTTTTTTTGAATATTTATTTTTGTTTAAATAACATCATTTTGATATTTTTTAAAAAAGCTTTTTAGAATTAACCACCTGACCGTGTTTTTTTATAGATTAATCTTATATCGGATTTTAAAACACTATCCACATCAGATCATGTATGATAACTATGATAAATATTGTTTACTTTCTTTTAGCACAAGCAATTATAATGAAAGAGGTTAGGAGAAGCAGGATAGGAGGATTACTGCATTAAGCTGCTGTTTTTGTGTTTTTCTTTTCTTTTTATTTATTGATAGGTTTCACTCACATGTCTTTAAACTACACAATAAAAATAGACCTCAACCTCAACCTTTAGAGATAAAATCTCAAGGTTTAATTATCGCTGAAACATTTCTTGCTTCTTGTGTATGATTACTCTTTTATTTTTGGTTTGGTAACATATTCTTATTTTTCTTTTTTCAAGTCTTACTTTTGAATTTTAAGTTTTTTTTTTTTAAGTATTCGGAGGCGTTGATTTAGCTAGTAAATAAGCTTGCTCGATTATCTTAAGTTACAGCTAAAAGAAATCATCAAAAAAACAAAATTCATTCTTTTTAATCAATTTATTATCGATTCAAAACCTGATTAAAAAAACATGTTCTTTTATGCACATTACATTAGCATATTTATTAAACTTGATCCAATCATATGAGTTAACCTAATAAATTTAGGGCTCAAAGCTTAACCTAGGTCGAGTTTTAATTTGAACTAATTTTGACATTAACTCAGTTAAACTAAGATGATATATAAGATTGACCGGGTCAAACTTGGTCCAAATCGGGTAGGGTCAAGACCATGGAATTTAAAAAATTAAACGATGATGTTTCGAACAAAATGATAGACTCGAGTTGATCCACTGACTCACAAGTTTACCCAACAATCCAACAACTCAAACCCTTTTTCATGTTAGATCTCGTACCCCAAATTGTATAAGCATGTGCTTAGTATTATGGTAACTCGTGTGATTACAGTTTTTTTTAAAAAAATTAAAATTCAAACATGTGCTAATAAAAAATTATATCAGAAAAACCCTAAGGCTATGCATGCCAGAAAAGAAGCTAGCTCTATGATACCTTGAATGATAAGAAAAAACAAACTATGAGGGGTGTAGCTCAACTAGTTAGGCCCTGAATTTGCTCTTCAAAGATCATTGATTCGAGTCCTACAAATCTTGAGGTTACTGAAGACCTATATTATTGTTAATTTCAGGGACCGTAAAATAAAAAACAGTTGTATATAATATAGATGAGAAACAAATTCTACATGGTGATGATAATAAAGGAAGAGCATCACACGAGATAAGAAGGAAGTAAAGGATCAAGGATGGCGTGAGAGGGAGAAAGAGAATCAAGTGCCAAGTTCACTGGCGCACGAAAGCAGCTGCCCATGGCTAGAAGATAAAGGGACATAGATTTAGACGATGATGTGATGGAGGTTGGTGGCAGCGCAGACATTTTCTTAGTGATAAAGATTTTGCATTTCTTGTCGTTTTAGGCCATCGATAATTGACCGACAAGTAGCTTTCACTCGTATTAATATACACTTGTAACCTTATTTAGTGTCTCGAGCAGGAATAAATCAGCTGGTGAGCCTGGTTTACCGTGACTTGCCTCTGTCGAAAAACAAAATGAAGGGAATATTTGTTTTTGTGATTGAAAAACAAAAACATTAAGTTGTTTTTTAGATTATTTTTTAAATTATTTTTTATTTTTAAAAATATTAAATTAATATTTTTTTAGATGTTTTTTATATATTGATGTAAAAAATCTTTGAATTTTTTATATTTTACTTTATATAAGGTTATCATATTTCCATTTAATTTTCTTCTTAGTATTATATAAGATCCTTTATAAAAAAAATTTGATAAAAATTGTTTTTTTTTTATAATTTCACCATTCTATTTTAAGTTGTTTGATTATTAAGTTTCGTAATTTTATTTAATTTATTTTTACATGGGGACATTATGTTATCACAGTCTAATCACATATTTAGCGTGCTAACCCGGATATATTCGAGTTGAGTTTTTTTTTTTTTTACTTTTTTTTCATTGTAATTTTTTTCACTTTATTTACCATCATTATATTTTTTTTATTCTTATTATTAAATTATCCGAGTTTATTAAACCCGATTGAGTTAATGACTTATTTGGATTGACTCGCAATATAGTATAGATCACCTATCTAACACAAATTAATAAAATGAAGGTAAAAATAATTTTACCATGATTTAATATTAAAATTGTTGTTTAAAAACGACAGGAGCTTGTTTTAGCACATTGAATGAGAATACTAAACGAACATATGTAAATTTGATGGAATTTTTAACTGTGATTGAAAGTGAATGAATGAAGTGATTGTATTTTAGACAAAATCGATAAAATAAAAAGTTTTAAAACTCAATTGATAATGGATAACGTCTACTAAAGTTAATTTCGGCTGATATGCCAAAATCATAGGGATAATTTAAAAAAAAATAAAGTGAAAAGCTTAATTCTCAATTGATTAAATATTTAAGAAAAAAAGGTAAAAAATAGCATTGAATTAAAAAAAAAAACTCAATGAACTCGAGTCAACTAAATAAACTCACGATACAAGTCATGCACGTCATCAGATGCAATAAATTTTTTATACCATAAATTATTTTTCATTTAATTGTACAACGATAAAGTGCATGTAATTTTTTTTGCACGAAACAATTTTTTTAAAGGAAAAAAATTGTAATAGTCATTTATAACAAATGATGAAATTATATATATTTTTTTAGTTTCGAGCTAAATAAAAAAATAAATCATTGATAACAAAAAGTAAATTTGTATTTTTTAAAATCAAGCGACATAGGGCGTCAAATAAAAAAAACAAAGAAAAATAAATAGTAACTCGAATGCCTCATATTAATTCATTAAACTCGCGATCCAGTTCATTAACTCAATTAGATTCAATGATTTATCTTATTAATTTTTAATCCAGATATAAAATAAAAAAAACTTTAAAAATTAAAATAAAAAAAGGAGCCCAGGCACATGGGCCTGGTGGCCCAACGTGCCTAGGTATTAAAAATTCATCTCAGTCTGCGTGCTTCGACCTAACTTTTTTTAATTATTATTGTTACTTCTTAAGGAAGCAGATGACTTGTCGCCCGTCTTAATTTTGTTGTTGTTGAAATAAGACAACAGATAACACATCGTTTGTTTAATATAGAATCCGTGACCGGAGGTTACTAGAAAAATGGGGCATTGGTTTTTTTTTTTTGCTTAGAAAATTATTTTCAACCTATTTTGACCGAAAATATCCTAAACACCTTGATAAATCTATACGTGGCCTTAAAAAATTCTCATGTTAGATCTGCCTCTTCGGGCAAGGAGAAAAAGAAAAAAACTATCTAGGTAAAACTCTTCTTATAAAATAGAAACCATTGACAACGATTTCAAGTTTTCAATCATCTTTATAACTAAAATCTTCGTCAACGATAATTTTCTCTATCTTCACGGAAATCCGACAGTCCTCTCTCTTCTCTTAAAAAATAGATTGAAAATTGAGGGAAATAAACTTTGACTGTAAAATTAAAATTATGACAACTAAAAGGATTGATCACCTATAAACTAAAAAACATGAGGGGTCAAAATAAATTTTTTGTATGAAATTTGAAGCCATCATTTATTTAGTTATTTTAACCGGTCATTTTTATTTTGATCATTTGTTTTTCAATCTAATCATTTCTTTAAAAATATATAATTATATGCTAATTTGAACTAAAAAAACTTAATTGTATAAAAATAAAGTTTGAGGACTAATAAAAAATAATTTACGAGAGAGTAAACAAAGCATCTCAAACAGATAAAACACCACACAGTCTAATTTTTGTCAATGTAATGGGCGAGCAAGGTTTAATCACTCGTAAATGATGGCATCATTTAGAAGAATTAATTTTCTGTCAATAATAATAAAAATTGGCAAATGAACACAAATTATTATTGTTTTTTTGAAAAATAGCACTCACTTTGGTAATTTAGAAGAATTAATGTCCAAAAACAGAGAGGAAAAGAACACAAGACAAACTAGGAAGCTTCCTTAGCACATGCCTTGTCTTCAGGATCTGTCAGATAAGGAGGGAAACAGGAGCGTGTGAACTCGAAAAAGAAAGTGATGGATCATGGACATGTTCCTCCCTTCTTGGATAAAAATTTACCCAATCAAGCTAAACGACATCGTGTCTTGTCCATCCATTTTCTGCACATCTCACTTTTCATCCTACCAATAGGGATATATGGAAACTGGTCCTCACGTGTTCGATTTTTTTATTTTCATATCACATCTATTATTTACTGGATAATAAATTTAAATATTCATAAATTATTTATCCGTTTAGTTATAGGAATTCAATAAATATATATTATTTATTATTAATTAATAAAAAATAAAAAATAAAATAATATTTTTTTATGTTTTTATATCTTTTTGATGTTCTAATATAAAAAATAATTTTTAAAAAATAATAAAAATATTATTTTAATGCATTTATTAAAAAAACATTTTAAACATAATCACCAATATAATTCCAAAAATACAGTGTTGATGAGGCATTTCCCACAACATAATCATATTGGGGCTCAACTTTATTTGAATATTTTTGTAAATAAATAATTAAAAATTTATAGTACAAAAAATCGATTATCCTCCTACATAATAAGAAAAAAAAAAACGGTAAGAAACAACAGAAAATCAAAATATAGAAACAAATAAAGGAAGAAAATGCGGGCTAGTCTGGGCTGGGCTTGAGAAAACCCATCAAACAATTTCAAACCGGACCAGCCGATAGGGCTCGAGAAAAACCTATTTCTTAACGTTAACATATTTTAGGGTTTGGGGGCTTCTTTTAACACTCTATTCTACTGAAAGCTGCCGCTGTTATATAAACAAAAAAATTTATTTTCTTAGGGTGTGTGGCCTTGGAGAGAAACTAGAGTTGAACAGAGCTGCTACTGCTCAGGAACCATGAAGACCATCCTCTCTTCTGAAACGATGGATATCCCAGATGGGGTTAAGATCAAGATCAAGATTTTTCTAGATCAATTCTAGATTGGATTTTAAAAACCTGCCCATATCATGTATGATAACTATGATAAATATTGCTCGAAACCTGGACCAATCCATGTTGAAGTAAAAATAGAAAAAGAAAAAAACTCTGCTAACCCGAGTGAGGAGTCTGACAAGGTCAAAACCTAATCATCAATCCATTTTTTTTTTGAATTTTTTTTATTTAAATAACATCATTTTAATTTTAAAAAAAATATTTTAGAATTAACCTACTCATCCGAGTCTTTTTCTATATCAATCTTAGATCGGATTAATCAATCATGAAAGATAACTATGATAAATATTGTTTACTTTCTTTTAGCACAAGCAATTATAATGAAAGAGGTTAGGAAAAGCAGATAGGAGGATTACTTCATTAAGCTGCTGTTTTGTGTTTTTCTTTTCTTTTTATTTATTGATAGGTTTCACTCACATGTCTTTAAACTACACAATAAAAATAGACCTTCCCTTATTTGAACCTCAACCTTCAGAGATAAAATCTCAAGGTTTAATTATCGCTGAATCATTTCTTGCTTCTTATGTATGATTGATTACTCTTTTATTTTTGGTTTGGTAACATATTCTTATTTTTCTTTTTTCAAGTTTACTTTTGAATTTTGAGTTTTTTTTTTTTTAAGTATTCGGAGGCGTTGATTTAGCTAGTAAATAAGCTTGCTCGATTATCTTAAGTTACAGCTAAAAGAAATTATAAAAAAAAAACAAAATTATTTCAAACTCATAAATTTAATTATTAATTCAAGAACTGATTAAAAAAACATGTTCTTTTATGCACATTACATTACTGTAATTATTAAACTTCATTCAATCACATGAGTTAACCTAATAAATTCAGGACTCAAAGCTTAATCCAAGTTGAGTTTTAATTTGAACTAATCTTGACATTAACTCAGTTAAACCAAGATGATATATAAGATTGACCGGGTCAATCTTGGTCCAAATCAGGTAGGGTCAAGATCATAGAATTAAAAAAATTAAAACAATGTTGTTTCAAATAAAATGATAGACTCGAGTTGATCCACTTACTCATAAGTTTACTTAATGATTCAATGACCTAAATTATTTTTCATGTCAGATCCCATATCGCAAATCGTGTAAGTATGTGCTTAGTATTATGGTGACTTGTGTGATTACAGTTTTTTTAAAAAAAATTAAAAATGATGACATGTGTTAATAAAAAATTATACCAGAAAAACCCTAAAGCTCTGCATGCCAGAAAAGAAGCTAGCGCTATGATACCTTGAATGATAAGAGAAAAAAAACAGTTGTATACAAGATAGGTGAGAAATAAATTCTACACAGTGATGATAATAAAGGCAGAGCATCACACGAGATAAGAAGGAAGTAAAGGATCAAGGAGGGCGTGAGAGGAAGAAAGAGAATCAACTGCAAAGTTCACTGGCGCAAGAAAGCAGCTGCCCACAGGTAGAAGATAAAGGATGTAGATCACGAGGGTATTGATTAATTAATCAGGTTATAATTTTGTTTTTTAAAAGTTATTAATTTGAGTTTGATAAATTTTAAAATTATTAAAAAATTATATAATATTTATTTTTAAAATTCATAAAATTAATCAAATATGTGAAAGCCGGCCGAAATACCACGTTAATAAAAAAGATAAAGGGACATAGATTTAGATGATGATGTGATGGAAGTTGGTGGCAACGCAGACATTTTCTTAGTGAAAAAGATTTTGTATTTCTTGTCGTTTTAGGCCATCGATAATTGACCGACAAGTAGCTCTCACTCATATTAATATACACTTGTAACCTTTATTTATTGTCTCGAGCAGGAATAAATCAGCTGGTGAGCCTGGAATCCCGTGACTTGCCTTTGTCGAAAAAGAAAATTAAGGGAATATTTGTTTTTGTACTTAGAGTTATTTTTAAAATTATTTTTTAAAAAAAAATATTAAATTAATATTTTTTAGATGTTTTTATTTTACTTTATATAAAGTTATCTTATTCTTATTTAATTTTTTTTTAGTATTATATAAGATTCTTTATCATTTGATTTTTTTGATAAAAATCAAAACATCAAAACAATTTTGATAAAATTTGTTTTTTTTATATAATTTTACCATTCGATTTTAAGCTGTTTAATAATTAAGTTTCGTGATTTTATTCAATTTACTTTTACACGGGAACACCTTGTTGTCATGGTCTAATCACATATTTAGCGGTGCTAATCCGGATGAATTCAAGTTGAGTTTTTTTTTTGTTTTTTTTTATTATAATTTATTATTATTATTATTATATTTATTTATTTATATTATTAAATTATTTAAATTTATTAAACTCGATAGAGTAAATGACTTGTTTGCCACCACTCTAGCACACCCTAATAAAATGAAGGGAAAAAACAATTTTACCATGATTTAATATTAAAATTGTCGTTTAAAAACGACAGGGGATTGTTTTAGCACATTGAATGAAAATACTAAACGAACATATGTAAATTTGATGGAATTTTTAACTGCGATTGAAAGTGAATGAATGAAGTGATTATATTATCTAATATTGATTATATTTTAGACAAAATCGATAAAATAAAAAGTTTTAAAACTCAATTGATAATGGATAATACATCTACTTTAGTTAATTTTGGCTGACATTCCAAAATTATAGGAGTAATTTTGAAAAAAAATAAAGTTTGAAGCTCAATTATAGATTGACTAAATATTTTTTAAAAAAGTAGTGATGAACTAAAAAAAAATTAAATGAACTCTACAAGTCATTCACATTATCAGAAGCAATAAGTTTTTTATACCATAAATTATTTTTTATTTAATTGTATAATAATAAAGCGCATGAAATTTTTTTTTGTATGAAATAATTTTTTTAAAGAAAAAAAATTGTGATAGTTATTGATAACAAATGATGAAATTGTATTTTTTTTTTTAATTTTGAGCTAAATAAAAAATAGATCATTGACAACAAAAGGTGAATTTGTATTTTTTAAAATCAAGGGACGAGAAAAAAGGTATTAAACAGGAAAAAAAAAGAACAAAGAAAAACAAATAATAGCTCAAATGCCTCATATTAACCCATTAAACTTATGATCTAGTTCATGAGATCAATTAGATTTAATGATTTACCTTATTAGTTTTTAACCTAAATATAAAATAAAAAAACTTTAAAAATTAAAAAAGAAAAAAGGGGTCCAGGCACGTGAGCCTAGTGGCCCAACATGTCTAGGAATTAAAAAATCATCTCAGCTTGCATGCTTTGCCCTAGCTTTTTTTTTTTTATTATTATTGTTATTTCTTAAGGAAGCGGATGACTTGTCGCCTGTTTTAATTTTTTTTTGTTGAAATAAGACAAGAGACGACACATCGTGTGCTTTCTATAGAATCCACAACAAGAGGTCACTAGAAAAATGGGGCATTGGTTTTTTGTTTTTTGCTTAGAAAATTATTTTCAACTCATTTGACCGAAAACACCCTAAACACCTTGATAAATCTACATGTGGCCTTAAAAAACCTAAAAAAATTATCACGTTAGATCTGCCTCCTTGTGCAAGGAGAAGAAGGAAAAAAACATTTAGGTGAAACTCTCCTTATAAAATGGAAACCATTGACAACGATTTCAACTATTTTTATTACCAAAATCTTCATCAATGATAATTTTTTCTATCTTTACGGGAATCCGACGATCCTCTCTCTTATCTTACAAAAATAGATTGAAATTTGAGAGAAATGAATTTTGATTGTAAAATTAAAATTCTGACAACTAAAGGGATGAATCACCTATAAACTAAAAAATATGAGGGGTCAAAATAATATTTTTGTATGAAATTTGAAGCTTCCACTTATTTTAACCGGTCATTTTCATTTTGGTTCTTTGTTTTTCAATCCAATCATCTCTTTAAAAATATATAATTGTGTGCTAATTTGAACTAAAAAAACTTAATTGCACAAAAATAAAATTTGAGGACTAATAAAAAATAATTTACAAGAGAGTAAACAAAGCATCTCCAACAGATAAAACACCACACGGTCTAGTTTTCGTCAATGTAATGGGCGAGCAAGGAGAATTAATTTTTTGTCAATAATAATAAAAATTGGCAAATGAACACAAATTAATTTTTTTTTTTGAAAAAGAGCACCCACTTTGATAATTTAGAAGAATTAATGTCCAAAGAACAGAGAGGAAAAGAACACAAAACAAACTAGGAAGCTTCCTTAGCACATGCCTTGTCTTCAGAATCTGTCAGATAAGGAGGGAAACAGGAGCGTGTGAACTCGAAAAAGAAAGTGATGGATCATGGACATGTTCCTCCCTTCTTGGATAAAAATTTACCCAATCAAGCTAAACGACATCGTGTCTTGTCCATCCATTTTCTGCACATCTCTCTTTTCATCCTACCAACAGGGATATGGAAACTGGCCCTCACGTGTTCGATTTTTTTATTTTCATATTAAATCTATTATTTACTGGATAATAAATTTAAATATTCATAAATTATTTATCCGTTTAGTTATAGGAATTCAATAAATATATATTATTTATTATTAATTAATAAAAAATAAAATAATTAATAAAATTATATTTTTTTTATGTTTTTACATCTTTTGATGTGCTGATATAAAAAATAATTTTTAAAAATAATAAAAATATTATTTTGATGTATTTCTAAAAAAACAATTTAAACCTAACTATCACCATAATTTCAAATACATAGTGTTGATGAGGCATTTCCCACAACATAATCATATTGCGGCTCAACTTTATTTGAATATTTTTTTAAATAAATAATTAAAAATTTATAGTACAAAAAATCAATTATCCTCCTGCATAATAAGAAAAAAAAATGGTAAGAAACAACAGAAAATCAAAATATAGAAACAAATAAAGGAAGAAAATGCGGGCTAGTCTGGGCTGGGCTTGAGAAAACCCATCAAACAATTTCAAACCGGACCAGCCGATAGGGCTCGAGAAAAACCTATTTCTTAACGTTAACATATTTTAGGGTTTGGGGGCTTCTTTTAACACTCTATTCTACTGAAAGCTGCCGCTGCTATATAAACAAAAAAACTTATTTTCTTAGGGTGTGTGGCCTTGGAGAGAAACTAGAGTTGAACAGAGCTGCTACTGCTCAGGAACCATGAAGACCATTCTCTCTTCTGAAACGATGGATATCCCAGATGGGGTTAAGATCAAGATCAATGCCAGAATCATCGAAGTCGAAGGCCCAAGAGGGAAGCTTACAAGGAACTTCAAGCACTTGAATCTTGATTTTCAGTTGATCAAAGACGAGGAAGGGAAGAGAAAGCTCAAGATCGATGCCTGGTTTGCGTCAAGAAAGACCAGTGCTGCTATCAGGACAGCCCTTAGCCATGTTGAGAACTTGATTACTGGGGTTACTAAGGGCTACAGATACAAGATGAGGTTTGTGTATGCTCACTTTCCCATCAATGCCTCCATCACCAACAGCAATGCTGCCATCGAGATCAGGAACTTTCTTGGCGAGAAGAAGGTAAGATTCTTTTACTACTTTCGAGAAACCCATTTGGTCTTTAAGGCTACTGTTACTGTTTGATGCGTGTTACTACTTTCGAGAAACCCATTTTCTTGATGTTGGGTTTAGAAACTGAAAAAAGTGAGTATTTTTTATTTTATTTTATTTTTTAATTTTAGTGTTCAACTATTGACAATTTATCTGGTAACTGATGCTGGTAATTGATGGTTTATGAGATTATTCTATTAGGTTTGGTTATTGTTAGCTGATTTTGGTGTTGTATGATAAATATACAGAGAATGCAATTTTATTGGATTATCAATTTTGATTTTGAGACAAGTAAAGGTAGTGAAATAATGTTGTGAGAGTAATCTAAAGGAAGAATATTCATTTGGTTTTGCTGTAGTTCTGTGTTGAATTTTTTTCAATGGATATGGATATGATATGAGCTGTTGCCAGTCAGCAGTGTTGTGAATTTTGTTCATGTAAAAAAAGAACTGGTTTTACTTTTTGTGGATGATTTTTTTACTGATGGTTCAATTTGGTAATGCTGTTTGTGTTTGGTTGCTGAAGGTGAGGAAGGTTGACATGTTGGAAGGCGTGTCTATTGTTCGGTCTGAAAAGGTTAAGGATGAACTCGTCCTAGATGGCAACGACATTGAACTTGTCTCCCGGTCTGCTGCTTTGATTAATCAGGTTCGTGTGTGTGGTGTGCTCGCATTTGTAGCAATACATACCTGAATGTGCACTTTTGTATCTGAATTTACAATTTTGTTTGAAAAACTTAGGAGTACCTTATTTTGTAAATGAATCATGCATGCCCAGCAACTTCCATTTCTCTTTATTTGCTGACCAGGATTTTTCATTCAACAGAAATGCCATGTGAAGAACAAGGATATCCGCAAATTTCTTGATGGGATATATGTGAGTGAGAAGGGAACTGTAGTTGAGGAAGAGTGAGTCAAGGAGAGGAGCAGTTTTAGTTCTGTTCATCAAGTAGTTCTCTTCATGTTCAATTAATACCCTGGATGCTAAGATGTTTTATCGATGTTTTGTGGAGTTATCATTTTATAAAATTTTGATTGTTCTGCCTATGTTTTCAATATTTATTGTGCCATGGGATTGCTCTTTTATTCTTTTTTTGGCTACCAGCACTGATGCTACTATTCCCAGAGCTTGAACATTGCTGGATATTT
Source organism: Populus x sibirica (assembly GCA_019202695.1). Classification (NCBI taxonomy): domain Eukaryota; kingdom Viridiplantae; phylum Streptophyta; class Magnoliopsida; order Malpighiales; family Salicaceae; genus Populus; species Populus x sibirica. The sequence continues at coordinate 2,939,851 of JAGMVL010001426.1, forward strand.
TGGAATGATAACACCAAACTAGACGACCAAGTCACCAATATTTTGATTGTTCTGCCTATGTTTTCAATATTTAGTATTTAGTGTGCCATCTCTTTTACTCTTTTTTTGGCTACCAGCACTGATGCTACTATTTCCAGAGCTTGAATATTGCTGGATATTTTGGAATGATAACACCTAACTAGATGACCAAGTCACCAAAATTTTGATTGTTCTGCCTATGTTTTCAGTATTTAGTGTGCAATGGGATTGCTCTTTTATTCTTTTTTTGGCTACCAGCACTGATGCTACTATTCCCAGAGCTTGAACATTGCTGGATATTTTGGAACGATAACACCAAACTAGACGACCAAGTCACCAAGTAGCTTTGGTTTTCTTGCTGTAGACTTGAAATGTGAAGAAAGTAGATTTGTATATGTTTACTTGTGGTGTGTTTCCTTCAAGATTCTCTGTCAATGATTTATCATTGTGCCTCATGTTGGCATGAGAGGATGTTTTAGATTACTATTGGTGGATCAGAATAAAAAATAGAAGAAATTCTTCGATTCCTGTACCAAATATCGGGATCTAGTGGGTAACAGCAGGCTTTATGCTAGAAAGGTGTTCCATTACCAAAAGAAACACTAAACAGAAATGAGAAAGTGATCAGACCTAAATCAAAAGAAAGGTAAACGTCTAACATTTATCAAGAAACATCAACCCAGCAAAAGAAAACATCTTTTAAATTACTACTACAGTTTCTCTATACTGCACTTTGTGTCAAATTTTGCAAAATCTTTATAGGGTGAGATGGAAGCTTTTTCTGGCCGCTGAAATCATTTTTCTTTAGAAAGAAAGAGAGAGAGATCTGGAAAATCCAGTCCTATAAAAGATACGAAAAATCTAAATGGTAGGATGGATGCTGTAGTTTGGAGATCATTCTATGGTGGACTAAAGATCCTTGGAATAGTCATAACTGCTGGAGGATCCATGCTGCTTAGCTTCTACCGAAGACCTCCAATGAGACACCCTCACCCGCCAAGTCCTTCTGGCAGCAGTTAAGGAACATTCTTTATAAATGAATTGGAGGATAGAACGAGATTGATATTAGGACCTGTTCTAATGTTCCTTTCTGCCATGGCTTGGTCAACATGGCTTGCGTTCAATCAAAATTTCTGGAGCTTTATCCAGCCAGGTCACGCCTCTCCGCTCTAAAGTGTCTCATCGGTAGGGTGTATTTGTATCTGGGACTGCATATAGACTCCAAATTTGGTGTATAGAGAAGGAATGGCCTTTTTACGTTTCCATGTTTTCTCCACTTGCATTGCTTTTAACTGCCATCTTCTCGGCATTTGTCTGGGCTGAACGATTGAACTGAGGAAGGTTTGTTGCTTTCAAGTGAAAGAGACAAATAGCAATTATAACCACAGCTAGGTTTTTCTTATGGTGCACCCTTCTTACTTTGTTTCTTATGTTTATTGTGTTCTTCCACAGTAAATTGGGAGGTATTCTGATTGTTGGTCTTTATGGTTTCCTGTGGGGAAGAAGCAAGGCTGAGAAACAAGAAATACATAATGGTGAATCTCCAGCCGAGAAATCTCCAGATATTGAAAAAAACTGACTGTTTTCTGTGCTTGCGTGTTTCTCTCATATATGGAGTGTGGCAAGTTATATCTAGTAAATTGCTACTCAGACTGACAATAAATTTCCTTTTTTTTTCCTTTGCTGTCAAATTCTCTCCTAACCTCTAATGTCCAATTTTTCCCTTTATTCTTTTTTTTCTGATAAAAATATTCTGCAGCATGACATTGACCAGTCCATTGCAAAGATGGAAGGGAATTGGATGCGCTAAACTCAAGTATTTATTAACCAACATTTTTTTCCCACAAACGAATCATCATCGTTCACGAATTTTGTTTTCCTAATAGGAATTGTTGTTATGTTGTCGCCATTAATGTGAAATGACAACTCTGCCATTCCAAGTAGGCTGGGGAGAGTAAAAAAGAAGCTGCACCGAAAGAGAGCTGGAAGAAGCTTGAATGGCGGCACTTTTTTTTTTTTTTAATGGAAATACAGGGTATCTTAGATTAGCCTTCACGCACCAGACTAATAAGTCCTTGCGGTTCAAAAACAGTTTTTACATGGTGCTTTGCACCCTGCGGCTCGTGGCCTTAAGAGTTTTTTTGTTGGCAGGAGGAGTCGAACTTGAGACCTGGAGGGACCAAACCCCCAAGCCCCATCTAATATCCACTAGCTAGACCAACACCTTGAGGTTCTTAAATGGCGGCAACATCTCTGGTAAAAAATGATTGGCATGTTTGGCAACCACCAATATTGAAGAATGAGCTAGAATGGTTATCCATTGAAGCCTATAAATAGAACCAAGCAAAGAGAGCAATTTAGAAGAGCCAAGAGCTAAATTGTGTGGAGAAAAGAGAGGTAAGGAGAGCTTCCAGAGGCAAGAGCAGTGGCTGCAACTATAGCAATAAAAATTGACCAACACACTATCAACCCATACTTTCTAGAAGTGGGTGTCTGCCATTGTTAAAGAAGAATATTGAAAAATGCAGTAGCCATTAATGAAAGAGGTGCAATAATAGTTGAAAAGAAGAATTTAGTAGAAGGGTAATATAATCAATGATGTTTTTTAGTGTTACGTTTTTCTATATATAAATAGGCATGTAGTTTGAGTGTTTAGATGTGTGGAGTGATCAGGAGAATAAAGAGAGTAAAAGAGAGAGAGAGAGTTGTAATCTTGTGTATTGTTTGAAAGAACTCTGAGCTTAGTGTTTGTTTATGGACATTTATCTCTTGGGATATTATTTTTGTGTGTGTATTAATGTTTTTTCACGATGTTCCTCTTAAAACATTAAAGAGATCAGATCAGATCAGATCAGTTTTTGTTTTTTCTTTGTTAGACTTTGTGGCAAAAACTATTAGAGTTGTAAGAAAGTTAATATGTGAATAATAGTTGTTGAAGTTTTAGATTTGGGACCTGCAGAATAAAATGCTTGAATGGTTGATGGTGATTGGTGAATTAGTGGGAAGTCAATGGAAATACAAATAGGCTAAGTAAGTAAAATCCTGGGAATAGTACAAAACTATTATTTTTGCACAGTTTAGCGTTCTTGTTTGCTCAATATAGAGTTCTGTGTACGTGAATGATGCATACCAAGTCACTAAATATGCTTTCATTCTCTGATTTTGTCTCTTTCTCGCAGAGAAATTTCATGTCAAGAACAAGGATATCCAAAATTTCTAGATGAAGGGCACCGTTGTTGAGGAAGGATGATGCGACCTAAACAATTTAAACTAGGAATCAAATCAAACAAGAATACAGAAATCATGAAAAGGGATTAAGGAACCTTAAAATTATTGTATATTCTTAATTTTTTTTTTTGAAGAAACAGAACCTTTTGGGCTTCTCGCGTAGAAATTTCTGGAAAAATTTAAATAAAAAATTAAACAAGGTCATTTGACATGTCTATATTTCTTTTTAAATTTTAACCTGTCGTTCTTGTTCATAAACGAGGCATTTCACATTATCTAATTGCAATGAATCCACCTTCGACTATATATTTACATCCTTCAGAACCTCCTGCATCAAATCAATTATCAAGGAGCCATTCCAGTTGCATCAACATTTTGCTGTGATGATGAGGGTTAGAGGTTAGACATGAGTGAATGTTTTTTTTTTTTTTTTTTATAAATTTGAAGAACCCTATTTGACAACATATTATAGACTGTTTTCGATGAAAGCTCTGGCAGTTGGGTTGTAATTGTTGAGAAAATAGGCAATACTCTACTTAGCAGTGTCTTTGGCGTTGGCAGCTTGGGATTCTCTGTTGTACTCTTGTTTTCTTTTGAAATGACAGATGTAAGTGCTCTCATGATTCTTGTTATTCCATTTCCCAAATTTTCATACACGATAGCTGGTTAAGAGGATCATATAGTTTTTGAGCCACTGGTTTGCTTTAGACTCGGTGCCATCATCGTGATAGAGTTGGCAAAAGTTATCTTGGGAGCTAAAAAGTTGGATATTGGTGTCGAAAATCAGTCAAGAACCCTCAAAACTATAGTTGTCAAAAATCACTCTAGGTTTTCTGGTGTTCTGATGATTTCGGGGCTGATCTTAGATTCTCAGTGCATGCCTAGTGCAATCGCCACTTTCGAGTTTACACCTGATTGGAGTTAATGCACTGTTTTGAGGCTGATGTCTCTGCTATATCCGATCCTCCGTTCAACCGTCTCCTTTTCCAGGCTTGTTATAGGAAGGTAGTGGTGCTGGTGATCGGCTAGGAACCCTTGTGGGAACACGATGTTTGTAAAGCCAGTCGAGTTATGCAAGGATTGACCTCGATGCCTCCAAGTCTTTGCTCTTTTAAAGATTGGTGGGCGAAGGGTTGGCTTATGTTGTCCTCTAATGTTCTTTGCCTGTTTTTGCCTTCATGTTGACTATCTATAATCCAATGAAATCTGCCCTACGAATGCATCTTGCTTCACCAGGCAGCAAAATTGATGGATAGTGGTGATATAAACTTTCAACTGAAGGTGTTTCAACAAAAACGACAATTGCAAGGATCTTCAGTCGACGGCAAAATGATCTCCATTTTGCAGTCTCTCTTTCCTAAATCTTGAAATCCATGTCAGACTCGTCAGAACAGATCCTTGACCACTTCCAATGCCCAATCAAACAATAGGAGGAGGTACATGCACCCAGAAGCCTTCATGGCTGGGTCTATTCTAATAATAGGAAGAGGAGCCCGTTCCTGTCAGCCATTAATGGCAAAATCCTACGGGCTCTGCCGGATTTCCTTGCCGCTGAGGTTCTTGTTCTCAATGTATTTAAGCATGTGGTGGTTAGCCGGTAGCCATCACAGCCCATTAATTCTTCTTGCCGTAAATCAGAAGGCAAACATAATTAACACTGGCCGTGTTCCATCTGGCACGAAACAGGCCCCATTGGCTAAAACATTTACGGGGCAGACCAGAAAGCTCTTCAAAGTTCAATCATTAACAACATCTGTTTTCAGAAATTGAAAGAAAAGGGATCCTCGAGGCTGAGCCACGCTAAAACCAGCAGCTCATGCGATCAATCATGGGGTAATATACAGAACTTCGAACTCCTGACGACTTGTTCTTGAAACTTGCTCTTAGATTTGAATCTAATAGAGAGAAAATCTAATTACTACTCAAACGTCCGACTTTCAAAGAATTAATTGAACCACCAAACTCGTCATGGGTTAGTAGCATAAGAGATGACACACTAAATTATTGCACTTACTATGGCTGCCAACAAACAGATGACTTGCCAACATGGGCACGGCATGGTTCTTCAATACGAAAGGCTCAAGGCCATACCCTTCAGAAAATTTGTCTTCAGTACACAATTGAGTTGAATAATAATTAGATGAACTCCATTCCACCTGGTACTGTGCAGTTGCCTTTGGAGCAAGGCAATGCCATTGTTATTTCCTTTCCTGATAAATTCCTTGATGGGTATACAACAGTACAATTGTACATGTATTTGTGTCGCACCACCTTCATGCCTTGAATTGACTTGTAGTACTGGTAGCCTAATTTAAACTCTCGACAATTTCAGTGCCTCCATACCACAGAATCTGAAGACTGCTCCAAATTAAATTCTTGGAACACCTAGCAAAGATTGATGTATATAGGGCCTAAGCAATTGTTATAATATTGTTGGGTTTGGTTTGCTTTCTGCAGCGAAAGGTTATCTGCAGCTATAACCTCATTGTAAGACTTGGTTCAACCCGGTAAGTCCACTTAATAACCAGCTCATCTAGAGCTCGACCAAGGTCGAGTCAGTGAAAAAACTGAGGTTTTTTTTTTAAATAATGTTGTTTCAAGTTTTTTTTTTAAAGAATACATGAGTTGATCTAGCTTAATTTACTGACTCGATTTTCTAACTATGATATATAACCTGATATATCGTATTATTAGTGCCATATATTAATTATTAAAGCCATATATTACCCTGATTAGTTCAACTACCCTAGCCATCTGTTGTTTTCTTTGGTTGTTACATCGTTAACCTTATCAGGATTCATTTAAGAGGTGACCATGTGGAGCTTACATCAACCCTAGTAAATGTTATTTGTTCGGACATGTTTATGATCGAACCCTATGTTGTGAGATCATAGTTAGGCTCTATCGATCCTAGTAGCATTCACATTTGTAAATTGCCTACGGGAGCTTGTAGAGTTTGACATCACCATTAATTAAGCAACAACATTTTTTGCTTCACTACTATTCACCTTTCTATATATATCGGGTAAAATATTATTGATGATCATGGATAGATAACACTAGATTGGTGTTCACATTTTTTTTAATGTAAAAAAAGTCGTTCAAACGTTGTTATTGTATTTTAAAGAAGTAAAAAAAATTTATAACTTAAGTTATAGATTTGTTGGGTCTAATAAGTTGATTTTATTTACTAATAAGAAAAAAGATATTAAATGAACCAAATTAAAAAAAAATGATTATGATGATGTGCACTTGTTAAAAGGAAAAAAAATAATCATGAAATTTAATTTTTAGACAACCAATACTGATGATTTTTTTTTAAAAATAAAGAAAATAACAAAAAAAAAAAACTTGGGTCAACCAAAATTAGCATGCTAAACTTGCCCAAATCGTGAGGCTGAAATAACCCATTAGAAAGCAAATAAAATTTTTTTATGAAGTCGAGTTCCAAACAAATCCAATATAAAAGGATGAAATTGAAAAAAAAAAAAAAAAAAAACACTAGTAAACCTAGGTATACCCTCCAAACCGCGGCCAGACTATCCGAACATGATAGCCTAATAAAAAGTGAAACGAGAAAATTATGAAGTTCAATTCTAAAACAAATCTTATGTTGAAGGGTGAAATAAAAAAAATTATTTTTCTTTAAAAAACCACCCCTAAAAAAAGACCTAATTCAACTCGGGCAAACCCATTAAACTCGTGATCCATGTCATGAGATCAGGATAGTCTCATATAAAAGAAACCAAAGAAAATCATATATGAAGTCAAATCTCTAACAAACTCAATGTTAATGGATTAAATTGAAAAATAAAATCAGCACATAAAAAAAAGATGTTAACCCGGGTTAACTTTTCAAACTCATGACCTGTGTCATGAGAACAAAATTACCATATTAAATAAAATTATGAAACTTAATTCTTAACCAACCCATGTTAAAGGATTAACTTGAAAAAAATATTTATTTAAAAAAAAACTACCAAAAAAGAAATAAAAAGAAAAAGGACCCAATCTAAATAAAACAAAATGAGAGGATAACTTTGAATTTTTGATAGAACAACGCGAAGTCTGAGGAGGGGAGAGAGAAAAGAGAAAGAAGAAGAAATAGAAAAAAGAAAAATGACCCTTCATGCACAACCAACCGCCATACGCACCGCTTGAAAGTTCTTCCCGAGACACATTAAATGCCACTAAAGATGGTGATATTTTGACACTGGAGGAAGCCACACGCGCCTCTAGAACGAGCAACTTCCTTTACACGCTGATACGTGTAATGCCCACGCTAGCCCATTTGCCGCTGCCCATCAATCCCAGTCCCTCTAGATTTTTTCAGTTTCAAATTTGGTTCCTCAAACTTTAATTGTTTTAGATAAATAAAATATTTTTTTTTGAAAAATCAAGTATCAACCAAGCGTCAAAGGTTTTCCTTGTCATTATGGAATCCTCATATCTAGGTAACCAAAAACAATTGTTAAGTCCAATCCCCAAACAATTACATTTTAAAGGATTAAATTGAAAAAAATAAAAATTGAGTGACCAAAAATATCTAAGGCTGATTCTTTCCTTGCCCGTGCACTTCAGTTCCTGATTTTTTCAAGAAAAAGGGTTGAATATTTGTTTATTGTTCAAATTCATTTCTCATAGCTTCAATTATTTTAAATCAATATAATATTATTTAATTTTTTCAAATTGAGCATCCATTGGGCATCGTTTTTTTCCTGACATCTTGAGAACCCTACCCGAAGCCAACCAAAATAAAATATCAAGACCAATCTCAATCCAACCCAATTTTAAAGAAAAAAATTGAAGAGCAAAAAAACTTGAGCGACCGAAAAAAAGGAACGTACACTATTATAATCCATAATATTTTTGTTCCTGAATTAACAATATTTTTCATTAGAGTTTTGAATTTTTTTTAACTTGTAATTGTGATTATAATAGTAATAGTATAGAACATTAATTTGAGTAGTGTTTTTTTTTTTTTGAGGAAGAGATCATTAATGATAAAGGGTATGCTTTAAATGTGTAAAAAATTAGGTGAGATGTAAAAGCTTCGAAGAAAAAAGCAAATCACAAGGACCCCTCGTTGAACCATTTTGATAAGGCAGAACAACAATTTTCACATAGTAGAAAACTGTAAAAACCGAAACTTGGGGGAGAGCTTATGAATTATTTTCTACCACAAACATTTCGGATTTGAGTGTGTGTATATATGAAAAATAATAAATTATATTATAAATGCATTACTTTGACAATAAATAATTTATTTGGTTATGTCTGATTAATGTAGGTAGAAGAGACAAATATAATTAAAAGTTACCAAATACTTAATTAAATAAAGATTAATTGTTTCAATATTTTAATATATGAAAACTGGCTGGGGAATATCCGATCGTCAGAAAAAGTTGTGGAATCCCTTGTTGCCTATAAATTCACTTCAGTCTGAACTTCCACGCAATCTTTCTCTTTCTCACTCTGTGGAGCTGATAAACCTATCTCAGGTCACGAGCATAACCGGCAAGAACCAAGAATCGCACATTACAAAAAACACAAGAAAGTTTTCAAGTCCCAAAATGAGACCAGCACCATTAGAAACAGCAGCAGCAGCAGACATCAGCCATCTATCCCCACCACCACCACTCCCTTCTAGACCTCCATCATGTGACCCTCAAGTTCACAGCTGCAAATGGTGGCCTTACTCAAACTCAAATGATGCTGGAGCCAACACAGCTACGATCCTCATGATTCTCCTCTGTGCACTCATTTGTGCACTGGCTTTTAATACAGCCATTCGTTGGTTCTTGCGAAGCGACAATGATAGCTCATCGGACCACCTTCGCGAACTCGAGGAGCAGAGGAAACCCAACAAGGAGTCAGACATGGCATTACTAGTACTGGCTACAACACAGGTGTATTATGCTGGAATGAAGCTTGCTGGGGCGGAGGCTGATTGCGCAATTTGCTTGTCAGAATTCGTGGAAGGCGAGGGGATTCGGGTGTTAGGGAGATGTAACCATGGATTCCATGTCCACTGTGTAGAAAAGTGGTTGGCTAGTCATTCTTCCTGCCCTACTTGCCGCTGTAGTTGTCTTGCTTCCTCCCTTTCCTCACCAGAACCTGCCAATTGCTGCGCAAGGAGTGGCCTCGACAACAACTCTTCTCAATCAGCAGAACCTGAAAGAGCTCCAGCCAATCTCAGTGCTAATGAAAACATACCCGTGTAGCTAGTTTTTGCAAGTTTTTTGTTTTAATAAAACTTTCATATTTTTAAGCCCTTCAACCACATGGACCTCTCCCCTCGAGAGGTCTTGGCTTCAAGCCTCTCTGCGAATACAGAAACGTTGAGATACTTATATTTAATAAAACTTGTATATTTTTAAATCCTTCAACGACGTTGTCCCTTTTGGTTTCAAGCAAGCAACGCCAGTTGTGCTCCTAGGTATTGAATGTGTTTTGGCTAATGATAAGACTCTCGCCCTTTTGTTCTCTGTTGCTGAACCGAAGAGAAGCTTGCGTTCAACTCACTACAAACAAAGAATTATCCTTTTATTGCAAATGGGTATCGAATATGTGCCACTTCTTTCCTTGATCATGATTTATTTCATAGGCATCGATGCAAATGTGTAGTTCTTTCCTCAGGCATCGCTTGGCCGCAAAACTGATGGCAACTCCTCGCCCTAATTCAGCTGCATTTCTCTGGGAATTCTAGAATCCACCGAGGAGAATGTGCCGGACGTATCTCAACAAGTTCAGTAGTTCACTGTCTGCACAAAAATCGTGGGTCATTTACCAGCACCGGAAAGGGCTTCCGTATCAACGCAGCACAGAGTCAACACAAACTATTAAAAGAATAAGGCTCCTCACCTCAATCATTCCACTGCTATTATCACAAACAGTAGGCAGAATTTCCTCAGAGCTGCCATGGTTGATATTATCCTCCAATTTATACAATATCATTTATTCTACTATCTTTTCTTATATAATTCTATAAATTAAATGAAGAATTTTTTTTTTCTAACACGAGGCTGAAATTTTTCTAAGAGATGTCAGATAAATTAGTTTTTGGGATTAATTTGACATGTTTTTCGAGTTGATTAATTTTTTTTTTTATATTTATTTAAAACTCTTTTATTGTTTTTTTTTAGTTTTATTTAAGAATATGAAGCATGTCTTAAGAGTCAAAATAACCTATGATCCACATTACATAACTTTTTTCCTTCTTGTTCCATCTGAACGAATCACATATTCGAAAAGATAATATCAGCAAGAATCCATATGCACAAACTTATGATTTAGGATGTATATATATTTAGCGAGTTAACTTAGACGGACTTGCTTTTTAATATTTAAATTATATGTTTATTATGTTAGTTCGAGTTAATTGATCATACTGATTTTTTTATCTTTTTTGTTATCATATTCCATCTTTTTATATTTAATTAACTAAAAATTGAACATAATTATTTTTTTACTCTTGAACAAAGGTTTTTTCTTTGTTTACTGTGATTATTTTATTTTTTAAAATATTTGTGTTTATTTGCTATCGTTCCCTCTTGTTTGTTCATTTAATTCAAATAAAATCAATTTATTTAATTGATCGGGATTGTGACTCGAGTTATTGGAGTTTGTTTTTTAAAAAACACGATGCAACATCTAAATATTTTACCAGAAAAATAATACGGGCCCACAGTATAGTGGAGAACTATAATCCAACTATCAACAGAAAAAGAAGCAGAATATATCAAAAGTAAAGCATCTGATCAGTTCTTGAATATAGCTAAGAAGCATGATAGACAACTCAAGAAACAAACCTTTTTTTTTTTTGAAAAAAAAAAGAAAAAGAAAAAGAAAAAACATACCTTAAGAGAATGTGCTCGTTTTTGTTTAAGAAGTAAAAAGAGCACTAGTTAGGTAAGGAGAGGAGAGAGTGGAAGTAAAAAGAGCACTCTTGTTTCTTTATGTCTTCAATCCCATCGGTAAAACGTGAAGCTCATACATTTAATGCCGGGAAAGGAAAGAGAGAAGGGGATAGAGAACGGTTGGTTGTTGATTTTTCACTTTAAAGCGTGGTGCTGGCTCGTTAACTGGGTGGTCAGGCAGCCCACCTTACCTGCCTGGTCTGGTTAACGAGCAAGTAAATACACAGGCCTCTGCAAGATCAGGCCTTGCCGTATTCACACAAACCGCCATCTTCTCCATTTTCCCCTCTCCCTTTGTGGACACATAGATATACCACCTCACCTCTCTGGTCGAAAACCAACCTGAGGGCCTAATTTTTGTGTGTTTATTTAAATACTACAAATCGTTATAAGTTGCAAGAATCAAAGATTCTCACCTTGGTGAATCTGAAAAAAGGAGAAGCTATTTTTAACAAAGTTCTGTACACCGATATGATGACTTGCATTTGATTTCTTTCCCATTTCCGCAATCTTCAAAGAAGGTGCATGCAAGCTATCTGAGGGTGGAAGGCTTCTGGGATTTCATTATTCATTAAATGAAAATTTTATTCCGTAATAAAAGAGAGCTTATTTACTCAAATCAGGTGAGCTAATCACTGATTCACAGTGCACGAGCCTGTTGGTGGGAGGAACCACTGGTGGTGGCTTTGAAACACTCAGAGGGGATAAAACACAAAGTTTTATTTCAAGAACAAAAGCTTACAGAAGCAAAAATAAACACAACAAACTTAATACACGCCCCTCTCTCTTTCTCTTTCTAGTGTCTCTCTCTAATCTCCCACACATAATAGCATAAGCTCAGCTTGCTAATTATACACGAATTCAAAACAAGAAAATTCAACCTTCAAGTGTGAAGGCGGCGGACGGTGGTGTGAAGGCGTCATGGCGGCTGCGGTGGTGGTGGTGGCGGCTGGTCGGTCACAGCTGGTGGCTGGCTGGCCGGTGGTTGCCTTCCTTGACCTTCTAGATTGAGTTTAGTATTCAACAAATCTCCCCTTTAAACTCAATCGAGAGATATCATGCCAAGCATGAATTTTAATCGGATAAATACTTCTCTCTTCAAAGGCTTTGTGAAGATGTCTGCAACTTGATCATTTGTGTTGCAAGATATCGCTTGGACTTCTTCATTCTTCACATGTTCCCGGATAAAGTGATGACGTGTATCAATATGTTTGCTCCTTTCATGATATATGGATTCTTTGCCAATGCGATTGCCGATCGATTGTCAATATAAATCTCCGTAGGATTTTCTTGAGGAAATCCCAAAAACTTCAAAGCATATTCCTTAACCATATTGAATGGCATACAGCTGAGTTGGCAAAGCAACATACTCAGCTTCACAGCTTGATAATGTGACAATCGATTGCTTCTTGGATGACCATGTGAAAGATGTGTCTCCCATGAAAAAGACAAACCCTGTTGTGCTTTTCCTTTCATCCGGATCTCTACCCCAATCACTATCCGAGTAACCTACAAGATTAAAGTCTTTTCTTGAGGTATAAAACATACCTTCATTCATTGTGCCTTTGATGTAGCGAAGAATTCTCTTGGCTGCATTCAAATGAGACTGGTCTGGTGTCTCCATGTATCTGCGACGAGTCCGACTCGTAGAGTATATCCGGTCTGGTACATGTCAAGTACCTTAAGCTTCCTACTAAGCTTTTGAAGTAAGTTGGATCAACATTTCCAACCTTACTCTTCCTCAATTCTACTCCATTCTCAACTGGAGTTGATACCGGATTGCAGCTTTCCATCTTGAACCTTTCAAGAATATCTTTGGCGTAACCGCTTTGGGATACAAAAATCCCTTCTTCTTTCTGCGTTACTTCCAAGCCAAGAAAATGTGACATTAGACCAATGTCGGTCATCTCAAACTCATGTACCATGCTTTGTTTGAAGTCGTCAAACATGGTAGGGTTGTTGCCGGTGAATATCAAATCATCAACATACAGTGCACGCAAATAAGATCTTTGCCATCTCGCTCCTTTCTTCACATATATGGCGTGTTCATATGGACATTTCTCAAATCCATTATCTTGAAAATACCTGTCAATTCTGGTATTCCAAGCACGCGGAGCTTGCTTCAAACCATAGAGAGCCTTCTTCAACTTGTATACTTTGCCTTCATTTTCAAGCATCAATGTATCCAAGTGGTTGTTCAACATAGATCTCTTCTTCTAGGAAGCCATTCGAAATGCCGACTTCACATCGAGTTGATAGATCTTCCATCTATGTTGTGCAGCTAGTGAGATCATCAGCCTCCGATTGTTTCTAGCCGGGCCTCTTTGGAGCAAATACTTCTCCATAGTCAATGCCTTCTCTCTGTTTGTAGCCTTTAGCCACTAATCGGCTTTGTATCTTTGCACTTCTCCTTTGGCGTTCTTCTTCGTCTTGTAGACCCATTTGACACCTATTGCTTTCTTGTTTTTCGGTAGATAAGTCGGCTTCCAGGTATCATTCTTCTCAATGGCATGTATTTCTTCATCCATTGCTTCTATCCACTTCTCTTCTGTGATAGCTTCATCGAAGCTTAGTGGGTCACTATCTGCAAAGAAACAAAACAGAGTTGTATCTTCCATGACCTGAGTGGTATCATACAACTCTTCAAGATTCCTCATCCTTCTTGGTCCTTCTGACGATGAGGATGTTGATGCTGGTGTTGATGATGATGCTCCTGGTGAGTTCCTCCTGTTGAATACAGGGAATCTGTGTACCGGACTTTGTGGTTCAGCTGCTGGCACAATCTGTTCTTCTGCAAGTACTGTTGGTACTTCTTCACCTTCAAGGATCAAATCGGTGGTGATCCATCTGATCGCTTCTTGGTCATTCTTCCATTCCCAAGATTTATCTTCTTCAAAGATAACATCTCTACTCATGATTACCTTCTTTGTGATGGGATTATACAGCTTGTATCCCATCCTTCTTTCACCATATCCCACAAAGATGCATCTCTCGCTTTTATCATCGAGCTTTCTCCTTCTTGCATCTGGGATCTTTGCATATGCCACACAACCAAATACTCGTAGATGAGTAACACTTGGTTTGTGACCACTCCATGCTTCTTCCGGAGTGACAGATTGCAGAGACTTTCGGTGGGGCGACGATTCAAGAGATACACCGCACATGATACAGCTTCAGCCCAAGATTGCTTGGGCAACTTCTTTGCTTTGAGCAGACTTCTTGCCATGTCAAGAATCGTGCGATTCTTCCTTTCACTACACCATTCAGTTGTGGTGTATAAGCGGCGTTGTCGATGTCGATGCCTTGTTGTGTACAATAGGCTTCAAAGTCATTTGTTGTATATTCTCCACCTTGATCGGATCTCACGGTTCGATCATGTAGCCACTTTGCTTCTCCACAATTGCTTTAAAATCTTTAAAACAATTGAATACTTTCGACTTCCTCTTCAGAAAGTATATCCACGTCTTTCTACTAAAATCATCAATAAAAGTGAGGAAGTACCTATTCTCGTCCAGTCGACATAGGCGTAATTGGGCCACACACATCTCGTGTGTACTAACTCCAGTGGCCTCTTTGCTCTCCAGTTGACTTCTTTAGCAAAACCTGGATCTGTGATGTTTGCTGAGGACACAACTCTCACAGACTTCATCTGGATGATCAATGTGAGGCATACCTTTGACCATCTTCTTGCTTGCTAGCATCTTCAAGCTCGTGAAATTCAGATGTCCAAGCCTCAGGTGCCAAAGCCATTCTTCACTGTTGGTGATGGCACTCAAACACCTTCTTTGCATCATCTTGGATGTTCAAAGGAAACATCCTATTCTTGGACATTTTCACATAGGCCATTAATCTCCAATTGTTGTCTCTAATTGTCGGATGACAATTCTTCGAGTAAAAAGTGTACCCTCTCTCCAAAAGTTGACCTAAGCCGATCAGGTTACGCTTTATGGTTTGGGACATAATAAACATTGGCGATGTAGCTGGAATCGCCGTTCTTCAACTTAATTGGGATGCTTGCCTTTACCTTTGAATGGAACCTTTGTGGTATCTCCAAAAGTAACAAGACCTTGCTTGGTCTCATCTAGATCACTAAATAACTCTCGGTAGCCGCACATGTGATTACCGGCTCCAGTATCTAGATACCATATATTTTCCTGTTTCTCGCCAATTTCTTGTTGGACAAGAAATGCAGCTTCATCTCTGTCATCCTTCTCTGCATAGTTGGCTTGCTCACGTATCTCCAACGGAGCTTTCATTCGCATTCGGTGCTATAGTGCCCAAATTGATTGCAACTATAACATTGGATATTCCTCTTGTCACGGTTATTGTAACCGCCTCCTCTTCCTCTAGGAGTGAATGCTTGCTGTCCTCGACCTCCTCCGGTGGTGTTTCTACCACCTCTTCCTCTGAAGCTTGTATTCCAAGAACCTCTTCCTTGGAATCTCCGGAATCCTCCTCTGGATTGTTGACTTCCTCCTTGAGTGGTATATCCACTTGTTGAAGTCTCCCCTTGCTCATATCTGTCCTTGAGAGACAGCTTTGCTTGTAAGGCATGCTCGATGGCCTTATCTCCATTTCGCTTTACAATCTTCGCTCATGAGCTTGCAAAGAACTCATAAGTTCATCCACTGTCAACTTGTCCACTTCCTTGGACTCTTCAATGGCGACAACAACAAAATCAAATTTTGGATCTAGGGATCTCAAAATTTTCTCGAATTCGAGAATCTACGATGGCTTCTCCATTTCTCCTCATCCGATTGACTATCACCATAATCCTTGTGTGATAATCAGAAATAGATTCCGAGGACTTCATTTGTAATAACTCAAATTCACCTCGCAAAGATTGAAGACGAATCTTCTTGATTCCGTCAAGCACCTTTGTACTTTTGCTGGAGAGCCTCCCATATATCATGTGATGTTTCAGCGGAAGCTATGATCTCGAATGTATCTTCATCAAGACCTTGGTAGATGATGGTCTTCGCTTTGTTGTCCTTCTTTCGTTGACTTTCAGGGCTTGCTTCGTGCCTCTTGTAAAGCATCTTCTTCTTCTTTGGACTCGGTTCATCATAACCATAGTGTACAATCTCCAAACACTCTTGTGAACCAAGGAATGCCTTTAATCTCGATGCACCAACTATCATAGTTGTCTTTGGTCGCTTCGGGATGAGTGTTTGTGTACTTTCGTAGTCATTTTGCTCTTGGAATGACTATATATCCTTCTAGGAATTGAATTTGGCTAAACGGACACCGTAGATCGATCCGGAATGGTTGAAATAGTCGGGAACCGGTCGACTTTGTAGAAATCGAGTCCGAAAATGGGTGAACCGGTCAAAAAACCATTCAGGGCGTCGGGCGGTTCATTGGGTTGAACCGGGAATATTCTGTGGAATATTCTATCGGCTCGGCTTCGGCAAAGAGCGGCTCGGCTTAGCGGCTCGGCTTGAAAAAGGAATATTCTCGGGAATATTCTTCGGCTCGGCTGGAGGCTCGGCTGGAGGCACGGCTTGCGGCTCGGCTCGGCTTAACGGCTCAAATATGGCGCGCGTGTGGCTCGGTCGTCGTCTACCTCGGGCGCGTGGGATGCGCGTGGGCACACGGTGAGAATCTTCGGGTGGCGCGTGTGGGCTACCTCCGTCTCCGATCAAGCTGATTTTTGCGGCGGTGAGTTCGTATGGATGAGCTCTACACGGTGGAATGATCAAAACTTGTTTTTGACAACTTTGAAAATTCGGCTATCCCGAGAAAATACTTCGTTTTTTCGACGAACGGGGCTCGATACCAATTGTTGGTGGGAGGAACCACCTGGTGGTGGCTTTGAAACACTCAGAGGGGATAAAACACAAAGTTTTATTTCAAGAACAAAAGCTTACAGAAGCAAAAATAAACACAACAAACTTAATACACGCCCTCTCTCTTTCTCTTTCTAGTGTCTCTCTCTAATCTCCCACACATAATAGCATAAGCTCAGCTTGCTATTTATACACGAATTCAAAACAAGAAAATTCAACCTTCAAGTGTGAAGGCGGCTGTGGACGGTGGTGTGAAGGCGGCTGGCGGCTGGTCGGTCACAGCTGGTGGCTGGCTGGCCGGTGGTTGCCTTCCTTGACCTTCTAGATTGAGTTTAGTATTCAACAGAGCCATGACCATGCTAACAAAATCTCAGAAACGAGGGAACATCCGTGCATTTCATTCCATTTCGTCTAATATACATGGAGCAGGAAAAGACTGAATGAGTGTAGTGATCAAACACATTAATGCTATTTATGGGCCGATGACTTGGAGAAGATAAAAGGCAATCTACACTGTGAATAATTTTTTATTTCATTTCATATTGTGACTATGAAGGTGAGAAAGAGAACAGAACCAAAGAGGAGCAAAACCAAACCAAACAAGCCGATAATACTACACGGTCTCACAATCCAAAACCATAATGATAAATAAGGAATGGGAAAAAGGGGGGCAAAATGGCAATTGCATATATAGAAGCACTTCCTATGAACAATGGAGGGTCCTGATTCATCATACTCTCCCTTTGATATCCACATCTGCATATGACAGAACCGAAACAAATAAAAAATTAAATTCTAAAATCCATTGCCTGAATTAAAATGCTGAATGCCAAATAAATATAGGCAGAAAGTATGTGGAAACTTCAGAACAGCGTAAAATAATTAATCCAGTAAATGTTATGACTTGGATTTCTAATTTGTCTGTTTTGTTTTTGTACCAATTACCATTGCCAATTGTCTTGTGAGTGTTATGTGTTTCTCAATTAATGGAAGTTAACATTTTCAAATACAGAAATAAAAAGAAGAAATTAAACATAGAATAGAATCCTCACGGGAGATGTACGATGGATACCTGTTGGAAAGTGCTGAGAGAAGCCAGTATAGACCCTCCAATCCAGACACTGTATTTTCTCTCAGGAGGTGCAACCACCTTGATTTTCATGCTACTTGGAGCAAGAGCTGTGATCTCCTTACTCATTCTATCAGCTATTCCTGGAAACATGGTAGATCCACCACTGAGCACTATGTTACCATACAAGTCTTTCCTGATATCAACATCACACTTCATGATTGAACTATAAGTGGTTTCGTGAATTCCAGGTGCTTCCATCCCGATGAGTGATGGTTGAAATAGGACCTCAGGGCAACGGAACGCTCTGCACCGATGGTGATAACCTGGCCATCAGGTAGCTCATAGCTCTTCTCAATTGAAGAGCTATTTTTAGCAGTTTCAAGCTCCTGCTCATAATCAAGAGCCACATATGCAAGCTTCTCCTTAATGTCTCTTACAATTTCCCGTTCAGCAGTTGTGGTGAATGAGTACCCTCTCTCTGTAAGGATCTTCATCAAGGCATCTGTTAAATCCCTTCCAGCAAGATCAAGCCTAAGGATTGCATGAGGAAGTGCATAACCTTCATAGACGGGGACTGTGTGACTAACTCCATCACCAGAATCCAGCACAATACCTGAAAAGTACACCACAAAAAGAAAGTTACAGACAAATTTGAAGAGCATCAAACTTTTCTTTGTGATTGAAAACAGAGAAGGGTTCTCAAAGATACATGTATCTCCTTCACACCTGTATTACGTCCACTAGCATATAAGGAGAGCACTGCCTGGATAGCAACATACATGGCAGGGACATTAAAGGTTTCAAACATAATCTGTGTCATTTTTTCCCTGTTGGCCTTAGGGTTCAGGGGAGCTTCAGTAAGTAGCACAGGATGCTCTTCAGGAGCCACACGAAGCTCATTGTAGAAAGTGTGATGCCAAATCTTTTCCATATCATCCCAGTTGCTAACAATCCCATGCTCGATAGGGTACTTTAACGTGAGAATACCTCTTTTTGACTGGGCCTCATCCCCAACATAGGCATCTTTCTGCCCCATTCCAACAATACTTGGGAAGACTGCCCTTGGAGCATCATCTCCAGCAAAACCTGCCTATTGAAGAAGCAAACACTTCAAAGTTATATGGATGTTCAAGTGAACTAAAAAAGGCTCTCACAACATTGTGGCCCAAAAGGAACACAAACTGTCAGTTAGCGTAGTGCTTATTTGCCGGGTTATTGGGGACTTCTTGTTTTCTGCTGGGGCATATGTTTACCTGGGCTGTGGATTTGGGATTTGTTGATCATGAGCACTGATACTGGCAAGAAAGAATCAAAACTAAAAGCAAGCAAGCAAAACCAATTCTTGAATAAAGCAAGGAAACACTATAAACAATTCAAGAAACAAACTTTCCTTAAGAAACAACGTACCCTGAGATTCTGATGAAATAGAAAACCAAAACTGAGAGCAAAAAAGGAAGAAACCCCAGTTTCTTCTGTTGTATGCTCACAGTGAATGAGTTGTCTAGAGAATGTGCTTGCTTTTATTTAAGAAGTGAAAGAAAATAAGAAAAAGCTGGAATTTTTGGACTCATGAGATTGAAGTGAAGTGGGGAGGGGAGGGTCACTTTCTTTTCTTCCTTTCTTCAATGCCACGGGAAGAAGTGACTGAAGAGAAACAATGCTAAAAGCAAAAGCAAAAAGAGAGAGAGGAGAGGGAACAGGATTGTGCCACTGGACTGACAGTGTGGCAAGTGGAGGATTTGCTTGCTTGCTTGCTTGCCTTCCTTCCTTTACTTTGGACAGTATCTCCAGTGATGCTTTTCGTTTTCTTTCATTTTCTTTAGTTTTTCCAACAGATTTTTTCTTCTTTATTTTTTAAAGTAAATTACAAAAGAAGTTAATGTGATTTTAACCTTAAGGTGTTCTTATAAAACCCGAATTGAGAATCAATTCAAGACAAAATTATGCTCATTGGAACTCACAACGCACCATCTCTTTCTGTGATTTTATGCTCCATCAGGATGGATGCTTCTTATACCCTGTATCTCTTGTGTTTGTTCAATGTATTAGACCTTTTCTAATATACCGCACTCTGATCCTCTCCCCCTTGTTGGAAGATTTTTGACATCACCTTGTTTCTTGATTTTCTTGAACATGTCTAACAAAGTTGGAAGTTTTAGAAACATACTTCATGTGTGGTATGTGTAAGTTTTGAAAGCTTGTTTGCTTGAGGACAGACTGATCTTTCAATACTACCACTTGTGATGGCATAGCATGCTTGTCTCACGCTATAAGATAATGCTTTATGCCTGATTGTTCTGCTACTATAAAGTCGGGATGAAGAAATCAGTTCATTCTTTTGAATTGCTCCGCCGCAGGTTAGATATTTTTTTATCAGACTCAAAAAAATGTTAAGAGCGCAAGGAATTATTTAGAAGTATCATCGAGATGGATAAAATGGATCAATTTTAAAACCTCCCGCTCCATTTTCTTTTCTAACTTGAATTTTCAATTAAATCGTATGAAAACTGACCAGACATGAATGCTTTAATGGTAAAAAAATAGTCTGGCTTTTAAAAAAATATTCAAGACGATAA
The DNA here is from genome assembly GCA_019202695.1 of Populus x sibirica. NCBI lineage: Eukaryota > Viridiplantae > Streptophyta > Magnoliopsida > Malpighiales > Salicaceae > Populus > Populus x sibirica. Next base: position 2,960,453 of record JAGMVL010001426.1, read on the forward strand.
GTTTTTAATAAAATATTGAGACAAAGCGTCATCTCATGACACGGTAATGGACTTGTTGAACAACTTTGCATTAAAAAAGATATCATTCTTTTGTCGGGCTAAGTTACTGGTTGAAAGTTGGATCCTAATCTGATTTTCAGATTTTCTACACCTATTAATCTCCTCTTTCTATTTTCTGCTTCATAAGAGGACACTAATGTTACTGTGTTTTAACAGCAGAATTCTCTTGAAGATGATGCTTAAATGAAGGAGATGGGAGGGTATGCTAAAGCTGCTCTGCCGCCATGCTGTTTCCAGCAACAAGTTTCTGCTTTGCACTTTACCTGTAGAACCACAATCCGGCCAATCAAAAGGTTCCAAAAACTGAATCTGCAGACCAAGAACCCTTTAATGAAGAGGAAAAAGCAACACAAGTAAGACCCAGAAGTGACCATCACTGAGTTATGAGGAACTTGCCGTCTGCTCATTTTCTCTAATCTCTTCTCTTCATGCACGCTCGAAAAGGTTTGTGTTCTGAATTTGGATAATGGACCATCAACAATGGATTAGCCCAAGACGTTTATCGCTTCTATATGGCCGGATGAAGGTTGTGTATTAACTGAACTCGGCACAAGCACCAACAATTGCTCCGATCTGCTTAATCACAGATGACCCTTGAGAAATTATTACATGAATCAAATTTATATTGATTATGTCAATAAATTTATTTGTGCAAACTTTATAACTTGAGATATGTTATTAGTTTAATCTTAAGAGTGCACCAAATACATATAATAATCTCCTGTAATGATTTATATTGAAAACGATAAAATATGGTTTTCATTAATAAAAAATAAAGAAAAAACGTTCAATCTAAAGTTGTGGAGCTGTGGAGAACTAGCTGTACAAGTAGATTTATTTAATCTAGTTGCATTAAAAAAATATATTAAATTAATATTTTTTGCTATGGTAAGATGAGATATTATATGATATGAATTATATTATTATGTAATAACGTCATGCTTTGGTAACGTGGCTGAACCTTAGCAGCCCCTTCACCTGGATTTGCCAACTTAAGAGCCCTAACTCATCAGCCAAAGTCGTACTTCAAGACTTTTCTCTCGTACAAACAAACAGAACACAATCACTCTGCCACTCTCCCTTCTCTTCCTTCTCAACTACTTAACAGCACTACTACATCTTTGGACTTTTACGGGTAATAACAAAATCTCTTTCAATTTGATATTTAGTATTTCTCTGTGAATTTGTTGTTTATGGCACTAAATTTGATTGCCCTTTTATCTAAATTTTGCTAAGAATTAACTTACAATCCCATCTCAGATTCATAAGTTGCTGTCTGTGTATAAGCATTAGTTACAATCAAATCTATACGCTAGTTCCATCCTAAGCTTTTCAATCCTTTTTTTTTTTTTTTAATTTATTGTATAATTTATGAGTGCCTCTATATGCTACTGAGGTTATGATGTCTACTGTGTTGGACGATTTATGTATACCATTTTCTTTTTATTGCATACTTTGAGAAAGTGATGTGCCTTGGCTTTTATGGTGATTTAGTTAATACTACTTAGTTAGCAATGAGCTCCGAGGGTGTTAAAGATGACTGTCTTGCGTGGGCAGCGAGAGACCCCTCTGGAGTCTTATCTCCTTACAAGTTTAGTCGCAGGTATGCTTTAGGTTTTCCCTTGAAAGTTGAGTTCCGTTTTTTATATGCAATGTTTATACCAGCGGTTGCAATTTACAGCTTAAGTTTCGAATAAGAGTTTTTTGATTTATTTATGGATGTTTTGTCATGTATAAGCTAGAAGAACTGGTGAATTTTTTTTTGCTTAATTCAAAAGACTCTATTGTTTGTTGAGAATAACAGTCAAATACACGAGCTCTTTGATGTTGTTAACTGTAACCCAGAATGAAATGGCTGTACTTCCACAATTCTTCTTGCCTTTTTAACCGTTGGCTAAAGGTAATCTGGGAAATTCTATCCAGGGCTCTTGGAAAAGATGATGTTTCGCTAAAAATAACGCACTGTGGAGTTTGCTATGCTGATGTTATCTGGAGTAAGAACAAGCATGGAGATTCGCGCTATCCATTGGTGCCTGGGTATGTGGCCTAATTGAATAATATCACTAACTTTGATGATGAAACTAATTTTATAGTTTTATTAAACTTAAGTAGTTATGTTTATTCGCTTACAGACATGAGATTGCTGGAATTGTAAAGGAAGTTGGTTCCAGTGTCAGCAACTTCAAGGTTGGTGACCATGTTGGAGTAGGCACTTATGTTAATTCTTGCAGAGAATGTGAGCATTGCAATGACAAGGAAGAAGTTAGTTGTGAAAAAGGATCAGTTTTCACTTTTAATGGCATTGATGCTGATGGCTCGATTACAAAGGGTGGATATTCTAGCTACATCATTGTCCATGAAAGGTAAATACTTTTGTAATTTCTGTCTTTGTTCTTATATTTTCTGTTTATTTTGTTATACATCAAGAAATTTAGAGATGAACTATCCATGAGAAATAAGTTGACTTTGCTGTTGCTTTGTCACCATGAAATTCCAATGACTTGCCGTATTTCAGAGCCTAGCCATCTCTTCAGTATCAAATAGTAACATAATGCATGTTCTTAGTGCAAGGATCTAACATCAAAAAAGAAAAAGAAAAAAGAACAATCAATGCTAAGGCTTCTAGAGTTAATATGATACTGTTGACCTGTTAATCTGCTGTTTTGAAAACTGAGCCAGCTTTCACTGCATCGTTTGTGTTGAATCTACAGGTACTGCTTTCGGATACCTGATGGTTATCCTTTGGCCTCTGCAGCACCTCTGCTTTGTGCTGGAATCACTGTGTACAACCCCATGATGCGACATAAGATGAACCAACCAGGTAAATCTCTTGGAGTGATTGGGCTCGGTGGTCTGGGTCACATGGCAGTGAAGTTTGGCAAGGCTTTTGGATTGAAAGTAACTGTTTTAAGCACAAGCGTATCTAAAAAGGAGGAAGCCCTGAGTGTGCTCGGCGCAGACAATTTCGTGATTACATCAGATCAAGCGCAGATGAAGGTGAAGTCACAAGAATTTCTCGGAAGCATGTTTTTATCTAATGACATAAGTGATATATTAATAATCATGTTTGCTCCCTATTTTCCTCTTGTTGTTTTCCTTTATTGATATCTGATATCTTTTATGCAGGCCTTGTACAAATCACTAGACTTCATAATCGACACAGCATCCGGCGATCACCCATTTGATCCATACTTGTCTCTTTTGAAGACTGCTGGTGTTTTTGTTCTTGTTGGGTTCCCAAGTGAAGTCAAATTCAGTCCTGCGAGCCTCAATATCGGTAACTTACTGTAGCAAAATTAGTTCTTAGTTTTTTTTGTAGCCGAACTTTCTGATAGTCTTCCGTTGATATAAGAAATTGCAAGCGGAATTGATAGCTTAACCTACCATACTGGCAGGTATGAAAACTGTAGCTGGTAGCATAACAGGTGGTACAAGAGTGATCCAAGAGATGTTGGACTTCTGTGCTGCTAATAAAATTTACCCCGGGATCGAAGTAATTCCAATTCAGTATATAAATGAAGCTCTTGAGAGGATGATAAAGAACGACGTGAAGTACCGTTTTGTGATTGATATTGAGAACTCCCTGAAGTGATAGGATGGAGGCAACCAGGGAAATCTCCTCATTTCATGCATACGATCATAATATGCATGTTGGATGCCAGGGGGTTTTCTTCTATGAAATATATTTGGGTTTGATCCTATCCTTGGTGTTGTTGAAATAATGATCCAGAATTTCGCGAATGAATCATTTATATCCAGAAATATTGTACCGCAGCAATAACAATATTTGTTACCTACTGTTTGATTAAGTGTGGCGCTCTATCCAATAAAAGAAATAGCAGTTTATGTATTTTTGAGGCGTCCTTCCTCGTTTCTCTTTTGATGCTTCTGAGTACTGTTACCGCCAAATATCACATGATTGATTACACGCAAATAGACTTGAATGACTTTGTTCAAAAAGTGGCATGAGAACGTTGAAGGTGAAGACAAAACCTATATATGATGGTTGCTGCCGTACCTGCATAACCAAGGACATAACTTCTGATGTGAGCAGCTTCTACCATTTTAACATTATTATTAGCTGACAAAACCTATATATTAGATTGACACGAAGAAACGAGTTGGATAGACTTTGTAAACCACAACCTGAGTAAGTTCGACAGCATTATTATTAGCAAGGCCCTAATGAACATATCCACTTCATATATAACAGATGATTGATTACCTGGAGAATTAGTGATGCACTACCTGCAATATTTCATGTTAGAATAGATGTTTGAGACTGTTAATGATTGTTTTTCAGAGTATTTTAGGAATTGTACTCTTCACTTTCTCCATCCTCAATAAGAGAGCAGCATGCAAATCAGTGAAATGGTAAAAATTTAGCTTAAGTTATTCATTATGAGCTCATTTAGGCACGTACCCGAGTAAAACTTCCATGATGAAAGTGAAATTTGGGGTGACATTACTTAACGCACTTGCAACTCCCGAAGATGTGCGCTAAACCATCATAGTAAAGATAGATGGTAAATGATGCAGGTGGTTCTGATCAGTTAGTCATGGATCTGCCTCACCTGGGTCTAAATGGATAGTTGTATAGAGATATTTATGAATCGATAAGATAGAGCTAAGTTTAGGAAGAGGTCTGAGTTGTTTAAAATAATCGGTCTAATAAAAAGATTCATAACTTCCAATCTTCAATCTAAATGTTGAATTGTGCTCAATTTTGATTAGGAGGTTTCAAAAATCAAGTTCTGTAAGGGGTCGGAGGGATTGTTCAGGCTTTTTCTTTACCTTTCGAGTGCATAAGCAGAAATGCCCAACAAAACCATGGCCATGGCATGATGGTAATTGAACTAGTATCATCGCTACATGTGAAGCACATTCTTGCATATCTATGAATTAAATTGCTTTAACTACTGTATCTAAAGGATCAATCTCAGCCACTTCATCATAAAGAAAGGTGGATGATCCCAAATTGCTTTAAATTTTATTTATATGCAGAATCAAAGATTACAAGATCTTTATCATAAAGAAAAGAAATCATAACAATCATAATCTCCTTTATCTAAGGGATTATGCAACTACGTAGACTTATTCTAAGTCAAACAAATATCTAGCTAAACTTCAGCCTAAAAATCAGAACATAAAGAAAATACCATAATAGATAAATAAATATGGCTAAAAAATATATGATAATAACCTCCTTCTTACTGAAATTATCTAACAGCATGAAACTTAATTTTCATGTGATTAGTTCTATAATGAAATTTTTTTTTTAAAAATAATTATTGCTAAAGTTTTATCACAAAACAATTTTGTGGGACGTCGTTGATTAAAGTCCAGATCGGTCAATATTTTTCTTAACAAAATCAATTGCTTTGTTGTCACGTAAGATGATATGTACTCTGTTTCTGTAGTTGAATGTATAATCACTGATTGCTTCTTTGAGTGCTCATCATTTTATCATCCCTTCCAACTCAACCACTATCAGAAAAACCAATAAGTTTAATAGAGCTAGATTTCATATAATGTATGCCAAACTCTACCGTTCCTTTCAGATATATTAGAACCCTCTTAGCTTTTACAAAATGAGTTTGACTTGGACTTTGCATGAACCTAGAAAGATAATTGACAGCAAACACACAATATTTGCATGCGTAACAGTTAAATATAACAAGCTGTTAACTGAACTTCTTTAAGCTTTACCATAAGTTTTTGGAGCTCCATCCTCTTTTTTAAACTTCTCTCTTGGCACCATAAAAGTACTAACTGGTTTGCAATTTTTTGATATCAAACTTGTTTAATAGCTTCAAAGAGAACCTCTTTTGACATAAAAAATAACCATATATAGACTGAGATACCTCCCTGCCTAAAAAATATGTCATCAAACCAAGTTCATTCATCTCAAACTTATCCTTTATGTTGGCTTTAAATTCTTCTACAAGTTGCTCCTTATCACATGTGATCAACAAATCATCTCTATATACTAACACAATTAGTTTGTTTTTACCAATATGCTTCACATACAAAGTTACTTCATTCATACTCCTTTCAAAGCCTGAGCTTAAGAGGTGGCTATGTAATCTGTTATACCAGGCCTTTAAAGCTTGTTTAAGTCCATATAAAACATTCTTTAGCAAATATACCTTATTTGTTGCATTCTTTTTTTCAAAACCATAAAGTTGTTCAACATATATTTTTTCATTTAAAAAACCATTTAAAAATACAGACTTGACATTCAATTGAAAGATATACCATCCACGTTTTGGATAATGATCGAGGATTTAATTAAATGGTTATCAAGAGACTAACCATAAAAAAGTACAAGTTAAAGGAAAATAAAAAGTATTAGTACAATAAAGGAGAGTGAAGGCTTCCTCTTACTCCTATAACAAACACGGAAACAACACTAGCAAAGCCTTGAGAAGCAACATATTTAACATGGATTCCCCACAAACTCAGACCATGGATGAAACATAAACAGATGCAACAAAAGACCCCAAAAGTCACCACCTCCACAGTCAAGTACCAAGAAATTAATGAATCAGAAGCTACGAAGCCCTCCCCTTTCCATTGTTACTCCAAAGTAAATACCCTCATCATTACGAACTAAGTCAAGCCCCGTGTAAGGAAATTCTTCATTCTTTACTTTTAGCGTTGTTACTTTGTTGCCAATTATTAGATGACCAACCTCTCCCTTCTTTTTTCTTTTTCCTTATTGATTTCTTCTGTAAGAGTTCTTAGCCTGACTCTTTTCTTTTAAAACTGCAACAAGGGCTCTTTCACTTGTGCCTTCTTGTCGATAGGCTTGCCTTTGCTCCACTACTTGTAATGCATTTATTAACTCTTGAAGACTCATTTCTGATATATCTTTTTTAGTCTTCTAGAGAGCAATTTTTGTGCTCAAATTTCTCTAGTAAACTTACCAGAACCTTCTCTCATATTTTTGAATCAGGAAAATCTTCCCTCAATAGCCTCACTTGATTCACAATCTTTGAAATTTGATTTGGAAGTCTTTGACAGTCTCGATTTCCTTCATCTTCAGACTTTCAAATTGTCTTTTAAGATTCAAGATTTGTATTTATCTGGACTTCTCATCACCATGAAATTTAACTTTTAACTTATCTCATGCCTATTTGGCAATTTGACAAACTATAATTCTGAAAATTTCTTCACTCACAACATTAAGAAAACAAGTAAGAGCTTTGTATCGTTTTTTCTTTTCTTTATTAAAGAACTTTATCTATGCAATTGTGGGATTGTTTCCTAATGGAGTTAGTTGCTTATTGCTCTCTCTTACAAATCAAAGGCCATAAGATGAGCCTCCATTTTAACAGCCCATATACCATAATCTTGCCTTGTGAATATTGGTGTTTTTGCTAGAAAGCTTGAAGCTTCCATTTTCAAACCTCATTAATCTATGTGTTTCACTTACAACCCTTCCAAGATAAAAGGTGGGCTATGATACTAAATGTTGTTAAATGATATTAAGAGAACTTAGCTTAATCAAGGAACAAAGAGGAACAAAGAACCAAGAGTAGAACAAGAACATGGAAGTTACCAAATGTTGTTAAATGGTATTTCAAGAACTTAGCTTAATCAAAGAACCAGGAGCGGAACAAGAACATGGAGGTTATTGCCAACCCTCAAATTTTATTTATAGGCAAAATCAAAGATTACAAGATCTTAATCATAAAGAAAAGGAATCATAACTGTAATGTTTTGAATATAAAGAGATAGGAAAAGGCAACAAAGCCCTTGGAGGCTTAAAGAGAGAGTATAAATAAATAAGGGTATTGTAGTAATTGAATAAACATAATAAATATATATAGAAAAAAAAGAGAGAAGAGAGCTGTGTTTTAAGAGTGAAAAAAAAACTGACGGGAGAAGAGAAGAAAAGGGGAAAAAGAAGAAGAGAAAAGAGGGAAAGATAAGGGAAATAGAAAGGAGTTGGAGGAAATAAGTTTGAAGGTAAGATTTAGGTTGTTAAATGTATAAATATGTTTTCTTGAACTTTAAATTTTGATTTTGATGAATGTTAGGGTTTTGAAAATTTATGTTTTGGGTTTAATTAATGAATTAAATTGAATGTTATAAGGTTCATTGTTGTGGGTATTTGATTATTTAGGTGATTTTAAGAGATTGTAGATAAAGATGATGAATTTGAGTTATGATTTTGTTTGAATGGTGAATTTGAGTTAGAAATTTGGAAAGAACAGTAGGTTTTCTGTGGAAATTCTGGGTTTGAGGTTGAAGATGACAAAATTTTGGTTTGGTCCCTCAATTTGTGAAAATTACAGTTTAGTCCCCAAACTTTGGAAAATTACAGATTGGTCCCTGGAGCATATTACGAGATTCTGAACAGAATAACATATGAATTATGGGCAGAATTCCAGTAGAGTTATGAATTTTAAACACTTTCAATTTGGTCCTTCAATTTGACAAAAATTACCATTTGACCCTAAAAATTTGGGAAAATTCCAGAATGGTCCCTGGAGTATAATGAGATATTCTGGACAGAATTGAGGATTAATTATGGTCAGAATTTCAGTATAGTCATGGATTTATGATAGTTTTAGTTTGGTCCTTCAATTTGACAAAGTTACATTTTGACCCTTAAAAATATGATAAAATTCATATTGGTCCCTAGTTGTAATATTATCTTTTGTAGATTGGTTTGACGAATAATTGAGGGTTATTTAGTGAATTATTATCAATTTTATTATTTGTTTTATTATGGATTAGATTTCGAGAAAAACCGTTAATTTTTGGGTTTTTATGAAAATAACTAATTTAGTCTAAAAACATATAGGGTTATGGAATATACCCTTAGATAAGTGTATTAAATAGGTTATATGCTCTTTCAAGTCGTTCTTGAATATGTCTCCTTTGTATTTAGATAATCCTGATATTCTACCGGCGGGACGTTAGTATGATTTTCTTCGGTGTCTGCTTTTAACTTCTGTTTGCTTTCAAGTCAGGTGAGTGGATAATTTTCCATATGCATGAGAAATATTATAAATATTTGATTTGTTAATATGAATTAGATCATGCTTCTTGATAATATATATGTTGATTATTATCCTTGTTATGATAAAGCATGATCAATTGTTGAATCTGAATTCTTGATATGAACCAGTATATATTTTGAATTGACTTCTGAATTGATAGCTCCTCATTTGATTGATGTCATGAGTTGAGCCTTGAGATATGAATATGTTTGTTTGATTATGATTATGAACCTATGGTATGTCAGTTAGAATACCCATGCTAACGGGGTAGTGTTAGTCTTTGTGCACATCGTATCGAACCCTAGTTGGTCGGGGAGTCACCAACCTGTGTGGACTGATCATCCCAAAGACGGAGCTTCATGCTCATTGCATTTTGATTTTCTGACGAGTTTTACCATATGATATTCTTGTTATGACCTATTTGAGAAACCTTTTTATAAGAACCTAGAGCCATACTTGTATATATATATTTCTCATTGTTGTATTATCTCGTGTGTGTATATTGAACGTTATCTACTCACTGAGTTGTTGAACTCACCCTCTCATTATTTACCTTTTCAGGCTTATAGTTTGATAGCAGGTCACTTTTGTTGAATCTTCTGAACCTGCTCTTTTGGTAGTAATTTGTACCTTCCTTTATGTCTAGTTAGCGCTCCAAAACTATGAAATTATATGAATTCTTGTATTAAGATAATTAAATTATATTATGAAGGTAGTTTTGTTGTTAGTGCTGCGTTGAACTCTGATTGAGTTTTGAAGGATAAGTTTGTGTGTAAGTTTGGGTTCGCATAGGTATGGAACCTTGGAGGGGAACCTTGTCTATGTGCCGGTCATGGATCCGGGATTCGGGTCATGACAATAACATCTATAATCTAATTTATCTATGGGATTATATAACTACATAGACTTATTCTAAGTTAAACAAATATCTAGCTAAATTTAAGCGTAAAAATCAGAATATAAAAAAAAAAAATCATAACAAATAAAAAGAAATGGCTAAAAAATAATCTCTAGTTTTGATGCCACCACTTCATCACTCAAGTGTAAGATGGCATATCTTTCTTTTGGTAGTGGAAGACACAATCTCTCCAGCAACATGCTTAATAATTAAAAGGATGCCCCACTATTCAACACAGTATATTCCTTTCTCTTTCCTTCTTTCCTTTTTTTTTTCTTTGATGTCTAATAACTTTTATGCAGGCCTCATCCAAATTACTAGACTTTATGATCAACACAGTATCGGGGAATCACCGTTTTGATCCATACATGTCTGTCTTAATTGAAGACCTGCTGGTGTTTTTGTTCTTGTTGGGTTCCCAAGTCAAGTCAGATTCAGCCCTGCAAACCTTAATTTGGTAACTTACTGTAGCAAAACTTACCCCAAGATTGAAGTGATTCCAATTCAGTACGTAAAGAATGACTTGAAGTCCTGTTTGTGATTGATATTGAGAACTCCTAGAAGTGATAGCATGGCTTTTTTGATATGGCCAACGCAATGCGATGTTACTTTAAACTGAACTGATAGTTCAGTTCAGAAAAGAACAAAAATCTAAGCCGTACAGTAGAATACTGAAACTAAATAGTCCTTTCATCACAACCTTACTATTGCTAGGTAAATGGATATTGGTGCAGGAGGACATTGACTCCCACTAACTAGTCATTGTTTTTTGTTGATCCTTTGTCAGCAATTAGCAAGACGTTCCATTTAAACTTTATTTTCTTGTGGGTAGGAAAAAAGTGTGTTTGGTGAAGTATATTCAAATACAAGACACCACTGGGACTTCAAAAGCCACTTTGATAATTGCTGACAGTCTTGCATTTGAATTGGTCCAGGTAAGTCTGAATCTTCACTTCCTTTCGCTTGTGTCAGGATTCGTCAATGGGTAGTCATTTATGGAAGTTTCCAATGTTTTACCTTTAGCTAAGCCTTTTCCCACATCAGGCTTCCGAGCAGCACTATTGTCTTGTAACCAACCAATGAACAGGAAGAGATAAGAAACCTTAGAGTTTAATAGCTCACCTGCCCAAATGAAGTCTCTCCGCAAAAGCAATTGCTGAGAATAGTCTAGCAATGACAACTTACAGTGGACTAAACAGTAGCTGCAAAAACTGGCCCCTTGTGACTAATACACCAGGTTTGCGGGTAGTAGACTAATGCTGAGTTCACAACTCCCTGTAACAGAATATACATCAGTAAAAAGCAATTGAGCAGCGTCAAAGTTAGATAGCTATTGCCGAAACTCTTACATAGTATATAGTGGTCAGGAGCTGCACATTCCAATCCAACTTCCATATTGCAGGATTTCTTGCAAAAAACAGCGCAAGAAAAGAAGATTGGATTGATGCATGCGAAGAAGCAAATCAAAGTGTTCAGTGATAAACTAGCTGGATATACTTTGTAAACTACAGCCTGAGTGAGAAGGTCAGAATTATCAGCAAAATCTTAATGAAAATATCTACTTCAAATAAAACAGATGGATGATTACCTGGAGAATTAACCATGCACTCCACGCAACATGACTGGTAAGAATAAGTGCAGAACCTTTAATCCAGTTTTCTTTAGCATGCCTGTACTCACCAGCAGAACCTTTGGTGCTATAGATGTTTATCAATGCTCTGTTCTCAAGACTTTTAAACAGATATCCTCCTTTCCAGAAGGTAAAAAACAGTGAGCCACTTATGCAAATAGCCGTGCCCAACATTTTAGCCCGTCCTCTAGGGTTTGCAGTCTTCACTTTCTCCATCCTGAATGGGATGGCAGCAAATCAATAAAGTTTGAACCGTTGAACATAAAATTGATACATTATGAGGTCACTTGAGCACATACACACCAGAGTAAAACTGCCATGATGAATGTCAAACTCGGGATAACATTACTCAACGCGCTTGCAACTGTCGGAGAAGTGTACTTATGTTATATGCTTAAAAGCACACAAGGCATCAAAAAAATTTAATTCGCACAAATGCATGAATTCACAATCATATTTCTTTACCTTTCAATTACATAAGCAAAAGGGCCCAACAAAATACTATTTGATTGAGTCCCTTCTCAAGAGCAATTTTCATGAGGATATTAGATCCTCCATAAGCGAATTGAACTAGTAACATCGCTGCATAAGGAGCACAGGCTTGCATGGTTATGAATTGCTTCCACTGCAATGGAAGAGAAAACAGTTCATCATTTTCCCCTTTAAATAGCAACGAAGGATTAATCTCAACCACTTCTTCTATGATCAATTCTCTGTCTCGTGTGGAAGAATGACACCTCTTTCTTAAGCTAGTGCAATTCACAATCAGTGTAGCAACATGCTAGATAAGAAGGATGCCCCACTATTACTGAAAGAGCATGCTTTACGAACCAGAAGCCAGCTATCTCTGAAGATGCTTTTTCCTTTTCCAAATCCACAATTTCTTCTGTAATTCTATGGCCACAAACTGAAAATATATATATTAGAGTACTTTGTGACACGAACATGTTCTGTTCAAGATTACACCTGATCATTTCCTGGGAATAATAGTTCAACTTGTTCATTCTTCAATTCTGATGTCTACATGGAGCACCTTTATGTCTTTATTGTTCAACATATCCAACTAGCTCCTCGTCGTTTGGTTATGGTTACTTGACATGAAATTCACAAAATGTTTTGTGAGGTTCTTCATCAGCCTATTAATGTTAGCTTGTCTGTGTGAGAAAATAGAAGGGGAATTCGGATGTATGTGGTCTAAATTGTGTGTTTGCTAGAATTGGATGCTCTTTACTATAAATTTCTAACTTGTGAACGATGATGATTCGTTTGTGGGAACAAAAGGGTGGTTAATAAAGACTTGAGTTTAGAGCATCCAATTCCTTCCATCAGAATATTTTTATCAGATAGAAAGGAGGGGGGGGGGGAATTGATATTAGAGGTTAAGAGAGAATTTGACAGCAAAGGAACAGAAAAAGAAAATCATTGTCAGTCAGAGAAGCAGTTTACTTGATATAACATGCCACACCACTTTATATATGAGAGAAACACAAGCACAGAAAACAGAGTCTTTTTCGATATCGGAAGATTTCTCTGCTGGAGATCCACTATTATGTATTTCTTGTTTCTCAGACTTGCTTCTTCCCCACAGGACACCATAAACACCTCCATCAATAAGAATACCACCCAGTACACTGAAACGAAATAGTCCATTCATTACAACATTACTATTACTAGGCAAATGGACGATGCCTCAGGGCATTAACTCCCACTAACTAGTCATTGTATTCGGTGGATCCTTTGTCAGCAATTACCAAGACATCCCATTTATCACTGTTTGTTGATGAGTAGAGAAGAAGTGTGTTTGGTGAAGTTTATTCAAATACAAGACACCACTGAGACTTCAAAAGCCACTTTGATAATTGCTGACAGTCTTGCATTTCAATTAGTCTAGGTAAGTCTGAAACTTCACTTCCTTCCGCTCGTGTCAGGATTTGTCAATGGGTAGTCATTTATGGAAATTTCCAATGTTGTACCATCAGCCAAGCCTCTTCCTTCATCAGGCTTCTGAGCAGCGCTATTGTCTTGCCTTTTACCCCACAGTACACAGTAGAGACCCACTACAATGAGACCTGTTCCTATCAAGCTGGGAAATGCCAAATAATGGTACTGATAAATAAGAATGGACAGCTTGAATTGTTTTGAAATGGCACCCTGTAACAAACTGTTGAACGGGAAGACTGGAGAAACTTTAGAATTGAATAGCTCACCTGCCCAAATGAAGTCTCTCCGCAAATGCAAATGCTGAGAATAGTCCAACAATGACAACTAGTAGTGGACTAAACATAGCTACAAAAACTGGCCCCTTGTGACTAATACACCAGGTTTGCAGGTAGTAGCCTAATGCTGAGATCACAACTCCCTATAAACATAATATACATAAGTAACATGCAATTTAGCAGTGTCAAAGTTAGATAGTTATTTCAGAAACCCTCACACAGTATATAATGGTCAGGAGCTGCACATTCCAGTCCAGCTTCCATATTGCAGGAGTTCTTGCAAAAAACAGCGCAAGAAAAGAAGATTGGATTGATGCGAAGAAGCAAATCAAAGTGTTCAGCGATAAACGAGCTGGATAGACTTTGTAAACCACAGCCTGAGAGAGCAGGTGAGAATTATCAGCAAGACCTTAATGAACATATCTACTTCAAATAAAACAGACGAATGACTACCTGGAGAATTAGCCATGCACTCCACGCAACATGACTGGTAAGAATAAGTGCAGAACCTTTAATCCAGTTTTCTTTAGCATGCCTGTATTCACCAGCAGAACCTTTGGTGCTATAGATGTTTATCAATGCTCTGTTCTCAAAACTTTTAAACAGATATCCTCCTTTCCAGAAGGTAAAAACCAGTGAGCCACTTATGCAAATAGCCGTGCCCAACATTTTCGCCCATCCTCTAGGGCTTTCAGTCTTCACTTTCTCCATCCTGAGTAAGATGGAAGCAAATCAATAAATTTGATCTGGTGAACTTAAAATTGATTCATTATAAGGCCAGTTGAGCACATACATACCCGAGTAAAACTGCCATGATGAATGTCAAACTCGGGATAACATTACTCAACGCGCTTGCAACTGTCGGAGAAGTGTATGCTAAACCAGCATAGTAAACATTAAGATGGATGGTAGTTCCTAGTGATGAAAGCACAAAAATCTTTATGATCACTGACAATGAAAGCGAAGGGCGCTGCTTCCTGCTTTGCAAATACATTCCAAAAATTACAAATTTTCTCATATTCTCCTTAGGAATCCATGATGTCTTAAACCATTCTGTTAGTACTTATGTTATATGCTTTAAAGTACATCAAGGCATCAAAAAACTTAATTTCCCACAAATACATGCATCGACAATCTTATTTGTTTACCTTTCAATTACATAAGCAAAAGGGCCCAACAAAATCACTGCAATGACATGACGGTAAACCACAAATACTATTTGATTGAGTCCCTTCTCAAGAGCAATTTTCATGAGGATATTAGATCCTCCATAAGCGAATTGAACTAGTAACATCGCTGCATATGGAGCACAGGCTTGCATGGTTAAGAATTGCTTCCACTGCAATGGAAGAGAAAACAGATCATCATTTTTCCCTTTAAATAGTAACAAAGGATCAATCTCAGCCACTTCTTCTATAATGAATTCTCTGTTTTCTGTGGAAGAATGACACCTCTTTCTTTAGTTAGTGGAATTTACAATCAGTGTAGCAACATGCTAGATAAGAAGGATGCCCCACTATTACTGAAAGAGCATGCTTAAAGAACCAGTAGCCAGCTATCTCTGAAGATGCTTTTGCCTTTTCCATATCCACATTTTCTGCTGTAATTCTATGGCCACTATCTGAAATATATATATTAAGAGTATTTTGTGACACGAACATGTTCTGTTCAAGATTAAATCTCATTTCCTGGGAATAATAGTTCAACTTGTTTATGCTTCAATTCTGATGTCTAGATGGAGCAACTTTATGTCTTTATTCTTCAAGTACCCAATTGGCTCCTTGTCGATTGGTTATGGTTAGTTGACATGAAATTCACAAATTATTTTGTAAGGCTCTTCATCAGCCTGTTGTTAGTTTGTCTATGTAAGAAAATACCAAGGGAATTTTTATGTATGTGGTCTAAATTGTGTATGTTTGCTAGAACTGGATGCTCTTAACTCTGCATTTCTACAGTGGTGAATATCACCCTTGGCAACCTGGAAAACAACATTCATAAACTGTAGTGATTCCTTTGGAGGAACAAAAGGTTGGTTAATAAAGACTTGAGTTGAGAGCATCCATTTCCTTTCCATCTTTGCGATAGAATAATTAATGTCATTCTGCTGAATATTTTTATCGGACAAAAATAAGAAAGGGAAAAAAAGGACATTCGAGGTTAAGAAAAGGTAATTTATTGTCAGTCTGAGTAGGAATTTACTAGATATAACTTGCTACACTACTTTATATGTGAGAGAAACACACAAGCACAGAAAACAGTCAGTGTTTTTCAATATCTGGAGATTGCTCTGCTGGAGATTCACCATTATGTATTTCTTGTTTCTCAGCCTTGCTTCTTCCCCACAGGACACCATAAAGACCTCCAACAATCAGAATACCTCCCAATATACTGTGGAAAGAACACCAAAAACATAAGATACAAACTAAGAAGGCTGCACAATAAGAAAAACTTTATTTGTGGTTATTATTACTATTTGTATCTTTCACTTGAAAGCAACAAACCTTTGCCAGTTCAATCGTTCAGCCCATAAAATTGCTGAGAAGATGGCAGTTAAAACCAATGCAAGTGGAGAAAACATGGAAACGTAAAACGGCCCTTTCTTCTCTATACACCAAATTTGGAGTCCATATGCAGCCCCAGTTACGAATACACCCTGCAATTCGTTCAAGCAAGTTATAAATTGAATATGAACTGCAAAAGGAGGATATAAATATTAATGATGGTGAGATGGTAATGACAGTAAGTAGCGTGTGGAAAGCTGAGGCTTACACAATATGCAAGGGAAGCAAGTTGAATATCCCATCTTATCTTCCATGAGTTACGTTCTCGCTCCAAGGCTACTGCTATAATAGTGGATTGCACAGAACCGATGAGACACTGTAGAGTGGAGAGGCGTAACCTGGCTGGATAAAGCTCCAGCAATTTTGATTGAACGACAAGCCATGTTGACCAAGCTATGGCAGAAAGGAACATTAGAACAGGTCCTAAGATCAATCTCGTTCTACCCTCCAATTTATTAACAAAGAATGTTCCTTCGTTGCTGCCAGGACTTGGCGAGTTAGGATGTCTCGTCGAAGGTCTTCGGCAGAAGCTAAGCAGCATGGCTCCTCCAACAGTTATGACTATTCCAAGGATCTTTAGTCCACCATAGAATGATCTCCAACCTACAGCCTCCAACCTACCATTTCAAATTTTCAGATAATTTTGCAAACTATCTTTGGCTTTTTTTTTTTTCTTCAGCAAAAGAAAAATCATCCATCTTACCCCATAATGATAGCTAAGAAAAATGTGACAACTGGAATGGAATTGAGAATAGCAGCTGCAAATGTTGCTGAGGTTAAATGGAGCGCTACGTAGTATAGATCCAAGCTCAATGTTGGCCTACGTGTTCATCAGTCAGACACATAAAAATTAATCTAACTTCACTCATGAAGATGATTACAAATTGTTTCATTACAAAAGACACCATTTAGTTAGGAATTTGAAAGTAGTTTAACCCTGTCAAACAAAAGTTAAAAGTGTAAGTAAACAGTTCTATATTGAAAAAGCTGACGATACATCAACTAACCCTAATAGAGCAGCCACAAAAATCTTGCAGAAGAGGCTGAATGACAGCGATCCGCTCTTCTTCCTACAGGGATAAAGTGATAGAGAGTGTTAGTTCATCCACCCCGTTTTACCGCTTGCCAGTGAATGAAAAACATGTAGGAATCATTTTACTTGAAGTCAAGCCAAACATGAAAGCAAAACAACATGAAATGATCAAGATAGTAATGAGAAGAACAGCACCAACCTCTCCATCAAGAGAACAAGGAGTGCCAACACAAGTGTGGCAATCACTTGCCGATAGGCATTGAACACTAAAGGGTTCATCCCAGCATTTAGCGCTGCCTTTGATATTAAGGTCATCCCTGCAAAACCAAACTGTATGAAAGTCATTGCCAACAGGACTTGATGGCTAATTGCCGCACCCTTCAAAGCTTTGTAAAGCTTCATTATGCAGGCCATGATGGATAAAGAAGAGCGCTCGAATGGCAACATATATATAAAGGAAGTGAAAACTACTAGCAATGAAGTAAACCTACAACATCGTTGTGGGAAGTGTCAGCAGAGAATCGCATCCCTGTCATTTTCAAAGACACCAGATACTTAATTCACTCGCGGGTGGAAAGTGTCCCCCTCTTCAAGATCATTAGAAATGACTGGACAAGCATACAGAATCATCTCCTCTTACTTTCTTAATTCGATGTGGGTCAAAAATCGACGACATGACTGGATGAGCCAATATTATAACATACAAGTCCCTTACAAGTTGATATTACTTTACATTATTATTCAAGACTGGAATAAATGAATTGACAGCAATAGAGAAAAATGCTATAAAATGGATTAAGGTAAATTGTTATAATAAAGGGCACCACTATAGGTTCCACTAAATATAAAGGAATCGTGCCTAAGAAACTCCACTGTGTTATTCTTGAGAGGAACATCAAAGATATCCAGCGAACTGTTCGAACCACCTCCAAATTTGACTTTTATCCTTTGTTCTGTTTTTGTCTTCTTCCAAGATTTCACACATTGTGCAGTTAGAGAAAATGTAGTAGTAATCTATTTATAAGATGTGTTCTTTTTCGAGGTTGGTGTTCTTCAAAATTGTTGACGTTTATCTTCTTTTGCTATACGTCCGATCACTTTCCATTTATAGGTTTAGGTTTCTTTTTGTTTTAAAGTTGCACCGTTTTCCATTTATAGGTTTAGGTTTCTTTTTGTTTTAAAGTTGCACCGTCTCTCACAAAGTCTGTTGTCTCGTACTCTTATCCAGGAGATATGGTGGTTAGAATTGGAATATTTTATATTTATATTTTAGCTCCCTGATGTTTCTTCTTCTAATAAATTAATAATTATACTGGTAAACAAGTGCGTGCTCTGGAATTGTTTGATTTGGATAGCAGGGCCATTACTACTGTGCAGTTAAGATTGCTTGTTTGACCCTCTTTGGATGGCAATGTCTCTCTGCTCAAGGTTTTGGAAAGCATTTGAGATTTGCTTCTTTGGCCCTCTTGGACGGTAATGTCTCTCTACGGGTGCTCTCTGTTTTTGAAAAGCATTTGAGATTGCTTTTTTGACCCTCTATTCGAGAAAGCTGCTTTGGCTCTCTTCGACGTTAACCTCTGTATTTGACCCTCGTTGGATGGTAATCTCCCTGTGAATGCTCACTGTTTTGAAAAGCATACGTGACCACCACTACCCTCATGAAAATGTTTGATTTTATCTTTAGGGTTGAGGCGTCGCTTTTATTCGATTCAGGTCCTTTGCATGAACAATTATGAGGAAAAAAAGAAAGCAATGATCCTCTACGTGGATTCTTCAAATGAATAATTTCATAAATCTAAAGCATCCACTCTCATGCAGCACAACGATAAATCACTGTCAATGATGTACAAATCTACTCCCCCCTCATTTCAAGAGCACAGCAAGAAAACCAATGTTGCTTTGGTGACTTCGTCTTCTAGTTTGGTGTTTGTACCAAACAATTATGAGAAAAAATAGAGAGCAATGATCCTCTACGTTTAGATTCTTCACATGAATAATTTCATAAATCTAAAGCATCCACTCTCATGCAGCAAAGATAAATCATTGTCAATGATTGTACAAATCTACTCCCCCCTTATTTCAAGGGCACAGCAAGAAAACCAGTGCTACTTGGTGACTTCGTCTTCTAGTTTGGTGTCTTCATTAGTAGAAAGTGGCGTGTCAGTAAAATTTTCAATTTCTTTAGCTGCTTTCATGTGACATTTTTGTTATTTTCTCACTTGCCTCTTTTTTTTGGCTCTAGGTTTTTATTTTTCAATTTCAACCTCCTAGGTCAACTTTTTTATTTCAGAAATTTCTTCCATTTTGCATCTCCTATCCTGTCAATAGTTTTGGACTCCGTTCCATGGTTTATGACTCCAAACTATCCAGCAATGTTCAAGATTTGGTAACAATAGCATCGGTGCTGGTAGCTAAAAAGAGAGCAAGACAGCAATCCCATGGCACATCAAATATTGAAAACATAGGCAGAACAATCAAAATTTTATAAAATGAAAACTCCAGACAAAATCGATGAAACATCTTAAGCATCCAGGGTATTAATAGCGCACGAAGAGAACTACCAGATGAACAAAACTAAAACTCCTTGACTCACTCTTCCTCAAAAACAGTTCCCTTCTCACTCACATAGATCCCATCAAGAAATTTGCGGATATCCTTGTTCTTCACGTGACATTTCTGTTCAAAGAAAAAACCTTTTCAGCAAATGAAGAAAAATGGAAGCTGCTGGGCATGCATGATTCATATATAAAATAAGGTGCACCTAAGTTTTTTGAACAAAAGAATAAATTCAGATACAGAAGTGCACATTCAGGTACGCAAGCATCATCGCACACACGAACCTGATTAATCAAAGCAGCAGACCGGGAGACAAGTTCAATGTCGTTGCCATCTAGGACGAGTTCATCCTTGACCTTTTCAGACCGAACAATAGACACACCATCCAGCATGTCAACCTTTCTCACCTTAAGAAACCAAACACAAACAACATTACCAAATTGATCCACCAATAAAAATCATCCGCAAAAAGTAAACATCAGGTTTTTTTTACATGGTCAAAACTCATAACACTGCTGACTGGCAACAACTACTCATATCATATCCATATCCATTGACAAAAATTCAACACAGAACTACACCAAAACCAAATGAATGTTCTTCCTTTAGATTAATCTCACAACAATATTTCAATACATTTACTATGTCTCAGATCAAAATTGCATTAGATCAGCAATAAATAAACAATAGAATAATTTTTGTATATTTGTCATACAATAGCAACATCATTTAAAAATAACCAATAGAATAATCTCACAAACCATCAGCTACCAGCTAAATTATCAACAGTTGAACAATAAGATTTTTTTCACTTTCTAAACCTAAAATCAATAAAATTAAAAAGTTTTCGAAGAAAAACGTATCAAACACTAACACCAGCCTTAAAGAACAATTGGTTTCTCGAAAGTAGTAAGAAATCATTACCTTCTTCTCGCCAAGGAAGTTCCTGATCTCGATGGCAGTACTGCTGTTAGTGATGGAGGCATTGATGGGAAAGTGAGCATACACAAACCTCATCTTGTATCTGTAGCCCTTGGTAACCCCAGTGATCAAGTTCTCAACGTGGCTAAGGGCTGTCCTAATAGCAGCACTGGTCTTTCTTGAAGCAAACCAGGCATCTATCTTGAGCTTTCTCTTCCCTTCCTCGTCTTTGATCAACTGAAAATCAAGATTCAAGTGCTTGAAGTTCCTTGTAAGCTTCCCTCTTGGGCCTTCGACTTCGATGATTCTAGCATTGATCTTGATCTTAACCCCATCCGGGATATCCATCGTTTCAGAAGAGAGGATTGTCTTCATGTTTTATCGGCGTCGGCGGCAGCCCTCTCCAACTATTGTTTCTCTCCAAGGCCACAAAACCAGAATTTTTTTTTATTATATAACAGCGGGCGGCAGCTTAGAGTAAAGCAGGGTAGAGTGTTGCAAAAAATGCCCTAAAGTTTTTGTGTTTTAGGGCCTAAACCCTAAAATATGATATGGTGATGTAGGCCCTTTTGCTTGGTCCAGTTTGAAATTGCTGGATGGGTCTTTCCGAAGCCCAGCCCAACCCACATTTCCTTCCCTTGTTTGTTCCTTTATTTATGTAAAAGCTTGTTTGATGAATTTTGTTTTAGTTTTCGGAAAAATTTAGGTGATTGATTTTTATCCATTTACATCGAATTATTTTTTTCTTGTACGGTCTTTATAGTTTTTGTATTTTCACTTCTAATCCAAAAGTTTAATTTCTTTACATTTTAGCCATTGAATTAGAGAGGAGAGAGAAAAAATCACCTAAAAAAATAATAATAAGAGTTAACAGTTTAACTATTTTTCAAGGTATCCACCACTTGTAAGCCATGAATTTGTTGGAGATGAAGTGTGTGTAGAGAGTATGTTAAGTATTGAGAAACATTTTTTGAGTGAATAAGAGGAGAGATATAGAAGGTGAGAATCCAAATAAGTATTGACTTGAAAAAGAATTTCTTGTTTCTAGATCATCATGGCAATAAGGGTTGCATCCCTCAAATCTTAAAAACTTGTTTTTGAAATAATATAAGGGATGTTTTTTTTTTAGTAAATAATCATGATGACGGTTAAATTGATTTTTTTAAAAAAAAATTATATATTATGATTAGTTGTATTATTACTTTCACCATTACTATTATAATATTATCAATTCTAGTTATTGATATATCGTCACTTAGTACTACCTTACCACAGTTATCACTATCATCAAATTGAGATATTTTTTTTTTAAAAAAAATATCATTCTTGTTCATCATAAAAACACAACCATTATTTTGGAAATTTAGTATATGCTTTATATTTAAAATAATATAATTAAATTTTTATTTTTTGCTTAAAAGAAATTTGAATAATGATACCATTTTGATTTTGTTATAATCTTCCAAGTTTGTTTACGTTTTTGAGATACTAGTAGAAACTTAATTACTATTTTCATGATCATGTAAGAATTAACCTAAAAAGGAACCTAGAGTTAACCATGTTTTATAAATTAAATTAATGTCTTGTCTAATCAACAAGAAATCCGATCCAAGTTTCAATCCTATGAAAACCAGCCTGCAATCCATACCTAGGGTTATGTCTATCCTCACCCCTTGTTAGATTACAAATAAAATCACCAACGAGTGGGATTTGTGATTTCTACTAGTAAAAGACGAGATTTCACAAAGAAGAGAAACTTGAATAGGAATTTCAAACACAATTAAAAGGAATCAATTTTACTTGAAAAAGGAAATCGACCATCCCTCCATTTTGTCCCCTACAAAGATCGGAAACAGTGAAACTAAAAGAACAACATGCCCGGTGAGCAGAAAAGATGAAGGGCAAGAACTTGGACAAGGAAAGGAAGAAGCAAGAGCTAGTGATACACAAACACATTACTCGCGCTAATATATCACAACTTAGATAAAAATCCTATACAAGTCCAGGCCTCCTCGAAAACAAACAAAAACCCTTGCATCACTCCCTCGGGACTGCCTGCAGTTGTCAACAATCTTCGGTAGCTTGCGCATCCCGATCCTCTTCTTCCTCCTCCAGCATGTACTTGCTGAAATGGTTGACCTTGAACTTCCACTCTCCTTTAACAGGGTCATATGAAACAAATTCAGCGCCTTGGTCTTCGGCCTTCCTTTTGAGCATCTCCTTGTATTTCTCTATTTTTGGTCCTTCTGTGAACTGACGTCCAGTCTTTTTGTCAAAGCATTTTATGTTGAGAAGTGTTACCTCAGCGGGCTTGTTGAGACCTTGTCCAACAGGTGGTTTCTTGCTATCATCCATGTACACAATAACCTCCCGGTTATTAAACTGAACAAGGGACTCAAGATCAAGCCGTCGAACATCTGTTTCCCCCGAGAACATGATGCTTCCATAGCCATGCCTTCCAACCACAAAATCCTTAACATGGCGGCAGAAACCTGGTTTAGCCCTCTCCTTGGCTGCCAGTTCCTGGATACGAGGCTCAGTAAAATAGTCAGAACGTCGCAGTTTTGGCATTAGTGCCTCAATATCTGCTCCATGCTCATACACAATTGCAGCCTCGCCAGCTCTGTGACCACTGAGTGTCATGTAGGACTCCTCTTTCTGAGCTGAATGATCCTCATGGACTCCATTAGGTTTCTGGTTGACTTTGACATGGGGGGCTTGCTCCTTGATTACACCATTTTCAGCCAAATTTTCTGCATAATAAATAGTGATGAGCACAAGCAAAAAAAAACAAAATCCATTCAGGGACAATAGAAGCCATACCCAAAGAAAATCCTTTTGAAATAAGCTACAGAAATTAATAAAAAAAAAACTACACAAACCCCAAGAATATATTTGGGTTTGAGAGGTTAAAATAATGCACAAGACGTATGTGTCATAAGGTAAATTTAAACATGCAACAAATGGAGAACAGCTGTGTTTCCATGGAAAAGTGTGCCTATTGAAGAAAATGACATTCGAAGCGTAGACTTCACCGGATGGAAGTCATGAAATCGGTTGTCATATGAAGTTCAGTCAGAAGTTTGAATATACCACGCAACCTCCCAAAAGATCTTATTAAGTAGGCAAGATCAAACTCTTCAACATAAACTAGCAGCAGCAGTTTTGGCCATGTCAATTTCAGGAATCATTCAGCACAAATGAAGAAAGGGTGAATATTACAAATGTAACAATATCTTACTATTTTTATCACCAGCAGTGCAACCATTTGAGAGATTGGCAAAGTCTGATTCTGAATTTTTTCCTGGATAAAAGAAGGTAATAAGCTAAATTTGGACTGTTAAAAAAAAATTACAGCAACAATGACGCTATAATATGATGACACGGAATGAAAGGAAAGTAAAGCCCTAGAGCATTGGAATAACTGGGGCATCATTGCCTATCCCTTCCATGTGTCAATCACAGTTAGCCAGAATATGCCAACACACTACAAAAATATTGCAGACCTGAGGTAGCATTGTTAGATTGGAAATTTACCATTCTCATGTACTGGTGCAGATGCATTCACTGGAGATGCTTTCTCTGCACTTGCCCTTGAAGGCCACTGGTCCATAGGACGAATCACCAGAGCTCTTGGGTTTTCCCTCGGAATGAAAAGAGCATCTGCCTTTGGTGTGCTGGGCGTTTCTTCTTCATCACTGAAAAATGGAACCTGAATGCAATAGTTGAGCAAAGAAGCAAGTCAATGTGCAACCTCTCCATAAATCCAGTTATAGACAAGGCAATCAATAGCCATTTTAAGGAACAAATTTTGCAAATCAAATCACCTTTGGACCATCATGCTTAGGGTAATATTTCCTCGCAGGCAACCTAATCCTCCTCTGTGACAGGTGCCGAGAAGTCACTAACGATGATACTCTAACAGGAGAGGGTTTCTCAATGACCTGATAGAAAATAAAGAGCCAAAAGTCACCGCTATTTCTCCAATTACATTTTATAGACACAAGAATCAATGGCAATAACACAGAATAATAGTAAAGATGAGGCAAAGGTGATTTACATTATGAAAACAAAAAAAAAAGAAGTCAAAAATCAATGTAACACTCTATAGTAAACAAGTTCAGTTCAGAACAGGTTATAGTTACAGGCATAGAAGAAATCCCATATTGAACTGAAGGTGTAGTTCCAGCTCGACCAATAGACATTTGAGGCATTGCAGGAAGCGTTCCAAATGGATTTGTAACAGGAACTGGTTGTATAGCAACAGCACTTTGTGGGGTAGACCTGTTAAACAAAAAAACATTGTTATATGCATCATAAATTGATTAATTACCCAGTAGCTTGAATCTTTTCACGAACCATAAGAATGAGGGGTAACAGAACACTATTCACACTGAGTGCACATGTTAAGAACAGACAGGAAGCCTGTCTTAATAAAACAACATAAACATTGCAGAGCAGGAAGGAGAACACGTCTCCTATGCATGTACATTTAGCATACGTGATATGAAAAATCAAACAAACATGCACACAGCAGCTAAATATAGAAAGTGAAGCAAAGACATACAACTGCCACATGCATACAGACAACTAACTATAGAGAGTGAAGCAAAAACATACAATTGCCCCAAATTGTTTGATACACCAGCAAAGCCACTCATACCAGCTGAAAAATAGCACACAACTAATGTCAGCACCATAAATTAAATGCTTAAAAACTAAATGATGAAAAAGAAAAACAAAGATACCTGCTTGTGTCTGACTAAAGTTCGAGGCAAAAGTACCTGCATTCTGAGCTGGCTGAGACATTTGAAAAGGTGCTGGCTGAGATGGCTACAGATAAAGTTAGTTAGTCATAAAAGCTTACCAGATGTGCCAACACTGGAACTTAAATCACTCGCAAATATACACACACTGCATACAAATCATAACAAGCTACACAAATTGCCAAAAAGGATTTCTGATTTGGAATGTTTGTTTTTCATTCCACTTCCACCCATGTACACAAGCAGAAAGAGCTTGAAATAAATGAGGGATGGAGCTAAGAATTTAAGTTGCTTGGGAGGTATTAAAACTGATAATGCTCAATACCATCATTTCTGCTCATAAAATGAAGAAATTAAATATGATGATAAAGTACTCGACAACATTAATTGTTACTTACTGTCATTTGATTAAACCCCCCAGATTTGGAGTTATCAGAGACGGGGTGCTTGAGAAAAGGCCACCAGTGGAAGGGCTACTGAACAATGAACTAGTGGTACTTGGTCCAAATGGACTGGGCTGTGAAAATGCAGTAGCCTGTCCCAGTGAAGGTGTGGTTGATGGGAATGAGAGAGATGGTTGGGTGTTATTAAACATACTAGAACCAAATGGCGAAGCAGTTCCTTGGCCTACAGTAGAACTAAACAAGGATGGTGTTGAACTAAAACTAGGTGTACTTGTTGATCCAAAAAGAGACGGAGATGAACCAGCTGAGAATGCAGGTGTTGTTGATGACTGAAAGAGATTGGAAGATGTTGAAGGGCCAAAGGAGGTTGTGTTGAATGAAGGTGTAGATGTTTGAGTTTTTGGAGCAAACAGGTTTGTAGTTGTTGAAGAAAATATATTTGCAGACGTTTGACCAAGTCCAGTTGGAGGAGCAAAAGGATTTGGCTGTGAGGCTGAGACATTAAATCCGCCCCCGCCAGGAGATTGACCAGCAGGAAGCGGTCCACCTGTAATTCAATATTACAGCATTAGTTGTTGGAGAAAATATGCATGGTGTGTGTTTTTCATTGTTATTAGCAATTAGAATAAAAATGTCCAGAACTTTCCGACGTAATCACAAACAAATTACCTTTGTCTCCCAATTGATAGTCCTCCCACCTTAGCTCCTCATGGCTTTTATCTTTGTATGAAGTCATGGCTGATATCGACAATAATTTCCCAGCCTGTGCACCACCTTCTGCCTCAGCTGTTTCTGCATATGGTGATGCTCTACTTCCAGGACGTTGCGCCCCAAAACCTGACTGGGCAAAGCCATTGTTCCCAAATGGTGATGTTGTACTCTGGGCTCCTACATACCATATCATAAAAATACAAGTCAAGCAATGTAAGCCATTCAAGTTCCTTTTACTCTAGAAAAACAACTCTCATTATCAAGACAGGTCTTGTTGCAAATTGCAAAACAATAAACTTAAAAAGGCTCACCAAAGGGAGAAGTCTGGGCTGGAAAAGTTGATGTAGTACTTCCAAATGGGCTGCTCCCAAAAGCAGAAGCTGATTGGCCGAAACCTGGACTGGATGAAAACGTAAAGGATGGTGATGAAGTAGCCCCAAAAGCAGAAGTAGTCGGTGTCCCAAAGGCAGAAACAGTTGAGTTCCCAAAGGCAGGTGTGGTAGTTGAAGCTCCAAAACCTGAAGTGGTGGAAGTTCCAAAAGCTCCACCAGTTCCAAACAACGGGGAACTGGTAAATGTAGTTCCTGTGCTACCAAAACCAGGAGCCGCCGTTGAGCCAAAGGCTGGGGCCGTGCTTGGGGCACCAAAGGCTGGGGTGGAGCTTGGGGCGCCAAAGGCTGGGGCGGTGTTTGTGGAGCCAAAGGCTGGAGTGGTGCTTGTGGAGCCAAAGGCTGGAGTGGTGCTTGTGGCGCCAAAGGCTTGAGTGGTGTTTGTGGAACCAAAGGCTGGTGTGCTTGTAGCACCAAAGGCAGGAGTACTTGTAGTGCCAAATGCAGACTGAGTTGGTGCACCAAAAGGTGTGGAACCAAATAAACTATTCCCAAAAGCTGGTTGTGACTGCTGATTTGTGCTTCCAAAAGGACTCGCTTGAGCAGTAGACCCAAAGCCTCCAAAAGGCTTCTGACCGAAAACAGAAGAACCTGCAAATAAATATATAGAAAGAGTGAGAAAGTGCTGTCCATTTGTAAAACCAGGAAAAAAACCAATCAGATAAAGGATACTAACACAAACTTAAAGTGTGTGCGTGCATGAGTGTTTGAGCACATGCATGTGTTTGTCTTGATATACAGATGCTAGTAGGGAAGGCAGATGAAGTTAGCCAGTAAAATCTTGACGAGGAAGAACACAAAGGCAAGAAAATCACCAAGTTAAGAAGAAAAACAAGCAAGTATAGGTCTGCTACAGAGAGCGGAAGAGTAGTCAAAACAAATGCACAGATAAAAAATGAAATAGTAAACATACTGCATCATAATTAATTAAATCTCAACATCTACCAATTTCATTGAAGAAAACAACAATAATGAAACAATGAGCTGAAAAACTAGGGCGAAACAACAACAAGGATTCAGATTTTAGAAAAATAACCAACATGCTGTGCAACCAAATCATCTCCTAGAACACTTGCATTTCTAAGGAATTGAAAACTTGTCTGCTATAAGACTTCCAAGACAAAAGTTTACGACATCTCTGAGTTAGTCAACAATCCATATACATTTACTGTACAAGCACAACAATCTTACTTCTACATAGCAAAATCATAACCCAAGAATAGATAACGGGTGGAAAAGGAAATAAAAATAAAAAATTACCACCAAATGCTGATGACGACGAAGCACCAAAAGCAGGGGTACTAGACGCTCCAAAAGCAGGGGTACTAGATGCTCCAAAAGCAGGCGTTGAGCTACCAAAAGCATTTGTTGCAGAGAATGAAGCAGTTTGGGGTGTGCCAAACATTCCAGTTGAAGTGCCCCCAAATATAGAACTCCCTGTTTGTGCACCGAAAGGAGATGTCGGACTACCAAATGGCTTCGGCGCAAAAGGATTATTACTTGCATTACTGGTCTGACCAAAAGCCGGCTGCGTTGTCCCAAACGGACTATTCGATGATTGTCCAAAAGCTGTTACAAAACACAAATTTCAACTCTTTAGCACTCACATTACCCATACGGAATCTCACTGATAAATAAATTACACTCCCAACAGAACATGAGCCAAAATTATGAACATAGCACGTCAACAATCATCCATCCATCTATTCGCGACACAAAAAAATCACAAAAATATGCAATGGCAGCACTGTAATTATAATCAGCTTTAAGTTCACTTCCATTCCGTATCTATTTCGTGTTTCTTTCATTATTTTTCGCCTCTTTCCTCTAACTCAAAAGAATTCCGAATTCAGCATTATAGAAAAAAAATTAAAAATCATTAAAATCATAAAAAATAACTTACGATTGCTAGCGCCAAACATCCTTCCTTTTATTGACCAATCCTCTACCTCCTGCACTCAAACAAAATCAAAAGTAATCATCGCTAATTACATTACTAATCACTGAATCAAAACTGAATGCTGAACATAATCGAAATCGATAATGTTACGATTAATGAGCGATTGCGACAGAAATTCAAAATTACAGATCGAAAAGATAATAGAGATTAAGAGAAAATTAGTTAGGGTTTAATGGTTGGTTACCTGGAGGTGGTAACGGAACTTAGAGGATTAATTTGGATCTGAAATAGAGAAGGAAGGAGGGGGGAGGGCAGGGCAGGGCAGGGCAGGGAAGGGAAAGGAAGGGTTTGGGTGTGTAAAATAGAGTGGTGTTTGGCTCTTTTTTTTTTTTTTTTCCTATCTTGCAGAGAGAGGGGCTATGCTGAGTTACTTGAGCAACATTAATGAAAGTAGTTTTTTTAATGTTATTTTTTAAAAACAATTATTTGTTTATTATTAAAAAAATTAATTAATAAAGAAAAATTTAGTTAAATAAAAATTTAGTTTATTTTTAATAAAAAATATTTTTTGAAGAGTTATGAAAATTTAAAAATATATTGTTATTTATTAATTATATCAAATTCCATCTTTAATTTTTTTCATTATTATATATTTTATTTTGAATATTTTTTATTTTATTTTTATTTTTTAAAATTTTATTTTTATATAAGATTTAATCCTTATTTTTTATTATTATTTGTTTTTTTAATTAAAATTTTTTATCTATCATATTTAATCTCTATTTTTTAATTTTTATTTATTTTATTTGAAATAATTTATTAAATTGAGTTTTATTTTTAATTTCATCATCTTTTAATTTTTTATCTTAGATTTGGTTTTTATTTTTTTAATTATTATTTTTTTTATTTAAAATAATTTATGAAATTAAATGTTTTTTTATTTTATTTTTTTTCAATTTTTTTATATGTGAGATTTAGTTTTTATTTTTTCAATAAATTAAAAATATATATATTAGTAAGTAGTTTTTCAGGTTATTTTTTATGATATAGTTAAGTACTGCAAAATATTTTATTTATTTATTTATTTATGATATTATTAAATATAAAAAATAATTAACTTTTTATAAATTTATTTTTTATAAAATTTACTTTTTTAAAAAAATTATTTTTGTGCAAACAAACAAAGCATTGCGAGGGATAAAAAGGAGGGGTGAAAGAGTGCAGAGACAGAGAGAGTAGCGTTATTTCTAGCATCAGGAATTCTGGACCTTGTTTGTAATTGTGGCAGAGAATAGCGTTAAAGTGCTGTCAGGAGATGTTTGGAACTGTATATTAGTTGTTTTTTAAAATATATTTTTTTAAAAAATATATTAAAAAAATATTTTTTAAAATTTTTAAAATTTATTTTCGATATCATTTTATGATCAATAAATACTAAAAATATTAATTAAAAAAAACAAATTTAAATTTTAACAAAATATAAGTTGAATCTCAATGTTAAATATCCTCGTAGTCTAAAAGTCAGACGTGAGAGTGTGTTTGGGAGTGCGGTTGAATCTTATTTTTTAAAAAATTGATTTTTTTTTTAATTAACTTTTTTTAATAGTTTTGATATTTTAACGTCAAAAATAAATTTTAGTGTATGTTTGAGGCAGTGGTGCAACCACTATTTCATGAAGTTTTGAGTTTTTTTAATTTTTTTCTCAAACTATTTTTTTTAATTATTTTTATGTGTTGGTGTCAAAAATAAATTTAAAAAATAAAAAAATATTTTTTTAATATATTTTTAAATAAAAATAATTTTAAAAAATAATTTTTACCACTATCTCATACACCACCTCAAGGAGGCTTAAGATTTTAATTTAAAGTGGAATTTTTATGATATCATTTTGATAAATAACCGCCCAATGTGCGACCTGGTTTATAACTTATGTAGCTAGTTGGTTTGGTTAATTACTCTATTTTAAAATGATAATATTTTAAATAAAAAAATTAAAATAATATTATTATAAATAAAAAAATTAAAAAAATCTCTTGAAGTGCATATTTTATTTGTATATTATCCTAATTTAACCGAGTCAAAAACAAATATGGTTAAAATTGGGTTAAATTTTATGACGGGGTAAATAATTTTCTTGTCCTTAAATTTCTATTCAAATGATAATCAATGTAATTTCAACTTTATAGTAAATAATTTGGTAGCGATTTGGAACCTTATATATTTTGTTAGGAGAAATTCAACTCGATTCCTAGAGAAAAATGTGATCGATGGAAGAGATACAAATTTCATTGACAATCTATTATCAACAAGTGATTAGTCGAGTTGGTAACATCGGTTTTATTTTGAAGAAATAAATAATAAAATAATCATAATCATAATAAAATAAAAAATAAAAAAAACCTTGACAGTCTATTTAATAAAGAAGAAGAATAAAAACTTAATAATCATAATCATTACGTTAATGAATGATGTACATAAATCTTTTAATTTGATTGTTTTAAAATTGAAAAATATGGCATGGTGACTTATAAGATATGGTATGAGATTACCTTTGATTTTGTCATCTTTCCAATTACCTTTTATTTGAGAGTTGAGTAATTCCAAGTATAGTTATAAGATATGGTATGAGATTTGATCTAGCTCAAGTACAAATCAACCCACAAGTTATCAAATTAATTTATTTTTTAATTAAAATAATATTATTTTAATAAAAAGATTAATTTGAAACAAAACTCATTTATGAAAAACCCTAAATCACCTTAATAAAAGTTAGGTCTGGTTTTATAGCTATAATTTCAAGACATGAAATGAGCATTTAAGGCATTGTGGATAGTTATTCACTTATTAAGATGGAGTGTTAAGTATTGAGTTTCAACTTGATTTATATCAAAATTTGAAAAAATAAAATTATTTTATTTTTTTTAATCATTTTGATGTGTTAATATCAAAACTAAAAATAAAAAAACAATATTTCAATATATTTCCAAATAAATTTTAAAAAAATCATAGTTATTACCATACTCTCAAACAATCTCATAATAACTATTGGCTAGAGAAAAGAAAATGGAAGAGTGAAATATCATTTGCAGGCATACAAATAGCGAAGCGAGTAGTGCTATTCCAACGTTCATGTGTGTGGGTGTTTACGTAATTCCGTAATGTAACACATAGCTTTAACTTCTTGTCAATTTATCAATGATATCTTTGGTGTAGTGATTCACCTTTTGTTTTGCCAATTTTTAATTTTTTTTTGCTTTAAATTATTTTTTAATTTGAGTGAAAAATAAAAACTAAATCTATTTTATGTTATTTGTATGAAAATATCAAATTCCTCAAGAATCATAATAACTTACATTTATGCTTTTTTTTTTTTTTTTGGGAGGGGGGGGTTTACAAACTTATATTGATGTTAAGTCAAATTAAGGTTTTTTTTTCACATAGTTTTGAAACCCGGCCCGGCCGACTCGGGAAACGGAGCAGTGGTGAAGAAAAAAGCGAGGGAAAGAAAAAATTCAGCTGACCCGACGAGACCCGTTCAAAAACCCGGTTACAACCCGTTGATTTTTGTTTTTTTACTAAAACAACATCGTTTTAATTAAAAAAAAGAATTGACCCGGTTAAAACCCGGAATCCGGGTCTTGGACCGGGCCGAGTCTAAAAACTATGGTTTTTTGAATGAAGAACTTATTATAGAATAATTTAAAAAGGGAAAGAAAATCTAAATTTTAGCTGTATTTTGATGATAAAATGATCATTTTAAAGGGTTGTTTTTTTTTTGTTGGGGAAAGTTTTAGTTGCAGGTCGTTGACTTATGATGCAGAAGACTAGATTGAGTTTGATGGTCAAGTAGCAAGTTTGGAAAATTTAAGAAGTTGATAGAATAGAAGTTGAGGGACTGGTTTGTAATTATTCTTAAAATAATAAATAAAAAAACAAAAAACACTGGGACCCTACAATTATTATTTTTTACTTTTCATTGACGAGTACGGCCTGTGATTATTCAAGTGAAGGAAATATATACTTTATCACATAATAATATTTGATATGAAATTATAAACAATAACATTTGAATCATCATAAATAATTATATTTTACAAGAAAAGAAGTGAAAAATTAAAAAAAAATACAAAAATATTTGTAATTAATACTAATTAACCCATTAGCCCAAATGATGGCTAATTAAATTTAATTTTTGAATTATCAAGCTTAAATTGCCAGAAATTATATTAAACTCATGATCTTTTAAAAGAAGGGCGGAAGTACACAACCAAAATTACTAGCTACACGTGGAATACTTCATTGCATTAAAGTTATTAAAATTGATCTAATTTATTATTTAGTTTAAAACTCAGGTTACATATAGGTACAGTTAACTTAAGTTTTATTTTTTTTAATTAAAACAATATTATTTTTTTAAAAAATCTTTTTTAAGTTAGGTTGATTGTTTTTTTTTTAAATTAAAATAATATTATTTTAAAAAAAATCTTTTTTAAACATTGAGTTACTAGTTGAAGTGGAAGATTAGCCTGTTGTTTTTGCGTTTCAAAAGTGTTTTTGAAAAAATTAATTTATTTTTATTTTTTTCTTTAAATTAATAGTTTTTGGTGTTTTTAGATCATTTTGATATATTAATATCAAAAATAATTTTAAAAAAATAAAAAATTATTATTCTAATATATTTTCTAATAAAAAACATTTTAAAAAACAACCAACCAAACCAAATCTAAATTAGCTTTTTTTAAAACTGAGGTCGGGTACTAAGTCAACCCCGCAAAGCAGAGTTTAATTACTGTGTACTATGCTACCATGTCGGATAATGGTTCCTCGCATGAATTGTTCTAGTTATTAAAAGCAACGAATTCAGTAATGTTGCAAATATGTTATTCTTGTTTCGATGTAAACAACATGGCCTGCAATATTCAGTCTAGCTGAGCTTATCATTTTCTCACTTGTCCATATATGGGAATCAGCAGGTATCTGCATGGTTTTAGCATTATAAAAACTAGCTACCTAGACCTGGCACGGTTCGATTAAGTAGAGGGTCAAGTTTGTAGCAGGTGAAGAAAATATGGGGGCACCAAGTGGTGGTTTAAGAGGCAGAAGGAAGTCATCAACAAGGGGACACCACAGGTTTGTTGGTGTGCAGAGGCCATCTGGGAGATGGTTGGCAGAGATTAAGGACTCGTTGCAAAAGGTTCGGCTCTGGCTTGGAACTTTTGATACTGCTGAGGATGCTGCAAGAGCATATGATGATGCAGCTCGGGCATTACGCGGTGCTAATGCTCGTACAAACTTTGAATTGCCTCAGCCTGCACCAAATTCTGGGCCTGGTGGTCGGGCTAATCTTTCAGAAGTTGAGCCTTTCTCGTTTGAGGACGTTTGCGGGACGGGAACTGAAGCAGAAGGGATTCTCGGTGCTCAAAGCCAAGCTGCTTGATGGCAAGGGATTGCGGGTGCTTCCATCTGCTAATTGCTCTTCAAGTGTGCAGCCTGACATGATTGCGAATATTTCCCACAAAAACAATTCTAAGAGAGAGCTGGCATCAACAGCTTCTATTACTCACGGAGTTGGAACTGTCAATGCTATTCAGGATCCTGGTATATAGTTCAGGATCAGGTAAGGGTGACCTTGTCTTAGATCTTGATCATGGTGACATGATGGCAGGTCATGTTGCGGCAGCTCAGTGGAGTCAACCATGCCAAACTACAGCAACAGCAAACATGGAATGGCCTAGTGAACCAGCATCATATGAAGTCTCCTGGGCCACACAGATGAACCATATTTACGATCAGGCTGCTTTGTTTACCTCTAGTACTACAATTGCTACTTCTGCATGGCCACTTTCTGCGACAACCCAACCAAGTTTTGATTCAACGTATCCGTATCCGTGCGCCACTGAGCTGCTTATGAACAAGATTAGTCGAACGATGACAACAAACATGCCATCACCTCAAGTTGATGGACCAACAGAGGGTGTTTGGTTTGCTGAGCAACAATTCCTGCACTGTGATAATAGTGGTTGGACTGGTGCTAATAGCAGCAGTTGGGATCCTTTTCTCTTGTATCCTCAGTGTTAGGATGACATTGTCATTTCTCCCTCCTCTGTTGGTGTCTATAACTTGAAACCAACAACAGTTACCAGCTAATCATTATTTTAGATATGCACTATAAACTCCTACCTATATGGGCATCAAGTTCCAGAAATTTTTTCTTTCCAGGGATTGATCAGTGATAAGTATGTGTAATTTTCCCTTTACATGTAATATTCTAAAGTATCTTTCACAAACTTTTATTTATTGGAGGAATTATACTGCCTCTACTATGAAGTTATTCTCTCTATTTTTAATCACAAAAAGGAAAAAATTCCCTCTGAAACATAAAAGAATATAAAGCATATAGCATTGCTGATAATGTCAAATACCCAGTTTTATATTTTTCTGAGAAAGCAATCTTATCAGACTGGAAATTCTTGCCCTGCAGCTTAAGCACTCAAATTTATAATTTATTTTCTTACTATCAAATGGAACAGGAATCCTGTGCAAGCAATGGTAAGGCTAGCAAGCTCTAGAACACTTACAAGTCGAATGGACAATGGAATAACAGTTCATATCCTGAAGTTTGAATCCCTAACCATAAAATCCAGAACTGGCTTTCTTACTCACAGTAAGTTATTGATCTACCATAACGTATGAAAATTACGACGATAATGTATAAATCTAGACCATAATATGTGAAGATTACGATGATGTTGTTTCAGTTGCAATTAAGTTGCAGTACTTCATAGTGAAGTACAATTGTTAGAATTTATGTCCATAAAATAAAATAAAAAAGAAGGTTACATTTCGCACTTTTGAAGCCTGGAAATGTAAGATGACTGTTTCCTTGTGATGATCGTCGAAACGACAAATATCTGATTTAGTCCATGTTACTAAGAAGCATGATAGGGAAAGCTAGAATGGCCCTGCAATTAAAAGCCAAAGACATCAGATTAAGAAAATAAAATAACATGGTGTTACTTCATTTGGACTTGGTAAGATATATGCTAGCAGTATGAAATGTTTCCTTGTTCTTGACATGGCATTTTTGTCCCAGTGCAGGGACATGATAGAGACCGTGCGAGCCCGACGAGGTTAATTAAACACCATTTTACTATTTATGATAGTGTCTGAAAGGGAAATCCTATAGCAATCTGAAATGACTACAGTTTTATCCTGTCTCTTGCTCCCTTGGGAAAGGACAGAAGGGATCAGGTACTTGAGCGTCTTAATCATCATCAACGTTGACAGATTATCTTAACTTGTTTTAGGCGGGATGCTCAAGTAATCTCACTAAATACGAACGATAATTAACAAAACAGATTAAACTTTGAGAAACTCTATATTCGTTGTTGAGGGCCTTAAGGCTGATTACCCGTTTTGTCATTGTTGCTGTTGGTTGATGAAATTGCAGCTACTACAAACTTTCATCCATCTACCTAATCAGGATTCTCTAATTAAGAATTAATCCTGTGATTAACTAGATATCAGATACCCGATAATACTTCATTAGAAGAGGATTTTCATACACTAAAATGGAAAAGAAAAGGAATATGAAAGCCATCTTTAAATTAGACTAGTCCTCTTGGAAACACATAATAAGGAAGTGATGATCTTCTTATCTAACATGCCCAGGAATATTGTTGGAGTGTTTGAATAATGGATGATCGCACGTTTTAATCAATATTTCACTTTTAAAAACTGGAAGAGCAGGGAATTAGTGGTTGAGGACTCAATTCCTGCAAAACAGTTTCTTTTTTAGGGTTTTTTGGAACCATTCGATGATTAAATCAATGATTTTATAGTAAAGGATTATAATAAATAAAGAAATAGGTATTAAACTTTAAGAACAAGAATATTTATTTTTGATCTTTTATGATAGATGCTTTGAGAATATATGATAAGAAAATAAAGATCGTAAATCCCTTACCTGGGTGGTTTAAAGAGTTTTTATAACTCTTGTACTACGAAACATGTTTTTTTTTCAATGGGCTGAAAATCTTTTTCTTTTGAATATTTTAGTGAGGAGAAAATCCCTTACATCAATATTAATGCTAATGAAAATATTTTTTACACAACATTAATGTTGATGTGAATAACCTTTTCACATCTTTAGTGTTCACAAATAAACAATAGAGCTAAAGAAGACTTTTATGTCTTATTTCACACACAACATTGATGTGAATGAGAATAACCATTTCATAACATTAATTTCAATTGAAATATATTCAACTCTTAAATGATTTTCATACACCTAGAGATAGGGGTGTTCAAAAAATCCGACCAACCGATTAAACTGAAAAAACCGAGAAAAAATTAACCAAAAAAACCGAATCGATAAAAAAAACCGAATAAACCGATTAAAAAATAAAAAACCACTCGGTCCGGTTCAGTTCCGGTTTAAAATAGCTTAAACCGATTGAACCGGACCAAACCGGACCGATTTAAAAAAAAGGTATAAAAACATTCATCCCTAACCCTAAATCAATTTACTCATTTCCAGCCGCCACCCCTTCCCTTTCCTTCCCCTTTCTTCCTTCCCCATTCTCGGCCGCCACCCCCCTCCCCTCTCCCTTTCCGGCCTTCCCTTCCCTTTCCCTTCCCCTTCCCCTTTCTCCCTTCCCCCTTCCCAGCCTTTCCCTTCCCCTTTTCCCCTTCACCCTTCTCAGCCGCCCCACCCTCTTCCCCTTCCCCTTCCTCTTCCCTTTTTCCCTTCCCAGCCGCCCCCACCTTCTTCCCCTTCCCCTTCCCCTTCCCCCCAGCGAGATCGTAAGCCCGGAGGTTATCCAAAAGCGGTATTTTGCTTCAATGGTTATCCAAGCTCTCCTTGCAGATCGTAAGCCCAGAGGCAAGGAGGGCTTCTAGGAGTTATTTTATTGTGTCAAAATTGTGTAGTTTGATTATTAATATTTCTTAACATCATCTGAAAAGGGAAGGGGAAGCGAGTGAACAATGGTTATCACTGTTACCATAGAACGGTCCGGTTTTTCTGTTTTTTTTTGCTAAAAAACCGACCCGAACCGAACAAAATTGCTTCGGTTTGAACCGGTTCTCGGTTCGGTCCGGGTTGTATTAATAAAGAATGTTATTTTCCGGTTTGGTTGTATTTTTGGGTTAAAACCGGACCGAACTGGACCGTGAACACCCCTACCTAGAGGTATAGGGAAATGATTATCCTAAGATTTGGTGTTGTGTCAGATCCACATTCACTTAGGCCTGGTGTGAGCATGAGAGATTTGGGTTTAACATTTTGCTAAAATTACAGGCACTTGGGCTCAGCATGTAGCTGAGCCTAAAAGTATTAGGTTTGACATCTCTCTAAACTCATAGGTACTTGAGCTCAGCGTGTAGCTAAGCCTAAAGGGGATTGGGTCTAACATCTCGCTAGACTCATAAACGTTTAGGCTTTGCGCGTAGCCAAACCTAAGGGTGTTGGGTGTAGCATCTTACTAGACTTATAGATGTTTGGGCTCAACGTGTAGCTAAGCCCAAAAGGGATTGAGTTTGACATCTCGTTAGATCCACAAGCGCTTAGGCTCAGCGTGTAGCTGAACTTAAGGATGTTGGGTTTGACATCTTGCTAGACCTATAGATATTTAGGCTTAGCACGTAGCTGAACTCAAGGCTATCGAGTTTAGCAAAAGAACTAGACCTATATCACTCGGGCTTGTTATCATATCAAGCTTATGCACGTTAGGTCATCACCATGTCTTTGGCCTTTCTATTCGTGGGCTCGAGTCATATAAAATATGTCGATCCATCAATAGCCCCCCAAGTCTTTGCGTATTTAATACGCAAAGACTTTGAAAGGTCATTTTTAATGAAAATTTTTTTACTTTCCTCGTGAGATCTACATGTGGAATTGTTGGGATCCTTGTAGCCATACAACTTCCCTTTATTGTAAGAGATCCCTTAGGAAATAAAATGACAGCTTGTTATTAATGCAGTAATTGAGTGGACTTTTAGAGATCCGAGATGATATGAAAAGTCATTCATCCAACGATGAGAGTAAAAAAATATTTCTTTTATAACCCTAGTCGTTCATCTTTTCTTTCTTTTACTTTCTCTTTTTACTATCTAAGTAAAAACAGATTTGAAGATTTTTTAAGCAAGTTCTGCCATTTTCCCAAGAAGAAGCTATCATTATTAGATACTTCTTTTAACAACTTCCTCTCTATATAATCAAAACCAAATGGACCCTCGTAGAATCAGACTTGACCCTAGGAGTTCAGGCATCGCTTCCTCTAGCAACGAGTTTAGGTTTCAAGTTTCAACTAGGAACTGGAGGAAGTGGCGGGGAACAAGGGTCCACCAAATTGGGCCTCAATCCTTCCATTCATAGGACTAAATTGTATAACATATATCCATCCATCAGGAAGTGCCTTCATATTTAACACCCGGTAATACCATATGTTCTGAATCTTATCTTAAATATTCAACAAATCCATTCTAACCTGGCTAACTTGTATGGTCCATTACAATCTATTACTTTCCCGGAAGAGATCACCTGGGACATGCTATGAACAGCTACCGAAACACAGATAGTACGGCCGTACAAAGACGATAAGCAAATGAATGGCTTTGGCCCTCCCTTCAGAAAGTTGTCGGTAATTGGAATATAGAATCAGGAAAAGGTTCTCGATGCTACATTATGATTTGATTAAAAAAAATGAAGGTGCAGGAGGGTTTGCTAGGGCCTTAACCAAAAAGCTCAAAGATGGAGATAGTTGACACATTCAATATCTTGATAGTGTTAAGGCATCTCTTAGCGAATCAACACAACAGTTTTCCTCCTATTGCCTGCTCAGCAGCAGCCTGGTGAGGGTAAAAGTTCTCTCCATTAGTGATGAATAATCACAATAACTTTTAGCTCTTAAGATCCCCCATTTTAACCTGCACTTAAAAGAGTACAATCTGCCAGGATTACATGTGCCGCATTCGCGTTGAATATTTACTGGCCAGCTATGGAAGAATAAGTACTAGCAACCAAAAGATTGGAAAGAATGACAGAAATGAAATCTGATTTTGAGTATAGGTGTAAACCATGAATGACTTAAGTGAGATATTGGAGGGGAATACTTTCAGCTTGGAGTACATATCTAGGATGGAATACGAGGAAGACAGGAAGGTGCAAGAAATGACTCAGGCATTTCATGAAGTGGCACCGATAATGGACAAGATAACTCATCAGCCATAGGATTGTACAGTGTTTGAGCTCAGAATTAGTTTTTCTTGTGAGGCCAGGAAATAGTGGTATTAAATTACCCTTTTGTTGTATAGAATTTGCTGCATGATAGCCTTCATTTCAGCCTAATTTAGAAAAATAAAACAAGCTATTTTTGTAGAAATTAAATGCAGTACTGTATGTGTGATTGATGAAATTTAGGCATTTTCATGGATATACAATTCTATACGCCTGAATGCAGAGCATGCTAGCCATTTTGTTTCAAAAAGATGTCGTGTTGTGTGTAATGTAAATATTCTTACAGAAATATTTATGGAAGATAGGATAGGATCAAGTTCAAGTCTTGGGTTACATAGTGATTAGTGATAAGAAAACTCATAATTTTCTATCTTTTAACAAACATGATTAATAAAATTTCTAAATAAATTAGGAAATCTAAAAAAAAAATAAAAATAGCATGAATAACACTTTTTAGATCTAATTTGAAGGCTTTTCAGACATCTTGATTGGAACCGACTCTTCTATAAAACTGTATCTTTAAAACTTTTTGACAAAATTTGATTCTTATAGGATTGTTTTAGGACTTGTAAACTTTTTAGAAAGATAAACTAATTAAAAGAAAAAATATTAAATAATAAAATTTCATAAGTAGAATTTTTATGAGGTAATACTGTGGGGGTAAAATTATATATAGCTCGTGCTTACTGTTTTCTTTTTATTGTTTGGGTATGCATCATGCAGTATTAGATGCTATAAGCAGGAGATCTCCACTCAAAAGATGCCATTAAACTATATTTGGCAAGGCTAACAATTAACCAACGAAGAACATCATCCGCGTAGATAAAGTCTAGAAGAAAATGCAAATGAAAACTTCTGGCCAATAATCTACTGCTTCTGCCATTTTCGCGGATGAAATCACGCATTGATTCTTCACTGTTTTTGTATGAGCCATGCTAGATGATTCTCTTGTAATCTCCATTTTTTGGAAAGTATCAGTCAAAAGAAAGTGTAAATAAGAGAATAAATATTAAACTATTGTCAAAGTTGGTTGCTTAAAGCATTGATGTGATTTGAAGAATTTAATCTTGCTTTCTTCCCACTTATTCCTGAGTCCATTTATTTAGAGCAATAAATCTGTGCATAAGTTGTGGTGTCTGATACAGGAAATTGGTTAGCAAAGAGAGAGATAAGAGAGGTGTTACTCTACTTCCTTCAAGGGTGCTCAATTCAATGGCTGATTGCAATGAATGGAAGCCTTTCATTGCGATGATAACAGTTGATTTTGCCTTTTCCATTGTGAATATTCTTCTAAAGAAAGTCCTTGACGAGGGGATTAACCATTTGGTCCTTATCACTTACCGGCTTTCGATTTCTGCTCTTTTCTTGGGTCCAATTGGCTACTTCTGGGAAAGGTAGTAGCTCTTTAGGCCAACATTCTGCCTAGTATTATTTTGATTTCTTGACTGTATAAACTTGTGCCCCTCCTCAGAATAGTTCTATGCAGGCATGTAGGTAGGTAGGTAGCTAGCTAGGATCAAATGTTCGGCGAAGTTAATGAATAAGGATAGAAGATTTTCTTGTAGCATTAATTCTGATACTACTTTTGAGGTACTAGAGCAACAAATCTTATAAATCAAACTTGCTTGCAGGGGTAGCAGACCAAAGCTCACCTTTCGGATCTCATGTTACCTGTTCCTTAGTGCCATTGTTGGGTGAGTATTGTTTAAGCCTTTTCAAGTTTCCAATGCCCTTGCCATTAATATCATGGAAAACTCCTAACTAATTATTCCTTGCAGGGCATCACTGACACAATACTTCTTCCTTATCGGCATTCAATACACATCTGCTACATTTGCATGTGCCTTCGTCAACATGGTTCCTGTTGTTACATTTATAATGGCACTGCCATTCAAGTATGAACAACAATTTACTTTCAACTTCCATGGTTCTGCAAAGTCTTGTGTTCTTACATCGTAGGTTCGCAGCTTTAACTTTCTTTGCTTCTACTGCCTTGCAGAATGGAGACTGTTCATATAAAATCCAACAGTGGCAAAGCCAAAACACTCGGTGCCCTGGTGTGTGTTGCAGGTGCCATACTGTTGACTGTTTACCGAGGAGCGCCACTATTTAACCATTCACCCAATCAAGCTGTAACTCGAGCCATGGATCATGGTCTAAAGCTGAGCCATGCTAGAAGGGCCGAGAGATGGACCTTTGGTTGTATAGCTTTGCTTGCAGGAACCTTGTTGTGGTCTTCTTGGTTTGTACTCCAATCACATATTGGCAGGAGATACCCCTGTCAATATTCTAGCACAGCCATTATGTCCTTCTTCGGTGCAATTCAATCAGCTGTTTTATGCTTGTCCACTAAAAGGAGCCTCTCCATATGGGTTCTGAAAGGAAAGATAGAAATTATAACTGTCCTGTATGCTGTGAGTACAGCTGGAATCAAATCTCAATGGTACTACAGGTTTATGCTGTCCTCTCATACCAAATGAACTATTGGTTTATGCAGGGAATGATTGGATCAGGCTTGTGCTATGTGGGCATGTCATGGTGTGTTAAGAAAAGGGGTCCCGTCTTTACAGCAGCATTCAGTCCCCTGGTTCAGATAATGGCAGCCATGCTTGATGTCCCTGTCCTCCATGAGGAACTCTATCTTGGCAGGTAATCTTTTAGACCATTCTGTT
Organism: Populus x sibirica; assembly: GCA_019202695.1. Classification (NCBI taxonomy): domain Eukaryota; kingdom Viridiplantae; phylum Streptophyta; class Magnoliopsida; order Malpighiales; family Salicaceae; genus Populus; species Populus x sibirica. The sequence goes on from JAGMVL010001426.1 coordinate 3,003,424, forward strand.
TCTATTAATATCTGACTAATGAATAGTACCCTATACTACCTCTATTTTTTTTTTCACAAATGGGATTTCAATGAGCAGTTTGCTGGGATCCATCTTTGTAATCATTGGCTTATACATTCTTCTATGGGGTAAGAACAAAGAAATGCAGAATCATGCAACAAGAGTAGCTCAAGAAGCTGAAGAGTTCAAGGAACAAGAACCCCCCGTACAAGTCATCACTGTCTCTTTTGATTCAAGGTGTCATTGAGGCCAGTTATATGGTGCTTTCCACTTTCCAAGAAAATCCGTGTTCGGTACTAATTGTACTTTCCTTCAAATTTTCACAACATAAGAATAAAATTCGAAGAAAATACTTTCAGCTTCGTTTCTACTCCCTGCCTCAAAGAAGAAATGGATGGAGGGGGGAAAAAAGGGATAGAAAGTACTAGTTATGGTGGCGAAGTTGTCTGCAAGTTGTCTTCGGTGGAGCTGTATGATCAAATTTACAAATACTATTGTATCATTAAGCCAAAAATTCAGATATTGTAGGTGGCTAGGCATGTAAAACATGTTAACACAACCATTCTGACACCCCAAGTCTCATTTTGGAGAAGAATGCTGTGCAGGATATTGGAATATTACTTAATGGATGGCATTCCTGGTGTGGAGTCCCTCTTTTTGTGCTAGGCATCTGAGCTTAATCATCATGAATCATGACCTACAAATTTGTTGGGACAAAGAGACTCCACTCAAATGCTGAAGCACAACTAGACTGATATAAAGCCATCGATCGCCTCCTGAATGGGATACGAAGAACAAGATTTTAGCTTAGAGAATTGCTAAGCTAGGATTAGATCTCGTTTGGACTAGGCTTTTCTGATGCAGTGGATAACAACCAGTTATTCTCCAGTTAAGGACTTGGATTTGTGAAGAGAAAAAAGGGAAACAGTTCATACATTTCGGTTTTCGGAGACGAGCAATTACTATAAATATCAACTTAATATCAATTCCAATGACTTCCATTGACAGTAAAAGAAATATTTAGCCATTCTATGCTCAACATTTAATAGCTAAGTTATTACAGGCACACCATCATTCAAATGTAAATCACACCAAACATGATTTTTGAAACTTTATTCTGATCCTGCTGAAATACTGAAAATCAAACCTGTAGCAAGTTATTTCAACATGCAAACCTAAACCTTTTGAATATAGAGCATTACTAAAGCACAGCTTCATTCCTTTTGCACCTCCTGCTTCAATTTTCCTTCCTTACTGACCTGATCAATCTGAATGGTCAGAATGATTTTCCTCCTTCAATCCCTTGTCTTTCTTCTTCCCCTTCTTTCCATGCTTACCAGGCTTGAGTCCATGAGGTTCAAAAGTATCCGAAATGTCCATATGAACACCAGGATCATTAGTGTTGTAGTGGCTACCAAACATGATAGAATTGTTAAGAGCTTGGAAATTGCTGTTAACATAAGTACCTGATGCCTCAGGCTCACCAAACGACTCCCCATCAGGCAACTTTTTACCTTTCTGATCATCCAACTCACTTCGCATTGTAGCTCCCGTGTTGGTTCCAGCAAGAGTAATGATTCTAATGCCATGATCATCCTCATCAGCCGAGCTTTCCTGGCTGTGGAGACCAGCAATGCGGTTTGTTATGACATCCACCATGTCTCTAACTTCGCGGTCGAGAAGTTTATTCTTGTCCCCCTCAGAGGTTGGCTTATGTTCAGGAGGAGCCATGATTTGGAGGCTGAAAAGGTTGGGGCTAGCTAGGAATGCAAGACAATGCAGGGAAGTTCAAGCTATGGAATTTGGAGTTGGAGCTAGAGGGGTTGCATTGAATTTAAGAGGAAGTGTGAGGGACCAACTGTTTGTTAGAATAAATTAAAGGGTGGGAATAACTTAGATGACAATACAAGGATCTGATTTATTAAAGATGGAAAAAGAGAAAGGATTACTTGGCAATTGGTTTTCCTTTACAATTTTATTTCTTTTGTTAATCACAAGGCTCTATTCTTATAATATTTTTAAAATCAAACCAAGTAGACTTAGAATTCTTCAAAATTACATGTTAGAAGAGTCAATTTAAGTTCAAATAAACTTAAGTCGATCCTTTTTAAAAACTAAAAAATAAATGATCAAAACGATGCTATGGCCAATTTTATTTAAAAAAAAAATCATCATATTTTTTATTTAGATTTTAACTGAATTAATCAAGTCATAGATTGACCAATATTTTTAATTAAATTAGATCAGGTTAGTTTTTTTTTTAAAAAAAATTAAACCGCTTTTGAATTTTTAATCAACTTGTTGATTAATTCGAGTTTTATAACTAAAATTTTCATTAGTTGTAAATGTCATAAAACAAGAAGCAATTGTTGTTTTTGGGTTCAAGATGAACCTGTTATTTATTTAACACAATATTTTTAAATATTATGACAAAAAAAAACAAGAAGTAATTGTTAGTTAATTAATCTTTTTTCTTGTGTTGGATTTTTTTTTTAAATACTTGAAGATAAAATCCCTAACTTGATTCTTTGATTTCTCTTTATTCATGATGTCGGGGGATTTTCTTTTGTACAAAGTTTGAGAAAAAAGTGAATTAATGGATCATGAGAGGTGTTATTAAAAGAGCAATTTTTATGAACATTCGTAATTAAAGTATTAAATGTTAATGAAAATTAAAAAAAATTATCAATAATAAATGATAAGCTATAATTAAAAATTAATTTGATATGTTTTTTTTAAATATAATATTTAGTGTCATTTCTAATTATAATTTTAAAACTCGAATTGAAACTCCGCGCAAGTTAAGAATTATTAATAAAATTGATTTAAATTTTTTTAAAGAATTATTATTAAATTAATGGTTGAGTTTTAACTAAATTATCAAGAATATTAAATAAACTTATATTTTTAACTAGATTAATTTATATTTTTTTTTATCTATTTTTTGAACCCGACTCCGAGTCAACTGATTTTCTGTCCAGTACATGTTTCAAAACAATGCTTTTAAATTTTTAATAATTAACCCCTCTTCAAAAGAGGAACAGACATGATTAAAAAGTAGAGGGGTAAACTTTATCCTTCATTACTCTTGTAGCAAAGATAATTTTAAAGCATAATTTTGAAATCTGGCCTGGCTTGACAAGTTGACCCGAAACCCGACTGACCTGAGATTGAAACCAAGTCAGGTTAAAGAAAAAATAGAGGAAGAAAAAACCCGGTGTGACTTGGTTGACCTAGCGGGTTGACCCGGCAAGACCCGGTCAAAAATTCGGTTGCAACCAGTTGACTTTTGTTTTTTTTACTAAAATGACGTCGTTTTAATTTTTTTAAAAAAATTGATCCGGGTGACCTGGTCAAAACCCGAAACCTTGAAACGGGCCAGTCATCAGACCGGGTCTGAAAACTATGCTTTAAAGTGACTCCATTTTAACTATTTTTTTTTATTTTAATGGTTATCTTGAGTTAATTTTTTCTCATTGAGACTAATTTTTTTCGTATTAGCTTTATTTCTTTATCTGTCGTATCTGAGATAATAATAAAAATTTATAATATTTAAGTTATAATTATTACTATTTACACAATAAGAGAGAAATCGCACGAAAAGAAGAGAGAATTAAAAATTAATTTTTAAGTATGTGAAAAAATTCCTTTTATTTTTTATTAGATCCGATGTGATTTTTTTTATGTTAATTTTTTATATTAAAGTAAGACCCTGGTTTATTTCAAAATGATATTATTTAAAAAAACATTAAAAAATTATTGGAATTGATTTAGCTAAATCACATTTGAATCATGGTTTAACTCATCATGTCACTCAAGTTTGACCGAATTAATTTCTAATCTTGTTTGAAAACAAACCCGGTTCATATTAGACTCTAAGTCTACAGGTCAACTTATTGATCCGGGCCAGATCTTACCTGATTTGATAATTATAATAATTATAACTTTAGCATTATAAAATTTCACAAATATTATCATGTTTAGAAACAAAATAAATCTATTAATTATTTTAATATATTTTTAAAAATAATTATTATCCTCTCCGAGTAAACTCGTATCTTACTCAACTTTCTCGAGATTAGTTAAGTGATGGTAAGAGCATAGTTTCTGTATTCATAATTTTTACAAAAAGGCCAAAAACTATGCTAACAGATTGATTAGTGTGCAGGATACAGTGCTGTTGATGTATGCTTACCGTCCCTTTTAAGTTCTGTTAGGTCAGACGATAGAGATTGATGCCTTGATGGAATAAAAAATACAGCCTTCAAAATAATTACGAATAGTTTATAAAAAGGTATATTAGGAATAAACAAATATTAAGAAATCACCATGAATTTTACTGTCAATATTTTTTATTTTATTTTACCTGCCCTTTAAAATCTACTAACAGATTGATTAAAAAAGAATGAAAGACGATTTTTTTAATATTTATTTAATTGAAGATTGAACTCTTTTATTTATTTTTTATATATTTTTTCATTAATTTAAAAACAACAAGGGCTATCTCTGATCCTTTTGTCATCGTTCTTTGTTAAGTTTTTTTTTTGAAGTTTTATGTTTAAATTAAGTTAAATTGATTGATTAAATATAGATATAAGGTATTTACTTCATGATATTTTGTTTGGCTTACTTTCTAGGTCGCTATTCTGACGACGCGTATGGCCTCCTCTTTTAGTGTTATCGTACAACCTTTTACAGAGATGTTAGAATTGTTTCAGTAAACTTTTTCTGATGGTGAGTCTCCAACAAGTTTTTCTTTCTTCTCCTCTCAAATATGATGTAATCAACTTATTTTTTATAGTTAATTAATTCTATTTTTTGTTTTATTTACTGTCAATAGTTTTTTTAATTATATTATTGAAGTAATCAAATTTATTAAACTTATTCAAGTCAATAACTTATATCTTGGATTTTCCTCATTTCATTAAAAATGTTGATGTAGCCTAAATATTTTTTTATATTAAAAAATTAATACATACGCCACCTATCTAGTTTCTACAAAATCTATACATTCACGAGAAATTACATTTTCACCGCGGGTGGCACTGGGTTGAACTTTGAAATCCAGTAAAAGATCGAGAAGGGGACTAGAATTTGGTTTTACCGCAGTAAAGAATATTTATTGACTGTGGTAGTTGCAACGTCGACGATTCTTAGTTTGGTGGGTGGATAATGTATTTACATACTCTTACTTTATATACTCAACTAATGATTAGGGTAAATTATATTTTCATCCTTATATATTATTCAATGTTTCACTTCTATCCCACCATCTAATATTTCTTAATTTTACCCCTGTAGTTTTTAAAAAGTTGAGATTTTCTTATCATTACTAAATAACTAATAAAAAGCTAAATTCTTTTTTTTTTTCTCATTTTAATTCCTCTTTTTGGTTTCCCCCTTGACTTAGGTCATGTGATCTTGGTTTTTTACTTTTTTTTATTTAAGGTTTTTTATGCTCTTAAAAAAATAGTTATCAGATCTAATTTAGAATTGATCCGAAAAAAATCTAGAATTAATACTTTGATAATTTAACTAAAAATTCAACCCAAGTTAGGTTTTGGATATTGAGTTTACTAAATTAATTTATCGGCCTAACTAAATTTAACAATTATGATAGAGAAATGTATTTTTCTCTCTCTCGAACCTTTTAATGTAACAAAAACACTTGAAAACTTGAAACAAAGAAAACTTAAAGCTCAAATTCAAAAAGTGGGCTATTTAATGATTACGGGTAAAATTAGAATCTTAGGAAACTCGAAGGGTAACATTGAGAAAATGTAAACTATAGGGTTGAAGTGCAACATTTATGTAAATGAGAGGCCAATTGAAGTTCACGGTATTGTATTATTATTATTATAAAAAAAGAAAACAAATAAAATAAAAAGAAAATAAAAATCTGAAGCCACCCTTGTGGTGATGTCTCATTTTCTCCTCCTCATTTCCATGTACTTGTTGCGCCGAAGCAGTGAAGTTTTGGTCTCAACAACAAAGTAAATATTACTTTTGTTGCTGTGCTTTAAGCAAAAACGTTTTCCAGGTAAAAGGGTTTTCCTTTTTACTATTTCTTTTTGTTTCTCTATATGGAAAGCTTTTGCCTATTCAAATTGCTTTGCTTTTATTGTAATCGTACCTGGGTTTAGCTTTTCAGTAGAATTTCTTTATTGGGTTATTACTTTGTTGCCAGCTTTTTTATTTCTGATCTGTTTTTGCGCAAAAGATTCAATATTTTTGTTTGATTCTACTTGGGGTGCAGTGATGATGCCTATACAGATGAGCCCTTTTGATCTTGTTGAGAGTAAAGTGGTTTATGGGGTTTATTTTAGTTGTTGAAGTTTTATTGAATCTTTGTTTGTTTTTAATAGAATCAGATGCAGAATGATGGGTCTGGTAGAGATGGCACCACCAGAGCTGGTGGAGATGTGCCCCTCACTGAGGTTGACCTGGAGAAGCAGGATAACAGTAAGGTGTTACCGCAAGAAGGCGGTAATGGGGTCTTGTCAGGGAATTCTGATTATTCACCAGTGATTGCCATTGTGGTTTCTAATGGCGAGTCTCCTGTGGCTGCCAGCAAGGAAGAGTTGCATAGTGTGGATTTTCCCAGAAAAGGGTCGTTGTCAAGGACTTCAAGTTCGCACGAACAATGCAGGTTTACCCACTCATACTTCTAACAAATCTTGCCTAGTTATTAATTATCTGCACTGTGGGTTCTGGGTTTTCCCATTTTTGGTCTTGCTTGATTTGATTGGTTTGTGGCCTTAATTGGCTATGAAAATGATGAGTCTGTTTCATGTCATAAACTTGTGGATTTTCTCGTTTCATGTTCATAGTTTAGTGTGCTTTTATATGCACTTTTTTCAGCAGTCCTAGTGCTGCCCTGGTATAGATCGAGTGTTGTGCAACATTAGATACAGAAATCTAAATCTTTATTGACCTAATGGAACTACACACAAGCAATAAGTAGGTTACTTTGTTATTCTTCAGAGTTTGTCAGCAGGAGAAGGAAGAAGTTCTCATAGATCTTGGATGCAAATGTAAAGGCGGTCTTGCAAAAGCCCATCGCACATGTATTGATACTTGGTTTAGCACAAGAGGGTCCAACAAATGTGAGATATGCCAGTAAGTCCTTCAACATGTCTGTTTATGCTATGAAGTTGGCACGGAGAGGTTTATGAATTGTTTTTATATGATTTAAATCTTTTATTGCAGGGCTGTAGCTGTAAATGTGTCACCTCCAGAATCTCAGCCAATTGTAGGTATTCTATACCTGAGTGCAAAAAATCACAGTATGCTTAAGATAGCCCTTTTCATTTTCATCTGGTCTAAATTCGACCCATGCATTGGATTTTGGAATGCCATGCAAGCTCATGCATCTTTTTTGGGGCCTGCCTAAGTTAGCTTGTCATATCAGCTTCTAAAATCAAAATGACAGTGCTGGGAATTTTCTCTCTCCAAAAATACCCAAATGTTATGCTTTAAAAAATCCTTATAAGGGATTACGCAATGCAGGGAAGCATGATTTATAGATAGTTGTTTCAACATTATGGTTTGATGACAAAGAGTTTGTATGAGAGACCAAGTAGTGTTTAAATGTTGATATTCTGTTTATAATCTGAATTTTTTGTTGCGTGTATTTTATGAAGCAGGCAAACTACTGGGTTTGGAGAATTGACCCAAACTTTAGACCACGAGACCGTGATAGGGTAAGCCAATTACTGTGGTCAATCTACTGCAAGTATGTGTACTTTTTTGGATGTGATGTTCAATGTGATGAGTTTGAGCGCGTTCATCTTTGAAACAGGGCTGTTTTAGTCCTCTTTGGGTGGCGTTCTCAATCCTTATTGGTGGTCTCTTGTTGGATGTGCTGATATCCATCACCCTTGGTGTTTCTGCCTTACCTGTTAACATAATAATTGGTAAGCACGTCAATATTAGTTTAAACAGTTGACTGACTTGTTCATATCCAAACTGTATTTTTCTAAAATGAAGAACATTATGCATGTTGATGTTGAAACTATACACATTGTACAGGGGTCATTGTTGTTCTCGGACTTGGAACTGCGCTTCGGCTAGCCCTGGAATTCTGCCACGAGTGGAGTTTTAGGAGAGCAGTTCAAAGGGCAGATGCCAATGAAAATCATGGTTACCATCCAGCTTCGTAGTAAATATGTATAGGATGAAGATACAACTCACGAGAGAGGTCTTAATTTGTTGGGGAAGTACACATAAAGTATTCAACTTATATATATATATAGCATGTCTTGTTTGGGGATGGTTGTTGATTCTTGCTGAGTGTGTTCGCACATGACAATACTCCATTAAGTTTGGGAAACTTTCATTTCCGTAATGCGTTGGAATTTTATTTAACTATACTCCCCCTCTTAGGGCATGAAAAAAAGAGTTACCTTGGTGGAGAAATTGTCGAGGGATGATCAAAGAGAAAATTGTCATTGGCCCAATGGGCTCTCTTCAATCAAGATTTGAAGCTGATCAAAATCATTGGGCTTCGTCAAATCTTCACGATTTCTTTCAAAGACTATTATTATGACTGAAGAGGGTCGCTTTTCCATATGTTCTGGCCTGCAGGCAAGGAATAAGCTCCGTGGAAAAGCATGTGGGGTCCAATTGAATGTCCCCAGTCTCAAAATTCAAAAGACTGTTGGCTCTTTATTGGGGTCCGGGCCTGTTGTTGACTCACTATGTGAGAACAATGGTTAATATAGCAGTAGGTATAGGCATGTGCCTGCCAAGAAAATGTTCAACATGGCTACTTTACTACATGCATCTTTTATCACTTCTTCAACTTCACTCGAGGAGAAAGAGAATCAAATTTCGATATTTCCTTGCATTAAAATATCATATACAAGATATTTGATGTGTTACTTTTGCATAGTGAAGGAAAAGTACCTCTCGAATCTAGTCCTTTGACAAGGTTTGAGTTTGAATAATATGGTTGAAGCCTCCGTCTCGAGCTCCTTCGAAGAATAACTTCATTGAAATCATGGGAGTCTTGGGGAGCCAGAGAGGGTCGAGGCCTCACTTGGATCATAAAATTTATCATACAAAGATCCCCTCAAGGTGAATCACCTACTGCCTGTAAAACTAAACACCTGCTTTGGCCCTCTTCGATGAGCTCTGCTACTGATTCCAGTCTCGCATGGGCAAAAGGAGGTTCCTGACATAAAAAGGGACAGGGCTCTCCGAGGATACTTTGAGAGCTTCTTGATGTTGAGAGGTGGGATGCCCTTCGAGACGTGGCAGCACTTCCATTATTGGCATCTCCTATTCTTGAGGTTTGGTGGCAGCTCGTTTGGTGGGTTGCTTTCCACTTTACTGTTTCGGATTCAATTCATGACATTTTATGTGTCAAGGATTAAACTTTTTCTTTATACCATTTTAATTCCATTACTTCGAACAATTTATTTAAAAAGACTGAAATTAAATTATTTTTAATAAAAATAAAAAGAAAAATTCATTGACATATTTTATCCGGATTCGTATCGCTAGGTAATCCATCATGTCACATGAGTTTACGGTTCAAAAACAAACTTAATAAATCGATTTTAAACCAAATCAATTCTCCAAATTAATAAATGGTATCGAATAACTATGATTTCTTGTAATGTGTTGGAAGCTTGCAATCAAATTTAAGGAGGGGCAAGAGGGGCAACTGGAAAGAAGATTAGAGAAGTGATCGTGAATCAATGAAAATAGTATTTATAAAAAGTGAAGAAAAGGGAAAAAAGTGACAAATATTCCTTGCAATCAAGGAAAAGGGAAGAGAGCAGTTGTTTACTCCCCACCATTGTGCACTCCTCCACCAAACGAAACCTCGAGGTTGGAAATCACGCGGTTTCCTGTGCACCGTGGACTCGAGAGCCATCACAGCAATGGGGGCTCGGAAGGTTCATAGTCCACACCTAGCAATTTCACCAACAGACTAATCCATTGTTGGTCTTTGCTACTAGAGTATAACAAAAATATCTATTAGTCCCTAATTATGATAGGGCTTCAGATCTTTACTCCTAATTACAAACTATTGCAATTTTACCCCTCAATCGTTGATAAACGAATAACAACTCAATCTCTAATTGCATCTACTGATTTAGTGTGTAGGTAGCTTTTGAGATTATGATTTAAAAAAAAATGAATAAAAAAAAAGCTATAAACTATAGTTTTTTTTTAAACCCAAGTTTTTACCCCAATTTGATATAGAAAGTAAGTTTAAATAATGAAAATCAGCCTAATAAGAGTATCTTCAACTACGCTGCACCACAATTTCAAACAAAGCTCTAGATATTGGATTCACTTCAAGACCTATTTTGAAAGATATATAAAAGTTGGAGGACTGATTTAATCTTCCATTATTATTACCGTGTTCGCTTTCACCCTCACTACTTCACCACCACAACTTTTCTTACATGACACTTGGCTTTGTTGTCTTGTCCTGATGCCAGTTTGCGAGCAGTAAAACTGAGGAGGTTAAATAACGAGAAGAAGAGAAGAAGAAGCACACGTGTTATAGGCTGATCATATCAGCTGATCACAGAAACAGAAGAGCAAGCAAAGATAGAGAGAGAGATTGAGAGATTTTGTACTACCAAACTTGATACGATCTCTTTGTTGGGTTTTGGTTAGAACAAGGAAAAAGAAGACAACATGGTGGCTATGGTGCCTGTGGACTCGCTACCTTTAGGGTTTAGATTCAGGCCAACTGATGAAGAATTGATAAGCCACTACTTGAGACTTAAAATCAACGGTCGTGATTCTGAAGTTGAAGTCATCCGTGAAATTGATATTTGTAAATGGGAGCCTTGGGATTTGCCTGGTAAAACAAATGAAAAGTCCTTTCTTTTTTATATTTTTTACGTGGGTTTTCTTTGATTTTAAAGATTTTGTATCTTTGATATTTTTTTGGTTGGTTGCTGAATTTCTTTATTCCCTGTGAATAAATTCCTCTTTTTGCTTATATGGGTATTTCCTTATTCATTAAGATTCCTTAATTTACTTGTAAAGATTATTATTTTATTGGAATCAGTGTATTTTAGTTTGATTGCTTTAATTAGTGTTCTATATAGTGCACAAGTCTGCTACTTTAGCTGAATTTGGAGTCATATGGAATGTGGGGTTTCAGGGCTACATGTAGATTTACTTGAATTTTCGGTAAAGATTTTTTTTTTTTTTTGGAATCAGAGTATTTTAGTATCCTCTCTATGATTTAGTGTACTATAATTTACTGTTCTGCTATTTTTAGCTAAATTTTGAGTTAATTTGAATGTGGCGTTGTAGGGCTATCTGTGATAAAGACTGAAGATCCAGAGTGGTTCTTCTTCTGCCCACGAGATAGGAAGTATCCTAATGGTCATCGTTCGAATAGAGCAACGGATGCTGGTTATTGGAAGGCTACAGGGAAGGATCGAACAATAAAGTCTCGAAAATCTGCTGGTAATACTACCTTGATTGGTATGAAGAAAACACTGGTTTTCTACCGTGGTCGTGCTCCAAATGGAGAGCGTACAAACTGGGTCATGCATGAGTATCGTCCCACTGAAAAGGATCTTGATGGTACCGGCCCTGGCCAGGTTGCTTTGCTTTCTTGATCTCATTCTTGTTATTAATTTGTTCATTTTGACTTTCTATAGTTCGTTGCAATGCTTTGTTGTAATCACATTCTATGGAGCAAGTGGGGGAATGTTGTCTGCATGCTGTGTACATTACATGTTTGTATTATGATTTTCATATTAACCATGCATTCAATCTTGGTATTTTTTATGGAAATGTGCACATAATGTTGGCAGCTAAACTCAAGGAATTTTGTATTAATAATTTTTAAGTTACCAAATGTCCTTTTGTGCTGTATCTATACAGCGCTAATTTTGTTAAAATGAATACTGCTGATTCTCATTGATGCTGTAAATCTCTTCAACTCACCGATTTTCTCTCTTCATCTGGACAGGGTGCATTCGTCCTTTTCCGCTTGTTCAGGAAGCCAGAAGAGAGGCCCAGCATTGTAAAGTATGATGAAATAGAACAGACTGAATACTCTCCTACAGCTGCCAAGTCCTCTCCTGATGATGCATCATCCGATCTTGTTCAAGAAACAGCTACATCTGAAATGAGTTCAGGAAAGCAACCTGAAGATATAAAGATGTGGTTGACTGAGTCTGACAACACGACTTTTAATGCTGTGGTGCCTATTGATAGCTGCAGTAATAGTCGTGCAACTTCAGATGTTGAAGATCAAGTGCCAGAAGCAACAGCTGTGGAGGTGAGAACCGGATTCTGTATTTTGGCCTCTTGTACTCCACTCAAGATAAACATTATGAGAAATTTGAATTTTTTTTCCCAGGCATATCTACCACTGGATGAAAATTCACCCTTACATGAGCCCATGTCTGGTGAACCTGATTGTAAAGTTTTCTCCCCAATGCGATCACAGATTCCAGCGGACCTGGGATACTACATGGATTCACCTTATGCCAGTGACTTTGGCAACAATCAAAATGGATTTTCCTTTCTGGATGGCACCAGTGAACAGGATGTATCCTTCACTGAATTGTTAGATGATTACTTAAACAACCATGATGACTATTCTGGTGAAGAAACAAGCAGTCAGAACACCTTGGGTGTTGGAAGTGAGACTCAGTTGTTTGGCCAGGTACCACCAGGAAACTTTCATGTTAAGGACCATGGTATATACAATGGGATGGCTCAAGAACTGGTAAAACTTTGGTCTTTTGGTAGCTTTTAAACCAGTGTTTGTTGAATCTTTTAGCTGTCATATCTCTTAAATGTTGCATCTTGCATTTTCTTAAATGGTTGAGCATTTTGACATAGTTGATTTGTACGTGTTTGAAAAAAAAAATCTGAAGTTCTAAAATCCTTTTGTAATTTTGATGTACCACCAGCATGCTTCACACATGGGAGCCCCAGTGTGGCCTGGTGATCAATTTGATAGCTATGAGCTATTACAAATGCAAACTGCACTTGGTACTTGCCAAGCACCCACATCCTTTTCTGATGGAGAAATTGGAAGGGGAAATATTGGACATTTTGGAAATAACTTTGTTGGACAAGATGCTCCATCTGCCAATTCTGCAATCTCATCCTCTGATGTATATAATAGTATGGAAGAACCAACCAGCCAAATGACCTCTGTAGACTATGGCAGTGGTGTTAGTGGAACTGGAATCAAGATTAGGACCCGCCAGCCTCAAGTCCGGCGACATTCAGACAACTTGGTTGCCCAGGGCAGTGCCCCAAGAAGAATCCGTTTGCTGGTAGAACGTTCAGTTGAATCAGTTGGAAATTTCAAGGTTAATGATGCAACCCACGTTGATGATGAAGATGAGGTGCAATCAGCTGTAACCGAGGTAAGTTTCATCAATCTAGACAATGTAGAGTTTCTGTTGTAATGCATCCATCAATTATTTTTTGTTCATACAATCATTTGATGCAGGCCACTGGAGATGCTGAAAAACAGGCCTCTACAGTCGATGAAGATGAAGATGAGGTGCAATCAGCTGTAACCGAGGTAAGTTTCATCAATCTAGACAATGTGGAATTTCTGTTGAAATGCATCCATCAATTATGTTTAGTTCATACAATCATTTGATGCAGGCCACTGGGGATGCTGAAAAACAGGCCTCTACAGATGATGAAGATGAAGATGAGGTGCAATCAGCTGTAACCGAGGTAAGTTTCATCAATCTAGACAATGAGGAATTTCTGTTGAAATGCATCCATCAATTATGTTTTGTTCATACATTCATTTGATGCAGGCCACTGGGGATGCTGAAAAACTGGCCTCTACAGATGATGAAGATGAAGATGAAGATGAGGTGCAATCAGCTGTAACCGAGGTAAGTTTCATCAATCTAGACAATGTGGAATTTCTGTTGAAATGCATACATCAATTATGTTTTGTTCATACAATCATTTGATGCAGGCCACTGGAGATGCTAAAAAACAGGCCTCTGCAGTTGATGATCTGCAGTATGAAAGCCCACTTGCAATTTCCAAGACCAACAAGGAAATTGCTGAAGAGTCTTCTTCAAATCTGAGGTTACGAGTGAAAAGGGAAGCTGACTCCGGGAGCGGCCAGATAGCATCGCCAGCTTCTCCAGCTGCACCTCCTGCACATCATGGACACAAATCATTATCAATTTATGTCAGCATTTTCCTCCTCCTGATCTTGTTCATAGCTTTTGCTGGGATGTGGAGATCCCTTGAGTTTGTGAAGTTGCTCTGGATACAGGATGGTGCAAGTGATAATTTGTAGTGCATGTTTTCTTTCAACGAGGAGCAGCATAGTTTTGTAGATGGCATTTAAACACTTAAAAAGGCATGTATAACGTAGGTCACTGCTTACTACTAGTGTGTGTATACTATGATCTCTTGTTCGTGTAAAACTTGTATAAGTTTTTCTGTACAATAAATAATTACGAGTTTATTTAGGAGTATAATTACGGATGTTTTTTAAAGTTTTTTTATTTAGAAATATATTAAAATAATCTAAAACATCAAAAAAATATTAATTTAAAATAAAAAATAAAAAAATTCAAATTTTTTTAAAAATATTTTTTAAAATACAAAAACAAAAAGGAAGGATATCTATCTTCTCAATTCTTTCATCGAAGATCAAGGTACTAGCTTTTATTGCTTTTATTTGTTTTATTTTTGTTAATTAATAATTAATGTAATTTTCAACATTAACCCATATTGCCAACATAATCAAATGCTAACCTTTTCTAAATATTGCCAATATAGTTTTTTTTTTTCTAAATGGATTAGACCTTGAAGATACTTTTGCTAAACATAACTTGGCTCCATGGCCATAATGTCCTTAATTGACATTATATTTCATGATTTTGTTTTTTCAATTAAGAATAAACTTACTTAAGTTGTTTTTATTTTTTTACATTTTAATTAAAAAATAATAATTAAATATGTTAGGTTAAATAAAAAAGTTTATTAAATATTTGAATCAAGATTTTGATTCAATTAAAAATTAATTTTTAATATATTATTTCTAACTTATACCACTTATATAGTGCTATTGAAAGTTATTTTTGTCCAACATACTTCTATTCTAACAAACGTTTGTCATAAATTATAATTTAAAATCAAACATTATTTTTCATAATCATGTTAAAAAAAAAAAACCTCAAAAACTAGAATCGAAGAAAAAAAAAACACTAGAACTTGATTTGAATGGACAACTAGGCACCTCCTTAGCTGTTGCCGCCACAGGCTCTGTTTTCGAACATAGCGGCTTCTATGTTTGGAGTGGCTTATGCCCCTCACCCAGATGTCAAAAACCTAGCTTCTTAGTTTTAGACTCCGCTTTTTCATTAATAACCAACATTTTTTTGTATTTTAGTGTGCGAAAGATACCAGGGCGAGAAAAAAAATTGACAAATAAAGAAAATTGAAAAAAAAATAACTGAAAAAATCAAATTATAAAAAAAAAACATATTAAAATTTAAAAAAACCTGACCGGTTCGGTTCGGTTTTGGTTTTATAAGCTTAAAACTGAAAAAACCAAACCGAACCAAACCCAAAACTAAAAAAACCGGAAAAAACCGAGCAAAACCGGTTCGAACCGGTTTTTGTCCTAAAAATCCAAACCGAACCGAACTGAAAATAAAAGATTTTTTTAAATTTGGTTTGGTTACTTTTTTTGGATAAAAACCGAACCGAACCGAACTGAAAATGATCACCCATAAAAGATATATAAATATAATAGTTTTTTTTTCTATAAATTAAAATTTTAATATTAAACAAGTTTTTTTCTTTAATAATTATTATAAAAGTGTTTTTTAATTTAAAATATATTAAAATAATATTTTATTTTTGTGAAACTATAAAAAAAACACATTAAAAAATTAAAAAATAATTAAAAAATCACTTAAAGATAAGGTTGAACCACAATTACCAAACGAGTAATTAAATTGCTTTTCATATGAAAAGGTATTAAATTGACACTTTTTAGATACTCTTAAAAGATTTTGATGAAATAATATTAAAAATTAAAAAGAATTAAAAAGAATTATTTTGAGTTATTTTTAATTAAAATATATTTTTGAAAAGTATCATATATATTTATCAAATATAATTAGATGTTATTTGGGAGTGTGGTAGCTTATTTTTTTAAAAATATATTTATCTTTAAAAAACATCAAGTTAATATTATTTTTAATGTTTTTTTATATAATTTTGATATAATGAGTAAAAAATAAAAAAAATATTCTAATACGTTTTCGAATAAAATATTATATTTATTGATGAGAAGACATGTTGAGCTTGTAGTTTTGCCGGGGCATTAGGATACCACCATCCATTCCAAATGGTGGGCAAGTAGGACAAAACAATGGGCTAACAGTAGGAGCTGTATGGGAAGAGATCAAAACCTAGTGATGCTGCCTGTTTTTGACATATTTTAATGGCATGATAATATTAAAAAATATGAAAATAAGTTAGAACGAAATTCTTGTTTGTTTCTGCCTCATGATTTGCCACTTCACCTGGATAGGATAGAGGAGACTAACATCTATCTTTATCTATTTTCTTTCACTGGTGGATCATTGCTTGGTGATTTCTGTGGTTATTTCACTAATAATCCGACTCTTCGAGTGTTTCTTCGTCTCCATTACTCTTCAAGTTATTTAATCTGACGTGGAAAAGTTCTATCTAACTTGGATTGGATGTCAAAAAAATAAAAAAACTATTTTAATTTAATAATTTAAATTATTTGGTGAGGTCTCAAAATATAATTTATATTATTTTTTAATATACTTCCTCAACTAAAAAAATTTTAAACTTAAAACTTGCACAGATCTATATTACATTGTGCTTGTTTTTTATCAAATAAATAGAGATAATGAGATTCAAACTCGTGACTGCTTGGTCATTAAAACTCTGATACCACGTCAAATAACAATCTCAACCCAATATATAGTTTCATGACCGTTTGACCATTAAGGTTCTGATAGCATATCAAATAATCATCTCAACCCAATAGCTTACCTATTGGGTTGAGACTCACTAACTAAGCTATTAGGTTGAGATGATTATTTAACATGGTATCAGAGACTTGATGACCAAACGGTTACGAGTTCGAATCTCATCATCCATAATTATTTGATAAAAATCAAGCACAAGGTAATATTAATTTGTGCAAGTTTCAAGTTTAAATGACTTTCACTTGAAGGGGTATGTAGAAGAATAATATAAATCATATCTTGAAACCTCATTTAATAGCTTAAATTATTATTTTGAAATTGTTCTTTAACATTGAGAGAAAACAATACCATTTTGATCTTAAATTTTATTTTTAAAAAAATTATTAATCTGATGATCAGGTTTTGATGAAGAAAGATTTAGATCGAAAAGATCCTTATATCAACTTCAATTTATTCTGAGTCAACCATTTTTTTTTTAATGTTTCTTTAACCAGATCGATTTAGATATTAGGTAAGCTGGATTCATCTGGTCCGAGTCATACGAACATTGTTGAATGATATTTATAAGATTTGATTAAAAATAAAAATATACAAAGCTTCTTCTTTAATTCTTTACCCTTTTGAAAACAACAGCAGGGCTTGCTGGATGGTGTGGATCGTCATAAATCTAAAGAAACTATAACCTAAGCAAGCTCATATTGTCATGCTGCAATCACGTCCACGTGTCAGAAACAGCCCACTGTCCAAAGAGAATTGCTTTGCTTTCCTGCTGCCGCCGTGGTATTTAATAATAATAATAATAACAAAGCCAAACTCAAAAAAGAATTAAATTAAATTAATTTCTTCCTTTAAATATTCCCAGAGAAAACTAGAAACCATTCAGAGTACTAAACTAAACTACTGAAGAGTCTAGACAGAGAGAAACGCATTTGGCAGTTCTTTGGCAAGAGACAAGAGAAGAGAGAAAGAACTCAAAGAAGAGATGATACTGGTGGCGATAATGGCGGAGCTGATGGAGGAGTACACGGCGTTGCTGACAAGTGTTTTGGAGCATTTGTTTAACGAGGCACCTTTTCCAAGAAGGGTTCGTTTTCTCATACTCCATAACCTTCCTTTTGCTTCCTCTGCTCATCCTCCTCTACTTAGACCTCCTAACTAGACTTCACTGAATACTATAAATATATTGTTAACAGGGAGTTTTCTCCCCTCCCACCAACCTCTTTACTGAAGCTTAAATTCTTGAGGGATTTGTTTTGCTCTGTAAATTGTTGGAGAGTTTATCAGAGATTTTTCATATATTATGTTCCTCTCCCACTGCTCATCCTCGTTGTTTTGCTCTGTAAATCGTTCGAGCACTCCACAGTTTCAGATTAGCTGGGTTTGATTTTGTAATCTTTTTCTTAATCCATTGTGTTATCTTTATAGATTAATTAATTAGATTTTCTTTGAAATTGATTGAGTGAAAGGATTTCTTTTATATATGTGGTAGAAATTGGAATTATCCCTTGTCCATTCTTCTGATGAGTTCTAAAACAATGGGTGAGTTTTTCTTTACGATTTGGCTTTGTATTGACTTCTTCAAAAGAGAGAGGGACTGAGTTAGAGTGATGGAGACTGAATCAACCTATGAACAAACCAAAAGATAAGTGTAACTTTAAATTTATTTTTGATATTTTTTAATTTATTTTTAATATTATCGTATCAAAACTATATAAAAATACAAAAAAAAATTATAATTGGTTGCACCGCTGCAACTTCTCCATGTCTATGTTCCATGTTCACAGTCTTCTTAATTAATATTGTTTTTACCATAATATTAAAGGTATAATGACGTGGGTTGGACATGTTTCTCACTTTGTGTTTCATAATCAAGCTCAATGGATGGTTATAGCACATTAGGAACAATTAATTGAAAGAAAATCAGTAGGATGATGAAGTGGACATAGTTTGAGGACTTGAAATATTCAATTTGGAGTTTAGGGACTAAATTGAAATGCATCCTAGAGTTTGTGTATGAATTAATAATATAACTTTTCCTTGATCATGCTTAATAATAAGAAGCCAAATGGTATCATGCAAGTTCCTTCCAAAATGGAAAGTTTTTGACACTCTTATTAAACTCAGCTTGGGGTTAGCAGTGAGAACGCTAACTTTTTTTTAAATATCATTTTAATTTTTAAAATAAAATTTTTGATTAAATCAGGTTAAAAATTCGTTTAACTCGTGTTTTGGCTCTTGTATTAGGTTAACTCTTGGGTTAAGTTTAATAATTATGATTTTGAATATCATATATATAGTGCATTATTTATGTTGGTTTTTGTCTATTTGTAATTGTGGTAATTTTTGTTTTTTAAATTATTTTTTATTTTAAAAAGTATTAAATTGATGATTTTTAAATATTTTTGGTAATTTTAATGTACTGATTTTAAATTTTATTATATTTTTAATTAAATAATACTTAAAAATAGATTAGACACCCGTAATATCAATCACTACTAAACTCATGTTTGATGGGATAATGATTTCACCTTTCCTTTCAAATTTTCGTGATAATGTGCTTGGTTTTCCTCATGAAAAGGACAGTACAAGAGTTCTCTTTCCTTGTGAAGATTCTTTGCTTGATATGATCATCTCTTCGTGCTTTTAGATTGTTCCAAAATAATTTGAAATCAGCTAAATTGCTCTATCATTGTATCCATTGAAAAGTCGTCTTCAAGACACAATTTTGGAGATGATGATGATGTCTTTGATGGTGTTTGAGAGGTATATGATGATTGTTTTTTTAAATATTTTTTTAGTTTAAAAATATATTAAAATAATATATTTTTTTATTTTTTAAAATTTATTTTTGACATAGCATATCAAAATGATATGAAAATATCAAAAAAAATTTTAATTTAAAAAAATTTTAAAAATAATTTTTTTAAAAGTAGTTTTAAAACGGAAAGACAACAAACCTTTAAAATTCTTGAAAAAATCTAAATTTTATGTATTATTACTCAACCGAAACATTAAAGAGTTTTAAAATTACGGTACCTTATAGGGCCTTGTCTAGTTGTATTCTTATGAATGTATAGATCTCGATGCAACTCGTGATGGGGTTAAGGTTGATTTTTTTTTAGAAAAAAATGTATAGATCTTTAATATGTTCCTGGGATTTTTTTTTGTCATTGTAATTTATAAAGAAAAAGAAGAGAGAAAAAAATGAAAAAAAAATCAAAGACACACCGAAACTTTAATTACATCACCACCGGTATCATTATAAAGCTTTCGACAAAATAAATTCAACAATACTAAGTAACGTTACCAAGAAAAGACATTTGCCGCAAAAAACAAGTGAGCCACCTACTATCTTTAAGCGACAAAAATAATTTTAAAACCCGGCCCGATGGTCGACCCCGACCCAGGTTGGGTTGAAGCAAAAACCAGCCAGTGATTTGACCTGGTAAAACCCGGTAGAACCGATTAAACCTGGATGAGACCCAATTGGTTTTTTTCTAAGGAAAACATCACCGTTTTAGAGTGGTTTTTTTCTAAGCAAACACTAAAGACAACAAACATAATCTCTCCTTCCTGCCCCAAAACCTTTTTAACCATACTAGTTGCAAATAAGAGCAGAAAGAGTCTAAGCCACATGCAAAAGACTTCAAGGCAAGCCATACCTGGTTTTTTTTTCCTCTCTTTGATTTAACATATTAACATATGGTCGTTAGATTCATGATTGTATTTACAATTGTACTAAGAAGTTGGCATTGCCAATTTGCTAATTCGAACACACGAGTAATATCACTATTACATTTAATAGTTTTACTGATGAAATATTCTGTCGGTATTTACTCTACCATTCCGTCGACGCGTATTTTACCGACTGATTCACGGACAGAAAACGTTTATCGATAAACCTCTTGTCAGTAGTTTCTTTTCTGTCGGCATTTTTGCCAGTAAAAAAAATTGATGGTTTTACAAACGAAAAATACGCGCAAAAAATTATCTGCTTGGAATATACCGATGAAATTATTCTGTCGGTGATTGGCAGTGGCATTTAGAGTAATTTTATTCCAACACTCTGTAACATACTAGCGAAATTATTTTGTCGGTGATGTAATAGTTGAAGTGATATATGTAGTAAATGTTTTCCAATTCTCTATAATATACCAACGAATTGAGTTCATCGGTAACTCTGTCCGTAATAATTAAAAATTATATATTTTTTAAAAAACATCAATTGAATAAAAAAAGAAAATAATTAAAAAAATAAAATTGCATAAAATTCAAGTATGTAAAAATAAATTATCATAATATAAAATTCAAATATTCATTACAAATTTATATGTTCAAATAAAATTACACTAGAACAAAAGTGGCGCTGGAGGAGAAAGAGGAGGAGGCTGGTCGTTTCTACAACTATAGGGCTAAAAAGGAGGTGCACATGTAACACCCATCTGTGATCTCATATCCATGATCATTCGACGAAGTTCTTCATAATCCGCAGAGAGTCGTTCATATTTTTTTTTTATTAAGATGGGTCATATGTTCTTGTAAGGCCGCAAACTCCCGAGACTCGGTGCTCGATATTGATTGCAAGCTCCCAACGCTTGAGACATTATGGGCCATCCGCAAGTTCTCGACCGTAGTGTTGGAGAGTCTATACACCCAATTTTTATCGAGTCCACCAGACGATCCTGTCTCCATCCACAAATCCGGATCAAAATCTGGTGGGTCAAAGGATCATTCCTGTATCTCTCCTTTAACCAGCTGTTATATGTCTCCTGAAAATAAGAAAAATAAAATCATCAAATTCAATTCAAGAAAATAATAACTTACGAAAGAAAATGGTTGAACGAACATACCATAAAGTGTTGAGCGTGGTTGTCGATGAACTGTTGCATCCCTTTTTGACAGCCTTCACTCTGTACGTACGTCTCCACAAAAAGCTCCATCACGTCCAAGAGTCGTAGTCTGTAAGAAAAAAATGTTACCAGTTAAATATATTTATAAATAACAACTAATTAATTAAAGATAGATGTGATTAAAATTAATCTTACCATCCGCTTTGCATGCAAAATGAACGGAACGGAGCCGTCGGTGTGCGTGGTAACCGAACTGTGAAGTTGCCAGCTCCAGTTCCCCACACCGGACTGTGAGCGTCGTGTGAAACACTAGGACGTCTTGTGATGAATATATTTAGCCCATATATTATCCAGGATGTATAGCGGCCTGAAATTCTTCCAAACAACCACGTCATTCCATCATGGTAGAGTGTTTTCTCTAGCATATTTTTTAGATTTTTTTGCACCTCATACCAAAAATCATGTAACCTATATGATACAAACGTATTCTATATGAGTTAATGACAAATGAAATTTTAATATGTAAAATTAAAAAAACAAATTATCGTATTGTTTTCAATGTTACCTAGTTGCAGCGTAATTTTCCCAAACCCTCATCGCAACGTTATCATTTGCTCTATCCCACTCAAATTTAGCCTTACATTAAAAATTTATAAAAAATAAATCAATAATTTCAATAAAGTAAAGGAATTAACATAAAAATAGTTAAAATTTTAAGTTAACATTAACCTTAAATCTTGTAAACCATACATCGACATAAGGTTTCCAATCAGGATGTTTGGAAACCTGGTTCCATTGAAATAATAGAATTTCCATCAACGATTTAAATGCTGATGTTATTACTCGGGTAGCCTCAATGTTTGTGAACCAGAAAATCGATAAATTTAATAAAATATTATTTGTTCATAAATTGTTAAATACAAACTAACTCAAGGCAAAACAAACTTACATTGAAAGGGCGTCCTTCTAATGTGTCTTGTACTTGCGGGTATAAGAATCCTGCTATAAAAGGACACTGCCTCTATGTTGTGGAACCGTACTCGAAAAGGCAACGTCGTGAGTCGACATGGGTGCCTCTTCTTGGTAGTAGTTTCACAATTTTAATATGACAAAATATGACATAATTTTCTATCAATATTTGCAGTACTTTCATAATTTTAACACATATAAAATATCAAGGATTGAAGGTAATTGGATTCGAGTATCCTTTAAAAAAATATTGTAGACCCTAAGGCCTATTTATTTTTGCGTAAATTGCAATATAAGCTTAGCAATACTAGTTATTTAGATAAAAGCTATTTAATTTTATAAGGAAATCCTAACCATTAATTTCAAATTAATGGTTTTTATTTCACAAATATGATTAAGACTTAGCAATCTTTGCTGCAAGGTTGAAACTAGTGATTTCCTCCATTGATTTTTAAATATAGATCTTATATCTAAAGATGTTTTCCTTTATCAAAATAATTTAAATAAAATTTGATCTAAAGATTTAGATTAGTTTGTTCTTGTCTGTCTATATATTATACTTACTATATAGATTCCATTCTTCTTTATCGATTTATATTGGCTTAAACTCATATGTGATGCAAAAAATTACCATATAAATATTCAAAATTTTAAAATATTTCATCTCCATAAAGGTCATGCATTGGTGTTGTTAGAACATTTTTCAAATAGAAAGTATTTGATTGTTACATATTATTTGTTAATATCGTGTGAGAATAGCAACCATCTATTATTATTATTATTATTATTATTATTATTATTATTATTATTCAATGTACTTATTATTATTATTCAAGTACTTCAGACAATGAAAGTCATGAAAATGCATGGAAACCAATTCTTAGCAAAATCTTGAAGTTCACACACCATAAACACACCTTTTTCTTTTACAATTATATTAATTTAATTTTTGAGAGTCCATAAAGATATTCAATAAGCATGGAAATTCTTAGCAAATACTTTTAATATAGTTGCTTGTTTTATTGCTAACTAGGTGAATATATGTATTTAACATGTCTTCTCGTAATAGAAGTACTCCAAATAATAATCCTTCAACGACTCAATTATTTCAACCTTTAATTTTCATGTCAAGTGGTAGCAGAGTAAGAACATATTTGGCATGTGGTCATTGTAGAGAAGCTCCTGAACTTAATGTTGGATGTAAAAAAACTAAATTGATATACTTATATTGTGCCAAAGTTTTTACGGGTGATGACATTAAACGATTTAAGCAATATTTAGTTGAAGCTAAAGGAGAAGTTGAACAATGTCACAAATATTCTCCTTATGTTCGACATTAAATACTTTTGAATCTTCAATGAAATATTGAAAAAAAGAAAGAGCTAGAGAAATGCAAGCAAATTTCAAATCATTTAGAACACAACAAAAAGAGGATGACTCGTCAATTTTGACAACTGAAGAAGCATGAAGTTTTTACCATACTCTATCAACAATGACCATACAAGATATTTTAGATAATGTTAATTGACGATTGATCCTTTAGTAAGAAATATTATTCAAAACAAAGTATTGTTTAACACATAATATTTATTCGTTAATTGTGTTCTAAATGTAGATTTCATAAATATTAATGAGATTGAAGATGATTATATTGATGAAGTTACAAAGAAGCATGATGATGTTTTATTAGGCATCAACAAGATTGACTCCATTCCATCGACATTTGATTTAAATTTTACTCCTATGAACACCAAAGAACTTGATGTGTTCATTCAACAAAAGTGAATGTGTTGTTGATTCATAATTGATATTTATGAATGCTTTGTTTTAAATATTTCAGAATTTATATTTGGTTTGTATTTTAGATATTGAATTAAATTTATGTTAGTTTAAAATTTAAATTTGATTTATATAAGTGTTGCATTGTAGCTACTTAGGGGTTTTTTTATAAGTGTTGCATTGAATTTTTTTTTTGGTTGACTCGGGTTAACCCAACTGACCTGTGACTTGATCATTGTACCAGGTCAGCCATTGGGTCGAATTTAAAAATTTTGTCGATAAATGTGGCTTATTTCTGTTACAATTGGTAACCTTCTTTAATGTTTTTGGATTCATTTCATTAAGATTTTTTTATAGTACCTGTAGTGTCATAATTGAAGTTTTAGTATGCTTAAATGATCCTCTCTCTCTTTCTCTCTCTCTCTCTCTCATATCTTCTTATCATAATTTATGGAGTCCATTTCATATTTTTTTTATTGTTGTTTTTACTCGTAGTGACATGTATAAACTTTGTTATTTTCTTTTCAAACCGTGTTATTTTATTATTTTTTTTAAATTCATATTAATAAGAAAAAAAATACCTTTAAGGTTGGAGATAACTTATTAACTTCTATGGATAACGTGTTTCCCTATGTAAGGGAAGTCTCCCTATATAGATGGAACATCCTCTCTAATTTCTAAACCAGTATTTAATGAAATCGATGTTAAGTGACAATGAACCTTAGAGGTTGTGTTGTTTATTAAAGATTGGTGTTTTGAAAGAGGAAGATTCGATAGGGAGAAGAAGTCCTTGTCTTGAAGTTTAAGGTTGTACACATATGGTTTATGTTCTAGATCGTATTTCTGAAAAATATTAAATTTTTGCAATGATCTTTTTAAAATGGAATAAATGTACCTCAACAATGCTGCACCAATACTATTAGCATTGCCATAATTAATTTGTATGTTGGTCGAAGATTTGACATGAAAAATAATTTACAAATCAACTAAGATTTTATACAAAGTATGAATCTGATAAATGATTAATTATTTTTCTCTTAGTTTCATTCTATAAAATAATTGAGGTAAATATTATTAATTATTTTCTATTTAATAAAAAATAAATCAACAAATTAAACAACTTAAAAATAAAATAAAATACAATGCTCTTATTGTTCGCTGCCTGCCTAGGAATACACTTGCAAGTAGCTAGCTAGGTATCATGTTATCATGCCTACACTAAGGTATGGTGGAAAAGAAATTTATTTAAAAGACATACATTCGATGATGCTTTTTGTCTTTTAAATCATTGTTCAAGGAACAAGAATTTTCTCTTTTGAAATAAATATCAAGTGAAATTCCATCAGGGAAAGGAGGTGAAGGATCGATGGCAGAAGTGAGAATAATTCCAATAAATGTCCACTCGGTGTTCTTTTTAATCAAACAGTCGGATTCCAATATAATATGCACTCGATCGGTATTCTGAGAATTTCCTAATTAATTAATACATTAATTTTACTAGAAAAATCTGTCTAAAAATATTCACATCTGGTCCCTGTAACTTGCAGTACCTGTGGTTAAACATTAATTGAACTCTCTATTCTAATTAAAATCAATCAAATCAAATCAAAATCAATCCTTCCACTAGCATCTAATTTCAATTAAAAGCAATTTAATCATACATGTATGATGTTATGTTCTGTTGGCCCTCCTACACGTAAATTGTGGTTAGCAATAATACAAAATGCAAGTGTCATGTATTATGATGTTTTTTTTAATCATGGATGAAATTATAGTTATAAGATACAATTCAAAAATTAACTTAATTAACTCAAGATTGGAGTTGTGAGTTGATTTATAAGTAAACGAGTTAATTTATATATTTTTTTTATTTTAAAAGAAAAATTTAAAAGAAAAATTAAATGATATCGTCTTAGTAAAAAAAATTAATTTAAAATAAAATTTAATTTTAAATAGATTTTAAATTAACAAGTTATTGAGTGAGTTATTGAATTAGATTTTATAACTATGATTTAAATACAATGAGTCATTGGTCATATATTTGATTATATATTTGATTGTATGTAGACAAGCAAAATGACTATATAAGGGGAATTAAGGAACTGGGTTAGCATTCAAACACATGTATCTTCTTATTCTTTTATCGAACAAAAATTAAACAATCTTCGTGTTTCTCCATCGATCTCCTCTCTCTGGCTACCTCTATTTCATATGGTATTGGTGTGATTGCTGGAATAATACCTTAGTTGGTTAGGATATTCGATGGTTTTGATAGGAATATATATAGTGCACCTATATTCTTTATTATTAATTTAATTAGTCCATGATGCTCCTAGATAATTGATATATAATAATTAATTACTCATCAAAATCATATATTAATTAGCTCAAAAGATTCGTTTAATATATACAAAAAAAACCTAAACATTCTATACCTTAGAGAATACCTAACAAGTAATAATAAAATTATTGTACATGCGGGAATATAACTTTGTAAGGCCTTGTTGCCGAGAGATAATGGTGTATGTCATGTCTAGTGATTTCAAAGATGGTGGAAAAGAAATCATGATGGATGGATATAGCTTAACTGATTAATTTCTAAGTTTATTTTTAGAGATTACTAGTTTGAGTTTTATAAATTTTAGGGTCATTAGAGGTTTATATGATCGTTAACTTTATGATTATAGGATTAGTTAAGGTACACGTAAATTAACCTAAATATCCATATTAATTAATCTAAAAAAAGATGGTGGAGAAGGGAGGATTTTAGAATATATGTTGATCATCACTTTGCATCAAAACCTAGCTTTTCCAATCCAATCCATATCACACATGACTCGTTGATATATTCCTCTTTGGCTATGTCATCAGAAACCACGTTCTCTAGACCCACATGTATATCAAGCTTAGTACATAATTAAAATTCGATGGGTTTTAGATACCATTAAGCCCTTCTCTCTAAGAGTTGTTTTAATTTTAATGGAAGAGGCCACATTTCCAAATGGTTCTTTGAACTTTGAAGGATGCCCACAAAGGAATATCTTCTTGGGTCTGGCTTGTCTTTTCTAGCTAAGTTGAACTCTCTCCTTTAATTTCCTTTGCTTTATACACTTAAGGAACCCTATTAACTTCCATGGCTACCTTCTTAGAGAGAGCATTCAAGACTATCATATCTTCCATCACTCACTCCTACTTTTACTTTCAAGAAGACCACGTAAGGATAAAAAATATCAGACACAACATGCCGAAGGGAAGACCACTTTCTTTGCAGGTTCGCTTTCTTCTCCGACAACTATTGTTTTTCTTCGAGTTATTAAGGTATCTCTTGTCTGTTGCTTGAGCTTTCACCTTAGTTTTCATGTTCAACTTGCCATGCAAGAGAAAATACCAGGGTTCTATCTCTGCCTATTAGTTGAGAGCTCTTTTTTTTCCTTTCCTTGTAAGGTACTGGAGGAGCATAGACCTCAAAAAAGTAAAAAATAAAATAAAAACTGTAGTTTGTTCTATTTGCAATATGCCTCTAGTTGACATAAAAAAAAAAAAAACGAAAAAGATATTGTAAGTTGGAATTCCCCTCTGCGCTATATATAAATAAAAAAAAAATTAAAGAAATCAGGTTTTTCTTATATATAATATATACTTTCGGTTTATTTTTTTAAAGAAAATTTCCTGCTATCATCTACACAGGAAATCCTTGAGTGGTAAGAGCAGAGTTTAAACCCTTCGCTCAATCCATTTGGTTTCCTATAATAGCCTAATTAAGCATGAATGTTTCGAAAGATCAAAAGGAACAAAGGAATATATATATATATATATATATATATATAGCTTTATTAAATATATAGAATCTCTCAAAACCATGTTTAAACCGTGTTCTTTTGTTGCTTTTACAGACTGTTGAGCTCAAGGTCAGGATGTGCTGCGCTGGCTGTGAAAGGGTTGTCAAAAATGCCATTTATAAGCTTAGAGGTATATCTTTTGTGGAATTAATTTGGAATGGCTTACTATTCAGGGGAAAAAGAGGGGCTTTTTATTTTTTTATCTATAGTTTTTAAAAAATTCTCGCCGACTAATTTTTAGAAAATAAAAAAATAGAAAATTTAAGGGAAATACAAAAATAATATTTATAGAAAAAAATGAGAATTTTTCAATGATTGAGAAATGAAACTTTATTTTGAAATCTATAGCCAGACTCTCAGCCACTGTTTTTTTAAGAAAATAAAAAAAAATGACTAATTATTTTCAAAATCATGAAAAACATTAAGAAATAAAAAGATTAATTCTTTTATTTATTAAACTCTTTAAACAACATAATGACTAAGTATTTTCATATATTTTTTTTCTTATTTCTTAATTTATTCTTTTGGAAAAAATCACTTTCTTTAAGAGGATAAGGTTCTAAACTAGAGGATTCTTTTCTATTTATTTTACACCTAATCTCCCATCTTTTTTTCTCTCAAGGATACCTTACATCCGTCTTTTTTACTATTAAATATGTTTTTTTCTATACATGAAGAAAATACAAAAAAAGGTGTATTTAATTAATTACATACTTATTAAAGCTGTGTTTTTTTGGAAACATATATTATCAACATGCATGTGAAATTAATTGGAAACATATGTAAATGCTATCTATGTGTTATTAGGTATTGATTCAGTGGAGGTTGACCTAGAGATGGAAAAGGTGACGGTGGTGGGGTATGTTGATCGCAACAAGGTCCTAAAGGCAGCGAGAAGGGCAGGAAAGAGGGCGGAATTCTGGCCATATCCGGATCTACCGCTGTACTTTACATCAGCAAATAACTATTTCAAGGACACAGCAAGTGAGTTCAAAGAGAGTTACAACTATTACAAGCATGGCTACAATCTTGCAGACAGGCACGGGACCATTCCGGTGAGCCACCGGGGAGATGACAAGGTCAGCAACATGTTCAATGATGACAATGTTAATGCCTGCTGTCTCATGTAGCTAGCTATATATGATGAATCTTCAAGTTCCAAGTGTGTAGCATCGCAAATTGATCATCCTGTTATATATGCATGTGATCTATGTATAAAATGTAGAAGGGATTTTATTTTTATGGGGATGGAATGTATCATGAATTGATAATCCTCTATGCGAGCTATGGAAAAGCTTGTGTGTTGCTTTTCTTCTATGTTCTGATTGCAGGCGTGGGGATATATTCAACGGAAAATGTAGCTCCGATCGAGGGCTTGTTTTCATGGCCCTGGGCTATTTATCACTGTATAAAAAGGTGTCCATGTCAAAGAATTTGCTATCTAGTTTATATTTTTTTCAAGTACTTGTACTCATGATTTTTTTTAAAAGAAATTATTTATGTGACCTCTCTGCTCAAGAAAAATCCCTAATGTCACCCCCTCCGTTTAGTTTCCTTTCCTTCTGTGTTGAGTGTTCATGGACATGATGGAGGCACACCATAATAATTGGATGGACACGCAAACAAAGAGAACATGGATGGAATAATATTCTTGATAAGGGCAAACAAAGATGGTGTGTGTGCTGATTCATCCAAAGGAAGAAGAAGAAGAAGAAGAAGAAGAAGAAGATAGTTTGTACCAAAATAATTAATTGAAATGAATCTAGAATACTTCACCACTAAGGATTCAAGAAACTGACTGGAGGCATTTCATTGACCAATCGCCGGAGTTACTTTATGGTGGAGTTCCTCACTTGTTGTCAAAATAATCATCAACTTTTCCAAGCGATTTCCCTTTCCCTTTCCCTTTCCCTTTTCCATGTGTGTTGTTCTTGGGAGACTGACTGGTTCCCCTTCCCTTGGAAGGAGTCATACTCACATAGTTTTGATCATTGGATTGGCATAGAATACTGGTAGGGATGGCTTGATATAGTGAAATTCATGTTTGTTGATGTGGTATTGATTACTTTATAAAATAGTTTTTACTTGATGTTTAAAATACATCGAAAATATATTTATTTTATTTTTTAAAATTAATTCTTAATATTATCTTATCAAAACGATTTTGAAAAAATAAAAAAAATAAACTTGAAACAAAAAAAAAATTAATAATTTTTTTTTAAAAAAAATACTTTAAAATACTAAAACAAATGTTATCTCTCAATTGTCAAGATGGTTTGAATATTTTTTAACCATCTTCCTAATTTCTAAGAAGAAGGGACACAACATTTTTAGGAATTGGAAACGAGTGTTTGTGATTGTGATTGTGATATAAGGTATTTTTTAAAGTGTTTTTAATATAAAAATACATCAAAATAATATTTATTTTTATATTTTTGACATCAAAACAATAAAAAAAACTAAAAATATTAATTTAAATTTTTTTTTAAAATATATATTTTTAGAAAAGTAAAGTCTAACCGCACTCTCAAACGGTGTCTAAAACCATTACCCCACAATTTGGTATTTCTCATCATTCTTCTCATTCTTATTAATATAGTTTTAAAATTAGACCCCGACTTGCATGGATTGACTCATGACCCGGCCGATCTAGGATCAAAACCAAGCCGGGTTTGACAAAAAATAAGGTAGTTAAAAAAACTCGGGTGACCCGATCAAAAACCTGAATTGACCTAGTCAAAAACCTGGTTGTAACTTGTTGACTATTTATATTTTCTTTTAACAAAAACGATATTGTTTTGATTTATAAAAAATTAGGATCAATTGGAGATGATCTGGTGACCCGGGTCTTAAACTGGATTTAAAAAATCTACTTATTAAACCTAATTCCTCAATTGACAAATTGGCTCGATGACCTATCAATTTAATTAGATGGAGTTTTTCTTTTCCAATTAAGATATATAGACATTGACCTGGTTAGACTAAGAATAGACTTAACCATGTTAATTTAAATAATATTTAATATCATCAATCATCATAAAATATTAATTAATATTTTATAAAAAATATTAATAAAAATTTAGTAGTTTTTTCTTTGAAATTTCGTTCTTTACTAATCAAAATTTTCCATCTTAATCTTGTTTATTCTCTATTTCTCAATTAAAAAAGAAAACAAAATTAATTGAAAAATAACAATGATATTAACGAAAGGGAAAAGGCTAAGTTTTAAGAAAATAAAAATACAAGGAATAAATATATAGTTTTTTAAGCCGCATGGAATAATTAATTAGTTTTGTTAAATTACATGATTAAGTTATAATTATCTCCTTTTCTTAAACTGGGTGCCAAATTGAACTTCGATCAAAATTGAGTGGTGTAGAAACTGAATACCCGAAACTCTTGGGCCACCAAAGGAAATTACACAAGAGACAAAAGTCCAGTTCCCATTTGTCTCTCCAACTCCTATAATCTCTCAAAAGAAGAGAAAAAGGAAGAGACACGGAAACCCACCACAACCAAACGACCAAACCATCAAGCCCCAACACAACATCACTTTCCATTGTTTTCTTGTAGTTTTTGTTCATAAAACATTGAACTCTTTTTCTTGAATTCGCATTCTCGTTGCACCCTTTTGTGGGTTCTGTCAAAGTCTGAGTCTTTGTTGGGGTTTTGATAATCATCATCAACTTGTAGAAGAAAAGAGAAGAAAAATAATGGCCAGTGACACTAAAAGAGGGTCTGTTTCTCGTTTATCACCATTAGCTAAGCCTTTTATCCTGAAGACACCCAAGAACTCAAGCTCTGCCCTTAATTCTTCACTTCAAGATACAAGCTTGAGCCCTTCAAGTTCAAGGCTTGCTCAGTCTTTTTCAAGTTTCAGTGTAGAAGGTGACTCCTTTTCTTATTATTCTCTAAACCCATCTCGGGTTTATCAAGGTTCAGCTGATTTTGGTTTATTTAATGAGTCAAAGTCAGACTTGGATGCTCTCCTTGTAAGTAAGTCCGCTGAGCTTGGCTATAAGGCTCACAACAGTGGTGATCACCAAGAAATTCTTCACTGGAAGGATAAGCATGTTGGCTTTTCAATTTCTAATGATGACCCCCCCAAACAAGGTGTGCTTTAAGTTTCATGCTTTCGCCTACGTAGAATCTTGTTAGAGAATTGGTGGTGTAATTTGTTCCCTTTAAAGCTCCTTAATTTTGATATATTACTTGTTATGCATAGCGTAGGAGATTCTTTAGAAAAACAGAATATGACTTGTTATGCATAATTTATCAAGAAAACCTATTAATTCTGGCATAAACTTAGCACTCTTGATGTTTAATTTTAGGCCATGAACTCAGACTTCTTGTTTCTGTTGATGACTTGAATAACTTCCATCCTTGGGAAAACCTTATATGTTGTTGGTACGTCCCAAAATGGCTTAAAAAATGCGAAAAGTATTTACTGATTGATTGTTCATTTAAATGACTAGAGGGGGCGTGTATGGATATACCCACTAACTAGAAGTGTATATGATGAACATAAGAGTTGCCTTTCGCTTGAGAAATTCTGTTGGGGTTTCAAAATCAATGAGATAGCAGTACCGAAGGCGTAACAATGTTTGGCATTTGGGCATCACTAGCCTGCATCTGGGAATAACTAGCTTGCTGAACATTTATATTGACGAGATTAGCATCTGCATGGTGTTTGTTTCTGATGAGATGTAAAGTGCACATCATCATCAGTTACTACCAAAAGCAGAGGCAGGTGCTTTGGATAATCATGGAATGTTTGTTGTTGACAGTTAGGATCTGACATGCCAACTTTTCATATTTGCATGGCACAATTAGACCATCTTTCTTGACAAACAAAACTAAGTTTATTTTCAGAGGAAATTAAAACCTTTTCACTTTGAAATGAATCCACATGATCTGTTTCATGTTTTTGCGATTGATCCATTTGTTGATTCTGCATTCTTTATTGTTCATTTTCCTGGAATTATCGTTTCTTGTTATCGTAGATTTTCTATCAAGTTGCTCTCGAGTTTGTGTGCTTAAATATGTTTTATTCTTTA
This sequence comes from Populus x sibirica, assembly GCA_019202695.1. NCBI lineage: Eukaryota > Viridiplantae > Streptophyta > Magnoliopsida > Malpighiales > Salicaceae > Populus > Populus x sibirica. The sequence goes on from JAGMVL010001426.1 coordinate 3,036,882, forward strand.
TAGTGAAGCAATTTGATCTAGTCTTTTCAATCATTATCGGGTATGTGTTCAAATATGTTTTGCTCTTTTATGGATGAAGTAATTTCCTTTAGCCATTTTGATTATTACTAGGTTCTGGCACGTTTTATAAGATGTGGTGATTCTGGTACCCCTTGAATTGATTAACTAAAGTGGTATGCATGTTAATGGATGAAATCTGTATCTTCAAGGATGGCTATAGGTCACAAGCTATTCATCCTCTCTGCAGGATCTTCTACTGAAGGATTGAAGTTGAGAGCAGAAACATCTGATCATGTGTGCAGAAAATTCAGTGGTATCTCTAGAAAGGATGATGAAGTCAGACCTAAAAGTACTAGGCAAACTGACACTCAATATGTCTCTTTTTCAGCAGTGAAGTCAAGGTCAATCTCTTCCAAGTTTTCAACCTCATCAGATCTGCACTCTTCTGCCTTAGTTCAAGATCCTCAAAGCGGAGTTCCAGCCATATCTTGGAGCTCAAATGATTCCAACATTCCTTCTTTTGAAAGAAGATTTTCGCAGCAACTCGATGCTTGTACAACCAAAGTGAATTCTTCCCCTTCATCAGATAGCAATTCTTTGCGGGCTCTAGACTCTGAATCATCGGGAACTGGTTCAAGTTATTCACCCTTTAATCATGCCTTGTCACAGACCCTAGATTCTGGTGGACATGGTGGAGTCAGCAAGAGTGGCATTTTTTGGTATAGTGTAGCCAGTCTAGTAGATGCTGCTGTGGATAAAAGGAAGGAAGTTTTCCATGATAAAGTCCTGACAGATAAAAGCCAAGGAAAAATGAGCAAACCTGCCACCCAAGAGGTTATGGAGCCCTTGTCAATGACAGTGTCTGAGCTGCATATCACTTGTCCTAGTCATCCTATTGAGTTGGCTTCAAAATCCCTTGGTGTTAAAGAAAGTGATCCTATTGGAAACTCTTCTGAAATAATTAATGAGAATGATTCTGATTTGGATTCTCCTTGTTGGAAAGGAAAACTTAGTGCTAATCAATCAACCTGTGAAGTTTCTAGACCTGATGATTTTCAACATCTTAAAAGTGCTCGAGGAGCTTGCAGCAATTTAAATCCTCTCGCGCCTCATTTTGTCCCTAGCTGTGGCCAACAGAAAGTAAATTACCGTGGAACTGAATGTGAAGGAGATGATAGTTTGACTTTCCAGAAGACTGAATCTTCTGCGTTTAGTTTATTCTCCAGAGAACATACACTACAAAAACCTGGTACAGCTGGATCATCTTCTTCGGATCGGAGCAGTATTACTGAGACACATTGCTCTATTGACAATCATGTCTGCAATAAGGAATATGAGCCCCTCACCAACTCTAGTACTAGCTCCATGCTCAGCTCATCTTGCGTGGTTCAACCATCCATTCTGGAAGATTACTTCACTTCCAATGGCCAGCTTCTGACTAGGCAAAAGGTTGGAGGATCTGGGAAGGTTATCGAGGATGCAGTACCTAATGGCTCAACTAGTGTGTCTTTGCTTGCAAGCAAACATGTCAGACCCATAAGTACTAGGCAAATTGACTCTCAACATGTCTTGTTTTCCGCTGTGATGTCTAGGCCAATATCTTCTAAGTTTTCAACTTTATCAGACTTGCACTCTTCTGCCATAGTTCAAGATCTTCAAAGTGGAGCTCCTGCAATATCTTGGAGCTCCAATGGTTCCAACATTGCTTCTTTTGAAAGAAGATTCTCACAGCAACTCAATGTTTGTGCAGCCAAAGGGAATTCTTCCCCTTCATCAGATAGCAATTCTTTGCAAGCTCTAGACTCTGAATCATCGGGAGCTGGTTCAAGTTATTCACCCTTTAATCATGCCTTGTCACAGAACCTAGATTCTGGTGGACATGGTGGAGTCAGCAAGAGTAGCATTTTTTGGTATAGTCTAGCCAGTCTAGTAGATGCTGCTGTGGATAAAAGGAAGGAAGTTTTCCATGATAAAGTCCTGACAGATGAAAGCAAAGGAAAAATGAGCAAACCTGCCACCCAAGAGGTTATGGAGCCCTTGTCAATGACAGTGTCTGAGCTGCAAATCACTTGTCCTAGTCATCCTATTGAGTTGGCTTCAAAATCCCTTGGTGTTAAAGAAAGTGATCCTATTGGAAACTCTTCTGAAATAATTAACGAGAATGATTCTGATTTGGATTCTCCTTGTTGGAAAGGAAAACTTAGTGCTAATCAATCAACCTGTGAAGTTTCTAGACCTGATGATTTTCAACAGCTTAAAAGTGCTCGAGGAGCTTGCAGCAATTTAAATCCTCTCGCGCCTCATTTTGTCCCTAGCTGTGGCAAACAGAAAGTAAATTACCGTGGAACTGAATGTGAAGGAGATGATAGTTTGACTTTCCAGAAGACTGAATCTTCTGCGGTTAGTTTATTCTCCAGAGAACATACACTACAAAAACCTGGTACAGCTGGATCATCTTCTTCGGATCGGAGCAGTATTACTGAGACACATTGCTCTATTGACAATCATGTCCGCAATAAGGAATATGAGCCACTCACCAACTCTAGTACTAGCTCCATGCTCAGCTCATCTTGTTTGGTTCAACCATCCATTCCGGAAGATTACTTCATCTCTAACGGCCAGCTGCTGACTGGGAAAAAAGTTGGAGGATCTGGGAAGGATATCAAGGATGCAGTATCTAATGGCTCAACTAGTGTGTCATTGCGTGCAAGCGAACATGTCACCAGTTCATCTTCCTGTAGAGTTGGTGTTTCTTCTGCTTTAAGTGAAACATATGGGCTTGTAACTAAGCCTTTGTGCACACCTCCAAAATTGGATATTCAAATAGTGGTTAAAACAATAAATCAAGTGTCAGAATTGCTTATGCAAAACTGCTCATATGATTTAGATTCTCTGAATGAGCATGAACATGATATAATGAAGCGCGTTGTCTATAATCTTAATGCGTGTATCAGAAACAGGGTTCGAGAGCATACTCTGACTTCTTAATCAAGTCATCCTCGCGCTTCAAGGATTTTTCGGTTTCTAAAATTAGTGGATCTGATTCGAGGTGATGGAAAAACTTCACTTTCTACTGTAAATTCTTTCTCGACTTCCATTTAGTATATTCAGGCTGCTAATGGGTTTTTGAATACTTATGAATTTTTTATAATGCTTATTGTGGAATTATCAAGGCTGTCTTGATATAGTCAAGTAGGCAATGGTTTGTGTTATTAGTAACAATCAAGTTCACTGTTTCATTTTTCTTGAGAATGAATTTTGTTTGATACCTTCATCACCCACGACCGATATGATTGTTGCACAAAGCTTTTCTTATTCATATTAATTGATGTCTCCCTCCTCCATGAAAAATTACTTGTGTCCTTCTGGGTTATAGCTGAAGGATGATTTTTTTTCTCCTTTTGTGCTTTGGTTTTTCCAGTGTTGCTTTTGATATCTCATCTGGCCATTCATTATTACTTGCTGAGAACCTGAATAATGTCTTCAGCAGTGCTGGAACATGGAACTTCAAGCGAAAAGGGCAAAAGCTGTGATAGTTTCCCATGAGCTTGGCCATCAGAATAAAGCATGCAAAGCAGAAGAGTTGTTCTACTGAATTCAGGGATAGATTCTTGGATTCTTTAAAGGCATGGAATGAATGATTTAAGAAAAGTGAATACATTAAGCAGCCAAATCTTTGCATTCTTTGTTGTTGATTCTGGTCATTGAGGAGGCTCTGGAAGGACATCAACAACTTGAGGAAGAAGAGAACCCTCAAGTTTTTTTGTACAAGAAATCGTGGCTTGAGGCTGAAGCATCTCTTTGTTCCATGTAGTATAAAGCTTGTGTCTTGGGTATGAAAACTGGGATGTAATAAGTAAAGATGGCAGTAAGATGAAAGAAAGACATAGTAATTACCTGAGGTCTTTTGATGCAACCTTCTGCTCTCCCTTGAGTAGAGTAAATGCTCTTGTCCAAACAATCAAATACTTCAAGCTCACCCTTCGAAGGGGAAAAAATATCACTAGGCTACAGAACCTATCATCAAAAGCCCTTGACATAGTGTTTAGTTAGTAGCAGTTTAATTTGTTGTTGTGCTTCGTTTTGGAAGTCTGTTTTTGGTGAACTGATTGAGTTCTGCATTTTGACTTGCTCCCATCCCTTTGTGAATTTGTGACCCGGCAACAGTTTCAGGCTATGGGTCTGGCACCATATTTGCCCTGCAGCTTTTACTTAAAAGAGGCCAAATTACACGGCTTTAGAGTTAAAGATGCATCCACCAGGGCTTTTTGTATGGATCCTCTTGATGATAGCCCTTATTTTTCTATCTCAATGGCCTAGCTCTGTTCCTACATGGGCTTGAGAGATACCACCACGGCGTATCCCATCATTTCTTGTTTTTACCTTTTGGTATGAAATAGCTGAATCCCAGCACTGCCTCGCTGGTTACACAAGTAGCTTAACCTATTTCCACATGTATGTGACTCATGGCAGAGGAGTGATATCACATTGGATACCAACAGTACTTTAGGAAAGCAGAAAGTAGTGGAGTCATAGCATCTGGAGTGGCATTGCCACATTGACTCTTCAGTTTCACCACCACATAATATCGATCACATGGGAGTGCCAGGATTCAATCCATCCCAAGCACACACTGAAAAGCTGACTGACATTGTATGCATACTGCCACTGAAACATGGGCCTGAAGCCTCCAATTTGTGCACATCAGCATGATTTATCAACACAGCTGAAAATGAACCCGCAAAAAAGTTCAGAAGAATAATATTTGCTCTCATGTCAAAGCGATGTGCAAATGCTTTTCATAAATGGTATATTCCTTCTAACCATGTATTGCTCATTGTGCTTTTCATCACAGTCCATGATCCTTGTATTTTCTTTATATAAAGATAGAAACTCCATGGCCTGAGATTGCAGACGTAGGAGCAAGCAAGGTCATTTATCTCTCATTTACTGTGGAGTGGTACCACAATATCAAGTGTTTTAGCCAGGCTTACATTTTGCATACCCACTTGGAATTTGAAAAGTACAAGGACAACCCATGAAGTCGCTCAGCCACAAGGACAAATGTGACAAGTCACTGTAAGGGGGGACCTTTACCTTATCAATTGTTACCATGTACCACAACTCCAGAATTTGCAAGTATCAGTATTTAGTTTCAGAGATGGTAATTCAGCCAAATCCGATAAAACTTACTTTTACTAATGAGATAAACTCGACTTAAATATAACACTAGTATTATATATAGATATTTAAAACATTTATATTTTTTAAATCTCGTAAAATACACTAATATTAATATATGTCTGATAAATAAAGTATGCATATCTAAATTCGACAGGTGAATATCCACTGTTATCCCCACTTAATTAATTTATCCTAATTATAATATTTGTACCTTAAAGAAATTAGAAACTGTATAATCATTCAAGGATCGATGCTGCCATACATGAGAAGAGAAAAAAAACCTTTACTCTCTCACTCTCTCTCTCTTTCTCCATATGGTTCACATGGTCATATACTTTTTAATCATTATTTCATGAAACCAAGTAATATATTCTATAGTTATCATCACAAAGCTGGTGGGGTAAGATAAAGGAAACAGTAGGAAGCAAGCAGGAAGAGCTGGTGGCAGGGGTAAATCAACAATGGAAAAGAGAAGAAAGAGTATACAGTAGACACAAGAGAGGGACTCCGTAACTCTAGCCAAAGAGAGTGAAGACAAAAGAAAGAAAACAAAATGGGGTGAAGGAAGAAACGAAACAGGAAGCGTTAGGGGAGTGGGCAGCTGAGCCTGAAAAATGGTGAAGTTATCTCATTTAAAATTTATTTTTAATATTTATATATTAAAATAATTTAAAAACATAAAAAAACTGATAACCTAGAGCAAAATCTTAGCACGCGGCATTGAACGAGGGAGATCCATGCATGTGTAGGACAAAAAATATTAGCCCTATCCCATCACGGTGGGTCAGAGATTTCTGAGAAAAATTTAGCCACCCATCCCAACCAACCCCATAATTATTATCATCTTCTCTTTCCTTCATTCATCTCACATCACAGAATGCATTTTTAGACGCATCTTTTCAGTCTACTCCTTCCAAGTAATAATTAATTTTGCTATTCATTTCATACTTCTGAGCCCAGCTCGGCACATGAACTTGTCCATGGTATAATAATGAGTTAACTCGTGGGTCAATAAGGCAACGATTGGGAACACGGCTGCGGCTGCGTTCCCAAAAAATTTGAATTTTTTTTTTTCAAATTTAATATATTTTGTATGTTTTGAATTGTTTTGATATGCTGATATCAAAAATAATTTTTTAAAAATAAAAAAAATTATTGACATGTATTTTGACACACAAAGTTATTTGAAAAGCACCCACAACCACACTGCCAAACACACTCTAAGTTGTCAACCACAACCCTGTTAAAATAAAGAAACTCGATGGGATCTAGTTTGGTAGTCAACGGGCAACTCACTGGACCAAGCTGATCAAGTTTAAATCTGATAAAAGATCTTTACAAAAAATAAATTTAAGAATATGCTAATTAATTTAGGTCTTATACATGATCAAGATTTAAACTCGGTGAGCAAAAGATAATCTGAGAATGTCATATGATCTATCTTCGAAAATGACATTTTTACACACATATATATACATGATGTAAATGGATTTTCCTTTATCTTTACGGCTGTTTTGGAGGGGGCGTGTGAATCTATAATGAGATGTTGCTGTCAACACCGCCCTATATAATTGTGGTTGTTTTCTGGGATCTGCTGCCACCCTTTGCAGCAGACTGACAATATTGTTAATGCTAGGCCATAATTATAATATGAAAGCCGTATATAGCTGCAAGCACTGAATATATATATATATAGCTTTACTTTCTTTTCTTTTCTCTCTGTGCTACCTGCTCTCTTCTACTTCTGCTTCTCTTCTTTTTCTGCTGCTTAATCTCTTTGCCTTTAAGTTCCCATTTCTCTTCTTCATATGATCCCATAACGAAACCAAAAGGTAAAAAGTACTGTGTAATCCCTTATATATATATATATATATTCGATCCTAGCCATTCATTTCTTGACATGTTCATTATCAAGACAGTCCAGATTCTATATGTTGTCCATTTTAGCTTTTAAGGGACATGGAATATTCAGTGTAGAATGGGGAAAGAAAGCGTGACATGCTCCTCTCTCTTTCTTCTTTCTCTCACTCTTTAATCCTTTCCTGTTCTTCTTTAACACTTTACAGCGTAGAAATATAAATAAAAAGTAAAGAAAGTTAGAGGGTCTTTTCCTCTTTACCATTCATAATTTTTTCCCAACGATGATGTATTTTCAATACTGTTCATGCAATAAGAACTGGCTAGTATCTCTTGTGAATTTGTTTTTTCTCATGATTTTTTCCAACATAATAATGTGAATAGCAAGCCCTTTTATGCCTTAAATCGAGTACTCGTAATAAATTATTATTTTTGGATTGAACCCAACAAAAAAAAAGAGGCTCGAGAGAGAAACTAACAAAGATTATTATGAAACATTTGAGATTTTTTTGGATTGAATCCGAAATAATAAGGTGAAGGGCAAACCCTTTTATGGCCTCAAGCAACTCTTAACAGTAAAAAGTAATTTACTCTTTAACATCCATAATAGAGTCAAAAGAAAAGATGGGTATGGTATGGTATGGTATGCTATACAATCACGGGGAATATTTATATGCATTACAAGAAAAAAAGAATAAAATAAATAAATATCGAACGTGGTCCATGCAATTCTAGGGAGTGGGAGCACCGAGGAGAGTGCACGTCCTCACTCGTCTCTCTAGAAGAATATATGCAAGAAATGAAGGAGAAAAAACTTATAGAAAGAGAGAAATATATGGAGACCATGGATTGAAAACCACTGAAAACTACTTTTCTCTACTATTTCTTTCTTTATTTTCGTCATTGATTACGCCTATGAACCCTAACCCTACTACACAATCTCTTTCTAGCTAGAGTGGGGACGTCTCTCTCTCTCTCTCTCTCTCTCTCTCTCTCTATATATATATATATATATATATATATATATATATATATATATATATATCCTCAGGTTTATGCGTTGGAGAACTTGGCATCTAGCTAGTTTAGTTTCATTGCTTTATTATTAACAACCTTCTTGTGTACGCAGTTGCCATTGGTGGCTACTTAACTAGTTTTCAACTTGTTTAAACCCCTTCAAAATAGACGATTACCTTACATAATCACGCACCAAAAACAGTGATTAAGCAAGCATTTTAATGTTGCTCTGGAAATATTAAGCTCTAGATTGGGTTTTAGTGATAGGACAAGTCGTTTTTTGTAATCCATTTAGGAATTAACTAGCTAAAAGTTAAACAAGAGTGGGGCTATAAGGTCTTCGGTTAATTTAGCATTAAACTATGTTAAGTCATTCAATCCCAATTTCCAACCAAGTGATTGTAAAAAGTGTACAAAATGCTGCTATGGATCAGAGAACAGTTTTCTAACTTGATGAAATTGATGGCATAAAAATAGCAAGAGACTGTCCAAAATATATATCGATAGGGTTGTTGCTTCTCTGCTGTGGTGGCTCTGTGGTCTAGTGTAAGTACTTGACCACTGGTTCTAGGGCAGCCCTACCTAGCTATGCATTATACTCCATACTAATCAATACACTGAGAGGTCTCTTTCTGGTTGGTTTCCTACAAACCATATAGAGATTCTAGATGCTATGGCCAGCAGAGCTCTGGACCCTATCCTGTGCATCTTTTATCTACATGTAGTGCATGACGAGTCTATGTGTAAGAGTGTTAAGTATTTCAGTGGCTTGCCTTTCTAAAGCCTAGAAATCCAACAACAACTAAGCTTATTGTAGCAAAAACGGCACAGCCAGGTTCACTCATCTTCTCTGACTTCGGATTACGGTTTTTTTTATTTAAAAAAAATGTTTTTTAAATATTATTTTAATTTATTTTCAAACAATAAACATTTTAAAAAATAACAATATTTATCATATTTCATATTCGTGTTACGTTTCTATTCTCTAGTCTACAAAAACTGCATACTTTGTATACATAAACTAATTAATTTCCAACAATCTTGTATCATGATTTAAATTTCTTCTCTAATTGTTTTCTTTGAAATTACGAAAACAAAAAGGTCTTGGGCAATTTTTTCCACTAGTGTGAGAGGAATATTAATTTAGAGGTGGGCATAGTTTGTAGTCAACCAATTAGTCTTAAATCAATCAATTTTTTTATATAGATAAAAAAAATGTTGTTTTAATAAAAAATTAAAATAAAATATAACTTAAATCAAATTAGATTTTAGGTCAACACTAAATTTCAGGCGGAAAAATTACCGATATAATCATGAGCTGGTATGGATTAAACAAATTAATTAATCTTTACTCCCATTTTATTAGATGGTTTGATATAATTAGATGTGGTATGCATATATATTTTTCTTCGATTCCTTAATTTCAAAGTTTCAATTCTTCAAAACTAGCAGTCTAATTTCCATGCATCATTATCAAGCAAAGTACTTGTATATGTTGGAGAATAATATAAATCATATCTTAGAACCTCACCTAACAACTTAAGCTTTTGAGTTGAATTGGTTTTTTGACATGGTATCAGAGCCTTGATAACCAAGCGGTCACGAGTTCGAATCTCACCATCCCCATTTATTTAATAAAAATTAAGCACAAGGTAATGTGGGCCTATGCAAGTTTCAAGCTCAAAAGGCTTTCACTTGAGGGGTTTGTTGGAGAATAATAAAAATCATATCTTAAAACCTCACCTAACAACTTAAGTTATTGGGTTGAGATGGTTCTTTGACAGTATACACCAAATTACACTCATCAACAAATCTAATATATTTGGTAAACTATACACACATAGGATTATAAATTATAAAATCTATCAAATCGTCTCTTTAATTTCATCAAAACACTCGCTTAAAGGTCAAGAAATTGTCTTCTCAATCAAATCCACTCATCCATGATTTATGCAATATATTCAAAGAGTGTGTTCGAGTTCCTCATCATAAAAAACCTAGAGTATTTTGTTTAAAGCATGATAAATAAGTGATTACACTTTTTTACCTTAAAAAATGTTCTAAAAATAAATAGTTAGGCCTCTAAACAACCTACTTCCTTAACTTAAATTCTCAACGTGTTCCTCCTCATTGATAGTTGGCTAAGGACAATACATAAAGTTCTATCTCCACATTAAGTTAGAACATCATTTTTGTAACCTTAAAGTGTTAATGTTAACCAAGGGGATGAAGATATATATATGATCAAGTAGTTGTACCCTTTTGTCTTGTCCCTTTAAACCTTTTGAAACCAATTATTGCTTGCCTTAATTAAGATATAGTACTTGTAATTTTGAATTGCAATTTTTCCATGATTGGGATTCCTAAGAATGCGATGATTTTTGACATCAATTATTGCTTACTTTAATTAAGATATAGTACTTGTAATTTTGAATTGCAATTTTTCCATGATCCTAGTGGGAATCCTAATAATGTGATGACACATAGATTATTAACTAATTATTTCTTTTTAATATTTTTTTATATTACAATTTAATCGGCCGGTAACATTGTGGTAACTTTTATTTTTTAAAAGTATTTTTAATATTTTTTTACGTAATTTTTATATTTTAATGTTAAAAATTAAAAGATTATTAAAAAAATTATTTTTATATATTTTTAATAAAAAAATATTTTTTAAAAAACACCCTCCCCTACAGTATTCTTTGATTTGATATCTCTTGTATACCATATTTCTGAACTTGCATGTGCTGCTTGGTAATGATTTATTCCCCTAAGAACCATACCAAGACCTAGTAATGTCACTGTCAAAGTTAATGAGATGGTGACAGTTTTTTTAATGTAAAGTTGAACTGATATGATTAATGGGGTAATTGTGCCAAAGGGCATACAGTTCTGTACCTGCTGGTCTCATCAAATACACCATGATCTATCCTTCAATTATTGGCTCATGAGATGATATCTGGGTCTTGCCTCTCGTGAGTGCACAAGTCTGGATAGAGATACTAGCTATGTCATGTTTAAATCATATAAAAAAACAAAAAGAAAAGCTCAAGATTTGTTTCTGCAGCACAAAACTAATTTGAAAATGTTTTAATTGTTAAAATTAAATATATACTAGCTATGTCATGTTTTCTTGAATTCATAGGAAACCTATTTCCCTGGTGGATTAATTATGAGATTAAAGATTGTGGTTTAACTTCAAGAATCCTATAACTCTTAATCGAGCACAGAGATCACTAATTCTTAATTTCAATAGCAAGAGCTTTGGCAACTCCTATCTTTTAATTTAGCATCGCTAGAAGTATTTGGCCAGCCAGAAATGGATTAGTTTTTAATTAAACTAATACGGATAAATACTTTTTTTATAACTTTATTTCATCTTTTTTCTTGATTATAGGTTAGCAAGAAGTGTTTCACTTATGATTTAGAGATAAGTTCAACTTGTATTAGTACATGATCTAATAATATTAAGTCAAAGTAATTAAGAGAATATAAATCTCGATCGGTATTTTATTTTTCCTTGGATTGTTCTTTCTATATTAACTCTTACTTTCAACTGTTTAGTCATTTACTAAATAACTATATAACAACAATAAATCCATCAATGATTATTAAAAAATAAAAATAAAAACTTAAGCAAGAGCTTCTCAAGGCTATGAACTTATCACTCGGACTGAAGAGGTAGATAGGGAGGAAAATTAACAAAGTGCTGTCCATTAGGGATACAATATATTTCATGATTTATTACTTGAGCCAGCATCAATCACATATATGATCTATGGGATTAGAATTGAGAAATGTGCCTCTTTCCCTTGTAATCCAGGACGACCAAGATTATTTTTTACTTTCCCCCCACAATAACTTGTACTCTTGACATATGTTCTGAATATATATATATATATATATATATATATATATATATATAGAGAGAGAGAGAGAGAGAGAGAGAGAGAGAGAGAGTTTCTACTGCCCATTACACGTATAAAGTTAGAATGCTCAGGCCTTCCATTAATGGCATTTCAATATCAACAACAGTGATCAATTTGGCATGCAACTGATCGACCCAGTACCCCAAAATTCAAAGGCATTTTGCAAACTGGAAATTTGGAAGCAAATTCGTAGATTTTATGTTAGCAGAAACCACTTGCATGTATGATCACAATGTAGCGTACAAAAAGTATCGTATATAGATTTGTTTACCTTCGAGACTTCATACATCTAGGAGCATGAGCATAATATAACTATTTCTGTTTGCAATTTGTAGCTTAATTATGGACAAGCACCCCACAGAAGTGGTCAACTCAAACAAAAAGATTTGATATGTACGTACAGTTCAAGTCCTCTGTGATAATATATATTTCAAGCATCATGCAGAGCTAAGTCTCACTACATCACTAGAGTACGCAAATATCAATATTTATGGCTCCAAAGAGGACACATCTTATATGAACTTCATTAGAAACCCATCAAGATTTTTCAACAACAAAGAGAGTGATATGAAACTTCATCTGCCGCAAACCTCTCCTTTAATTGCTCCAATACTGCAACCTAACTTGCGATTTTAAAAGGGGTCATGACAATGGTGCATCGCCTTATCCAAGCTAGCTCTTATAATGATTACTTGAATGATAGCAATAGCTGAAGATATGGGCACTAGAGAAGGAAATATATATATAGCCCATGAATTCATGCTTAATCTCATTGATCAGGATTCATGGTAATTACTTCTCCTCCATGTCTAATACATGGGGGTGGACTACTATCAAGGACAGTAAAGTATAGAATACTTGAATGTTAAATTCAAGTTGTAATTGGATAAAAAATTTCTTACCCTAAAATTCGTGAGTGAGATTAACAAATTTGAATGAAAACTGGCGAACATGCTCTCTCCACTGCAGATGAACGACAAGCTAATACATAGAACAAACGGTGGCTAAATTACTGCATTGTTTCCTCTCACAAAATGATTATATAAACTTTACATTTCTAGGAGTTGATTGAATCCAAACTTGAAGTATGTCGTCTTAAATAGAGAGATCCGAGAGAGAGAAAATCCAAAGGGAAAGGTGATAGTGTGACGATAGTATTTCAGAAAAAAATTAAATAGTTGTCAGCTCTCCTGCTTCTACATGAATTATCCTTACTAATTTTTCAAAATACTTTGAGTCATTAATGCACCATCCATATTCAGCATCATCTATTTAAGTAGCATGACCAATGGTTTATTAGGACAGAACTTAATTATGTCTTTATTTGCAATTCTTGTTCTCAAATTAATTCGCACTCTGTCTAGTTATTAAAAAGTAAACTACACTTGTCTTTTTCATCGTCAATAAGGGCATGATGCAGGAGCCTTTTCTTATTTATTTATTTTTTTTCTTCTTTATTTAGGAATTTGTTTCTCTTATTCTAGTTTAGGAAATTATTTAAATTAATAATTTTACTTTTTCTTGCTAAATTTAGGCCCAAAACTAGTATAAAGAGAATTTTCTAACTTTTATTTTTTCAGAGACTTGAATGAATAAAATTAAATATTTTAAATGTCTTCCCGTAGTTATAGTATTCTTAGTTTTTCTTGGGAGGATTTGACTTGTAATAAACTCGGTTATCCTTCGTTTTTATCCATGTTAATTGATATAAAAGCTAATAATTTCTCGTAATTAGTGATGTATGTTGTTTAATAACAAGGGTAAAAAAAAATTGCAGAATATGATGTGCTCATACAAGAGGGGATAAAAACGTTTGTCCCTATGAAAGAGATGTTTAGAAACTAGTGATAAAAGACATATCAAGATAGATAATAAAATTAACTCATCAGTTGGCGGCAATAAGAAACTTGAGGGATCATGATGAGAGTGATCATGGATTCATAGACCACTTTGAGAATCTAAAGACGAGAATAGAAAAGACAATCTCTTAATCAAAATGAGTTTCATGGAAACTTAGAGTTTTGGATAAAACTCTCTAAGTTTGCAAGAACTTTATAGGTAAAGAAGTTTATTAATTGATTGCAAGAGGTAGAATATATGTTTGAGTACAAGAAGATCCTAGAAAAGATGAAGATGAAGTTTATAAACACTAGATAAGGGTTTATGCTTTTCATGGAGGGAACAATCGAAGCAAACCCACAAGAGACACAAGACAAGCTCAAGAGTTGTGAAATGAAAAAAGATGAAGAAGAAGATGAAGGTACACTTCCTTCTTTTAAGGTACACTTAAAACATGGATTCTTCAAAAAAAAAAAAAAATCTTTTCATGATGGTTAGAAAAGCCATTATTATGCACTCATCATGGTACTTTAAATACCAAAGATAATTTGCAGGTTTCCACAACAACTAGAGGCTTGTTGCCATAAGACCCAAACATGATAAAAGCAAGCAGCAAGTTGGAAACTCTAAAAGACTCAAATGAACTGGATACCATGGTAGAAAAGAGGCGTGGTTTATGACGATTCTATTTATGGTTAGATAGATGTATATTCATATTCTCTTTCAATTATAATATTTATTTTGATGATGGTTATCTTTGTTAAATAATATCATAAACAATGACATTAATATTAGTAATGATATCATTAATGATGTTCTCAATGACAATAATAACAATTTGTACTCGAGGATGAGTTATTTCTAATTCAAGGAGACTGATGCAATAACTTTTATTTATTTATTTATTTATTTTTTATTTAGTTTATAAATTTTATTTTTTTATTCAGTTTAGTCCTAAAACTAATAAAAATAGGGTTGTATAGCTAGCATTTTTTAAGGACTAGGATAAATAAAATTAAATATCTTAAATGTATTCTCATATTTATACTGTTCTTAGTCTTTGTGAATTTTAACTTATTACAAATCAGTCATCCTTCGCTTTCATCTACACCAAAGACATAACTGAAAAGAGCTATTAGCAAAGGTATCTCTAACGGGATTCCAATTATGATGATGTAACTGGAAATGAAATTAGTTTGGTCTTTTGAATCATGAAGACTATCAAGTTGTGATAAGGATGGGAATAATGCATGAGACTAAAACTAGTGATAATTAATTAGAGTTTTAAGAATGAATTTAACAAAATATATAATCTGAGCTGAATTGTAATCAATATTGAGCATGTTGTTCAAGTGCAAGAAATATTTATTTGAAGTGAAAATAACATAAAAGAGAGTAATTACAGTGATGATACTCGAATTTATCATGCATGTTTAATTTGCATCATTGAGAGGGGCAAGTTTGTGAAGGCATGCTTACATTATAATTAAACTTCATTGCCGATTAACTTAACGATTGGAAATTATATATATGGCCATAAGAGTGTGCAATGAAATAGTGAAGTGAAAGCAAAAGGGATAGCAGTAAATTTGAACAAAATACTAATTGTTTAAGAGTAAGTAGCAACTTGCAACCAGCAATTACTAGCAGCAAGTTCACTTAATGTAGTAATATTGTCTCTCTCTTAGCCTTTTTTAATTATATTCTAATCAACTAAACATGATTACTACTAATCTCAAACAAGAAAACCAGTGTTTATTAAGCTATCTGTTTTAGACTGACCATGAGGGAAATAATGAGGATTGATTGGCTTTTAAAGAACTTTCTCCAAGGAAAAAAAAAAGGTTTTAAAAGAAGAGACTAAACGTGGAAGCAAGAATTAAAGATAAAATCATTAAAGAGGGCAAGAAATAGAGGAAAACACTACCTTATAAAGTTCTGCAACTTTGTCTGCAAAACCTGCGGCCTTGTCCAGTGAACCAGCGACAAGAACAACAACCTACCGAGGTAAAAACGAGAGAGAGGGAGAAGAAAACAAGCTGCTACAAATTATATCAGGTTGCTAATAATCATACAGTACTCAGTCTACACACAAGAGTCAGGAAAGTTTGTTATACTACTAAATACTTCAGCTATCAGTGAAGAAAGAGAGACTCCAGAGAGGATAGTTAGTGCCCAAAGAGAATATAAGATGTTCGAATCTAATAAAATAAGTGGGAAACCATGGCGTTGATACATATTGAGGAAAACGAAACCAGGCCCTACAAAAAAGAAAAGAAATCATGGAATCTTGGGCAACAAGGATGGATCTATGTCTCTGATATAAGCCTATATCTATTGACATGTACTACATATATTTACACAAAGTGAAAAAGAAAGATAGTACTTGAAACATTGGTGGCAGATGCTAGAGATAGATTGCTCTCTCAAAGTTTCTTTTGCTTTCTGGCAGCTGGCTAATAAATCCTTTGAAAAACCCTCGTTGCTTTGAACAATTCCCTTGTGTACTTTGTGGGCAGCAATATTAATTCATTGATAAGATCCTTTTCATTCCTGTTTTATTCATCATCATCAAGGAATGACTGGTGAAGAATCAACATTTGTGATTTATGGGGTCTTGTTGAGCATGAAAAGAAATGAAGAAATCTAATGTAAAGGAAGTGATCAAATTAGCTAGCTGTCTTGGTGTGGACCTTGTTGTTGTGTTTATTGATGGCAAAGTTTAGAATTTTGGACCTCATGAGGAGTCAATAATCTCAGATATCTAAATCCAAGGACATGGAGGAGGAGGATGACGAAGACTTCCCTTTGTGGAGAAATTGAGTATTGGAGGGTGGCAGTTCTGGTAGTGGGGTGCCTCTATAGAGTCTCAATTGGTGGAGGGGATGTTGCAGAGACTGTGAAGCAAGTTGAGGAGTAGGCTGCAATGCAATAGTAGCATTATGAGGTAATGTTGCTGCTGCTGTTGTTGTTGAGGACAATTTGCGATCATAGTTATCAGATTGATCAGTAATGGGGCAATCCATGTTTACACCAAACAACCTCAGTTTCTTTGCCGCTGCTTTCCCTTGGACTACCGGCACCGACTCATACACCACTGGCTCGACAACCCCACCTCCTCCTAGCTGCCATTGCACCATCCCCATTCCAACTTGTTGTGGGGTTGGTTCAACTGCTGCTCCTGCTGATGATCTCATGTAAAAAACTGACCCAGAAGATGAACAAGGGTTTACCACATTGTTATAATTACCATATCCATGACCATAATAACTACCACCAACATTGTAATAGGCATTTCTATTAGGATTAGACAAGTGGAGGTGGTCCCTTGGCAAAATTGGTGCTGTTGGCGGGCGCATGAGTAAAGGGCTCCAAGGGATTGATGAGAAAGGGAGGTTGTGGTGGTAGAGTTGGTGGTGAGAGGCGTGGTCCGGTGCATCCGGCCGGCGCCTCCAGTCAATGTACAAACGATCTTTACCCAATTCACCTACCCCTCTTTGAAACGACACAATATCACCAGCATCAAGCTTCTTCTCCTTCACAAAACGGCTCCAACCTTTAGTCATAACATAGCTCTGGCTACTATTCCAGTACGAATACCTAAATGTCCAAGCTTTACCATTCCTATCCTCAAAATTCAATAAAAGCCCCTTCTCATTCGATGATGAATCTAAAGGAAAGCACTTCTCTGCGTGCTGTTTTGGGATCACAAGGCGATTTAGCTTTCCTACATCACTTGGAGTTACGACCTTATCAAACATGTGCTCCTTTTCTATCACCACACAGCTAGATTCTCCTCGGCCCCCTTCTTCATCATCATTGACATCCATAAGGTCAAGTTTTGCGGCGGTGGAAGCTCCACTCTCATCAAATCTTGATGTATCTTGATCTTCTTGGTCATACTTGTTGCCTAACCAAGAACCCATTTGGTGGTTCTCAAAGATTTGGCCTAAAGGGACCACAAGTTGGGTTTTTTGATGAGAAGAAGAAGATGAAGGAGACGAAGAAGATGAGTATGAAGAAAAAGGGAGTCCTTTTCCTCTACTTATTTGATCTTCTTCACTAAAACCTGACCCAAACTCCATGTTTTTCCTAATAAAAAAAAACTCTTGTCTTTTCCTTCGGAAAGATCTAATATTAGCCAGCTAAGAAGAAGTAAAAATCAAAGGAGGGTAGCAAAAACTAGCAATGGCTTTCTTCTATGAAGAAAACGAGAAGAAAGAGGGGGGGTGTTTGAAGGCAAATTGGTTATCAAAACAAACAAGTACTAGTAAAGTCTATCACTTTTTTAGGGTTAAAGATTATTCTCCTTCCATAATCTCAAAGACCAAGGAAAAAAAACAGATAGGCAATAACTCCCATTTCAATGACAGTCGGTGCAATATTCTTTGACCAAGTTACAAGACTTCAAGAGAAACCAAAACTAGACAACAAACACCTTCACATACGTTTCAAAGAGTGCAAGTTCCTCTAGTTGTTGACCTTAGAATGTGAAAAACAAAAATCAAGTATAAGAGTTGCAAGGGTGGGAATATGTGTGTGATTTTCTTACAAGGGCATTTCCCTGGAAGCTTCTCAAGTTAGGCAATTTTGCCTTTCTTCCTCCTGAATAAATTCTAAATCTTTGCTACTATCTTTCTTGAGAGAGAGAGGGAGGGAGAGAGAGTGTGAAAGAGAAAGAAGTGGAGGGCTGTGTTTATATGTAGGGACCTCATGTATTATTTGGTTGGGCTCATGTGAACTTGTCAATGTCATCATCCTGGGTGGTATACATTAAAAATTTCCCCCCCCCCCCCCCCCCCCCATAAGATCCTAAAAAAGCCAGCTGTTTCGGAGAGCATGAGCTTCTAATCGTAATTGTTTTTTTACCCCCAACTAGCAATAAAAGTTTTAGTATGCTATTTACTTTATTGTTTCTTTACATTACTTTTTTTTTTATTAAACTAATTATATAATCTTAACGTTCATCTCACAACTGCTGGTTTGATACTTGAAAAAAGTATGCTTACTTTGTTAATTAAACATTTTATAGCTTTGTTAATCTCGTGATTTCTTCATGATTTTTTTTAATTAATTTCAACATGATTAAAGATTAAAGAGATAATAAAAGATCTAAAAATAATAAAATCTAAAACCCAATGCAAAAAAATAAATAAAATGTATTAAGATACTTGACTTCTCATCTTTATTTGAAATTCATGAGTGTTAGTACTGGACAAAAGTTTTCTTGGGATTTTTTGGTTAAAAATAAAATTCATCTCTTGGTGGGGTATCTCTTGATGTGTCCTAAAAGACTTTTCGATGAGCTTCTTGTCCAATGACATACAATGGCTAAGAGTAAATTTCAGAGAAAAACATGGAATCTTCTGTTACTTGAAGTATTTAGCTAACCAGGAATAATCTGATTTTAAAGAAAATTCAACTAGAATAGGAAGCATATTTTATTCTAACATTCCATTGATTGTCTGTCTGGTTGAAAAATTACGACTCAAACTTTAGCTATACAGGTAATAACTTCATCAGAAGTTCAGATAGTGTCCGGAAGTGTACAAACACCAATAATCAAAGGATTAAAGTCATACAAACACCAATAATCAAAGGATTAACAGCAATTTGGGTTTTTTTTCCAACTTTAACATTTGTTATTTTTTTTTGCAATCTTTAGGTTTTGTAACAAATAATTTCTCCTTCTTCTACTTTGGCCATCCTCTAAATGGTTATTTTAATATAATACTCTATTATCATTAAAAAAAAAGAAGCGTTTTTTCATTCACATAGGCAACTTTTACTCCCCATGTATGGAAAGGAAGGGAACTGGAGAGGAAAGGGAATATAAGCAGAAGGTATATCTAAGTAACTAGGGTTGTTAGGGTTTTGACTTTGCTTTTCCTTCCATTTAATTCGTACGGATCACCCTGCTGCTTTAGCCAACAGGATAGAAAAGGATATTAGGGGGGGCTCTCAGAGGTAGCAAAAGTTGTAACAGTTTCTATTGCAGGGCGGCATGCAGTCCACAGAGGCCCACCACCTATATATCCCCAAATCTATGCCATGCCATGTTTAATGTCTGAAAAGATGAAGCTTCTGCTATGGCTCAATCTGTCTACTGAGATGAACCCTAGCAATGGTGAACAGGATGGGTAATTTCTTTGTTGGGTTCGGTCAAATTTTGAAGAATGCAAGAAAAGAAGTGATGGATTTTCAGTATCATTGATTAAATGTCTGTATGGTACTTTGAATTTCATTGAAACTTAGGCAACTAATTTATTGTCCAAGTATGAAGTCATAACACATCAATCACTTCATGTTCTTATAAGCCAACAACATGAGTGATTGATGAAATATGACAATGGGGTGTTCTGTTCACTTGGACCAAAGCATTGGGTGGCAAATCAATTAATTGCCATTCTTTTCTTGACACAATTGTACAGTTTTTTTTTTATTTTGTTTTTAGGAAACTTGATATTATATTATGGACAACTCTATAAATGTAATTTTATTCACATTTTTTTAATATAATTAATCTGTTTCCTTTATAATTCTTATTCACAATTTATATTACTTTATTTGTTTTTGCCTTGTTGTTTATTTCTTTAAGTGGGTGTCTATATATATATATATATATATAATCAATTCTTGCTTAAGTTTTTATTTATTTATTTATTTATAATAGTACTTTTTTTCCTTTTTCTTTTTAATTTAGTTTTTTTATATATATTTCATTCTTTAAACATTGGTTTTTTTTTTATTATTTGGGATATGTTTTTTTGTATGGTTATTCCGGTTTTATGACTCTTGTTAGTACTAGTTTTACAAGTTAATCTAGTTGAATTATGATTTTTTTTGTCTTTTTTTTTTTAACTTCATACTTTAACATTAACTTGAGTGAGAATTAGGCTTCATAATTTATTTTGGTTTGATTTCTATGAAGTTGTTTCAGTTTCATCACCTAGGCCGCGAGTTTAGCAGGTTAACCTGGGTTGATTCAAGTTGTTTTTTTGTGCTCTTTTTTTAATTATTTCTTTTTAATTTTATCTTTCAAAATTAGATTGATTGAGAATTAGGTTTCATAATTTATTTTAATTTGTTGTCTTTGAGATTATTTCAGTTTCATGATCAAGTTAACTTAGGCTAATCCCAGTCGTTTTTTTGTCCTTTCTTTCAATTGATTTTTTATTCTTTCAATTTCATCATTCAACATTGAGTTGGTTGAAAATTAGACTTTATATTTTTTTTCTATGAGGTTATCACAGTCTCATAATTTTAGTCATGAATATGACAAGTTAACTCGGGTTGTTTTTTGTGTCATTTTTTAACTGATTCTTTTTTAATTCCATCTTTCACATTGGATTGATTAAGAATTGAGTTTTATAATTTGTTTTGATTTGTTTTTTATGAGGTTATCTCTCTTTCATGACATGAGTTTGTCAGGTTAACTCAAGTTGACCCCGGTTGTTTTTTTTCTTTTCTTTTTTTCAATTTCATCATTTAATATTGGGCTAGTTGAGAATTGGTCTTCATAATATTTTTTTTATTTGACCTGGGTTAATTCAATATATTATCGTCTCTAATTTTTTAAAAAAGAATATGTCATCTTGAAATTTTATTGAGTCAAACTATGTTTTGTCCGATTGTCCAGATAATTATTGAACTTGTCAAGTTAACCGGGGTTATACTGAATCAATCCTTATATATTTTTTTTCCCTACTATAAGACGCATTAGCGAGTCTATAAATTTTTTTGCATTAATTTTTTTTTCATCCATCACGCATGAGAAGGGTATTCACTCAACCGTTTTAACCAAAAAAAAAAAAGAAAAAAGAACTGTAGGTACGAAAGCAAATTTGTTTGTGATGCCAAACTTGCAATCATTTTGAACTAGTAATCCATTCAGGAAACACAGCAGAAGCGTCCTCAATTTAGATAGTGAGGCATTATGTTCGCAACCAAACAGCTAGCTAATTATGGACAGGAAACCTACTCTTAAATGGTAGGGATGCCTTAATTCTTCACTTACATGTGAGGACGTCTAGGCTCCTTTCCAGTCCCCATCCTCCAGCTTTTTTCTTCAAGATCCTGATATTCTGAGGCATCATTCTAACCCTCCTATATATATATACACACACTGTTAATAAGAAAAGAGCCTTCTTGTTTATTGCTGCGGGCCAATTAACTGTACACCTTATTTTCCCATCAAGTCATTTTAAAATTAAAATATAAAAAATTCGATTAAAAAACAATTACAGGGAATGCATTGAGCAGTTAATACCCCTCTACCTTTGAGAGATCTGTCGGGTCTTTGTTTTTTTTTTTAAAAAAAAAAAGTAGATTCACAAATAATTTGATCATTTACCTAATAAAGAATGACTTGTGTTTTAATTATATGAGTACATTCAATTATATATGAAGAGATCTTACTGTATTTTCTTGAATAAAAATTTAAGATATTTACACAAATAGTGTTAATAGCATTTAAATATAAAAGATCTTATTAAATTAAATAAACTTTTTTATATATATAATATGGACCAATCAAGGAGATTGAGATGATTACATTCGAACTTCATTTAAGATGAAAGTTTTATAAATTTAAAACGTGTATATGTCTATAACTATTTTTTATTTATTTTATTAATTTAATTAAAAAAATATATATTTTTTCTGTCTATCACTAAGATTCATATCATGCCAATAAATCACATCAACTTAAGAGATTAAATTATTAAATAATTTTAATGAATAATGTTATATTACTCTTGAACAATTAATATTTATCATTTTTAAAAATATTAATGAAATATAATTTCAAATTATAGGAAATAATGCCAAATCAACTCTTCACTTAAGCAATTAGAATCCTTTTTTTTTTTTTTGTTCAATTATAATCCGTATTAAATGGCTATCAAACTAAACTCACCTGCCATTATCACTATATTATACAAAGAGATAAAGAAATAAATAAACTCACAGATAGACTCAAGGCACACGCCATGAACTCGCTTGAAAAAAGGTCGATTCCCATGTCTTTAATTTTGAATAATGATGTGAATTGAATTTGGACAAAGCTAGACATTAATGACAAGCTAATTAGAAAATTGATCTTGTAATGCTAACATGTCTGTCTTATTAGGCCACTCACTCTCCCACTTGAATTAATATAATGGACTATATGCTAATCCATGTAATTAATAAATTAATCAACCAACCATTTCTAGTGAATGCTTGGTATACAATTTCTTAAACTACTAATTAAAGCTAATATTCTAATGACAATAAGATCAGCCAGGTTGGCTGCTTTCGTCATCAGGGTGACGTTTAAGTTTATTGATCCAATCAACAATTAATCACTTGCTATGATTAACTAATTATTAATTACAAGTTAATTATGCTAATTACTGATTCTTTTGACTTGATTTTTTTTTTAATAGTAATGACTTGATTTAATATATAAGACCAATTGCCTTACACCCCATTTCAAATTAACCCCAAGTTGTTATCTTATCTCTTGCTCGTATCTCAAAAACACAAAGCACTTTGAGCTAATCCAGCCCCTGAAATTCTTGGTCTTACCATTATTGTTCCCTTTACCATTACGATACAGGCATTTCTTGATTAAATATTGCAACTTCCTAATGTATCTCCCTACTCTGTGTTCATTGAGTACACGTAGACTATAATTTAGTTAGGTAATTGAGTTGGTAACATGACTATAAATCACAATCGAGTGCCCCCTTTTAGGCCATATGAAGTTATAATTTCTTGCAACATATTTTTGAAACCATCTAAATTGAATCCAATTTAAAGATTTTAATGACATATTATGTTTTGAATCTTTTAAGTGTTATAAATTAAATTTCAAATGGAATTCAATTTTTTAAAATACTATAAAATTAAATAAATAAGAGGTCAGCTCTTCTGATTTATAATTTCAAAAAGAAAAAAATTTAATATTAAAACTAACTTTTCTAAAATATTTCTTTAGTCCTTTTCTAAATATTTTTTAAAGAAATAAGATAGTGGTAACAAGAGTAATATAAAAAATAAAATTATTTAAATTTACTTGTTAATTGAATTTAAATTAAATACTATAATTAAATCTAATTATAATAGAGAATTGATTATAATAGAGAATTGATTTTAAACTCTTACCGTAAGATATTAGTATTATTAGTATTATTCCTATTGAGTTTTATCAAGACGCATGAAGAATCTAGACTTTGGCTTTTGGAAAGACCTGTTGCAACTCAATTTTTGACCTATGTTGTAACCTCTTTTTGGGCCCCCACAATATATATATATATATATATATATATATATATATATATATATATATATATATATATAGCTAAAGGAGGTTAGAAAAATAATAAGAGGTGGGAGCGCTCGGAAAAGGATCAAAAATTGATGAAGGAGGTTCGGAAATACAAGGAGTGAAATTTTTTACAGGATATACTTGGATGATGAGAGCCTTGTTAGAAAAGAAAAATTAATTTTGAAGAGAAAAGGCCAAAATTGGATGTTTATGGACTCAATTGGATTTTATTGAAGGTTTATTTGAATTTATAGAGGATTTGATTGCAAGAAAAATTGATTTTTAAGTCAATTTGGGCTTTAATTAGAAGAAATTAAAGTTACGGGGTCGAATTATAATTTTTGAGAGTTGATTTGGTTAAATCGGGGGCTTAATTGCATAAATATTGAAGTTTAATGGCCAATTAGGGACTTAATTGAAGAAATCCGAAACCAAGAACCAAATTGGAGAAGGCGCATAAGTATAGGGGTTGTAATTAACAAAATCAGGGGCTAAATTAAAGAAATTGAAAGTTTATTGATCAATTGAGGGCTCAATTGCATAAATCAGAGGCCAAGGACCAAAGTGAAAAAACGCGGCCAACTATAAGGGCGGGGACTAAATTTGGCAGGGATGCAATTGAAATGAACAAAAGATGATTGAGGGCTGATTTGAAAATTGGCGCGTTCTGGCGCCACATTTAAATGAAACGGCGCGTTTTCTCCAAAATGACGCCGTTTCATACATTTTATCAAAAAAAAAGAGCGGAACGATGTCGTTTTGAACGACACTATTCCTCTTTCTTCTTCCCCCGAACATGCAGCGGGGAAGAAGGAAAAAGAAGCTTTTGGTTTAGATTTTTGCCGGGCCCTCTCTGGCCTCGAGCCCACCGACCAACCCGAGGCCCCACGCCGTTGGACCACCAACCGAAGACACCGGCCGACCACCCGCCGCGCGCCTGCCAGAAAACCGGGGGAGCCGAACCTCGACAGCAGCACCCAATGGCCGATTAGCCGCCGCGAGACTCGCTCCCCATGCGCCACAGTGAACAACCACGATCACTTACTCTATAAATAGCACCCGACACAGCAAAATAAGGAGGAGGAAGAAGACCCGAAAGAGAGAGAACGGAGAGAAGAGAGAGAAAGGGAAGAGAAAAAAAAGAACCGAAGAGAGAAAGGAAAAGCTAAAGAGAAAGGAGAACAAATCCAAGAGAGGAGAGAACAAACCAAAGAGGGGGAGAAAAAACGAAAAAAACAGAGGAAAGAAAAAAACGAGAGGAGAAGAAAAAGGCAGGGAAAAAAGAAAAAAAAAGGGAGAAAACGGAAGGAACCAAAGAGAGGAGGGAACGAATCAAAAGGGAGAGGAACCGAAATATAAGAAGGGAAAGCTAGAAACGGAGAGAAAAACTTGAAAAAAAAAAATAACACCGCCGTTCGGTTGAGACAGCAGCGCCGCTGCTTGGAGCCGCCGTCCGTGAGCTAATACACCGCCACCGGCCTCTGCCACAGCACCGCCTCCAGCAGCAGCAGCACCGCCAGCGCCGCCACCGCCTCCGCGCCGGGTAAACTTTCCTTCCCCCTCATTTTATTTTCGTGACTGCGTTTCTTCCCGCATGCGGAACATTCGATCTCGCATGCGGGAGGATGGGGGAAAATAATTCCCCCGTTGGTTTCTTGTCTTGGGCCAGACTTGTTACGCCCAGCTAGTCTTGTTGATGGGCCAGCCGATCCCGGCCCAGCCCCACCTTCTAGGCCGGGTCCGGCCCAGAAGAGAAATACCAGATTTTTGTTGGGCCGAGATCGGCCCAACACATTTTGGGGCTGAGTCCGGCCCAGTTCGTTGGGCCGGCCCAGCCCAGCCCAATTTATATATTATATATTATGTATATTATATTGTGTTTTGTATTATTTATATATAGATATATATAAAGAAATTAATTAATGTTCTTCAAAAATTATTTCAAAAAATATGTGATTTTATGTAATTTTATTACTGTATTTTGATCAATATCAGTTTGTATTTTTATACTGTAAAGATACAAATCCGGTATTAAAATACCCGGTTTTCGTCAAGACATAAAAAAAATAAAAAATAAAAAAGTTTTGTTTTCATGCATATGGCCTAGTCTCTCCAATATATATATAAATATTATAACATCATATTTTTCATACAACAAAGGAAGTTTCAAAACAATATATGTATTAACATGCATTTTGGCTTTAATAACCAGTTTATTCAAGCCATGAGAACTAGGCCAATATTTCAAAAATTCTAAAAAAATCTTTTTGTCTTATTTTAGTATATGGGATTACGAATTTATACGTAAAACGTATTCTTGATATTAAAAATATGTTTTTTTTTACATAGACGTTAGAACGGTTAGGTTTTACCCGATAAGATAAGGACCTCCTTATTGAGGAGGACTTTTCTTGAACCATCAACGGACCAACAACTAGAAATACAATAATACCCTAGCTTTTTTATCAGACAATCAAACAATACAACTTACCTTAGGTAAGGCGTATTTGGGGTGCTAATACCTTCCCTTTACGCAACCAGTCCCGTGCCCGATCTCTGAGACCAGTTAGGGTTCCTAGTGACCAAAATACTAGGTGGCGACTCCCATTCCATTTTTCACTGCTAAGAGACAAAGAATTCCTTATCTCCCTATATTTACCAAATATATATCCAGCTACATTGAGGGTGGACGATCGCCGCGACGTCGCTCAAGTGCGACAACCTATCTTTCTGATAAAATTTTCAAAAATTAAAAAATAGTGAAAAACAATGAAAATCCAAAACATATGTTTTTTAATATATTTGCATCATTTTTAGCATTTTCAACGTCATCTCAAAAGAATTTAAATCTCAAAGGTCTTTTGAACGCGTTCAGCTTTTAACGCGTTATTTTCAAAATTATTGGTTTTCCTTATCGAGGCGACATGAATATTGCTCGTTTTTGAAAAAACAATCAAATACAGATGTTTTACCAAGCATTTGAAAAAAAATATTTTCTTTTCTCTATAAATAGAGAAGAAAAAAACCGGAACAGGGAGAAAAAAATTCACAAAGAGAGGGGGGAATTTTGGGGTTGAAAAGAGATGACCACGCAAAAAAAAAAACCTAACCCTAAAACCATCTCTTTCAAGCCAGCCGGCGGCTCCCCTAGAGGGCCAAAACAAAGACAACTAAAGCCTTGCCCCTTCCTTGGCCGAGATCCAGCTCCCCTCCATTCATTAATACAGACCTGCCAAGCACCCCAGACACAGAAACAAAATTGTGGCCCCCAGACCCACACATAGCCGGCCACTACTCCCTCTCTTCCTTCGATCTGCCTCGCAACCGAAGCTAGCCTCCCCCTCTCAGCTGTTTTCCCTAAGCCACCATGAACGTCGTTTCCAGCACCCCTCCATAACCCTAGAACAGCTCCACAAAGCCTTCCCCGTACAACAACTTCTCTTTTCCCCATCAGCAATGTTTGTTTCTCCTTCGGTCTCCTTAACTATAGCGATCGCCTTTCAGCCCACAGCCAATAGATCTTCCCTCCATAACCGGCCACAGACCCACGGTCTCCCTCTTCAGCCGCAAATTTCATTTCTCCTCCCCCCTGACTAGACATCCACCTCCTATCTCCACCGCAGCTTCAGCGGCCACAGACGACAACACCAACCAGATTTGCCATTGGTAGAAGAAAAAACGAACCGGGAGGAAAAGAGAACAGAAGGCTTTCAATAAATTTAAAACCGAACAAAATCATTTGTTTGTTGCGTTTTCTTTGCTTTGCAGGTGACGTTGCTTGTCACAGTCGGCAAGGGAAGGAAGAAGGGAGGAAACCGGGCCAGAACCACCCATTTCCTAGGCGTTGCCTGCGGCGGCGCGTGAACCCGCGCGCTGCTAGTGGCGGTGGCGCGTGGAGAAGATGTGGCGCCACTGTTCCCACCGTTTAGAAGATTACTTAGCATTGTTCCTCAATCCCAGAAGTTGCACCGATGTCCCCAAGCCTTGTTCGATTTTTTTTTTTGGGTTTGCTTTGTAAATTCCAAATTGTTTAATGTAATGTTTGTTTTATTTTGAATTTGGATGTTTTGTAACATGTAATTAGGGATGTGTGAGTAGAAATAGTGAAAAGTGATGTGTGGGAGTTTTTTTTTTATGATAAAATCGCAAAGAATAAAAAAGAATTTAATGTTTTGATTTGCTCACGGTAAAGGATTATGAACTTATACGTAAGTCGTATTTCTAATATCCGATGAAAAGACAAAATCTTTAAAACTTCTTTGTCACATCAAATCGCGAAGTAGCTTACCTCAAGTAGGGTGCGCTATGGGTGCTAATACCTCCCTAGCCACAACCATTCCTTTACTCGTGAATCTCGACAAGACCAGTACACTTGGGTTTCCTGGTGATCCTGAACCAAATACTAAGTGACGACTCTCAAATCATCAATCATACGATAAAAATCACCAACAGACACCGCGTGGGGACGTGCGACAAGACTAAAAGGTGTAATTTCTATTTTGGGATGACCATTTCATTAATTAGGACTTCTTTGAAATGTTTCTAAGAATAAAGAGGATTTTGATTATTTTTTTAAGACTTTGGTGGGCCAGATTCAATTATTATTTGATTAGATGGTGTAGCTATATCTTAACTTTTTTTTATCATGATTTTCGGTATTATTAAATAAGTGGGAGATTGTTTTGAGCCACAAGAAATTAAAAATTGGGCCAAAGGATGTGATAGAACAATATGGAGAAATTTGGAATTTTTTTTAATAATCAATTTTTTTTGGAATTAATCCTTCTTTGTTACATAAGATGTAATTCTATATCAAGCTTTTGTCTAATAGCTTAAATGATTAAATTTGATGGTTATTTGATAATCTTAAAAAAGTACAGAATTCATATTAATATAATTTTATGTTTTAAACCTTTTTTATTAATTGTTTTCGCAATCTACTAGATTCAAATCCAATATAATTACAAACCATCTTAATTACCACTTGCTCCTAACGCATTAAGAATAATTTTGATCCATATTTAAGGATGAATAATGCTGAAAATGCAAAGAGTTTTCTACTAAATATATGTGGGAATCCATGGTACGTAAATGTATATAAATTCTGTAATGGTAATTGTAACTGCTTATATCGTGAAGATAAACCCTTTGTTTTTTTTTTTTTTAAGAAGGGTTAGAAATTTTATGAGAGGGATATTATGAATTCTTTTATTAAAGATTTTGGATTAGTTATAATTTTTAAGAGACTCATATGAAAACATACCTAAACTTTTGGTACTAAACTGATTTCCAGAAACTATTAAGTGTGTTAGAGAATAATATAATTATATCTTGGAATCTCACATAACAACTTTAGTTTTTGGGTTGAGATGGTTCTTTGACATGATATCAGAGCCTTAATGACCAAGCGATCACGAGTTCGAATTTCACCATCCCCTATTTATTTGATAAAAATTAAGCACAAGGTAATGTGAGTCTGTGCAAATTTCAAGTCCAAAGAGTTTTCACTTGAGGGGGTGTGTTAAAGAATAATATAAATCATATCCTGGAACGAGCTTTCACTTGAGGAGGTGTGTTAGAGAATAATATAAATCATATCATGAAACCTCACCTAACAACTTAAGCTTACTTGAGGGGATATGCTAGAGAATAATATAAATTATATCCTGAAACTCATCTAACAACTTAAACTTTTGGATTGAGATGGTTCTTTAACAACATGCAACTCTTGCAATTATTAACAAAATTTAGTAAATTACATCTCTAGCATTAAAGATCCATGGTCTTAAATCACCATTAGAGGAATGATATTTTTCATATATATATATATATATATATATATATATATATATATATATATATATATATATATAAAATGTGGGAAATGCTTCTTGATAATTACACATATCGTTTTCAACCTCATTGATTGCTTGGCTGGTTCTTATCCCATATTATGATCATGAATAATATGAGGAGGATCTAGCTCGTCCTTCATTACTAGCTAGAGGGACTAAAATTCAAAAATTGATCATGTTGATGTATGAACACTTACTCATAGGTTGTCTGTTGCCCAAAAAATTGTGGAATCAACATAAAATGACTGTTGTACCGCATGGCATTTACCAATAAATGTTGTAGCATAAGACAAGCCAAATTGTTTTTCTGATGTTTTTATTTTTTATCATGTGACATATTGCTGATAAAATATAGTATTTATCTACATCAAAGCTGATGATAATATTCTTTTATCTTTACAGCTTATATTCCCGCATTCAGCCGCCAGTGACTGGCTTTTGTCAGTACAGTCAAAAATCAAATTAGAAAACCATAAACCCTTCACCAACCACAGAACGAAAGGGTGGTGTTAATTATACCATTTAAACTAATCATGCCTTAATTTTCATTGTCTGTAATGAATCTTTTTTTCTTTGTTTATGGGAAAATACATATTGTTGCACATTAAAATTGTTGGTTAATTAATCACATCATGCATGAGTTTGATATAATCTATTTTAAAATATGATCGCAAGATTTAGATTTCATTAATTTTATGAGATCATTAATGGGAAGTAAATTTTACCTCTAAGTTATTAGTCAAAAGTATTTTTCAAAATTAAATTATGACAAAGAGTTAATTAATTAGAAATATATAGCGGTAGAAAATGCAAATTTTAACACATATGTTACATATGAAACTCCAATCAATCAATTCTCGGTTGATTAATTTATTCTCCCTACGTACTCAAAGAGCCAAGCCCAGAAATTTGCAAGTCTTGTCGCAATTTTCCTTCTTTTACTACTTGGTATTATCCATGCATATCACTATCTTGATGAACACAAGGGGCTGCACGCGGGCACGAAATTCTTGTGGGAGGCTAAGTGGGGTACGTGAAGAGAGTAGCTAGCAAATAGCAGTAAGCAAATAGAGTGAGCAGAGATTAGGACAATTATCTGGCAACCAATGAAGGGTGACTCGTTGGCACTTTACAGATTCCTGTCAAAATCTTGTTAGGATGTGATGGATTATATTTTACTGCATTTATGTTTACGTGTATCTCCAAAAACTTGACAATATATACACTTTATTATCATTAAAGTCAATTAGTTGGATGGATAGAAACGAAAATATAAAATAAAGATTTTTAGGATAATTTTAAAATAAAAAAAAATATAAGAAGATATATCTTACATATTATATTCTCACTATCTTTGTTTTTATGTTTAAAGTAACCAAATTCTACCTTGAATTTTAACTTTCGTGAATGTGTAAAGAATATAAAAAAACCAATTCAATCCAATAACTGAAATTAATAAATGAGGTCTCAGGATATAATTTATATTATTTTCTAACACACCTCCTTAAGTGAAAGCTCTTTGGGCTTGAAACTTGCACAGCTCCATATTACCTTGTGCTTAATTTTTATCAAATAAATAAGGAATGGTGAGATTCGAACTCGTGACCTCTTGATCATCAAGGCTCTGATATCATGTTAAAAAATTATTTCAACCCAATAGCTTAAGCTATTAGGTGAGGTCCCAGGATATGATTTATATTATTCTCTAACACCCCCCTCAAGTGAAAACCCTTTGAGCTTGGAACTTGCACAAGTCCATATTAATTTAAGCTATTATGTGAGGTTTTAGGATATGATTTATATTATTCTCTAACAAAGAAGAGATATAGATTTGAGAATTTTTAAAATATATAAAGTAATATAGAGAACTGTTGGTTGAGTTATAAGCTCGTTGAAAATACATATAATTATATGTTGAAAATGTTTAATTATTTATGTACCAATGAATTAAAAAAAGTTCAAAAAGTATTACTCTGTTTAATTAGGCCTAATTAACCAAGAATATTGACTACGTACAACGGTTATCAACCTAATAAATTCAGCTAATTAATTATTACCCCCTAGCTAGTTAATTTCAATGCTGTTTAACATGATATAGCCATTGGTTTGAGTTTGTATATAATAGTGAACAATATACAATAAGGGAAGTAAACTTCATGATAAATCTCTGCTGCTAATTATCTACTGATCTTTAATTTCTCAAGATGCATGGTTAGGGTATGAAAGTCCTGTCATAGACACCATTGAATTCCGAAGCCAACATTTATATATATTTCAAAGGAAAATATACAAGTGATTGAGAAAGTTCCTTTGAACATTCAAAAGTCTTAATTATTAATTGGATGCCTTTTAACTATTTTTTTAGATCAATATTTATTATAAAACAAAATCAAGTGGCAATTTATATTAAGCCAGGTTAGCTGTTGATCTAGCTGTTGCCCAATTCTCCTACTCATGATCACCAATGGGATTCCCACGTTTTGGTAGAGGAGAATAGTTTAATAAAATCTCCAATAAAGCTTAAGTTCCATGGCAAATCAAGGCTAAATAAATGCAGTCCAGCTTATAATTATTTGGCTACTTAACTAGCACTGTAGGGTTAGAAGATTTTTAAGCAATCTCCTCCAATTAGATTTCAATTCATAAATATTCTTTGAACTATGATTTCGATCATCAATTGGATCTAGTTAGTCAATCCCTCCCATACTTTTGTCAAGGAAAATGAAATTAAGGAAGCTTCACGTGAACTTGTTTTAATTAATTGATTGATATCTTAGCATTAATCTTTGAAATCAATCAAATAGAATCTCATTGACAATCCATGCATGTCCCAAGATTATTAATTGTTGTTTGAAACTAATCAATTGCTTCCAAAGAACATGGACCTAACAAGAATAAATTAAAGAATTGGGAAAGGATCACAACTTGTGCACCATGCACATCAAGCAAGCTAGCTATCATCCATAAATGATAAGTCAGGCAATGTACTAGAGGATGGGGAAGATAACCATTGGTGTGTAACCTGTTAGAGGTGTTTGTGTACTAGCTAGCTCACTTATTAAAAGACTGCCGAGTTGATGTTTAACCTGTAGTTCTATCAAGCTTTCCTTTTTATTCTTCATCTTCCCTCCCCACCCTAGATAAATTTAGGACAATAGGGCTCCACTGTTATTGTGAAAGAATTTCATTAGCCATATCTGTTGATGATAAAAGGATTCCATCAGTTTTCTTCAACTTTAAACAGTGGATATGGAAGTTCCTGTCGTGTACATCAAGTTTTTGAGGGGGACCTCTCTCGATCTATATCTCTCTGATTTCTTGACAAAAGTATGTAACACAGACACAGAGGAAACACAAGTTTTCAAGCTTAATTTTCCCTTCGCCAGCTTTTTCTACTAATTAATTTTAATCTTGTGTACTTGTGTTCATCCAAAATAGGAAAACGTTTGTGCTTCGTTAAAGGCTAGTTCAATTCATGGTGCTGATTACAAATATTAGGATTTGGAGCATGATTTCAGAAAAAAAATCTAGCAAACAAACAAAAGAAAGCTAAGCTCAATGAGGCATGGCCTTGTTGAGATAAGTTTTGGACCACCGCTTTCAAACTCAACTGGACCACCACGCTGGAACACTCCACCTCCAGTTGACGGCTATCTTGTTTTATCTTTCAATATGTTCTTAGGCGCGTATGCATGCGTCCATGCCCGTGTTGTGTTGAAAGTAGAATTGAATTTTCCTTTAAATTGTTTCATCTTTTTATGTGTCTTTATATGTGTGTGTTCGTGTTCTCACGCATGAGTTGAGGGCAAGATTTAATGTTATTTTAAACAAATCATATGGTTAATTTTGGGGAAAAAATTCACACCGATAATATAATTTATTATGTATTATCTCTTATTTCATATTAATTGAGATCAAATATTGATTTAATTTTAATTTGGGAGGTAATTATTCATGCTATAATTAAAAACTAGAAATTTCTCAACTAGGTAGCTGCAAGTTGTAAGTTGCAAGTTGAACTGATCTCTATGGCAACTAAATCCAGCTCAACGCATGTGTGAGACAGGAAACTGAGGGCTATAAATTTAACCAATTGGGAGATTTTAAAAATATTTTAGGGGCTCAATGCAAAAGCAGCAAATTGTTTTCATCTATTTAATTTGATATCGTAACTATGATTAAATAGTATAACACTAGATTGATTTCATGTGCTACGTAGTGGGCAGATTAATTTTTTTCTCAGAATGGATGATTAGGTGATGCTAGTATTTTTTTTTTAAATAAAAATCAAAGATCCGAGTTATTAACTTGACTAGGTCCACTAACCTCAATTAATTTAATAATATAATTAAAAAAAAATGATAGTAAAAAAATAAAATAAAAAAATAACAATGATTAACTACAAAACATGAATGTTTGATAATATAATGGAAAGATATCATCCTAATATTCTTAAAAGGTCTCAATATATAATCTTATTTAATAATAAAGTAAAAATTAAATAAGAACGAGATAACCCTATAAAAAACAAAATGAAAAAAAATTGAAGCTCAATTCCCAATACATAAAATGTTGAAGGATAAAATTAAAAAAAAATTAAAAGAAAAAAAAACCCGAGCCCACCTGAGATAGCCAGCCAAATTTGCAATCTCATCATAAGATTAGGATAACCCTGTAAAAAACAAATTGAATAAAAATAAAAAAACTCAATTTTTAAACTAACACAATGTCGAAGAGTGAAACTTTTTAAAAAATAAATTTTTTAAAAAAGTAAAAAATAAAAAGAAAAAGAAAAATAACCCAAGTAAATTCGGGTTAACTTGTGAAGCTCGTGATCCCAGACATGAGATTGAGATAACCTTTTAAAAACAAAAGTGAAAAAATCATGAACCCGTGACCTTGAAAGAAATTCAATATTGAAAAAGAAAAATAACTCAAGTATATCTGAGTTAACTTGTGAAGCTCGTGACCCCAGACATGAGATTGAAATAACCTTTTAAAAAGAAAGGTGAAAAAATCATGAACCCGTGACCTTGAAAGAAATTCAATATTAAATGATAAAATTGAAAAAAAAAATTCAATTGCAAGAAAAGACGTAAAAAAAGATATAAGTCAACTCGAACTAACCTTTCAAATCTGTGACCTAGGTCATAAGGTTGGGATTACCCTATAGAAGGAAAAATTAAAAAAAAAATCATGAAGCAAAATTCTCAATCAATAAAATGCTGAGGGATGAAATTGAGAAAAAAAATCAATGAAAAAGGTTCAAAAAAAGCAATTAAAGCATGATGACCAAATTTGATATAAAAATGAAACGAAACCAAATGCTGATGGTTGGAATTAAAAAAATAATAATTAAGAGAATGGTACAAAAATAAATAAAAGCAATCAAAATAATAAGAATCAAATTTGACATAAAAATCAAACATTTAGGGATGAGATTGAAAGAAAAAAAATCAAATAAAAAAGGGATTCAAAGGAAAACAAATAACAATCAAAATATTAAAGACCAAATTTTATATAAAAATAAAATGACATGACATTTTTTAATTTTGGCATAGGTGGCATGAATCACAATGATAAGAGAGAGAAAAGAAAAAGGAGAAGAAAAAAGGTCATTGGCACCAAACTGTTGCTTTGCCACCGCCACGCACCAGCTTAACAGGAAGGTCTTGCGAGCCACTTCCAATTGTGCAATGGAAGCAGACGTTTAATTGCTAGGATACACCGCACGCACCGTCTAAACATGGTGGGCGTTTCACACACGCGGTGTGTGTACCACTAGCCCCACCCTATTTGCTCCACCTAATTACCCTAGTCCTTATAATTGTTTTAGTTTTAATTTTAGTCTGTTAACACTTAATTATTCTATATCAATCAAATTTTATTTTTTAAAACTGAGCATCAACTGAGCCCTAAAAATATCCCTTAATATTGCAAGGCCCCCTATATTAAGGCATTCAAAACAAACTACCAAGTCAAATCCCAAATAAAATCAATTTAAAGGGATCAAATTGGAAAGAAAAAAAAGTTGAGGGACCAAAATAAAATAAAAAAGGACCTAAACCTCCCCCTGATAGTACAAATAAGTCCTTTATTTTTGCGAAAAAAGGTACTAAATATTTTTTTAATTTTAAAATTTGGTTCCTAAAGCTATAATTATTTGAAATCAATGAAAATAAATTTTATTTTGCTAAACCACACCAAGGAAGCTCATCGTTGATCACTTTAATTCTTTACACGCACCGTCCAAATGTAGCAGAGGGCCGAACACGTGTTATGCACATGTTGATCACTTTTTTTTAATATTTTATATTTATTAAAAAACTAAATTATCTCTAAATTAACATAAATATAACAATAAAACCATTGTGAAAAGACAAAATAGTTCCCGGATAACAATTTATTAATTTTTGCTTTTTGAGGGTATTAATGTCATTTTATTGTGCTAACCAAATTAAAAATGTGAAAATGACCCTGGATGATAGTTAATGATTTTTTTTTGTTTTTAAAGGTAATTTAGTAAATTAACCATGCAAAAAAAATATAAAAAGACCGAGTTGTTCTCGAACAATTTGCTAATGACTAATGGAATTTATAAAAGATAGAATTACTTTTATTGAAAAATTAGCTATTCTTTTTTTAAAAGAGCAAAATGATAATTACATAATAGTAAATATTTTTTTAAAAAATCTATATAGTAATCTATAATGCACTATGAGTATGTGTACAAAGTTTTTCACTGTGCATTTCACCCTTTCATTTTATTTTATTTTTTTAATAATTTATAAGATAATTTATCAACCATTTGCATCATAGCAACCATAAACCACAAGCCCACAAGGTCTCTCTATGTTTGTTGTGCCTCCTATTTTCTTCTTGCATTTTGATCTCTCCCCTTGAAACAAGTTGATCATCAAAACAAAGTGGGGTCCTTCATGCTTGCTTTGCCTAGACCAAAAAATACTTGAAGGACCAAGACCAAATCAGCAATGGCCTTTTGTTGAGACTTGTCTTTAAGCCCAATTTCAACCCAATTAACAAGCAATGGTAAGGTGACTTCAATTACCATTCATAGATTGACCCCATGATACAAGTTGAAAAGGAAATATGCAAGCCTCCATTGACGCACCTTACTAGTTGAAAGGAGACTTGGAGCTCAATTATATTTTTGCCAAGATAATTTGTTTAATTCCAAAAAGAATTTTCATGTATTTCTTGTAGAATAAGTTGATGAATAATTTGTCAAGATGGGTTTGGAGGTCCATTGACTCTGTGAAGCTGGTTAGTTTAAGCTCTAGCCATTTCGGCCTATGATTATGGAGATAATGAATCTAAGATTATTATTGTTGATGATAAAAGAAATTGTGCAGTGCTATTACTGTTTTTCATTTTTTTTTTTAATAACATTACTAATAGTGAATGTGAGAATTATTATTTTGGTTTCTATACTTTTAAAAAAATTTATTTGAATTTCTATAATTTAGTGTTTTATATTTCAGTTTTTGTTAAAGTACAAGTCGAGTATGAGAGTTATGGCGTAAAAAAAACTAGAAGGAAAGCTAATTTTACTAAAAATTATTTCCAAATTTTAGATTTACGGGCTCCAACAAGTTTTGTAGCCAGGCTAGGCCTTGGCTCAGGACAACATCAAATGGGCCTTGAACAAGGGTTTAAGGATTAAATCGAAAAAGAAAAAGATCATCCTACTTTCTCTAGGGTTTATATCGAAGTACTGTCCCTCTCTGTCAGCACCGAAACAGTCACAGAGCCTACAGAGAGAGAGAGAGGAGCAAGAAAGAAGTAATGGATTCGTTTTCTTCACATTCAAGTATGGGATCTGGGTCACCCCAAATTTCAGCTGAAGACTTGAAGGACCAGTTAAAGAATCAACTTGCACAAGCTTATGCCCAGGAGTTCCTTGAGGTTTAATTTTTCTTTATGAATCTTTCTCTTTCTCTTTTTTTTTGTGCTTCTACTATTGATGATGATTTCTTGGCTTATTACGTAGTCTTTTTCTTGCTTTGCGATCTTTGGTGGTTTAGTAGGGAAATTTGTTTGCCTTTTGGTGGTTTTGGTATAAAGGATGGCCAAAGATAGATTTTTTTTGGTTATGAAAGATGGATTTTAGTTGAATTTTAGCTGAAAGGATGTATTTTTTTAACTGGGTTTCTTTTAATTTTGGTTTTTACGTGAGTGTAAAGGTTAAGTTTTCAATTTGAGGGAATGCATTTTAGGGGTGGAGGTTTTATCCCGTACTTGTGATAATAGTGAACTTTCCGATTAATGTGAATTGGTATTTTTCTCCTCTGTTTAAGGGTTATTAGAGAAGGACTTAGGTGGAATGTTAATTCTGCTGTCATTGGTTAGTAAACTTTTGTGCTTTTGGGAACAGTGTTGAATTATTCCGTGACTTGCCGTGAGAGTTTGACACATCTAATCTTTATGGTTTACAATAAGTAATTACTTATCATGGCTTGTTATTGTTTGAAGAGTTGGAGATAATGCGTGTACATAAATATACCTGTTTTTTGTTTATATGTGGGAGCTTTTGTGAATGTCCAACCTGTTTTAAGAGAAAGGATCAAGACGCAATTTTGATACGTTAACAATATTTCATGCACGGCTTAGGTTGGATATTGTCATTAGAGTGAAGTCTAGTTGCCTGCCCTGAGTTGCATGCTCAATTTTGTGCGAAGAAATGTGGAATTAGAAAATATATTTTTGATTGTTAAAATATAATTTTAGGTGGCAGCTTTGTTGTGGATGTTGAGATTATTGCACATATATATACTAATGTGCTCTCAAATGAAATGATGAAGGTGAACTTACAGGTAGATGAGTTTCAGCCTAATAGTAGAGTTTGTGTAGCTTCAATTTTCTTGGAAGAAGTTTTATTCTGGTACTTTAGTTATTTGTAATTACAATTACAGTGGAGGTTGCATTAACACATGTGCCCTGATATTAATACCGAAGTTCCAGTTCATCATGTTATAATGTCATTAACAGGCTTTAGTTTCCTGGTAGCCAGAAGGAAACATGTAATCAAATGTGTATCTTAATAAAGAGCAGTGTCTAGGATGTTGGTTGAGGTACCTACATATATCAGTTGCACATCACTTAATCTCTCAAAAACCTTTTTTTATCAATTTGGGGTCTTTAGCAGCACTTGTGTCGTCACTTTGACTCTCATGATTTTAAAGTGGCACATTTCTTAGAAGCATTTGCCAGTGCTTGATTGAATTCCCATTTGAGAAAACGGAGTCGATGTCATGTACTTTGCCATAGCTTCTCTGTCATTTATGTGCAAGATTGTCCACTTATAATTCTGTTTCAATGCAGACTGTGAGGGAGAAATGCTTTGAAAAGTGCATTACAAGACCAGGGTCAAGCCTGAGTGGGAGCGAAAGTAGCTGCACCTCTAGGTGTGTGGAACGCTACATCGAGGCTACTGGCATCATCAGTAGAGCCCTTTTCAGTGCACCACGCTGAACATAGTAGAAAGTTTCCTGAAGATGTCCTGCAAACTGTCTAGGGAACTCTCGAGTGACAGCAGAGATTTTGTCTCTTATATTGTAACCCATTTTATCATTCATAATGTGGACAGATGTTTTCTTCATATTGATCTGTAAAAGATTTATCCAGTTGAAATTCAGCCAATTCTTGGACAATTAGTTAGTTGTGTGGTGTAGAATCTTTTAATAAACCGATAGAATTTTCTTGTCCTTGCAATATGAGAATGCTAACATAGCAAGCAGAGCATAGAAGATTACAGAAGTTACTGTGATCTCAATGAATGTATAGAATCTATCAGCTCATGTTTCCCTGAAATCCCTCCTTTTGGATCATTTCTCTCTTCTCGTTTTCATGCTTTTGGAAAGCTGGAACCCTTCTCCATCTTTACATTGATTTGTTCTACGTGGGATGTTTAGGGCCTTAATTTATTAGGAATTGTCAAACTACTCCCTTTAACGTGGGCGCCTTGTATCTTTTCAATGCTCATGTTTTTTAGCTCTATTTCGTACACCTTTTATCAATGCATCTGGCCAGTTTGTGTGGAAACAAACTTTTGCCATGTTTTTTTTTAGATAAAGGAGAGGTTCAAACTCCAGATCTCGTGGGCGAAGGGGGGATTAGTGCCGGTTGAACTACAAGCTCATCGGCTGTAAGTAGCATGGTTATATAGCCAGCTCTTATACTGATATTGTCTTCTAGTTTATCCACCAGTATCCAACTCAACCAGAAATCTCTTCGTTGCTGAGATCTCCTGGTTTTCCAGTCTCATTGAGTGATAACAAAGAAGCTAAGATCTGAACATTATTATTGTCATCTTTAAGGTCCAAGAATTCCAGCTTAAATGGATAATTCATGACACTTTCCTGAAGGATAATGTCGTGCAACAGAACCCTTCAGTGAGCATAATTCTGCTTTTTATATTATATCCTACTTCTAACATTCTTCAAGATTCATGGAGACATATTTTCTTCAATCTGAGTACAAATCTGGCAATCTCATCTGCAAAAGATGTATCCAGATGAACTTCAGCCCATACTTGGGCCATTACCATGTCAGTAGAATGTGGTGCAGAATCGTTTAATATTCTTAGAGAATGGTAAACAGTTACAAAAACTGTGATCTCAATGAATGTATAAAATCTGTCAGCCAATGCTTCCCTGGACTCCCTTCTCTTGATTATTTCTCTCTTCTGTTTCTCATACTTCCTGAATCCCTCTTCCGCTTTAAACTGATTTGTACTGGGCTGGTTGTACAAGGCCCTGTTCAGAATCATCAAACTACTCCATACATTGACATGGACATCTTCCATCTTCTCAATTCTCATGCTTATTTCCCTCCATTGCAGGCCCTCTTCTCTTTCTGTCATCTTGAATCTAGTTATCACCATGCATCTGGCCTGCTTCTGAGGCAGAAAACCATCTTCCATAGGTATAACGCGCCAAAATTGCATCACATAATTACTTGATAAGGCCAGTTCTTGTGTATTTGATAACGACTGCCAACTTGAGCGATTAACAGGTTTGCCTGTCTTCTTGTCCACTAGTATCCGACTCAACTTGAGATCCTCTATAAGCTTCTTGCAATGATCTTCTCTTGATTTTCGAGCCCCATTGAGTGGTGATAGAGGAGAAGCTAATCTTTCATCACTATCTTCATCTTTAACGTCCAGTACTCCCAATTTAAATGGACAATTTAGAAACAATTTCTCTCGCTCATCAGCAATCATTTCCCAGCTGCTATCAACGAGTCCATGTTTGAATATATCTACAGCCTCAGGTATGCCATCCAAAATCCTTGAAAGGACACATCTATTCTTGTAATAAACATCAATAAATGACAGTAGGTCAGAAGGGGAAGTGTGGGGACTTAGTTCAGCACATTAAGGCAGCTTCGAAGTGTCAGCGTTGGCAACTCCATCATATGAGATAAGTGGGTAGGCATCCGAGTAGAATTTGTCGAAACAACCCTTAACAGAACCCGAAACCAGACGTTCTGCATCTTCAAGAGCAGCAGAAGGCCACATGAAATGACAATATTTGGTCATGGGCTATGTCTCGCAGCTCAGAACAGGTACAAGCAACAGAGGCCAGGGCTGGACCATCGACATGAGCCATGATATCGGTTATCAGGTCACCATTTCATGCCCTGGAGGTTGATACATATGATTAAAACTTTGGCTTAAACGTTTTTGGATTTGGACTTACCAAAAATGATTGAAACAAGAGATTTAGATGTGCCGTTCATATGAATTTCAATTTACATTAATCATCGAATTTGAAAGTGACATGGCATCAAATCCATTGGAAATGTATGTCCGTAACTCAATTTTGATCAAAAATA
Source organism: Populus x sibirica (assembly GCA_019202695.1). Lineage (NCBI taxonomy): Eukaryota > Viridiplantae > Streptophyta > Magnoliopsida > Malpighiales > Salicaceae > Populus > Populus x sibirica. The sequence goes on from JAGMVL010001426.1 coordinate 3,078,734, forward strand.
AAATTCATCAAATCCGAAAAAAAATGTAAAATTATTATTTACTTCGAGAAGCCTGACTTCGGGTATTGACCCCACACCTGCCAAAATTAGTCGGCAGCTATCGTTTTCTCCCCTAACAATCTGGTCCCTCGAGGAGGCAATTTGAGTTTTTGCTCCAACCTGTTGCAGGCTCACAATTATTTAGTGCTCACTGATCTATCCGATGGTTCATGGACCAAGATTGCGACCATATTAAAACGTGATATCTATGATTCTCAAAAAAACAAAAAGTGAAATTTATATTAAATGTACTCTGGTCGGTTAATCCATTAATCGGAATTATTGTTCATATTTCTGTTCAATAATATCTAAGATGTTACAATCTTATTAAGGATGAGATGCCTCATGATCATAATTATAAAACTCACCTGAGTTGTGACACAATTCAAGATATGGGTATGGGTTATGGTTTGGACAAATCAATCCTAGTCAATTTAAAATGATATGTTCCAAGATTTGTTCCAAGATTTATTTAGTAAGTTGAAATGATATTATATTAATTTTTTTAAAAAAAAATCAAACTAAATATCATATGGGTTTTAAGCGTGTTGCAGAGTGACTCATTAGATCAACCGGGTTTAAACAAATCAACTCTTACATGATTTAATATGAAACTTGGTCTTTGTTAAGTGCTGGGTCACCAAGTTGATTTATCGAGTTGGGTCGGGTTTTATAACGTTACTCTCGATTATGATTGTTAGTTATAATTTGATGAATTTTAGTTAAATAATAGATGTGGGCTCACTACGCCACATGTCCACTTTTCTCCCCATAAAAAATGATGTTTAAGAGTCCTGATCGCATTCTAAAGAAAAAAGAAAAATCAATGATGAGGGTTATAGCCTTAACCAAGTTTAATAAGTTGGTTTTATTTTAGTTAGACGATAAAAAAAATAAAAAATATAGTAAATGGATAAAAATTAAGAGAAAAAAAAGCAATCACGACAACTTGAAAAAACAATCCCTAGAATGATGAAATTAGATTAAAAAAAAAAAAAAGAGGGGGAAATGGTTGGAATCAACCCGAGGTAGCATGATAAACATGTAACCTGGGTAATATAAGGGATGAGCCAATTTGAGTTATCTCGTCAAACCCGCGATCCAGGTTATGAGATCGAGATAACCCGATAGAGAAGAAACTAAAGGAAACCACAAAACCATTTTTTTTATATAAAAAAACCAATGTTGGACAATGAAATCGAAAGAGACAGTAAACAAAAAAAAAAATTGACTTGCGTTAACTTTTTAAACCCGTGACTTGGGTTATTAGACTAAAAGCACCATACATGAAAAAGCCACGAAACTCTACCCCCAACAAATCAAATATTGAAGGATAAAATTTGAGGGGAAAATAATCACACAAAAGAATATAAAGCCAAAAGAGCAATTAAAAGAATGAGAATACAAATAAAATAAAAATAAATAAATTAGAGGGCATCTATAAATTTTCAATTAAAGGGTGTGAAATTGCAAAAAAAAAAAAAAAAAACTTTAATAAAAGGACAAAAAATCAAAAGAATGAGGACTATATTGCAAAAAAATAATACACCATAAATTTGGATTGAGGGATGAAATTAAAAATCAATAAAAATTGCACAAAAGGGTTAAGAAAAAAAATAGAAATTAGAAGAATAAGGACCAAAGTAAAAAAAAAAAAACACATGACAAAATGAGATTGAATGATGAAAATAAAAATAAAAAATCAAAACTCTACAAGAGGGCTAAGGACAAAAAATTAGGAATCAAAATAACCAGGACTAAGTTTGAATAAAAAAAAAAGTAGCTACTCTAAAAAATTAGGGGGCTAGACGCAGAAACCTACGAGAAGAGAGAAAAGAAAGGAAAAAAGAAAAAGAAAGAAAAGGCTGCTAACGCCAAATCAAACATTCGTCAATGACACACGCCAATCAATGATTGAGGAGATGCCAAGAACAATCGAACGCTGTCCCAAAAGCTGTAATTTAGCCACCAGGAGACGTCACACGTGTCGTCCATAGACGACGTCCAACAATCATGTGTGCAACACGCATGTTAACAACTTTTTTATATATATATAATATGTATTATAATGTAAAAGAAAAACTTGCCACTTAGTTATTTAATATTAACGAAAAACCAAGGTGAAAAGACAAAACTAACCTTGGACCAAACATAAGGGTTTCTTTGATTTTAAGGCTAGGTAAGTAATTTAACTATGCTTGAAAAAGTGAAAACCTGAAACTATTCCTGCACGCTAGGTTTTTTTTTTTTTTTGGGCTCCAAGAATATTTTTATTATTTTATTTTTCATTTAAAAAGAATAAGACTCTCCTACCCCCTAGCCCGCCTAAACATTTTTGGTTTGATGGGAAAATTCGTAAATTTACTATTATAATCTGTATTGGATTTGAGTCTATAGCCACAGTGTTTGACATTGTTCCCATCCCCTTCTCTTTTAGTACATTTAATCCCATGGGCTATGTATTTGCTACTAACTTATAATTATATTTTAATTGAAAATAGTACTAATCTCCTTCGCTAATGATCATCTTCTTCTTTCCTATAGGGTGACATTTAATTTTACATAAACCACAATATCTTGTCAATTAAAAGAATTATATTTAGATTTTATCTAATGAGAGTATAATATAAGGTTATAATATAACATATACGTACGTTAAAATGCCACATTTGTTTGTTAAATTTAGGTACTATAAGGTACTTTTGTAATAAATGAATATTATTAATTAATTAATTAATCAATCACTCATAAATTGTAAACGTTAAATAGGCTGATTCTACTATGCATAAAAAAATGAAAGAAAATTAAAAAATAAATAAATAAAACTAATCACAACAAAGTTATTTGCAAGTTGCCATTAATAATAATAGGTATCTCTAGTACTCTTGTTAGATTACAAGCCATTTGTAAGTTGCCATTAACCATCCCCTTCTTCAAAGGGATTGATATATATATATCCAACAATATTATTTTCATGAATAAATTATCTTAAAGCATGTGGCTTACTTGTTTTTGTGAGGCATGTGTTACCTATTTTTTTTTTTTATTTACGTGGGGTGTCCGGGTCAGCTTGCGCGCACCACGACTATTCCCCACCCCTTTGGACATCCCGCAAGCCCGGGAGAGGTAAGACACCGCAGGGGTGACAGGCGTGCACATAGAGGGTCGAACCCGGGACGGGGACGGAACAAGTCACACGGTTGACCACAGCAGCTAGACCCTCAAGTGCATGTGTTACCTATTTTTGTTATTATTATTAGTGATTTTTGTTTGTATCATTTGATATTTTGATTCATTTCATTAAGATTTTTTTAAAAGTACCAGAGTTTTCATCATTTGAGTGTTGTTGTGCTTCTGATATCTCATTTTTTTTCTTTTTACTCTTTTTCTTGAATTTTGTGTGAATCTAATTTAACCATCTCTTTTAAATATTACTATTATCACTGATATTATTTACTAAAATGTGTTATTTTATCAATTTTTTTAACACTTAATTATTTTATCAAATTTTTTAAAACCATGTTAGAATGGAAAAACACATGAAATCACCCGCCTAAAACACTTAAACATCCTAGCCTTTATGATGATGATATGCAATGTCCAATACAAAGTAGTGGCACTCTCGTCAATTTTCTTTTACCCAGAATGTCAAGCAATATATGCACACAAGAAAATATCTATGGTAAACAGCAGTGCAAAATAAATTCGAAGATACGCCTTTAACTACTCTAAGTTTCAAAACTCTCATTTTGCATCCTGGTCCTTGTTTCATACGAAGAGCAAGTAGGGAAAAGAAAAGGATTCCTTTTCTTTTTTAAAAAAAAATTATTCTTAAATTAATTTGTGACAATTTATATTAAACTAGATCATGGGTCATGCTACGCTATGAGTCGGATCAATATTTTTAGAGCAAAAAAAATAAAAACAAATAGGCACAACTAACATATTCTTCGTCCGGAAAAAATTTAAACTACGTGGAGTTAGTCGAATGTGATCCGATTGACTTGGTGAGTTCAGATGCAACTTGGAAAACATAAAAAACAACAACAAAAATAAATATTTGATCAAGCACCGACAAAATGACAAAACATTATCAAGACAACGATAACTACATAAAAAAACAAAATAAATTACAGAGACCAATTCAAAATAAAATAAATGTTAAAAGATGAAATTAATAAAAGAAATTCAATTAAAAAAATCAAAAAATTAAATTGAACAAAAAAAATAAATTACCTGAAAAAAGACCTAGTGTGTTTGGGCCTTAATAAGAAATGCCCATGTGCATTGGTTTGCTAGACCAAGCCGTGTGCCTAGGCTTTGATTATTTTTTAATAAGAGGTGAAGCGTTTTAAAAAAAAAATTAATAATAAAGCAAGCAGCGCATCGTCTTCTCTACCCATATTCCATCAACTATGGTGTCACTGTGAAAATCAAGGCAGGGGTGTTCCACGCATAAAAATTCATTTTAAACCATGTTTTTTTAATCCCAAAAACACCAAAAAAAAACCCTAGAGACGTAAAAAAAAACCTCCTTTTACCTTAAAAAACCTAAAAAAAAGTCCATAAATAAATAATCACCCAAAACCCAAAAACTTCTTGAGGTCATATCTACTATCTTAGGAAATTCAGGTTGTAATAACACCCTAGTATACCTACCCTCATCGAATGGAAAATCATGGACATCAAGATTGATCATTTTGATGGTTGAAATCATTGCAACCGATATTTTCTTTTTGTACCACTAGGATTCGTTGATTTTCTCTCTTCAATCTCAAACTAGGGACTGAAAAATAAAAGAAATAAATTTTGGATCAAAAGAGAATTAAAAAAAGGACTAAAAATGGATTAGTTGAAAAGTTAGAAGACCAAAGTTAGTGTTTTGAGTCAATTTCAAAACATCCATCAAGTTTCTCCGTGTTTTTGGTTTGGTCTCTCATATTTTAATTTCACTATTTCCTAACAAATTAGAAGAAACTGGTCTTCAATTTGGCCACCAAAGGATCCAATCGAGGAAAAAGCAATTTGAGGATGAAAATAGAAAAAATTACTCTAGTCTATACTAAGACTGTGACAGGATGAACCATAAATTGTCTAAAGTAAAAGATTGATATCCTTTAGTTTCTTTTGTAATTAGATAACTAGTCTTCGCTACACTATGGATCAAGCAAAAAAAAATTTGAATGTAAGAAAAGAATGTTTAGTTCATGGAAAACTCTTTTATGGTTTTATTAAATCCAGTCCAACATTTCAATCTTGAAACCTTTTGATTCAACTCATTGCCTAGCCTAGGCTACAAATCAAATCGACTAGGGGGTTGTCTCTACTTGACCCTATCAACTTGAAGAATCAAAAAACAACTTGGATGACTAGTAAAAATATGATTTGACTTTTAAAAAACAATTAATATGACATTTTTTAAAACAATGAGAAGACGACATATTGAATCGACTTAGGTTAACCTGTCAAACTTGTGACCTGGATCATGTACTCCACTAAGTTTAATAATTTTTTTTGTTAAACTATTTTTTATTTAATTATATGATACAAAAATATACATTCAAAAAATCAAGCACCAACTCAATAAGATAGCAGGCTTACGCACATCAGGTTAGGTTGTGTAAGAGAAAAACCTTTGAATACCCCTAAGAGCGTGAGGCAATGCCTACATGTTCTGAACTTCTTTTCTTGGATGTATATTTCATAAAAGCTCTTTAACATTCCTAACAAGTATTTTTAAAAAAAAAATTGTTGTAACAGAAACCAGTTACAAAACAGGTCCTTAATTCTACAATTTATTTTCTTATTAGCTTGTAGACTTTAATTCTCATATTTATTTATCTTATTGACTGTTGTAGGTTACAAGTCTATGTATACGCCTACATTTTTAGAGACAAACATGAAAATTACCTAATTTAAAACACTTAAAGAGCATTTGAAAATGCGAGTCAACCCGTGTTTTCAAATTAAAAATTTAATTTTTTTATTAAAAAATATTTTTTTGTATATTTTGAATCGTTTTGATACACTGATTTTAAAAATAATTTTGTTAAAAAATAATTTTTGCAAAAACTATTTTTTTTTTCAAACCATAATTTCAACTACAATTAAACCACCATAGCAACAAGTTCCTAATTGGTTGGATTAATTACCTGATAAATCATTAGCTTTAAGAGATCTTTTTTTTTTTTAATTAACATTGCTAGAAACCTATTTGGTTTCGTCGATGTGCATTATGAACTCACCCCTTCCACCTACCAAGTTCCGTCGGACGCTCTTGTAATAACATGATCAAGATCATGCCCACGTTATGAAATCCTGTGATCTGATGTGTTGTCCGGTCTTGTCAGATCACAGTTGGTACTGAATTTTAGAATTTGGAAAGAAAAGAAAAAAGTGATGTACTAAAGGGAGTGCGACTTTACTTTTACACCTTTTTTATTTGCTAGAAAATAATTATTTTTTTAAAAGTAAATTCTTAAAAAATAAATTATTTTTTGATGTTTGGTAGTGTAATAAAAAATAAGTTGGAAAATATTTTTCAGTGTTTGATTATGTCATGGAAAATGAGCTGAAAATTAACTTATTAATGTTTTAGTTTTCTCAAATTTATTAAAATAATAAGGAACAAATCTTACAAATTAAAAAATTGAATGAGAATAAAATTGAAAAAAAATAAAATTTTATAAATTATCTCAAATAAAATAAATAATAGAGATCAAAATAATAGAGATCAAAAAATGAAAAAAAAATAAAAGATGAAGAAATTAAAATAATAATAATTAACATTTTATAAATTATTTCAAATAAAATAAGTAACAATCAAAAGAATGAGGATCAAATTTGATAGATAAAAAATTTCAATAAAAAAATGATAAGGAAAAAGCAAATAACAATTATAAAAATGAGGACTAAAGTTAATAAAAAAATTAAATTTTAAGAGATGAAATTGAAAAATAAATATTCAAAACAAAATGGATATAGCAATCAAAAGTTTGAGGACCAAATTTGATATAATCAGCAAATAATATGACATTTCTAAATTTTTCATAACTTTTAAAAAGTGTTTTCCGCCTAAATTTTTTAGAAAAGCACTTTCCTGAAAGCTAAGTTAAAATATTTTTTTACTAAAAAGTATTTTTTATTAACCAATTTTTTTAACAGTAAACAAATAAAAAATGATTTATAAAAATCGCTTTTCGAGAAAATAACATTACATTATATTTTGGCTGATTCTCGGTCGAGGTTTGGCTCTGAGCACCGACACCACTAGGAGCTAAAATCCATGTGATTTATTCAACAATCTGAGTAGGATGTTGTACAATATTTGTCAAGATGCATTGATGAATTTTTCATTGTTTCATCATTCGGAGATATGATAATGCGTGGTGACGATTTTCATAGACTCTATAACCAAGAAAGGCTTTGTTAGATTCGTATATAATAATTCTTTTAGTGCAAAAAGTCCCATCTAATAATTCTCACACGATACTATCAATCAAGTGCAATTAATATTTCTCTTTCTTTCTTATTTAACTATCTCTATTTAAAAAAAAAATGTTTGTAGTCATAATTATCAAATCTTGCCCAATTTCATGAATTGATTTTGAAATTTGATTATCTAATATTTAATCTGATTTGAAATCAAATCAATTAAAAAACTAACTTGCGTGGAACTAATGAGTAAAATCCAACAAACTCGACCTAATCTAGTCCGGTTTAAACTTAATCTATCAATTATGAAATATATATATATATATATATATATATATATATATATATATATATATATATATATATAATTGTAATCCCCAATGTTTACTTTTACTTTGAACAACAAAGTAACTTGACCATCGGGAATGTATGGCCGTGACAAGCTCTGACATGTGAAATTTGACTAATCAACCAGATACTGCCCTCAAACTTGAGAGAGGTAGGTAAATTAATTAGATTTTAAATTTATTTTTTAATAGTTATAAGTTTGAGTTTTTTTAAAAAAATTAAAAATTTATATGGTTATTAATTTTAAAATCTGTAAAATTAATTGAAATGCATACAAGTTGCCCAAAATACCATATTAATAAAAAAAAAATCAGGACTTTCATGTGAATATGGAACAACACTCAAAAGTCTCAAACAGATGATTTACATCCTTGGTTCTTCACTATTCAAATAATTAATTAATTAATTTTTTGTTATAGAGATTTGAGTGTTGCACGCTTTGATTGTGTTTAATTTTCTAATGGCGATTGATCGCTGAATTTTCTAAACAATAAGATAGATCCAGAGAAAGGATCAGATGGACTTGAACCAGTTTTTTAATAGACTATTATATGATTATATTCTTTTTGTAAATAAAGACAACAATTTAATTTAAATTAAATAGATACTCGTTCAAACAAGATTTTATTGCATTACCCCAGTTTTCAAAGCAGAATCTCTTTCTCTTCCTGGGTGTAATTGTCTAATTGACTATCATTTTTTTCCTCTTAAATTGTTTCATTTTTCATGAATGATTCATCTCTCGATTCTCTTCTCACACTCTTGTTCATTAGCGTTTTCCACTCCCAACAAAATCTGAAAATTTTTTGAGAAAAAGACTAGCAATATATCTGACAGATGGATTGCTAAAATATTTTGCTTGGACGGAGATCACGGGGAAAGTTTCCTCTTTCTCTCTTCAAGATATTCCGCCACCACCCCCTATGACTACAGAGATTCACATGTGAACTTAACGCTCGGTTCAAGGAGATCAAGATCTCCCATTTTGTTTTCTCGATCCGAATATATGTTGAACCGAAAGCAAAGAAACTTAAACGCCAGGGAAAAAATAAAGAATTATATGTTGCTTGCTTTCGGCTTCCCTGAAATATGATGGTAGTTGGGCAGGCAGGCATGGTCAACATCTGGCTATGAATGACTACTATAAATCCACCCTGTACACGGCCAGAAATCACATATGGATTGCCTGGACATTCTGAATTTCTGACCCTAATTTAATCACGTGCCTGGATTGCAATTCTGAGAAACGGCAAGTGGATTCCTGTCAATCCGATTCCCAATACCTTCAGTGTCAACACCGGTGATCAAAGTAAGCTTTTTGCCCATTCCTATTTTCGGGACAGATGCAGCAATAAATTGTTAGATAGGGGATGCATGTCATCATGACTATATGTATTTAGTAATGAACCGACAGCACAGTGGGAATTTCATTTCATGATTATAACTTTAATACGTGAAGCATATAAACTGGACAGAAAATTAATAGGATATATATCTTTTCCCATAATGAATTAATATTTGATCAATTAATTCACTGATCAAATATTAATTGATTCTATTACTTGATAACCATATCTAAAAGATAAAGTATAGTATAAGATCATTTCATTTTGGGTCCATTAATACAAGGATAATTACTACCAGAAAATTGACAAATATAAACAGATACTCTGGTGAAATATTTTTGCCGGTATATTGTGACGAATTTTTCCGACTAAATATGTCCGCTCTGTATCTATCGGTAAACACCGATAAAAATATTTTCTCAATATATATTGAGCAAATTATAGTTGAAAAATAAGAAATGAAAAAACAAGAGCCAACAAGTACGATAAGATGTCATTTTTTACAGTCATAATTACAGATGTATTTAAATTCATCTGTAAATTCATCTGTAATATTTAATTTATAACCTGATGAGTGACCCCCCCAATTTCTTTTTCTTCTTCTTCCTCCTCTATTTTTCTATGCAACAAACTGCAACCCCTCTTCCCCACAATTACCACAAATCAACCTCTCACTACAAATTCAGTCATCTCAACACTTAGTTTGTCAGTATCTCTATTCTGATTTAAATTTTATTGAGGATTTTCCACTTCAAGTAAGAAAAATTACCTATTTTTCATTTGAACTCAATTTTTAAAATGTTAATTTTTATTGCATGTTTTTGTAGTATATGTATTTTATTTGTGTGTTTACTTATTTTATAGGTTTTTCCCATAGGATTTGTTGTATGAATGTATGATTTGTACATGTTAGGGTTTTTTGAGATTTTGTAAAATTTTATTTGTTTGTAAATTGATGAAATTTAATTTGAATTTGTGATTTAGGTGTTTTGTGATGAAATAAATAATGACTAATTTAACGGGTTTGTTTTATATTTTTTTCAATTTTATTATTGAGTTGAAATTTTTGGTAAATGCATAGAAATTTGAATTTATGTAGATAATTGATAATGAATTAGTTGTATTATTAAAATAGTTTGAATAAGTTTGAGTTAAACCAATGTTCTGTTATTTATTTAGTTTACGTATTTAATTAATACATGTTGTCATCAATATTCTATATAGGTTTGACATAAGTAATGGATGATCGTTCATGAATGTATCGAGATTCGCCCGAAAGGCTGGATAAGATGGATTATTATAATGGGGTTTAAGAATTTATTAATTACACACAATCTAATCTAAGAAATATTAGTTAGTGGAGACGGTATTAGATGTCCGTGTAAGTGGTGTAAAAATAAAAAGCTTCTTAATCTAAATGTTGTCATGATGCATTTTCTGTAAAAAAAAAAAAAAAGGTTAATGGAGAGATACATGTGTTGCTTTGCATACGGGGAACCATATGTTCCTCATAAGACCATGGTTGAAAGGATGGTTTGGTCAACTTCTAGTTATAGTAACGTGCATGAAGTTGTATATGATAATAGTAATCTTTATATGGATATAGTTATGGATGCAGTGAAAATGAATCAGGGTTATGTCAGTCAATATCCAATAGTAGATGAAGAACCTAATGCAAAAGCGACCATGTTTTTTTTATCTTTTGAAAGACTTCGATGAATCATTTTGGGATGAGTGCACAAATTACATTAAATTATCGCCCATTTCACATGTGTTCATCATCAAGTCTGATCATAGGTTGAGTGAGGCTAGTTACGATAAAAATTTTGAATCGACAAAAAGCATTTTACTTGAAGGGAATAGGTAAAAGAGATTTTTTACATTGCTAAATCCATGATGAAACTTATCGACCTAGGATACCAAAACATTAACATGTGTCCAAACTTCTGCATGTTGTACTACCTTGAAAATGCAAAGTTGACTGAGTGCAAAACATATGGGCATGCTCGTTATAAACCCGAGCGCGGCGGGGAAGGACTTTCGTCGCACATAAAAAACTTAGACACTTTCCAATTACACTTAGATAACAAAGGTTATTCATGTTACCAAAAACTGATGAGCACATGACATGACATCATTCACCTAACATGATTTTTTATAATCGCATAATCGAAAACAAGTCCAATAACAAAAACCAAAGTGTATACATCATTAACTATATTCAACCATCCATTTATGTTTCTAAAAAGTTATTCCACCTCCCTGATTTTTCTAAAGAGTTCATCCACTTTCCAAACTTTAAAATTCTCTCTAATAAGAAAACTTTGTTTTTTCCTCTTTTCTCTTTTGTAATTATTATTTCTAAACTAAACCGGTCCTTATTATTTTTCCAATCATATTTTAATCACTAAAAAAATTATTTTTATTTGATTGTTTTTTCCTTCTCGTCTTTTTTTTTTAATTTTTGATTTTTTTGTTTTTTTTAAACTTGTCAAAAAAAAAAACAATAAAGAAATGGTTGAAAATTGCAAAATGACTAGAAATTAGCCAATAGTGCCAAAAACTTTTTTTTTTTTAGAATTTTGGTATTTTTTGTATTTCTTTTTTAATTTTTTAAAATATATTGAAAATAGGGGTAAAAAAAATGAGTGATGACAACATGATTAATTAAGTGTTGAAGTAATTGTCCAAAAATCTTTGTGATGTTAAGAATAAAATGTCTTTTAATCTATGCCAAATTTTAAGGTTATTTTGGGTGGAAGGAAGACGCATGATTTTTTTATTAAATCTCTTTTAATCTATACCTAACTTTTGCACATTCATTTATCATAGATATGCTTGGCCTACTACTAGATTTCAATGGGCTATAAGCCTTAAATTTTGGTATTTATTGTTTTTTAATTTCAATTATTTTGCTCTGAAAGTCCATGTTTGGTTTGGGTGGGGTTAGCCATTATTGACTGATTTCAATGGTTATTTCGGGTTATTAATAATGTCCATGTACATGTCCCAGTCATTATAACTGGTTAGTTGACCGTTATAAATATATAAATTTTCTTGCTATTAATAAATATTAAAATAATATTCCTTTCTCTTCCTCTCTAATTGATCTAATTCAATTTTCATCTCAATGGTCTTTAATTTATATTATCATAAAGATAATGTCAATATTGAGGAATTTAAAAATATTATAAAATAAATAAATGTTTTTTTAATTGATTTATAATATGATTTAAAAAAAATATTTTATATAAAAAAAATTATGCTTTGATTCTGATTAAATATTTTAAAAGTTTTATATAAGATTTGAAAAGAATTTCAAATCTTATTTAAAAAATGATTATGATATTAAAAAAAATATAATTTAAGAGAATAGACATATTTCATTCTCAAATATCTAACATTACAATAACTAAATGAGGAGGAAAAATTGATAAAGTTGGAATAATATTTTTTTTTTAATTTCATCATTTAACATTAAATTTATTGGGGATTAAGTTTTATAATTTATTTTAGATTATTTTTTATGAGATTATTACAGTTTCATAACTCGAGTCATGAGTTTAACGAGATAAGGTTAGGTGTAGAAGAAATGTTAATTTAAAGTTAATCCTATTAAAATCTAGTTTGATTTTTATTTTTTTTATAAACAAAAATGTTTTTTTTTTTCAAATTTGAATCGATACAAATTAACTTAATTAATCCGTTTAATACATAACCTGAACTTTGAACAAATTTTAAAAATATGCTCTAACATGAAAGATGCATCGTTTAAAACCATAGTAAAAAGAAAAGAATTAGTTGACGTTAAAGTTGGAAGATAATTCCATCGTTTTTGTCAGGAAAGATAACTCCACATTTAATATGAATCCATCCAATTTGGTACATAAAACGACTAAACTTAGCTAGTTTCGTTGCCCCACTGATGGCCGAACTAGCCACCATCTTCTAGATCTTAATATTGAAAAAAAAAAAAAAAAGTATCGTCGCCATCTTCATGGTCCTCAATCTGTCATCAACAGTGACGACTCAAGCAATGATATAAGAAAAACCAAACAACATGAGATCCTTCTGGATTTTTCATTTCAAGTTACTAGAATCTCGGTAAAATTTAATTTATTTAAAATAATTAAATTACATAAAAATAGAGACATTATACTTTTTTCCCTAAGAAAAAATAATTTTTTCAGAGAGAGTAAAAAAATAAGTTTAGTAATTGGAGGAGGGTGTTTGGTGGAGGGAGGCTGTGGGTAGAAAAATATTTTGTTCTATTTGATGTGTACCGTTTGGAAATGCGGTTCAAACCATGTTTTTTTGTTAAAAATTAATTTTTTTTATATATTTTGAATTATTTTCATACACTAATCTTAAAAATAAATTAAAAATATAAAAATTTATTATTTTAATATATTTCAAAATAAAAAACAACCATAACTATATTTTAAAACAAAAACCCACTTGCTAGGATAATTCAAACAAGGCGGTCGTCTCTTTCAAGGTCCAATTCAGGCTATGGACCAGGCAGTAACTTCTAGATCCACGAGTCAATAATTGTTATTATAATATACTCAGCTTCTAGTAATACAGGTTGCGGTAAAATAATTTTTTTCTTTTTTTTCATCACGTTTTCAGTACCTACGTTCTAAGCAAAAAAAAAAGTCGCTAGAACAAAAAAATCATGACCGACAACATTTCAACTCTAAAAAAAAAGCTGAGCTTAATGTCAATAAGTTTATCTTTTTTAGAGAAGAAAAAGATGGTTTTATAATCTATATATGCTGAAAAAAAAAGAAAGATTAGAAGCCATAAATGTTTTTTTTTTAATTTAGTTTGATTCTCAAGTTTTTGAGTGATTAAAAAATTTTCTTTGTTGAAAATAGGGTTTTAATTTGATGTTCATGAGATATTATTTTTTTTATAGAAAAAGTTTGAAAATTGAGCTATGAAAGTCTTAAAACTCGTATCCTAACATTCTAGTAATTGGAGATGGTCAAAAAAATGGACCAGAAGATAACATATTATTTACCTATACAGATTGAAACGTCGTCTGATCTAGAACCATGCATGTGCAGAGAATTTTATTTTATTTTTTTGATAATTTACACAGGCTCATCCTTCTAAACCCGAGTACACCGTACCTTCTTTAAACATCTCTTAACTCTTTTTGAAAACAATTTTAGAACAAAATTCTCTTTTAAAAAAATTATTAAGGATTGTATTTTTTTTAAAATATTTATTATAATTGTTATCTAATTAAATAAAAATAGAATCCCTCCCGCGGTCGCTGTACCCTCCTCCATGCATGACGTTGCTCGAGGGAGGTCACAATGGTTATGTCATGGTATATAGCTAAGATTGGCTGTGATGATAGACGAGTCCAAAAGGTAATTGAATTAATCCAACTCTTGCCTGTCTGCTGCCGGCCACTAATGAAGACTTAAGATGCCGGCCGTTTGGTGATGTGTTTTTTTATATGGGTTTTATCGATCTTTTCATCCTTGGGATCTGGTGGAGCATACGTGATGCATAATTAATTAATTTAGTTATAAAAAAAATATAATGCTAAATTCCTATGCAAGCACGTTAAATTAAAGAATTGTATGTAACATATGATTAAAGTAGAGCCGTCAATTTTCTAATTTTGTTTTATTGATTGAAATTAAACTTAGAAAACTATTCTATCTTGAAACTAAAATCGAGAGGTAATATTTTGTTTTAGAAAATATATAATATACTTTATTTTCTTGATACACATTGAATTTATAATTTATATTTATTCTTGATTTTTAAAGAAATACTATTGTATCATTTAGTTTCATCATTTAATTTAAAAAAGGAGCTTAATTAGGAAATAACAAGAAATCAAATAATGCATAAGTGAATTCATAAATTATCATGAACTTTTAAATAACTAGAAGGATTTTGACATGGGTTGATCTAGCATAAGAGTTGATTTTTTTTTTGTTTGTTTTTTTATATATTATTGAAAAATATCCAATATGCATGATAAACTATAGTTTATGATCATATGTGCTTTCTACTGGTTTAGGAAAAAATAATTTACAATAAACTTATGTTAAGAAATTGTGATTCAAAGTATTTTGTTGAACTTTTTTTCTTATATTTTCTTTTTTTTCATCTTCACATCAATTTTTTTTTTCGGTTTTTCTCTTCATAAGTGACAAGATGAATCCAATATATATGTTTAATTTTTCAGTAAATATCAAAATTTTATTGATTAAAACTTAGAAATATTAACATGTTGTTAGATAATAATATAAAACTGTATCTTGAGACCTCACCAAATAACTTAAGTTATTGAGTTAAGATGATTTTTTTTTGACATGCTATCATAGCCTTGTTGACTAAAGAGATTAGGAGTTTGAATCTCACTACGCTCATTTTATTTGATAAAAATTAAGCACAAGGTAGTGTGGGCTTGTGCAAGTTTCAACCCCAAAAGGATTTCATTTAAAGGGATCTGGGATGATTTTTTAACATGGTATTAGAGCATAAGGTAGTATGGACTTATACAAGTTTCAAGTCTAAATAGCAGTTAGCCAAGTCCAAGATAATGAATACATTTAACGTCTTAAACTCTAATCTCTCTACACTTTTTTAGGTGTATAAAAGTCCTCCAAGGACTCATCATATTCTCATCAAACATGAATACATCTGTAATTGATATTTATCCCTCGTTAAATGCTATCAGGATAATTACATTGCAGGCCCTCTTGTTCACAAAAGAACAAGACTCATAGACTATAAATACACCATGAGACCTTCAGAACAAAGGTTCACAATCTTCATTCTCTACCGCACATATATTTTCAAAGCATCTCTCTTTAGAATATTCTTGTATTTTTTTCTCTCTAAAAAGATACTTATTTAAGCATCGAAGAGTCCCCATCTCTATCAAAAAGGACTTTTTGTAGGCATTAGCCACAAGCAGTTTTGGCTTACCAAATACCAAGTATAAGCTATCAACTACCTTAGCTAGAGAGAATGGAGAAGATTGTCAGGACCAATTGATTAACCGATTGTCCAACCGAGAGCCATATTCCTAAGCTAGTTGGATTTTTGAGACATCACCAGTGGCGTCGTCTGTGGGAAATTAATAAAAAAAATCATCGGTTTCTTTCTAAAACTTGTTTTTAGCATTTTCAAGGCATTTCATGGCTCACAACCAATACCCCCGGGGATAAGAAGCGAGACAAATCAACTTGTTGTCGCGAGACACTCCTACCCAACATGAGCTTCAACAACTCACTAGTCAGATGCAACTTTTCACCCAGGTCATGTTGATAACCTAAGGGCAAAATTAGACCTTACCAACCCAACAAGTCTTAACACCATCAAGAACACACAATGTCTTAACACCAAGGCCACCAGCTACACCAAGAGCTCGTAGACAATTACATTACTTAGAGGAGACTAGACAAAATGACATTCATGAAAGTTCCTTAAGGGATTACTTGCACCATTATCACACTCATGCATAGAGCATACACTCCAAATGCACGCCCCTTAGTTACTATAGGATGGACACCAGTCATCGTAATCGTCATTCTCACTAAGCCCTCCGGGCTTCCAAGAGCCTAACAGACAAAAAGTAAGGAGGCAGTCTATGCACAGGCACACCTAAGAGAATGATCATACCTAAAATAATGCTTATAGTCCCTATCAATGGAGGTTTTCTCCTTTGTCCAAATACATATCGAAAACTCGACTCCTTAAGGACTACTTTTCCATGAATAAGTTTGGACAACTATGATGGCTTGGCCGACCCAAGAGAGTATATAAAACATATACGCAGTAGCTGAATTGATCATCCAAGACCATGACTCAATGTGCAAGATATTCCACTCAACCTTTAGAGGATCTGCACGTGCTTAGTATAACAACCTTGGAACCAAACTCTATTGAAGGTTTCAATGACCTATGTATAAAGCTAGTGGCACGCTTTAGCGCTAACATACCCACTAAGAAAACCTTTATAGAGCTTTTCAGTGTTGCCCAACAAGAGGGCAAGTCTATACATGCATATTTAAGGAGATTCAACGCGGAGATGTTCAAGATGGAAGAATTAATTGAGTCAGTAGCCTTGGAAGCTTTAATAAAAGAGTAAGGAAACATGTTCTCTGGAGTAAAATTTATGTTTTACCAGATAAAAGCTTGTCCAAAGTAAAGCAATTAATGAAAAATCATATACGGGTTGAAGAGGCCAATTTACTTTGATGTGGACCTCCTTGTTTTACAACAATAACCAACATCAATGATTTTCCAAGTGAAGTAATCAGGGTACCCGAAGAGCCTCTTTCATACCTGTCATTTAGATCACCCCAAGATGTATAATCTTTAATAAGAATGTAAGTTTCTTAAATATGAATAACTTATTCAAAATGACTTTTTATTTTCTCCAGGTGGTCCCTTAGGATGATAACCCCATCACTCTTAAAAGGATGAATGTAATCTCCTCAGTGCTATATGCACCACTGTTCAAGGAATGGATGTGATCTCCCTAAATGCTATATGCACCACTCGCCAGGGATGGATGTGATTTCCCTAATGCTATAAGCTCCACTTTCTCTAGTGGTGTTCAAAGGATGGATGTGATCTTCCTAGTGCTATATGCACCACTCTCCAATAGATGAATGTGATCTTCCCAGTGCTATATGCACCACTTTTCAAGGGATGAATGTGATTTTCCAAATGCTATATGCACCACTCGCCAGGGATGGATGTGATCTCTCTAGTGTTATAAGCACCACTTTCCCTGGTGTTATGTGCACCACTCTCAATAAGGGATCTTAAGCCCCATGAAAATGATGGGAAAGCTCCTAGCTCCTATTCTCCAAAGAACATATAATCACTTAGAAATTTTTAAGCATAGGTTCACCCTTTTTGGGTTCCCACTAACCACTTATAAATTCTCTAAGTATGGGATCAATGCTCGATTTGTTTACAGATAGGACTTCCTTCAAAACGAGTTGATTTTCTCCGATGGGTTTCCTCTAGCCACTTAGAAGTATTTCTAAATACAGGCTCCTTCCCCATGTTTTTCTCTTACCCTTCAGAAAAATTTTTGAAGTATGATTTCCTTCATGCCCCTCCACATAGGTTGTCTAGTATATCATCCATTGTTTCCACCCCTTTTTTCACATGATGAAAATTCAACAAACTCGTCATAACAACCAAGTATTTTTACAAGTCTTTGCGTATCAATATCATAAAGACTTGGGGGGTTACCAATAAATATATTTTTAACGAGCTTAAAAAACCCTTTAAGCCCAATCATTCTTTGGCACGCCTAAAGGAATGATCATGCCTCAAGTGGGGGCTTGACAGTGTGCCAAGTCCCGGGCATGCTGGGTTTGGCGCCAACCACACCCAGATGCTTTCCGAGCTTAGCAGTGTACCAAGTTTGGCACTTGGACTTGGCAGTCAGCCAAGTCCAAGGTAATGTGGGTTTGATAAACATGTTATACCCAATTCACTTGTACTTGGCAGGCAACCAAGTCTAAGGTAACGTGGGTCTGACAAACATGCCAGACCTAAGGCATTTAGACTTGGCATTCCACCAAGTCTAAGACAACATAGGTCTCGCAAACATGTTAGACCCAAGACACTTAGACTTAGCAGTTAGCCAAGTCCAAGACAATAATTATCCTCCCTTAACATATCCAAGGGAATGACCTTCCGCCCTTGAGTATAACCTAGGGGAAGAACTCAGCTTCCACAGGCTTAGGACCTATTGATTATCAATTGTCAAATCTGAAATTCCTATTCCCAGATTAGTTGGATTTTTAGGACATCATTAACCAGCTTCCATCTTTGAGAATTCAAACAAAATTTCTCTGCATCACCCCAAATTTAATTTATTATATTGAATTAAACAAATATATAAAAAAAATTTCTCTACATTGCTATAGGGATAATCAAATATTTCCTTTCTCACTCTCTTTAAAATGCTAAACTACAAACAAGTTCACAAATATTAACATGTTTTTAAATCTTGATTTGAGTTGTAAGCAGATTTAGTTTTCACGTGTTTTTCCTTGAGGTTGGTAGATAAACATAATGTGGGAAAGAAACTAGAACAATCTGAATAAATTATAAAACTTTATCATATTTGTGCTCACATGTCATCATAATTCATGTTAGTTGAAATGTATTGGTGACCTCATGTGTTGTCCTATAAATATGGCCATACACACCTCCATTTCCATAAGCTTGACAACTTATCGAGAATCACATTCTGATCATCTAGTCATGGCTCCCACCGCCAAGCTACTACTAGCCGACCTTGCATCTTCAGGTGTAAAACAAATTCCTTCCAACTTCATCCGTCCCATCTCCGACCGTCCGAATCTCTCCGATGTTCAGATTTCGGATGGCTCGATTCCTCTAATTGACCTTCATGGCCTTAATGGTCCCAATCACTCTACTATAATCGAACAAATTGGCCAAGCATGCCAAAGGGATGGGTTCTTTCAGGTACTGAAACTACGTTCATTATTTGTTGCTATTCCATTCTCACTTGACTCTTTCTTTCACTTTGCTCAGACTTTGTCATAGGTATGTTGCAGTTATTGTGTGATTTGACCACTCTTACTATTAATTAATTAATCATCATAAAAAAAATTTATAATTTTAAATTTATTGATGAAGTAGGTTCAAATTTAGTCATGAAGTTGTTTTATACGTATAATTTTATAAAGAGTTGGCTTATTATGACCGGTTGTGGTTAATTTTTTTTTAATTAGACTTAAAAGATGTTGTTTTAAGATATTAAATTTCATAATATATGACCAGTTGTAAGTTATATTTTAAGAAGTTATTATGAGTTATTAAATTTCATAATATATTAAACATACTTCTTCTACAATTTATAAACACCGTTGATTTTTTATCCTTCATTACGTACATGCTGCTTCATGTTGTTCTAACAGAATATATGAACCGTTCGTGTCAGGTGAAGAATCATGGGATACCAGAGGAAAAGATCAGTATCATACTAAACATAGCTAGACAGTTCTTCAAATTGCCTGAAAGTGAAAGGTTAAAAAATTACTCTGACGACCCCACCAAGACAACCAGGTTGTCTACTAGTTTCAATATTAAGACAGAACAAGTTTCCAGCTGGAGAGATTTCTTGAGACTTCATTGTTATCCTCTCGAAGATTACGTACATGAATGGCCTAGCAATCCTCCATCATTCAGGTAATTGATTGTAACCAAGCTAATAGCAAGCATTGTGCACACCAAACTTTTTTGTAATTTAGCCCCCTTGTGGTTTTTTTTTTATGACAATTTAAATAGTTTTTCTAATTTTTCTGAAGTTTTAATCAGTTTTTTCAATCTCATCTATTACAGATACAACTAAAATGCATTGAAAAGGGATAATTTAGAATTTATTAGTAGTAAACTTTGATCAAGAGGGTAATTTATGATTTTCAAAACCTAAAAGTGGGACTGAATTGAAATATACTTTTTTTATCCCATTCGAACAGGAAAGATGTGGCTGAATATTGCACAAGTGTTAGAGGTCTAGTGTTGAGACTGATTGAGGCCATATCCGAGAGCTTGGGTTTGGAAAGAGACTATATTGATAAGAAATTAGGCGGGCATGGACAACATATGGCTATGAACTACTATCCACCCTGTCCACAGCCAGAACTCACATATGGATTGCCTGGACACACCGACCCCAATTTAATCACCATCCTGTTACAAGATCACGTGCCTGGATTGCAGGTTCTAAGAAATGGCAGGTGGATTGCTGTGAATCCGATTCCCAATACTTTCATCGTCAACATCGGTGATCAAATGCAGGTGAACTTCTCTGTCCTTTCCTGTTTTCTGGCCAAAACAATTAAACAAAATGGAGTTTCATCTTACATTCAATATATCTGTGAATCAGTTATAAAATCCAGCCTCGTCCCAGATGTTAACTCGGTAACTCATTGATTTAAAATCTAGCTAGGGTTGATTTAAATCAGGTCAACGGATATAAATTGATTTTGTGGGGTGGATCTCATCACTGGATGTGGATGGGAATGTGCTTCTGGCATGCCATTAAAAGTTAGGGGAAATGAATATTTAGCAATGGACCTACCGCACCATTGGATTTATATTGATAATTTTAAATTAAAAAAAAAAGCTCCAACAACCTCTAATCTGCAAGTCCACGAGCTTAATTTGATGATTAATTATTAAGCATGAGTTCCACAATGTAATTAACAACCTTTTTTTTTTTTTTTCTTATTCTAACAAATTCTTTTTTTATTATTATTTTATTACGATAAGGTACTTAGCAATGATCGTTACAAGAGTGTGCTTCACCGAGCAGTTGTGAACAGTGATAAAGACCGAATATCTATACCGACGTTCTATTGTCCTTCACCGGATGCTGTAATCGGGCCTCCAAAGGAGCTAGTCGACGACGAGCATCCTGCAGTCTATAGAGATTTTACGTACGGTGAATACTATGAGAAGTTTTGGAACAGGGGACTTGTAAAAGAATGTTGCTTGGACTTGTTCAAGCCTTCTCATAATACAGCCTAGAAAAAACATTATATGTATTAATAAATTAGCGTTTCATTACTGTATCACATTACAAAAAAACAAAGATAATTAGCGTCTTGAAATAGAGTAATTGTGTTTGATAATGGTATATTAAACAGAATAATTATCTATTTATTATATATATTTAGTTGATAATTGATAAGAGAAAAATAAAATATAAAAAAATTATTTAATCAATATCGTAATACTAAATGAATTACAGTATGCATTATAAAAGTAGATTTTGTTTCGGGGAATATTTTTCTAAGCTTCTACCGGTAGAATGAAGAAAACAATCAAATAACCATCTAGGTGGTAGCCCAGTGGTAAGAGTTTGGGACTAAGGGGTTTGCTTCCTCTTAGGTCTCGGGTTCGAACCCCGTGGTTGCTCATATGATGGCCACTCGGAGGCTTACATGGTCGTTAACTTCGGGGCCCGTGGGATTAGTCGAGGTGCGCGCAAGGCGCTCGGACACCCACGATAATCTAAAAAAAAAAAAAAAAAAAAAAAAAAAAGAAAACAATCAAATATTCGAACTATTATTTATCAGAAGAAAAGCAAGAGATCAGATCAATCGCAATGTCAGTTTCTTAATTGCACATAGATTCCTGCCTTTCTTCGCTTTGTTCTTGAAAATCTAGTGAAGGAATTGGTTGAGAAGTAATAGTAGGAAGAGAGATGATTCTAATATGAAAAATATATGTGATTGTTAAGAGAAGAAGATAGTTGTTGTTTTCAAACTCAAAACTGATAGGGTTATTTATTTAAAAAGATGAGATGATTTTAAAATTAAGAGTTTTTTTTAGAGAGATTTCAGGGATAAAATATAACATATATTGTTTTTAAATAAATATTTTCTTTGTACCTATTATTTTGAAAATACATAAATTTACTTTAAAACTGTCCATTGTAGAATTTTATTTTTTTTTGTCTTGGTCTTAGTTTGTCCTACCAAACATGTTTTTGTCTCTATTGTTTTTATTTCTTCTATCTCAGAATAACTATCATAACCCAAATTTTAATCCCTATTTTTTATATATATTTCAAATAAAAATAAAAATCCAAAAAGAAAATGTGCAGTTTTAGTAAATTTCGTATATTTTAATCATATCTTTTTTTTTGTTATTTTTATTTAATTTTTTATGTGTCAAATTAAGTTATAATGATCATAGAAAAACAAAAATATAAAGAAAAACTTAAAGATAAAAAAATATAAATATAGCTAGGGTGAAATTGGACCAATAATTGAATTTCACAAGTTAAAGATCAATTTTGGGAAGATCAATTAAATCCAAGAATAGTTTAGGTTGCAATGAAAAACTTATTGGAAGAGAAATTGAAGTAAAAGAATTTAATTTGACTTTAACTTGGCTAAGATTATAAAAATTAAAGAGCTAATGATGAATTTGAAACACTGGACCAAATTAAAAAGTCAATGAGGGACTTATTTGATGAGAAAAATCAAAATTATGAGTTGGATTAGTTAAAATCGTATAATTCTAGAAATTAAAGGGTCCAACTAATTAAACAAAGGATGAAATTAAAAAGGAAATCCAAGATTAAAACCTTAATTGAATGAAAATAATTAAAATTAGAGAAATTCAAGGATTTAATTGCAAATTCTTCTTCTTCTTATCCAGCCAAAAGCCCCAGGTTTCCAGCCTCCTCCATGCATTTTCTTGGCATCAATATGCAGCTTTGAATGATCCCCAACGGAACAAAATCACATGGTGATAATTATCCAGCATGCCAGCTACAAAATCACATGGTGTCCCAAACTGATTTTCCAGCGACTTCTGGTGTTTGTACACCTCAAAGGTTAATTTCCAATCCTGAATAAGTATTTATGTCATTTGTGTATTCAAATTTTGTGTATATTGATATTTTAGTGCTTTTTTTCTATTGTGAAAAAAAATTATTTTTGCAGTGATATTCTCACATGATAAAAAAAACAAAAAACAATTGTTAAAAAATAAATAATATAAAAAACCAACAAAAATAAATGGATCAAAGCTTAAATCCTGTTAAGGCCCATGTAGCTAATATTTGGGTTCAAAACCCAACTTGCATCATCAATACAAGTTCAAAGCCCAATTTTTATCATCCATATGGGTGTAATGTCTGTTCTTAGTAACTTCGATGAAATTTCTCTTTTTAGGAATAAACATCATTTTTGAATTGTCCTCTTTTAAAAGGATCAATATCTAGATTTTAAAACCAAATATGAGTTACGCCCACTTTTAGAAATTTCAATGAAATTTTCTTTTTTAGACTTAAGGTCAACACCTTTAACATGTCTTTTATTTTTAGAATCGATGTTAAATTTCTCACGAAATGATTGTAGCAATAAATTGAAAATAAGCTAAAAATAATTAAGATAATTAAGGGCAATCTAAAAGATAAATTTAGGAGAAAACACATAGTAAAGATAACTTTTCGCATGAAAGGATGTTGTGAAGGTGATATCATTTTTCCCTTAAACATAACTAATCCCTTACCTGAATTTTTAGAATCGGTGTACATTTTAGGATACCTAGTTTCCTCTAATTACTAGATAGCGACTTCCAATTTCCATTATATATTTTAGCCCCCCGTCGCGATATCCACCAAGATGCAACATAAGCCACGAACAACTAGCACCCAAACATGTTGTAACAACTTTCTCTTTTTTATTAATATACCTTTTCATATGATAATCATGCTTGACTTTATATTCTTTTAGAACTTTCATAAAATGAGTGATATTTGTAAATGGTGGATCAACAATTCTATTCTTTTACATTTTTATCCCATTACCACTCCATATTATTACTATCAGACTTTTCACCACCTTCATCATCATTATCATCATCACTACTAACCATTCATATTCAGATTCACCAACGAAAGATTTACCAAATTGAACTTCACATTATAGACTATCAATCCATTTATTTTCATATTCATTACAAAATTCAAAACCTTCCTCATCAATATAGGGATGTAATCATTATCTTTTTCATTATCATAATCATCTTCACCTTATCCTTCATCCTTATTTTCTTCATTTGTACCAAATAAATTAGTAGCATAAATTTCTTCTTCTTTATTTGTACTTGAAGTTCTAGTATATGGTGTAGCACTATCACTTAATTATATATATCAACATTAGAACTACCAATCTCAAATCATTACAATCATCTTTATCAAGATTAATCTCTATCATCTTTATATTTAACAAAATACTTGATTTCAGATGGTCTGCCATCTTCAGGATTTCGTGGATAACACTTTGGATTTTTCATTGTTAAGAGAGCACTAGCAAGATCAACATCAACATATAAAATGAATATAATCTTCAACATCATGCACACTAAATACATGTATTGTCGAGGCATCATCAATAATTACATTCTCTTTTGTCATCTGCAGTATGAAATCCTTCCTTTCATATGCTTGCATATGCTAGATGGTGTATTTGGCATTTTGTAACCTAGATGGTGTATATTAAGATGCTTAAAAAACTATATTGAAATATTGGTAGACTATACCTATGCTTGCATATGCTAGCAAACCACACAAGCATAAAAAATAATAAAATATTGGTAACCTGTACATTAGATGGTGGGTATAATTATAATTATAGTGTGGCAAGATTATAAAATTGAATAAAGAAAAACATAAAAAAAAAAAGAGTCAATTAACCACAAGCATAAGAGACCTATGCTATGCTAACAGATCATTCAAGTATATTACAACCTAATAAGTCTTAAACATGTCTAATTAACTAGATAATTATTAAAATAGTTATATAAAGCTTATTGAAGGTTTTAATTTAACTTATTAAGAGCCTGTTTGGCTGTGCATTTCAACCTGTGTTTCGCCAAATTTTGAATTTTTTTTTTGCTAAAATTGAGTGCGGTTTGTACTTTTTGGATCGTTTTGATGTGCTGATGTTAAAAATAATTTTTTAAAAATAAAAAAAACATCATGTGCTAATGTTAACTAGATAATTATTAAAATAGTTATATAAAGCTTATTGAAGGTTTTAATTTAACTTATTAACAACTTTATGACTCCAAAATTTAAAATTAGGGTTATGTGAACAATAACCCTAATTTTAAAATTAGGGGTTTTCAATGATTTCCAGTTACACATACCTAATTAGAATACAAAACGGTTAATTAGTGTCTGAAAATTTAAATTTTACTTGATTGTACAGTCAATATTTGAATTTTTAAAGGTTTTCATTTTTGAGATTCTAATTTCAATTAGGTCTCCAAAGTATTAAAATTAAGCAACGCTATCCTTAAATATGTTATATTGTGCACAACCTTATTGACAATCAGAACACTTTCTAAAATATATTGGAAAATCACCTCGATCCACTAAGGCTTATATAAATTGCCTACAAAGGACCAACCATTTGTACATAATTTTTTTTTCCATTTAGGTCAAGAAATTCAATGGTTTTTGTTGCTCCTTAATTTTTTATCCATGTTTTTTTATAATTTTTTTGAAAAAATAAAAAAAAACAAAAAAAACAATGAAAACCTTAAAAAATACATTTTGATATATTTGCATCCTTTTTAGTATTTTGAACGTCATCTCATAAGAATTTAAATTTTTAAAAATATTTTAAACACGTTTAACTTTTAACGCGTTAATTTCATAATAAGTGATTTTTCTTGTTGAGTTGACTTTGGTATTAGTCGCTTTTAAAAATACAAAAAAATAAAAAAAATCAAAATTTTACAAAAAAAGAAAAGAAAAGAAAAGAAAATGAAAATGAAAATGAAAAGTTGAGGGACCAGTTTGAAAACTAGCAACACTTATCCTATAAATAACAGGCTACAGTGAAAAACAAAAGGAGGGAGAAAAATTTATGGAGAGGGGAGAAGCCATCAGGAGCCAAAAAAAACCGTAAATACCCATTGTTTCATCTTCTCTAGGGGGAGCCGCCACCCTTGTTTTGAGAGGACCACAGGGTCGAAACCAGAGACCCCCCCCCCCACCCCATTTTCCTTCGACCCTCTCTACAGATCCTCCATCGACGGCAGCCTCTCACGCTCCCCTACGTCTGCCAAGAAAAAAACCTCTCCAGCCTCTCCAGCCGCCCCCCTCTCTTTTGCAGAGACGAGAGAGAACCTCACCTCTCTCTTTCCCCGATATTCATTTGGCTTGGAGAACCAACCGGACTTCCCTCCATCTACTCTCTCGACCAGCCGAGATCATTTGCCAGACTAGACTCGCCGCCACCCACTTTCAGTCGCACGCTGCAAGATCGAAAAAACGGGAACGAGAACAGATCTATAAAATTCAATTAAAACCAACTGCTGTTTGTGTTGTCTTTTCTTCTGTTTCAGGTGATAACAAATCTCCACCGGCGGAGAAGATCTGAAGGAGAGAGATGGCCGGACCTTAAGGCAGCCAGATCTCTATTTTTGAGAAGCGGTGGACGTCACCGCCGACCTTAAGGCCGCGCGTGGAACAGACGCGCCGCTACTGATCCGGCTGTTCCAGAAAGCCTCCTCCGCAGATCCTGGACTTTTTAGGGACCTATTTCTGTAATTTTAACATGTTGGAATATGTATTTAAATTTCTGTTAAAAGTGTTTTTAGTTTATGTTATTATGGAAACATGTAATAGAAAAAAATATAGTAAAAAAGTGATGATAGGGTGTGTGGGTGTATTTTGTTTTATGGATGGCCTTTTTTTTAGTTAAAATAAAAAAAGACAAATAATAAAAAGAAGAAAAAAGAATTAAGTATTTTAATTTATATATGGTCAGGTATGTTGTAGTTCTCGGGAAAAAATATAAGAACATGTCTTTACATATATTTTTAAATTTAATAATTGATTTATTAAAGTTTTAAGAATTTGATTAATATTTTAAAATTTTAAATCACATCAAATAGCTTATTTGTTAATATTTTTCCTAGCTATATTTAGTTTTTTCTCGTGAATCTCTGTCAGATCTCTGATCTAACTCTTAAGCAAATATTGTATACCGTGCACCTTGCGAGTGTATCAAGGGAAATTGC
Organism: Populus x sibirica; assembly: GCA_019202695.1. Classification (NCBI taxonomy): domain Eukaryota; kingdom Viridiplantae; phylum Streptophyta; class Magnoliopsida; order Malpighiales; family Salicaceae; genus Populus; species Populus x sibirica. Next base: position 3,106,492 of record JAGMVL010001426.1, read on the forward strand.
ATGGTTTTGAAAGCAAATCAATAGCCAGCCAGCTATGTCTCAGGTAATACAAACAGCTGGCCCTCTAGCCTACTTGCCATTCTTCTTAACCCAAAAGGTTTCATTTACATTCAAACTGAAACAAGCTACAAAGCCCATGCTTTATAACTATTCAATATAGAAACAGCCCACGCCTCACCGCAGAAACAAAGTGTTGAGACCAAGACTCCACGCATGGATTGCAGCATAGAGCCTCTGCTCGCAGTTCTTCTAGGCTGGAGATGGTGTTATTTATTGTATATAATCCCTTGAATGCGCAGGCTCAATCTCTTCCTGAATACAAGAAGTTCCCCAACAAGCTAGTATCAGAGTCGATGATCTTATGGTTCTTGAAGCAATTTTTGGCTGATTGTTTCACAAAGCAGGTTTTTTGTATAGGCAAACTAATCACCTTGTTCTCTTACTGACACAAAAGGGTTTGCTTCTTAAATCGACCTGATCACTCTTTTTCAGGTTAAGATGTCATGGTTTACTTCACAAAGGACACTGAAGAATATGTTCAATAAAATCTGAATAAAAGCCTTATTTTTCAAGCCTATTGATATATCAAAAGAAATTTATGAACCCTATCATTCTTCTATATTAATTAATATGTTTTGGAAATGTTAAATAATTTATTTCTTTTTCCTGAACAAGAAATGAAATCCTATATCAAAAGATAAACATTAAATTTCTTTGTAATTTGGTGAAATTATGTTTGATTTTGTAACTTAGATGTATTATACCTCCACTAAAGTGAAAGTTTTTTGGGCTTGAAACTTAAATATATCTACACTACCTTGTGCTATTAATTAGATTTTAATTAGAATAGAGAATGAGAGTGGTGAGATTCAAACTCGTAACCGTTTGGTCATCAAGACTTTGATATCTTGTCAAAGAACCAATTCAACCTAATAGTTTAAGTTGTTAGATGAGGTCTCGAGATATGATTTATATTATTCTCTAATAGAATTAAACAACTGATAGATATTTAATCGGGTACCGATTACTTGTTGTTAATTTGATTTATTTAGTTCATATTTTGATGTAATAATTGATGATTACATTATTAATAATAAATGTTCTCATCAATATTCTATATAAATTTTCTAAGAGTGGATAATCATTCTTAGATGTGTTAAGATTCATTCCAGGAGTTATACAAGGAAGATTATTATAAAAAATTAAGGATTTTATTAGTTTAGCACTTTTAAATTTGAAGAATATTAATGGGGTTAGCTTGTCGATGATATGTCTGTCATATTTAATGATGGATAGGCCAACAAAAATTGATCATCACTTATTTTAATCATTTATACAACTATTTTGTTAGTGTATCTATCGATATTTAAATCATCGACTGAATTATTAATGGATATAAAATCTTCAACGAGACACTAGCCTACAACATGTTTTCATTAGCAAATTAATCGGTGATTTTTATACCAAAAAAGTATAGCTTTTACATGGAAGAAATATTCCATTAATCTAAATTAATTTTCTATTTGTGTTCATCAGATGGAATGAATATAAACATCAAGGCATGGTTCAACAAGTGAGCATGCATCTTTAACTGAAGCCTTTTCCCCTTTACGCTGTGTCTGTGCTTTTTCTTGTGTTTTGTCGATTTCACACCAAGATAGCTTTAAAAAAGTAGTCTCCACTTTGTTAATTTCTTCTAACTCCACGTGGAAATTAGGATCATAGATTTCCAACTCTTTCTTTCTCCCATGTCATCAAGTGGGGCATCACTTGGCTAGCCATTCATTGATTTGTATACCCTAATATTTTAGTCCATTTTGAGGTGTTTGACAACAAAGGAATACTTGCTAAATCATTCGGTCATCTTAGGGTATCTTTGTTTATTTATTTTTTATTTTTATAAAAGATACAATAGGTAAGCGATCACGTGATTTTCATTTCGTAAATACAACTAATTAAATATAGATATATCACCTTTTTTTAATAAAAAAAACTGTGATAATATTTGAATATAAAATCTTAAGTTGAATGAATATTTACCAAGAAAAGGCAAAAATCTATTGGTATTTACATTACCAACAAAAATTTTCTGTTTGTATTTTTTATATCGATACTTATGATTCTATCTGAAATTTTGTCAAACACTAGTGTTTTATGGAGCTCAAGATCCATTTAACCTTTAAATTTTAATTTGGAAAAATCGTCTTGAATTATATCATCATTTATAACTGTAGCATCCACACTGCAACTATCAATTAAATTATATAATTTGATGCATATATATAAACATTACCTTGTCTTGTATCGAGCTTAATTTCTGCATAGAAATCATGAATATATTTCAGCTTAATCTGTTTAAGTTTTGATTTTATTTAGTTTTTGTATTGTTGTTTTATTAGTAGGACTATTTGTTTTTTTATTTTTTTATTATAATTAGGTTGATGCCTAAGCTACAACTTATGTAACTAAAGCTTCGTTCTCTTTGTTCATGTTTTTTTTATTTTATATATATTTTCGATTTTAAAAAAAAAAAACTTAATTCCTTTGGGTGTTGGGCCTTGTATCGTTTTCGTAGCTTAATTCATCATGTTTATATCTAGCTACTTCTATTGTAATTCATGGGAAGGGATTATCCTCAAGCTTGAAATGCTACAATATTGTAATTAATTTGTGATGCATGCATGCCCAGTCCTGATCCCAATGACCTTCGAGAACGTATTGCTGCTAGAGAAATTGAATAGCAGAATTTCTGTACGGTTGAATAATGTAAAGAGAAAGTCTTACTGACGAATACACATTAGATTCAACACATATAATCTAGTGCAAGGCTCAATTTTAAAATTGCAATTCTAGAGCTAGAAATTCTGCTGGTCTTAATTAGCTCATCTGGAAATTGAACACAGGATTCCTGATGGCCAAATTGTCTGCTAGCTCCTGCCTTGTGCATCGTGCTTTGCACGTAGTTAGCTTTTACTAGATGCCCTATTTTCTCCAAAGTTCCCTTCTTTCTTACATAAAATAATAATAAAAAAACCTGTAATTATCTTAACAAAATTACACAGAAGACAAGCAGCCTAAAAGAAAATCCAAACTGCATGCACAAATACTAAATAATAATTAAAACCAGTCAAAAAAGGATCAAGATACAACAACATTTAGACAAGTCGAAACTCCAAAGGCTTAGATTTCTTCATTTTGTTGTACTTTCCATGTTTGCTTCTTGCCTTTTCAGCTCACCTTCCTTTGATTTTTTGTGTTCATCTTTTACTACTTTAAAAATAAAACCTAAGCGAGGGCTTTTCTTAATAGTGTACACACATGTCTATAATCTATTTTTAATATAATTAAAAAAATTATCTCAATTCAAAACTTTAGATGAAACTTGATAAATAATTCTATATCATTTTCTAATGGTACGAAGAAAAGTTTTTCTTTCCTTCTTTAAAAAAACCAATTGTAAATAAATTTTTTATATTTAAAACAATTAAACTTAAATATAATTAAGATTTTATTTATACACCATTCTCGATATATAAGGACATGCGTTGGATGCTTGAATTGAAATAATAATATGATTCAATTCTTTGCTCTCGAGAACTTGGTCTAAATAAACAGTAAATAAAGATAAGGTAACGTTTCTAGATTAATATGGCAACTTTTTCAATCCTTCATTCCCCACGTCATTATATCGGTTATTGATTAAATTAAGTCAAGGTTATTAAACATATTTTTGAAAAAAAGTTAAATCTAGTCAAGGTCAATTTATGATCAAGTCAAGATACGGTTTAAATTCATGGATTTATTAATTTATTTTTTTATTTCTATTAAATAAATAAATTATGTCTTTATTATATTTATTTTTTTAATTAAATACCATTTTTTGCCAATCACGCACACCTTTCATATACAAAATCTGTTTCCTCGTGAATTTTATTAACCTTTTAAAAATTAATGGTTGAACTAAATCAAATCAAATAATTTAATTTAATTTAATTGATTACTGATATAAGTTTTTTTTTATTCAAAGACTAATTTAATAACACGTCAACTAATAGTTTAAGGTAACTGGCTATCTTTTAACCAATAGTTGTATATATTCATCATAACCACTGTGATGGGTGTTGGACACTTCCTAGGTTTAAAATCATTTCAATAATAGATTTAATTTTAATTTTAATTTTAATTGAACATTTTTTTACAGAAAAAAAAAATAGTGCATGTCTTGGAATAATTTGTACCAAAGACATCGCATTTTGCTTTTAATCCGACAGCAGACAGTCAAATAATGAGGCCACGGTTGATTCTTGAAAGGTTTGCTTAGCCCACATTTTGTTTAGTAGAAAGTGGTTTTTATAGGGGGAAAATTCACATTTTCTCTTGTTTATTTTATATTAAAAAAATTATAAAATAAATAATATTTTTCAGTCAAATAATAATTTAGCTTGTTTTCTAGAAAAATATTTATTATTATTATTTTTAGGTGAAATTCACTTTTTAAAAGTTGTAAAAATTTCAATAATATCCTATTATTTGTTAATTATATCAAATTTAGTTTTAAATCTTTTGGTTGGAGTATATTTTTTTTAAGTAATTTTTTATTCTTATTTTTTTCAATTTTATTCTTAAGAATTGATTTAATTTTATTTTTATATCAATTTTATTCCTCATTTTTTTTATTATTATTTTTTTCTCTTATTCTTTTTTTAAATGAATTTTTTTGTCCATCATAATTGATCCCTATTTTTTTAAAATAATTTATTAAATTGGATTTTTTTTTCAATTTCATCATCTTTTAACTTTTTTATCTATTAAATTTGGTATAAATTATTTTTATTGTTATTTGTTTATTTGAAATAATTAATGGATGAAATTAGAATGTTTTTTTCAATTTCACCCTCTTTCAACTTTTTTTATCTGATTTGGTCTCTATTCTTTTATTATTATTTGTTTTATTTAAAATAATTTATAAAATTAGATTATTTTTTTTAATTTCATCATCCTTCAATTTTTTTATATGTCAAATTTGGTCTTTATTCTTTTAATTATTATATGTTTTATTTGAAATAATTTATAAAATTGAGATTTTTTTTAATTTTATCATCCTTCAACTTTTTCATCCACCAGTTTTGGTCTTATTTTTTTTAATAAACTTGAAAAAAAAAAAAAAAATTAATAAGTAATTTTTCAACTTATTTTTTATGGCATAACCAAACACCGGAAATTAAATACTCTCATTTGATTTAATTATAATCCATGCTTAAATTAAATGAGACTATGAGATTTAAAAATACAATATTTTAGTAAAAACAAAATTCATAATTAACCATGTAAAAAGTTATTTATTGAACTTCATCTAACAATTAAGTTTTTTATATTAAACTGATTTTTTAACATAATATCAAAGTTTTTACAATAACCATTTATTTGATTCTTGACTTGAATTTCCAATCCACATTCTTTTGCCTTCAACAACTTTTAAATTATATCCTCACACCTTTATTTGGTCTGCATGAACATGAATTATTATTATTATTATTATTATTGTTATTATTGGTAAACTATTCTAGAGTAGAGCAACGTGACCCTTTGATCTACTTTCCATGTTTCAATCAATCTTATCCGCCATCATATTTCTCGGTTCATGCATATGTTAAATTAAAACTTATAAATTTTGAAAAAATAATTAAAGTTTTAAATTTGATCATATGGTACGATTTAATTAATATTTTTTTCATTCATTTATATTCAATTAAAAAGGTGTTTTTTACCCAGTGGGCACCAAAAGGAGCTTCATAGGACCGTTGTGTTGAGACACAAAACTCTATCGTTTCATCATCATTGAAAAACACAACTTGATTAAACTGTTTCAAAACCATCAATGTTGAAATTCTGTATTATTTAATTTCCGGATGAGTCAACTTAAACTAATTTTATGCAATATCCAAATAGCATATAGTCAAATAATGAAATCACCTGAAGAGTTTGGAGAGGCTGATCTCTCTGCGTATTCAATACTTAGATTCTCATCGCATGAAATGTAGCCATTTATTTATTTTTTTAATTATGAAATTACGTACTATGAAATATGCTAAATTAGTAAACACTTGTAGTACATATATACACGAATTGGGTTTTAATTTATTGTAGTGCTAATTAAATTGAGAAATATTTTTCCAATTGGAAAATATTTCTGGCTACAACTTGGATATCGAGCAAGCTGCTTCAAAATCATCAATGTTGAAACTCTGTATTATGTTAAGAGCGAATGGTCAAATCATGAAGGATGCTGGCAAGTCATTCTAGAATGGCACAGTACTAAAGCAAGCATTTAAAGATCCTGAGAATGTGGACAACATAATTTATTTACGTGTTGCTTCTAGATGAATGGGCATGCTTTCTCTTTTTCAAAATGATGCTCAAAACTTTTTTTTTTTTCTTTTCTTTTTTGATGGTGATGAGCTTCAAAACGAATCCCAAGTAATAGTTAGACTGTTTACTGAGTACTTGGACCAGCACCACCGCTGATTATGAACATAATTGAGACTGGATTCTATTTAAATAATTTAAGTCTAGTGATAGATTATTTATTTTTAATTTTATATATTAATTTTGTATCATTTATTTATTTTATATAAGATCTTGGTGGTTTCTACCCCTCTCTCACTTGTAATATTATTATTATTATTATTTTTAGATTTATCAAGTGATTTCAGCTTCCAATTCTTCATTGGAATTTTAAAATTTTATTTAATTTTGATTTTAATTAGCTAGGTAAACTGTTTTTTTCTCCCTCCTGCCCTTTTCTGAAATTAGACATTGATTCTTCGTTCTGCCTTCCTTTTTTTTTCCTTAATGATTTACCTTCTGTTTTGGGAAAAAAGAATTAGGACTGTTTACTGGGTCCTTTCACCGGCAGACAACGCCACTGATTGTGACCATTGACAAGTTTAACTTTCCACCACACAGCTACATAATTTTTTTCATATAAATAGGGAATCATACAGCTGCAAACCAACAGACTCAGATCATCAAATATACAAGCCACGAATTAAAGGCAGGCACTGCATTTCAAGTTTAATCATGGCTCCTACTATATTGCCACAAGCTGGTGATCACCTTGCTTCAGCTGGGGCCAACAAAGCTCCGTACACCTACACTGATCCCCTTTCAGAGGTTCCAACTCTCTCTGGTGTTGATGTATCAGCTGATGGCTCTACCCCTATCATCGACATGGAAGCCCTTCTCGGTCCTCACCGATCTGAGATCATCAAACAGATTGGCCTTGCATGCGAGAAAAATGGCTTTTTTGCGGTACAAAACTTATGTTGTTGCATGCATTCTTCATAATCATAATCAAAGTGCTTAGATTATTCTCTACATTAAATTCTGTAATAAATCGATGATAAAATTGTTGCTGCTGCTGCTGCTAAATGCAATATAACTCCAGAACTTGAGTGACAGTAAAAAGGACAGAAAAGTAATTAACAGCGTTGAATTTGTTTTTTTTTTTTAAATAGTCACAGCCATGCTTATCGAGCTTCCCTGCTCACAAATCATATGTAATATATTCTTCATGAAGTAAAAATCTCTTTTGTAAATTTAAAATTAATTATAGTTCTAACAATCAATGCTACAACATCAGGTGAAGAACCATGGAATTCCAGAAATGAAGATCAACAGCATGCTGGGCACGGCAAGAGAGTTCTTCCACTTGCCGGATGAAGAAAGGTTGAAATTTCGCTCTACTGACCCGAACAGTGTCATCAGGCTGGTCACGGGCTTTCAAGACAAGACCCGGAATATCTTTGTCTCGAGGCAATCCTTGAAATTCCACTCGCATCCCGTTGAAGAATACAAGAGCCAATGGCCTTCAAATCCTCCTTCTTTCAGGTAAACAAGCTCTAACATCAATACAATTATCTAGACCTCATTTTCTTCATTTATTTTGTGCTGTATTCATTAATTTACAATATAATTTATGACAGGGAAAATGTTGGAGAATATTGTGCAAGTGTGAGAGAGGTGGAGGTAGCAATACTCGAGGCCATATCAGAGAGCTTGGGCCTGGAAAGGGATTACATAGACAAGATATTGAAAGGACATTATGTTTCCATTAATTACTATCCAGCTTGCCAGGAATCAGAACTTGATGTTACTTATGGAGTTCGGACTCACACTGATCCAACTATAATCACTATTCTGATGCAAGATGATGTGCCTGGACTTCAGGTTATTAATGATGACAAGTGGATAAATGTTAATCCTCTTCCAAACGCCGTTGTTGTTCATGTTGGAGATATCCTGCAGGTGATCAATTAACCATTCCATCTATATAGTAATATAAAAACATTCTTGGTCTTTAACTGGTTAGAAAAATAAATAAATTTATGGATTGATTCAGAAATGACTAAGTTTTTTCTCTTTTGTTTGTTTCCAGGCGCTTAGTAACTACAGATACAAGAGTTTGCTTCATCAAGCTATTGTGAACTGTGAGAAAGAGCGTGTATCCATTGCCAGTTATTGCTATCCATCGGATGATGCTATGATAGGGCCTGCTAAGAAGCTGGTAGGCAAGGATCATCCAGCAATCTATAAAGATTTCACTTACAAAGAATTCCACGAATCCATGTGGCGAGTAAAGTGTTCAACAGCTAAGCGATTAGACTTGTTCAAGGCTCGTGCTGATTAACTCCATTTTCTGCACCGGTCCTGCTGTTGGGATGCTCGAGACATATAGTAGCTTTTACTCAATAAGAATTTCCAGCAGTTTTGCTGAATTATGACTTACAATAAATTTTATAAATGGCAGCTAAGATCTTTCTTCTTGTATGTTGAAAAATTTTATAAATTTGAGACATGTGATAACTTGTTGGAATATATATATATATATATATATATATATATATATATAAAAGCCAACAAGTTCAATATATTAATTAATGTTTCAAATACTTGTTTAATTTTTTGTCCAGCCGTATTTTAAAAATCATTACATACCTTTCTATCAGATGATTTTAGTTAAATTTATCTTTCTATAATAAATTTCGCAAAATCAACTCTTGAATTTTCGATTTTAGGATTAAAAAAATGAATATGTTTATTAATTATGTTGTTAGTTTGACTAAAATTTGTTAGGCATCTGATTAAATAACCTTTTATATATCATGCGGAATAAAATTGAAAAAAAAAAGAATTTTAATGTTGATCATAAAAAGTAAAAAAGACTCAAGTAATGAAATAAATACTCAAGCCCCACCTTTTAAAAAAAACACAAAAACTCTAAAATCAATATTGAAGTAAAATTCGAAATTCAAACCCTAACCTTACTTAAAATTCCCAAGTGAAGCACTAATTGAAACTCGCCTCCACTGAAATTGACATAAACACGCACCAACAAATTATCTTCACCTCCACTAAAAATGACATAAACTCGCACTTTCTCAACCTCCACTCTCTTGCATCTACCTCGTTGAAAAACCAAACCTCCATTGCTGTCAGTATGAGATCTACAAGCATTAATAGATATTGGTGGAATATCAAACAAGGAGATATGATGGATTGATATTTCTTCTCTAAAATATTAATGTATAGGTATATATATATGGTGGACACAGGCCGAAAGGGAAATGACAGTGTCTTTCAACATAATAATTGTTTGATAGTAGCACATCAACCATGAAAAACAGATACACGGAAGAAATGAAGGAACCCAGGCCAGCAAACTTGCCCAATGAATGACCAGCAGACATCATTTCCCTAACACAAACTCATACTCATCTCTAGCTACTTTCAGAACAGAGAACTGAAGCTATATAGCAAGGAAAAAGATCTGCAGATCCCATAATAGCAAAAGATATGATACATAGAAAGTCCCATAAGACACAGTCCCTGGATATTTTAGATCACATCCATGGGATGCTTGTTTAGCAAGGCCATCCGCAAAGTTATTAGCCTCACACAGGACATGAGAGGAAAACACAGCACCCAAGGTCAAAGAGAAACGAGCAGCAAGGATGAACAACTCATGGAAATACCAAGGCCTAGAGGATGGTTTTCTCATCCAGCTTACAACACTAGAAGAATCAGACTCAACAATAATTTTCTCGTTGGACAAATCACCTCTCAAAGATGATAATTCTAATGCCTTTGCCGCCGCTATCAACTCTGCTTCATTGGAGTCTTTGATCCCAACTGAAATAGAAAACACACCCATAACCAATCCCATGTGGTCGCGTAAGACTCCACCTGTACGTGTTGGACCAGGTTTTCCAGAAAAGGAACCATTAACATTCCATTTAACAGTAGAAAGCTCAAAGAGCTGACCACAAAATTAGAAGCTGAGATTTCTAACAGTTTATCCTTTTAATCAAGCCATCACAGAAAACAGAAGATCAGTTGCACAATAAGGAAAATCTGAGTATAATGCTTTAACAAACACACAAAGCCTGGTAAGGATTAGGAAGAAAAGACTACCGAAGTCAGGATTTTTCTAGTACTTCATCAACATATTCCCAAACAACTAAATCAAATGCTTTATGGAAATCCAGCTTAAACAGGAAACCCTTCTTCTTAGATTTGTTCAAAAGACTGATGACTCATTAGTAATAAGAACGCTGTCTAATATTTGTCTTCCCTTAATGAAAGCATTATGACATTCTCAAATAAGTCCAGGCAGGACACTCTTTAAACGATTAGCAAGAATCTTAGAAATAATTTTGTAATGACATCCAAGAAGGCTAATGGGTCTAAAATCCTTAAGCATATTAGCTCCAGCAATTTTTGGGATCAGAGTAATGAATCAACTATGAATAATTGACACTAGAACTCCACCTTGAATCTAGAACTGATCCATCTTATTCAATATTTATTCCTTTTCACATTTACTCTCTAACCTATATACTGTTTTTAAGAAAGGAAAATGACTTGCATCCTCATTCTTGACCGAAGGTACTAAACTCAACCTAACTCATGACTTAATCGGAGGCACGGTTATAAGTTATGGGCTGCCTCAGGTAAATCCAAAACAATAACATTTCAGCAAGTAAAATGATGTTATTTAAAAATATAAAAACAAATTTATTTTTATCAGATTATACTTAAATTAACTCTCATCTAATTTAATTTGTAATATGATTTAAATCAAATGTTGAGTTATCATATCAGACTTACCAGATCAAACCGAGTTAAATAATACTAATCTCATTAAGCTAGCTCCAAACAAAGATTTTATCAATCGGTTCCAATTTCACACATTTTACATCTAGGTCCTGCTAACGATATCTTTTATTTATTCTTTTTAATTCTATGCACATGTGCCACACAATATAACAATGTTTTGCAGAAAAATTAAATATTAATATTAAATCTCAATCTTGGATAACTTAATTGGATTGTAGTGTTGAAAGATGATGTTCCTAGGGATGTTGGCTTTCACATTGCTATCCATCTTCTAATTTTTGGGTCGGGTTCAAGAGATGATCAGCAATAATTACTATAGCTTCTTCTTTCAATTTTCCTATTCGATGCAATGCTTTTATCAGTTGATCATGCAAGACCTATATTTATTCAGACGACTCCGCACGGCGCCACCAAATGTTGATAGCTTTTATGTTCCTCGTTAATCTTGAGTACAACGTGGCCTCATAGTCCCTTAAAAAAATAAAAAGCCATGAGATATCCTGTTGGATAGTAGTACCCTTTCTGTACGATGTTCTTGAAAAGTCAAGCAGGCAAAAAAGAAGTTCAACTTTAGATGCTAGCCCAAATACTTGAAAATAGTAGCTCAGTTTTTTTTCCAGCCTAAAAAAAAAAAAACCCTACAGTCTCCGTTTGGAACAAAACTAGTCAAGACACGAACTATAGGATGGGACAAAGAGACAAGTCGTCACTCATGGAGGGCCTAAATTGTTTTCATCATGCTGTTATGAAGACAGAAAAAAGCACCAAGATTTTAAGTCTACATAGTAGAGTTAATTTGCCGGGCAACTTTTTTAAAACTTTTATGTAGTTTTCTATGTAATTTTTATATTTTTTATTGGCCATTTAATCTTTTTTAATGTTCCTAGGGTTTTTTTCTTCATTTTAAAAAAATATTTCTTATCTTTTAAAAATGATTTTTTTTGGTAGTATGATTATTTGTTCAGAAATTACAAGGAGGAGAGAAGAGAGAAAAAAAAAAGAAAAAAAAAGAAAATGAGCTTGTACATACATCAAAACTTCAATGACGATATCATTAGTACCATTGGAAAGATCGAGACGAGACGAGTCAAACAACACCAAAGAAAAGTCATACATGATGAGCGGAGTGAGTCACATGAACAGTCCAAAGGTGTCGGGACTCACTTACCTTTGAGTCGCTCGTGTGATCCACTCCAATCACTGTTGGTGATCTTTTATAGAATCGTTAGATTTGTCTCATCAAAATCTTTTCAACGGTACTGATAGTATTATCATCAAAGTTTCAATTTGATATGCATCCGAGATCTTTTTAACGGTAGTGATAGTATTATCATCAAAGTTTCAATTCGGTATGCATCCGAGATCTTTTTTTTTTTCCTTTCTCTTTATCCTCTCTCCAATCTCTTAATTAAATCATGTGTTGACACTTATAATCAATAAATTATTAGATATTATCATTACTCTTTAAACTATGCTAATCTTTTATAACGCTAGAAACCAAAAAAATAAAATTCATATTAGATTTCGTACAACTTTTCTAAAGTATAGAAACATTAGGGCCTTTAAGACACCCTCCCAAGACTGAATATATATAGCCACCATCGTACTCCTTCGTTCACCCATTAATTAATTCACAAATTCTATGGATTCGTAATTAAGATATCATACGAACAAAAACAATAGTGAAAATTAAGAAAATATTAAAGATCCAATACAAGTTTGATTTATTAAAGATATGATTAATGAGTGCCTAGAAAATGTGTTTTTAAAAAATGTGTTTTACTTATTTTTTAGTATTTTAATATGTTAATGTCAAAAATAAAATAAAATAATTATTTTAATATATTATCAAATAAAAAAAAAACAATTTGATAAAATATCCTACACTTTGTTACCTAACACCCAAATAGGAAGAAAACAACGTAACCCATGCACATGGCCTAATTCATAAGGAATAGAAATAAACAAACCTATCAAGTCAACATTGACCAAACTTACCAAACTGGAGAGGGACCATAAGAGTTTGGAGAAATTAAAATAATATAATAATAACAGAAGGGATGATAATTAAACTATAAATCAATAAATAGTCACCTAAACCGATGAATTGGATGAGTTTTTTATAGTTAATGTTTTTGTTTGAATATGAATATTTATCTCAATACTAATATTATATATTACCTTTTTATATTTAATAATAAATAGTACTTCAATAATGAATATCCAATTATATATAAATATACAGACTTTTTTATGTTAATATTAGAACACAGAGGTGTCATCCTGATCATATGCCAATGTATAATAATAATAATAATAATAATAATAATAATAATAAAGCACGATGAGAGGTCATGCAATGACTTGTAAGTTGGACTTGAGAAAAAAGCAAGGAAAGAAAATAAAAGAATTCTACAATGGCAGCTTTCGAGTCAGCAGGCTAACTTCTGATATTTGTAGTTTTCTTAGCGTGGTACATAGTTTTCTCATATTTTCTCAATTAAAAACATTTGTAGTTTATTAGTTTTTGTTTTCTAAATTTTTTAATTAAATCTATCTTGATACATTGGTTTACTTAAAACCTTATTAAGTGATTAATTTTAATCCTTGGGTTGTTTTAGAACCCTAATATCTTAGTGATCTCTTTTGATCCATTGAGTTTCAATGGAATTCCTAATAGCTTAGTGTGATCTTTTAGATTCTCTAATTTATTCATACTTTCACAATACATATAGGCACCGTCTCTACATGGGATCTATTCTAAGAAAAAAATTATTTGGTAATAATTAAATGATGCTGAAAGGAGGACACAATGATGTCAAGATAAAAAAAAAAAAATCTTTACCCATGTAGTCTTTGAATTATACATGTAGACCTTTTTTTTCTCACCAATAAATCTCTACATGAGTAGGATCATTTTTTGTTGCTTCTCAATACCCTTCTGACCTTGGGAACCATAGAGGCCTATTAATGTATATATATAGGAAATACTGTAGGCATATTATATAGAAAATGTTGTAGTTATACTCTTGTGTTGTAACCTCACCATTACTATTGTATATTGCCCTACACATATATATAGAAAAAGTTGGCTAACCAATAGGTTAAGCCTCTCAATTATTCTCAACTTGGTATCGAGGCCTTCGTCGTCGAACTCTTCTTCTCATTTCCCTTCTTGCAGCCGGCCTTGTCTCTCCCTCTCCTAAATGGACTCTGTTGCTGCTACCGCCTACTCCCCCCACCAAAACGATGGTGCGGCCTAGCCGGCCCGGCCAACCACTCAGAAAGCTGCCGCCTGGTTCCTTCTCCCACCAAAGCGGCGCCCCCAACTGCAGAGCAGAACCATGGCTCTTTCTCCCATGTTTTTGTCGTTCCTCTTCACATCATGGGGACAGCGACTCCTTATATTGTTGCATTGTCCAACACTCATCAAGTGGTCTCATTGAAGCTTACGACCACCAACTATCTTTATTGGCGAATGCAGATGAAGTCATATCTTCTTGGTCAAGGTGTTTTCCACTTTGTCAATGGCTCAGTGTCGTGTCCTCCCTCTCATGATTCTGACTGTTCAGATGGTTCTTCTTCGGCAATCAACCCCTCTTTTCTCCGTTGGAAGCAACAAGATCAGCTTATTTTAAGCGCATTACTCTCATCTCTCTCCATGGACGTCCTACATCTTGTGGTAGATTGTCAAACTTCTTCTTGTGTTTGGCGCACTCTTGAGAAAGCGCTCGCCTCTCCATCGAATTCTCGCATTATGCAACTCCATGGGTCTTTTCAAGATCTTCAGCAAGGAGATGCTTCGGTTACTACATACATGCAGCACGCCAAGCCATTATTTGATGAATTGGTTGCTGCTGGTCGGCCCCTCTCTCTTGAAGACTTCAACCTCTATATATTTTGTGGCCTTCATGGTGAGTTTAAAGACTTGGTAACTAGTCTCGTAACCAAGGCAAAACCGCTGTCATACACGGACCTTTACATCCATCTTCTTACTAATGAGTTTCTGCATAAGTCTTCTCTTCTCTCCTTGGCTGCAAATCCACCTTTGCTGCCCACACCATCTCTGTTGTCCTCTGCTCATCTTGCCCAGCAGCAAACCAGCTTCAATTTTGGTTGTAATAGAGGTCGTTCCCACAGCGGCTGACGCTCCAACAACAACAGGTATAACAGCCATGGCAGGTCTGATTTTCATGGCTCTCATTCCTCTGCTCCCACGGACTGGAAGCAGAGTCATTAGCAACAGCCCAGACGGCCTGCTGCTGGTGGACAGTGGCCTCCTCAACGATCTTTTGAGCAGCACGTCAAGTGTCAACTATGCTTCTCTTTCATCCACACAGCCCCGCAATGTGCTCAGTTTCTTTTGAGCAGCACGTCAATGTTCATAATGCTCTTGTATTTTTTTGCAAGAATGAGAGCTATTTATAAGTTTCCAAAAGAAACTAGTCGTTTCTAGCGTTGGGACCCAACTGACAACTTAAATGATCCGCCAGTTCAGATTGGTTAAGCTAATTAGTCGACCGATTCCTACATATTTTTAGGTGTTCATCTCTGATAAACAAGCGGTAGATCGATTTATACAGAATATCAGTTTTGACAATTTTAAACTTGGTGAATCTTGAACCAATTGATTTTGATTTTATCAAATCATGTATCCATCCTATAATGCATGCAATATGAAGTATGTAGATTCATTTTAATTATGTTATCAAGTAAGATATAAAGATTTATACATAGAGCACTAATTATTATTATCAAAATATATACAAATATTAATACGTGATCCAAAGTTCAACATTATTCACCATTTTTTTCATATAATACCTAGTTTTTTCTATATAAAAAAAACCCTTCATAGTTTATTTGGTTTTTCTATCTAATAATCTTAACTAATCTAATTTGTTTTCTTAAAACCATAATCTCTGATTGATCTATTATGATAAACTTAATTATTTTTATTAGAGAAACATATCTTCTAAAATTCGGATTGGATCAAGTCGTAGCTCGCCAATGATTTGGGCCGACCTACTTGTCTGCTGGGATTCCGATCACTTTGCTTGTTTTTTCCCCCTCTCTTGGTTCTTCTTGCATGGTACCATTTTCAATGTTGTACTACCACGTGGTTTAAATTCTCAAACTTGTGTTCAGAGAAGAAAAAAAGAGGCCGTAAATGGAATAAACGCTGCGTTGTTGTATAACTGCGACTGTTTAATTCTTCTTTTTATTTTTGCTATAAAGGAAATATATAAATTTAAACTTGCTGAAAAGATCGGATAGCACTAATGCCAGCGACCTCCTAATTTATTTGCCTTGTTTCTTCCCTATCCAAGTCAAACCTAAGGAATTCTGGGTTACACTAAAAAACAAAATACCTTCGAAAAAGATAAAAACAAGAATTTATATCTTCGATACTCTGTCGGACAACGGCTATCATCCTTGGAAGTATATGACTGCATTTCTTATCATGTTTAAAAATATTTTTAATTTAAAAATATATTGAGATAATTTCTTTTTATTTTTTATATCCAGATATTAAAATCATTAAAAAAAATATTAATTTGATATTTTTTTCATGCTAAACAGCTTGTTTAAATACATCTAAATATAATTTTAAAAATAAAAACAAATAAACGAGGAAACTACATAGTGAGAAACAATATAATTAAATATCTTAATGAATCCTTATGGTTTCTCTCATGAATCAATATAATTTATTGCTAAAATGAACACTATTTGTTTCACTGTCCGATTTATGACCAATTTGTTGTTTAATTTGACTTCATAGTTTAACAATTATAATTATATCACATTCGAAATAAACAATACTTGTTTGCAAATATGATTGATTAGTAATTCATGATTGTCCTTTGAAATGATTAAATCACATGCATGAAGAAAAAAAAAGGATAAAAGAAGAAGCTTCCTTTTAAATTCCTCAATTATATGGTAGATTTAATAGTTGATTCAAAGTTTGACTATAATATAAAAGCATAAACAGACAGCTAGCTAGCTACCATATTTTCAATCATAATGGAAAACTTTTAGCAAATGTTTTTGGATCAATGAAAGTGAACGGTTCCATTTGTTGTAAAAAATATGCAGCAATTATTGAGATAAACTAGAATGAACATAAAATTTAAAATGTTGTTAGGTAATTTGCCTATATTTATAGGAGTGAAAAGTTTTTATTTTCACTGTATCAAAATACAGTTATATAATATGTATTTATAATAGATTCTAAATCGTCTAAGAAAACCTAGCCGTCCAAGAAGTATTAATAGTTTTTTTTTTAATATCCCTTTACCATATCGCTCTACTTTACTTCACTCAAACAAATCTATATCATTTCACTTCGCTTTGCTCAATACATTCCGCTCCACTCTACTCTGCTATTTGTCTATGAGCCATAAATGACAACATTAGCAAATGTTTTTGGATCAATGAAAGTGAAGGCTTCCATTGATGTATTGTATTTGATGAGACCGGAAAATATCTTCTGTAAAAAGATTGGGGATGTTTTTCATAAGCTAACAAAACTAGATCTGAAAGACTAAGTGGGTTCGACAATACTTGCAAAAAAAAAATACTATAAAGTTTAAGTCAATATAGTATTTATATAGGTGATGAGGATAATGGATATTTTTTAGACTTAAATATTTTTTAAACTTTATTTAAGTCTTGTATTATATTTATATTGTGGTAGACTTGAAGTCTAGAGAGATTAGTCTCGAAGAGATGAACTCTAGTTTACTTTGACAGATCTTACATCTAAAAAGATAAAGTTTTGTTTATATAGATTTTTTTAAGATAAATATATAATATAAATATTTATAAAAAAAGTATGTATTGAATAAAACAATTGTATAGTTTTTTCATGTGCATATTTCTTACCAAACTCTTAGTATTAGGTTGGGTGGGTTATATGATTCCTCTCTGCCATCTCTCTTTCCTAGAAATCTCTTACTTCAAGACATTAAATTAACTAGACAGGAGGCAATTTAGCAATAGAGGAAAACAAAACATAGCGTATTGCACCATGCATCTGGTTACTAAAAATTTATAAATTAATGCAAGGACAAAAAAGGATCGGAGTATAGCAGTCGAAATTGGCTACCTCCCGAACGCAGAGGTTGTGTTTTTCTTTACTTTGACTAAATTAAATATTCTTTGTTTATTACATTTCACATGTACTTAACCATTACAGTATTTTGAGGTATTCTCCTGCATATGTTCAAAGTGTTTGATATAGTGACACAAATTATTTTTTTAAAATATTTTGTATTTATAAATTATTATTATTTTTTAAATTTATCTTTAATTTTAGTATATCAAATTAATTAAAATTAAAAAAAATTAATACAAAAAATATTCAACGCACCAAACTCTCTAAATTCTTCTTATCCAATTGCAATATTAGTCATAATTAATATATATATATATATATAAATTAGTTAATAAATATTCCTTATTTTCTAATACAAAAAATCCCAACTACCTTTCATCAAACCTCAAATACTCTTTTATATCATTAAAATCATTTTCAGTAACATAGAAGTCCAACATTCCAAAAATTCTTTGTTTGACTAGCACGGTGGCACCACCAATTTGGCACCCGCACACAAGTTATTGTTCATCAGCCCCACCAAACACTATGTTTATCAAGTTTGTGGGTTTGGAATGAGATGTGGCGATACATGATTTGTTTTTTTTATATCCACACACAAAAAAAAAACACTTGTTTTTTATGATAATTTTTTTTATTAAATAGATTATACATTAAAAAAATCACATCTCACCAAACCTCTGTCTCAAACATTTTCTTCAAATATTTTTAAAACTCAAACAACCCGACAACCTTGATATGTTTACTTCAGAAATTGATTAATCCAAAATCTAGACTGGTTAGAATTGAAGAAAAAATAAAATAAAATAAAAAGCTCGGTTAATCCAATTAAAAACATGGGTTAACTTGGTGACTCGGTTAAAACTAAACAATGTAATTTTAATTTTTTTAATTAATCCCTCTTGACTTGTAACCCGAGCCTTGCACGAGTCAACCTCGGGGTTGGTTATTAAAATTATTCTTCAAAGCTATGATATAGTATTTAGAGGGTGTTTGAGAATGTAGTAATGATTATTTTTTAAAATGTTTTTTGTTCAGAAATGTATTAAAATAATATTTTTTTTAAAAAATTATTTTTAATATCAACACATCAAAATGACTTAGAAAGAAAAATAATTAATTTAAAATAAAAAATAAAATATAATTTAATTTTTTAAAAATATACTTTTAAAATATAAAAACAAATAAAGAAAGATTAAAATCGTGCCATGCGAAGAGCGATGGCTGTCGATTTCCTTCTATAAATACGGATACAAACTCCCCAACTTAGACCACAATACTCATTATTGCTACCACTACTATTAATTCTTCTAATCATGTCGGCCACTATGTTGCAAGTAGCTGAAGGCCTCCTTGCTTTGCCAGGAGCCAAGCATCTTCCACACACCTATAAGGATCCCATTTCCAATCTTCCAACCCTCCCTGAGGCTCAGGTATCTGATAGCTCGATCCCCATCATTGACCTGGAAGCCCTTCATGGTCCTCGCCGCTCCGATATTGTCAAACAACTTGGCCAGGCATGCCAGCACAAAGGTTTCTTTGCGGTAGGAGCTTTTTTTTTGTTTTTTTTTTTATGAAAATCTTTCTGTTGGAGTTTATACTCGATGCTAGTTGTGCTAAATGGTATATGGTGGTGCTAGTTTTTCATGAATGGAAGGAATCATTTTCTTGAAAACTGGTTATAGCACCATGACATCTGCCCAGAACTAGGAAAGTGGAGAAGATAAGGAACCACACATGTAAAAGACAAGACTCCATTGCAAATACACAGCAAAGTAACAGCGCAGGTCCACATAGACCAGCTATCGAACACCTTGTGGACATTGTACAGAAAAAGCCATAATAGTACAAATATGGACAGATTACAAGAAGGGTTAAACAGAAAATGAAAGAAAATAGTTCTTGAAAATTACCAAAAACAAAGCAAAATAAATCCTCTTCTGGATTACTTATGGGAAAAGAAATTATGCAAAATCTGCTATCTTCCAGAGTAATATAGGGGTCCTCTTATATGGAATTTTCATGGGAAGACATACAGTGTTTGGCAGTTGTTTCTGATGACCTTTAGCAACAACTTTGCCTCTCGCAGCATGCTACTGTTCTTGCGGTTAATTTTTAATTTTAGCAGTAGTTGTAGTTTGGTGTACTATATTCTCTTTGTACATGCTTGAAATCTAGCTAGTTCTAACAACTCTATTGTTTTTCCTTCTTGTCAGGTGAAGAATCATGGAATTCCAAGGACAACGGTTAGCAACATATTCGACACAACAAGAGAATTCTTTCATCTGCCGAAGGAAGAAAGAATGAAATTCTACACTCCTGACCCTAACAGTGACATCAGGCTAATGAATGCTTATAAAGATGAGGTTGCAAATGTCTTTGTAGCAAGGGAATCGTTGAAGTTCCATTGTCACCCTGTTGAAAATTACGTGAATAAATGGCCAACAAATCCTCGTTCCTTCAGGTAAACAAAAGCTAGCACACGTTATTATAATCTTTTTCTATAAAAATTCCTTTGTCGTAATTGTCCCATCTGGTTCTTCGACAAACCCCTGACATGCGTGAGTCATGGAGGGTGTAGATAAGAGAGTCTTGGCAGGCACCGATGCCCCTAGCACCAGCTCATTGGAGATTTTATAGTAATAGTAATTAGATTGTTTGGTGCTGCATGTGTGTTAACATTTGATTGCTGACAGGAAGTATGCCGCCGAGTATTTGACAAATGTGAGGAGGGTGGAGATAACACTACTTGGTGCAATATCAGAGAGCTTAGGCCTGGAAAGAGATTATATAGAGAAGAAATTGGGTGGACATTATGCATCTTTGAACTACTACGGAGCTTGTGAACAATCAGATCTCGAGCTTACTTATGGAGTGCGTGCCCATACTGATCCAACTATAATAACTATTCTATTGCAAGATGATGTGCCTGGACTTCAGGTTCTAAGTGAGGGCAAATGGATGGATGTTAATCCCATTCCAGGCACAGTGGTTGTCCATGTTGGAGATCTGCTGCAGGTGATATTTTATATCTTTTCATATATAGTACTTTTAAGCTAGGTTTCCTTAATTGCTATCGACAGTCAAAGCCCTATTCAGGGAAACTACAATTAATTGTAGTATTTAATATAGACTTCTGGACCACCAAATTGGGTTAATGACTTTCTATATGACACTTGACTGTGTAGAAAAACACAACAAAATAATTGATTTTAACATTAATAAATGAAGGTACCATGTACATGTCATAAGTCTTTTCATATCAATTTTATGGTGTTTATACAATAAACATGAGTAGTTATTCAGTGAAAACCATAAAATTTCTCGATTTTCAAAGTGTATATGCGGCTTCCCAAAATCTTCGAAAATCCCAAACTTCCCCTGAACTAGTTATTTTCTGGGTACTTTTACGAAATGCTTCTCCTTGAATAAAAAAAACTACAGTCAGACCTTCCAATTCTACAGCTTTGGATCTGTCACTGTATGTTTGTAGTTAAAAATACTAGCATGCTACGTCTTGCTCTCCTTGTTGTGATAATTACTTTTTTCTCTTGTGTTTCTTTTGTATCAGGCAATTAGCAATCATAAATTCAAGAGTTTGCTCCATCAAGCTATGGTGAATTGTGAGAAGGAGCGTATGTCCATCGCCTCCTATTGCTATCCATCATCTGATGCCATGATTGGTCCTCCTAAGAAGTTGATAGACAATGATCATCCTGCTGTCTATAAAGATTTCACGTTTGGAGAATTCAGTGAGCAAATGTGGAAAGTAATAACTTTTACTGATACGCGTTTGGACTCGTTCAAGTGTTCTACTGCCTGACCCTCAGCTTCTGAGATAGCATATGCACTTGTATAATAAGAGAACATGTAGCTGTTTTGCTGAATAATAAATATCCTTTTAGTTGTTTTTAGTAAATAACTAATTTACACGGCAAGCTATACTGTAGTATGAATAAAAAAATTGAATAAATTTTTTTTTTAATGAATGTTGAGGGTACATGAAATTATATAATATTATTATTAAATTAAGTTTAATCGATCAAATCTCTTAATCTGAATTCTTATCTAAATTTACTTTTTATCTAAACCAAATTTAAAATAAAAATATATAAAAATTGCCACATAACCCAATAACCCAATAACCCAATTGACTTCGTAAAAATATATTTCACTTAAAACAATAATTTAAGTGTTATAATTCAATTTTTTTTTTTGCAGATATAAATAAATCAAATTAGTGAAATAAAAAAATTAAACACTTATCCGTCATACAAACCTTGTTGTCAAATACAAGCTACTGGATTTTTTATTACTTCCTATCCCACCACACGGTAACACAGCAGCTTCCACCCGTTCCTCTCTTCCCTGTGGCGGCACCGCCACCCACCACTAACCATCCATTCTTCTCCACCACGTTACCAAACCAGATCATCCACCAGAAGCCACCACAAATTGACCCACCAACACCAGCAGCTCCACCCCACGACCAGCAGCCAGCGACACCTCATTCACACCAACCATCAGCTAAAAAAACTCATCTTCACCAACACTGAACAACAACAACACTGCCTCTATCTCCTCCACCTGAAAGAACAAAGACCCATTAACCCGAAGAGACCCTTCAACCTCCAGTCGATGTCCCACTCCAGCAGCACCAGCAACCCAAACCAGTCCCCATCATCATGAACCAAGCTAACCCACATTGTCCTCCAACTCTCACGCTATTGTCTCTTCTTTCCTTCGCCAACCACCAAAAGAAACAGCCCCGTTCCAGCCACACGGCAGCAGCGAGAAGTTTGAACTAAATCGCCACTCCAATCGACCAGGTTCTACTCCTTCCATGGCAGTGATGAAAAACAGCTAAACCAGAAGACAGAAGACGCAGTGGAGAGAGAGAGAGAGAAAATTAAAACTGACTGTTTATGTTAATTATTTGGATTTGCAGGTGATGGTGAAATTCATAGATAGCATAAAAAGAAAGAGGATGAAGAGCTGTTTTAGATCCCACTAATTTCCCCTTTTTACCGGCAGCAACGCGTGGATTCACGTACAGGCAGTGGTGATGGCGTATGAAGCCCACGTGCCGCCACAGCTCTTGCACTTCTATGAGTTCCAGCGGTTCTTCCATCATATTCCGACCATTTGGTTTTTTATCCAGAAGACGATTTGTTTAATTGTGTTTGATAATGTTCAATAAATATTTATAATTGTAGGGTGTGTTTTAATTAGTGAAATAAAGGGTCTGTGTTAGAACAAACAACAAACAAAAGAAATATATAAAAAATATTTTTGCATGGTTAGCATTTTATATAATCATTGTTTTATACTTTTTTTTTTTTTTTTTTGTGAAAAATACTTTATATAGGTTTTATTATAGTTTTGAAACCGGCCCGGCCCGGCGGGTCGACCCGGGACTGGAATCGGGCCGGGTTGAAAAAAAATAAAGGAAGAAAAAACCCGATGACCCAGTTGATTCGGCAAGACCCGGTCAAAAAGCTGGGTTGCAACCCGTTGACTTTTTTTTTTTACTAAAACAACATCGTTTTGATTTTAAAAAAATTGACTCAAGCGATCCAGTGATCCAGTCAAAATCCGGAACTCAAACCTTGAATCGAGTCAAATCTAAAAACTATGGGTTTTATAACATGTTTAGACAGCCCATCAAAAAAATTCATCCAAATGAAATGGCTATTAAATCTATATATATATAAAAAAAATCCATCATTTTTTAAATTTTCTAAAAGAACAATCACAAGGTTTTTTTTTTAATAAAAGAAAAAAAGCTAATTTTTAATCATTGTAGAGTTCATTTAAGAATTCAACCCTTGATTATTTTAATTTTTGAGTTAATAAATATCATGATTAATATTTTTAACTCTAACATTAATGAACATGAAAATGAAAATGAAGATATAACCAAATGTAAAATTTGCATAGTCAATTCAATCGACATTGAAAATTTAGCTTATAATTTCCAACGATACTTTGAATTATCTTTCATTATCTCTTACATCACGGCCAAATTCAATTGGTATTGTGGTCTATCAGAAAATGGCAAAGTTGTCCAAATAAAAAAAATAAAAAAAAATATGAAACTCTACGTGTAGATGTAGCAAGTAATAAGTAGAAAGTGATTTTTGAATTTGATGAGTGATTATTCAATAACCATTCTTCATGATTAATTGAGATTATATTAAAAAAAATTATTATTTTGTGTCTCATTCTTCTTTAAAAAATTTCAATCTCTATTACTAGTAACAAGTGTTTAAAAATGTGGTAGAAAATTTTTTTTTAAAGTGTTTTTTTATTTAAAAATACATTAAAATATTATTATTTTTATTTTTAAAAAATATTTTTAACATCAACACATCAAAATCATATGAAAAACATTAAAACAAATATTAATTTAAACTAAAAAATAAAAAAAAATAATTTTTTTAAATATAAAAACAAATATACCTAAATCATGCCCTCTACGGAGTCATATATGTTATTAATGATGACTCTACTTAAATGAAGATGTTGATTCCATTAGCGAATCTAGTTCACTGAAACATGAAATTATCTTCTCTTGAATCAATATTTCATAAATAATTAACACAATCAACATGATTATTTCAATTTAATGCAATTTAATCAACATTAACAAATTCTTTTTGAAGTCTAGAATTTTCATTAAAAAAATATAGAATTAAACTAAGAATTACAGAAGGGCTTTTGGATTTTTTTTTAATTATTATTATTAAGTGAAGGGGTTTGAATTACTTTAATTAGTTTTAAGCCACCCGTTGGAGGCTGATCTAGAACTATTTTGACAATTGAAAAGACCAGGCATGTAAGGTGTGCCTTTCGAGGAAAATATATTTATTTTGATGGCGTTTGATATTTTGACTTGCATAGTTTCCAGTCAATGTTCTTACTTTTATAATAATTTAGCAACACTAACAGTACATTATAAGGTACCGAAACTTAAATTATGAGACTTGTCTATGCTCTGGATGTGGCTGTGTGAGCCTTAATTAATATATATATGAATATATATCCATTCCTATGAAGATCATGGTAAAATAAGTAATAAATAATTACTACTACTTTGAAGCTAAGGTATTGACAATTGGAAAGCATTGCTTTTGAATATTGATTTCAGCCATGTTTTTTCAAATTAATAGGTTTCAATAATATTTCTTGAATTATATATAATTAATAAATAATTGTATTAATATCAAATATATTAAAATATAATTGATTTTTCTAAATGGTTTTGTATTAGAGTGTATTGACCAAGTTCATTCTCTAGATGTATATGAATACATCACTTTGTAGCGAGCCTGTTTGGCTCTGCGGTTAAACCTGTGTTTGATCAAATTTTAATTTTTTTTTTGCTAAAATTGAGCGCGGTTTGTATTTTTTGGATCGTTTTGATGTGCTGATGTCAAAAATGACTTTTAAAAAATAAAAAAATATCATTAATATGTATTTCAGTATGAAAAACTATTTGAAAAACAATCACTATCAGACTGCCAAACACGCTACAAGGATCATGGAATGAAGACAATTCTATGCCTGATAAGAAGAAAAACACAGCAAAAACAAAAGCCTGCGACGCCGGCATGTTTGTTTCGACGGCAGTCACTAAAATCTAAAATATTTATACCACTCCAAGAAAGATCATAGAGTCCAATTAAGGATTTATACTTGTGTATAATAAAAATTTACAGTTGGACTTTCTTGACCTACTTGGACTCTTTCTTTCTTTTTTTTTTTTCCCCAACAAACAGCCTAAATTTGAATTAATTTTAAACACAAAAACATATTACCATATAAAATAAATAAAAACTATTTAATAAAAAAAAATATCTTTGCTTTTTACAACTTTTTTAATACACCTCAACAATAAATAAATTAAGATAATGTTTAATGGGTGCCCTGGAGACACCATTAGCTTTTCCTTGTTTTATTTCTCATATTTAAATATATTTAACTCCATATAATCCTAATATATTAAGTATGCTTAAAAGATGAAGAAAACATGCAAATGTAGACATACAATGCCTTTGGGATTTTCCACAATCCCTTCATCTAGAACTACTATATATTTTGAATCTTGAAAAACATGCACGATATGACATAATTTGGAGAAGAAAATGTTACTTTGATGGCGTTTGATTCCTGCAATTTGGAGGACAATATGTTCCTTTCCTTTTTAATAATCTTATAAGTCTCCTAAATGTAATTAATAAAGCTTAAATAGTAAAACTCCTCTAGAATGTGAAGACATGAGCCGTCATATTTTTTTATTATTCAAGAATATATTAATCCATAAATTCTTGGAATTATAAATTAAAACTGACCACTAATTATCCACAATTATGAAGTTCATAGGAGTTGTAAGCAGACAAATAATTAAAATTTGACAAACTATATCCGCCAGAGAGAAGAACATAATAATTAATTAGTCGTGGAGCATTATTTAAGAAAATCAATGGAAACGTCTTTAGTTTACTTAAGTGATATCTCATCTTGGAAAAAAAAAAACAATAGCATACGACAGCTAGCGTGGACCAAATTATTACATGCACCTGATTATCGGTTCGGTTCAAAAGATTTGTTCAGATAGTAGAATGAAATTTTCTGCTGTGCAATGCTTCAAAGATAAGGTTGAATATTGCTACAACAACTTCAAATTATTGGTTACTTATTTCTTTTGGACAAAGGAGAATGTTTATGTTGATCTAATTTATTCACACAAAATAAATTAAATTCGACTAAAATCATAGTAATTTGAAATCATGCAAGAAAAAAATATTAAAGATAGAGCCTTTGTTGATGTTGACAAAGAAGATGGGGAGTTTTTGAGATAAATGTTTCTTGATCTTAGGCCCGCTTTGGAATTGTGGTAGTGATTGCAGTTCAAAGTGTTTTTTGCTTAAAAATGCATCAAAATAAATTTTTTTTATTTTTAAAAAATTATTTTTTACATCAGCACATCAAAACGATCTTAAAACATAAAAAAAATTATTTTAAGTAAAATTAAAATTCAAAATTTTTTAGAATGCGGTTTACACTGCGTATCCAAACATAGTTTTAATAAATGATAATCAACATTCAAGAAATTATTTTAACTCAAATATTTATATTATTAGGTGAATGAATAGTTTTATATTATTTTTTTACATGTCTTTACATAAAAGTTTTTAAAGTTAAAGTTTTTATGAACTCATTAGAAGAGAATAATAGTGGTGAGTTTCTAAACTCATTATCTTTTAATTATTAATTATTTGGTTGTTTAAAACTTGGTTCAATCTAAAATCTTAATAATGTGAAAGTCTAATAAATAATTCTATATAACTTTTTAATAAATCTCTTTAAATAAAAATAAAAGTTCTTGAACTTAAACCTTGCATAAACCCATAATTATTTAATTAATACTTATATTTATAAATTTAATTAGAAGAAAAAAAGAGTAATAAAATTCAAATTCCTCATCACGGGGTTATTAAATATATAATATCATTTTTATCTCTTGGTAAATAACTTGAGAACTTAATTACGTAATTGGATAAAACCCACCAAAAGTTTTTACTGCACAATAAAACTTATAATTTTACACTTAATTAACGATTTCAGACTTACGGATAATACTGATTATAAAAGATAACTAATTTTTTTAAGAAAAAAGTTTATTGCAAATAAAACTTATAATTATAGTGTTGTCCTGATCAATGGAGAACATATTTTTAGATGTTAACCTACTTGATAGACAAGTCTTGCAAAAAAAGTATCATTTCGATGCTTTCAGCAACTTTAGAATTTCATGCGCAACAAGTCTCCGAGTGGGCTTAACTAGCCATCCGCAACCTTTTTGAATAGTCTGGACGGCAAACCGGATTGGTGGCGTATAGCTGAACAAGAGTACAAGACTTTTCTCCATTACAAATAATGGTATGCCTCAAATTAACGTGTAGGTGTAGATTAAACGAAGGCTTCTCTGAATGGAAGGAAAAGAGAGATTCAATTCCGTGAAATCTTTTGTTGGCTTGAAGAAGGCCCGAATCAAAAGCCTTCGGAGATCCGTTTCGGGCATAATTAATGGCTTTAAAATTATATTCCACAAAAGGTAGTTTCCTGTAGAAACTTAGGAGGAAAAGCTTACAACATAGTTATAAAACCTTTGTCCATCATTCGGATCAATATAAAACAACGTTGTTACGAGAGAAACAAAAATTACTATATCTCATTAAGGCTAGATTTCATTAAGGTTTTAATTCACAGATCAATTGAATTTATCCGGTTTAATCTTCATGATCAAATCTAACCTGAAAGACCGGGCGGCGCTGAGTTCTGTAGCAATAATCAAAGGGCGAAGAGATCCTCCATTGCGGCAACTGCAAGGCATTGTCGTCCAACAAAAATAATTTTTTATCTTCGAGTCCAGTAAACAATTCAAAAGGTGGACAAAATGACAATTCACCTGGACTGGCACCACCAAGTTGGGGGCCAGCAAAACAGTAGCCCCCTCGATGGTTGAGCAAGTGCAGCCCCCTCGATGGTTGCTTCCTCCTATAAATAGGGGTATGCATACATATTCTCTTCATCACACTCACTAGCCACATATCCACAGAATTTCCCTGCATTTCAAATTTTAGTCATGGCTCCCACAAAGGCAGTAGTAGCCGATGATCACCTTGCATTACCCGCAGGGGGCAAAAATACTCCACTAACCAACACCATTCCCATTTCCAATGTTCAAACCGATATCTATGGGCTTGAGATCTGGGAGGGTACCCTCCCCATCATCGACCTGGGAGGCATTCATGGTCCTCGCCGCTCTGACACCATCAAACAGCTTGGCCATGCATGCCAACACTATGGTGGCTTTATGGTAGTTACCTAGCTATGCTTACATGTGTGTGTGTGTATTGCATGTGGAAACCATCAAAATTATTATAGAAAACGTCACTGAGAAAATGTGTTTTAACTTAATTCAATGTCTTCGGTTCAATCAAGGCACCGAAAAAGTGTCATCGAATATTTTTTTCATTCATCTTTGGTACCTCTTTCTTTGAGCATCTATAACATCTTTATCTCTGACCAAATATTGTGAAGTGTAAATAACTTGGTGTTCTAATAATTAATGTGTCGTATTATCAGCTGAAGAACCATGGCATTTCAGAGAGATTGTTGAATGACATAATGAGCAAAGCAAGAGAGTTCTTCCATCTGCCAGAAGAAGAAAGGATGAAATTATACTCTCCTGACCCTACCAGCCTTATCAGGCTTGCTACTGGCTTTAGGGACGATAATCAGAATGTCTTCGTCTCGAGGGAATCGTTGAAATTTCATTGTCATCCTATTGAAAATTATGAGAATCTATGGCCTACAAATCCTCCATCCTACAGGTAATATTTCATGGAAAGATTAAACAAGAATTCAATCTGGTGTTTTTAAATCTCGATGGACTAATTTAGTAGCTTTTTTCAGCTATTACTAAGTTATAATATTTTATTGTTTACAGGGAGGTTGTATCCGAGTATTGTGTAGCTGCTAAAAGGGCGGAGATAACACTACTTGAAGCTGTATTCGAGGGCTTAGGCATGGAAAGGAAATCTATAGATCAGATATTGGACAACCATGGACAATACGCTTCTCTAAACTACTATCCGACGTGTGACAAGTCAAATCTTGGGCTCACTTTTGGACTGCGTGGTCACACTGACCCCACTATACTCACCATGCTACTGCCAGATGAGGTGCCTGGGCTTGAAATTCTACAAGATGGTGACTGGGTACCTGTCAAGCCTATTCCTAACACCTTGATTGTCCATGTTGGTGACGTGCTTCAGGTCATTTACTCTCTTTATATCTACTTTCTTTTAGAATTATTCATTCAAGGCAAAAAGAAACGTGAAAAATCACCGGTTCGAATTGTATGTGATAAAGCATGTGACGGACTACATAGCTAATTTTATATCTTAATTTTTCTTATCAGGGGCTTAGCAATTGCCGATACAAGAGTTTGCTCCATCGAGTTATTGTCAATTCTGAGAAAGAACGTTTATCCATTGCTTCATATTGCTATCCATCAAATGATACTCAAATGGGGCCTCCTAAGGAATTGATCGATGATGATCATCCATTGATTTATAAAGATTACACCTACGAAGAATTCTACACTACAATGTGGAAACAAAGACTTCCAGATGCCTCCCGCTTGGACTCATTCAAAGTTTCTGCTGCTTAATCACATCTTCTCCACTACCGTTCCTATGTTTAGAAGATGCTTGGGATGCATGCTGCTTTTATCGATCCTCTCTCTTTTTTTTTCTTTTCTTTTCGTTTTGTGTGTGAGATCGATAGCATGCAATTTACTTTGAATAAATCTCAAGCATTTTGTAACTTTTCTTTTTTGGTTACTAAGCACTGTACCATAAAAGGTGATGAATCTTGTAGCAAGTGACATATGATCACTTGATCCCTTTTAAGATGCATGCTAGCTGTTATGATATTACCTGAAATAAAAACGTTTCTGTTTTCATGAAATGTTGAGCTTTATGCTGGATGATGGCATAATTTATCTTTTTCCTTTTAAATACATACGAGTTCATCCCTAACTTAATTTGTAACCCATAATGTTTCAATATGGTTTTTTGGTGGTTGGATTAAGGGTTAATCAAATATTTATTCAAATAATTCTCTTCTTCAAAAAAAAGAAAAATATCTCTTGATAAGTGTCACTGAATACCTACAAAAAAAAATCAGTAATCTTATAGAGAAAAGACATAATAAATATGCTAGCGAGAGCATTAAATTCTAAGAACAAGGTTGTTCTTTTGTTGAATATAAATGTGTTTTTTTAATATAAAATCTTTAATCTCTTGCCTGGGTAGCTCAAGTAATATTTATAGCCCATGAACATTGTTTTTTCTTCAGTGAATGAGTTGAAAAGTTATTTTATCTTATAATATTAATAAGAGACAAATGTCTCTTACACATGCATTAATAAGAGAAGATCATGCATTAATGAAGAAAGATATCCCTTACACATGCTAAAGAGGAAAAAAGTAATTGGGCTTAAGACACTCATTAAACCGATGAACATCAGGTCATTATTGTGATAAAAAAAGGGTAGGGCCCAAGGGGTCAGGCACACCCCATGTGGTTGGGCTCGGGCACACTTGTTATATGATAACTAGGATTAATTAAAAAAAATAGAGAAGATAAGGGTTATTGCCACACATAAAAGAATGAACATGCATATAAGATTAACTCTATAAGCAGGATAACAAGCCATGTAATTAAAAGGCCGCAACAACTCTTGTGAACATGAGACTATGGAAAGAGCCTTGAAAGATGGAAAGTTATCGGTAGTTGACAGACAATTAATGAAAGCATTATACAACTGAATATATAAGACAGGTTATAAGGAAGATTGACAACAATAATCAACAACAACTCAAATTAAAATCACTGCAATGCAGTTTTATCAAGTTCTTAGGACCTTTCAAACCTGAAACCAATAGGCGATAATTCATAAGCGATAGTTTGTAGATGATAACTCTATAGGCGATAGTCAAGTTTCTTTATAATCAGTAAACTTGTAGTTTCAATTTCATATACAAAAAAAAATACCAAAAAGATGTTTCATTATCTAGGAGTTCCAATTCGTGGATATAATCAAAGTATATATGACTTACTCTATGAATATAAGTATTCATTTCATAAGTTATTGAGTTTACTTTACATTGAAGTTGTTTTAATTGTATAGTTACTTATTCAGTTGAACTACTATTTGTATGAAGTAAATTTAATCAAATTAATACTCGTGTAATTCTTAAATATAAATTTAAAATTACTTGAGTAGATCTAGAACTAAATTCAAAGTTCAAACCAATTAACTTCTAACTTCAATCTTAAGTTGCAAATTAAGTCCTCTTAATTGAGGTAAACACAAAAAAACATATATCAAACATCGGGTATGCAACATAATCCCATATATATTGGATATGGATCTAATGATTGGACGACTGATGATTATTATGTGCTTGTGCTAAAACTGAACATCAAATATTAAAAAATATCAATAAATCTTGCTTAACCTTTTCTTAGGGAAAGAAAATAATTAAGATCCCTTCTATCTAAGATTTTGAGATGAAAGGGAGAGTGAAGGTTTTGGAAATACAAGTAATGTGTCACCGTTTAGACTTATGTTAGTCATAGAAGGATTTCGGTTGCAATTTTCGATCACAAATAATTTTATTTTATTTTTATGACGTGTGGGATTCAATGAAAGGTCATTTGCTTGAATTGAATTTAATTTCTAGGAATTTTTTCACATGGGAAAATGAATACGAAAAGTAATGTCATTAATTTCATTAATAAATTTAGTAAATTTAAATTGACAGCAAAATTAGGTGAGAAAAAGAAAGAGTCCGTGACAGAAATTTCTTTTTATTTTTACTCCTACTACTTTCATGTTGTAAACTGTACAAGATAAGAGGAAATATTGTAAAAAGTAGTATGCTGTAATCGACATTAGAAACTAAATACAACACTTAAAAAAAAATACTATGAACCAGAAATATACACTGCCCAAAGTCCTAACATGTAGTCGTTCAAATCTGACACCCTTCACTGTCGAAAGAAGCGGTCAAGATCATTTGTCTATGATTCTTACACTTTTGGCACATGTTATTGGAAACTCATAACACTGCTTTCTGACTATTCTGGCGATACCATATTCATGCAGCGTGCATATATTTCCTCGATAGACTGTGTTGAGTGAGGACAAGAGGAGATTAAATGGTCTCTGTGATGCTGTAGCAGCTTTTGCAAATTGATCGCCTAGAACCAAATTTTTTGCTTGGGATGTTGCTAGAAAACGAACGCATGAGAAGGAAACATAATACGAGAATTATCAAATCAAACGTGCTAGAAAGGTCAAGCCACCCCAACGAATACAGTCCAAGATTATTGGACTACGTAATCTTGGACTGTGGTAGAACAGAAAATTCAAAATTACCCAGTAAGGTCTAAATGTCTTCTTTTTGTAAGTAAACAA
The DNA here is from genome assembly GCA_019202695.1 of Populus x sibirica. Taxonomy (NCBI): domain Eukaryota; kingdom Viridiplantae; phylum Streptophyta; class Magnoliopsida; order Malpighiales; family Salicaceae; genus Populus; species Populus x sibirica. Next base: position 3,139,854 of record JAGMVL010001426.1, read on the forward strand.
ACAAGAGGAGTGATGGCAATTGTCTGTAGTATTTTAGTACTTTCTTGAACAAAAATAGACTAGCGTTGAATGTTCAACGGATTGTTTTACGACAATATCCATACGTTCAAAATCAGGAAAAAACCCTAAAACATTAAGATTTTTTTTATGAAAATAAACATAATTTTTAATTTAATAATTGAATTATGTTGAAATTTTATAAGTACTTTCTATGAGCTCAATTCTGTATGTGGGTGGCAGGCCAACGATAATCAAGATTGAGATCATGGCTGAATTTGATTCGAAAGAAGTTGTTTCAAAGTTTTCTTTATTATTTTATGTTTTTATATGGAGATCATGGCTGAATATATTTAGGATTATATGGAGTTAAATATATTTTTTATTTTTTTGGCAAACTCTGTTTTCTTTCATTAAAATTTCGCGTAAATGATTCATTAATTAGAGCTACAAGATTTATTTGATCCATTATTCATTAAATGAGTTTAAACCCTTTCGAGTGACAATATTCTTTAGAACTCCACCCTCTTAAATTAAAATTTCCTATAAATTAACAATGGTCAATTCACTCGGCATTGTACAAATTTAATTTTTGAGGTAGATCGATTCCTTATAATAATTTTTCCTTGAACAATTCAACTGCCAATTTCACTTGACATCCTGTTATAATAAAAATTCCACCATATGAAGATATATAAATGCTTCCAAGCAGAGTACTAGAAGCTTGTTATAACTTAAACAAATTAAAAATTTATTTCTATATATTATTATCTAACTAGGTAACTGCATATTGAAAATTGATTTTTTTTTCAAGAAGCGGTTGTATACAGAGAAATAAATCAATGGTCCATTTCTATATAATTTATACGCACAAGAACTAGTATATAATGATGGACATCATTATTAACAAAAAAAAAACATAGAGTATTATTGAATTATGAATCTATCTCGTGTGTGTATGTGTATATTCATTTTTTTCATTTTTGATATTCTATTCATATATCATAATTGTAATTGGATTTTGAAGTTATAGAGATCAATCACCCTTAAACAATAAAATTTTTTGTAATAATTGCCGCACGTCCCTGCACGGCATCGTTGGCAATTTTTGTTTTCTGGTTGTTTGGTTTTTTAGGAGTCGCCACTTAGTATTTGATTAAAAGCTACTAGAAAACCCGAGTGTACTAGTCTTGTCAAAGATTCAAGGGTAAGGGACTGATTGTGACTAGGACAGGCATTAGCACTCCTAGCGCACCCTACCTGAGATAAGCTGCTTCATGATTTGATGTGATTTTAAAAATATTAGTCAAATTCTTAAGGCTTTAATAAATCAGTTATTAAATCCCAAAAAATATATATAGAAACATGTTCTTATATATTAATGGGAAATACAACATAATTTTATTTGTCCTTTAGATATTTAACCATATTCAAATTAAACACTTAATTATTTTTGTCTTTTTTATTTTATAATTCAATAACATAAATATAAAAAAAAATACAAACACACCCACAGATCTCTTTTTCTTTTTTTCTTTTTTATACACCCACATTTATGCGTTACAAATCCATAAAATTTAAAATAAAAAAAACAAACAGTACATTAACCAAACCAAAAATTACAAAAATAGGCCCCAAAACAATCTGGAATAACAGGGAAGGCCTTCTGCACCATCGGAACAGCGACGGCACGTCTGCTCCACGCGCGATCACCACTGGTGGCGCGTGAATCCACACGCTGCTGCTACTGTTGGAGCGTGGCCGTTGGATCTGAAGCCCCACGGTCTGCTCTTTACTCCTGCCTCGACGGTGACCTCCACCACTTCTCAAAAATAGAGATCTGGCTGCCTTAAGGTTCGGCCTTCTCTCTCCTTCAAATCTTCTCCGCCGGTGGAGATTTATTGTCACCTGAAACAGAAGAAAAGGCAACACAAATAGCAGTTGGTTTTAATTGAATTTTACAGATCTATTCTCGTTCCCTTTTTTTCAATCTGGCGGCTGTGGGAGACGAGGACCTGGTTCAGTCGTCCGCAGCAAGGGGCAACGTGTGACTAAAGGTGGGTGGCGGCGAGTCTGGTCGGGCAAATGATCTGGGTTGGTTGAAAGAGGAGATGGGGGGAAAACAGTGGCTGGAGGTTCTTTCTCTGGTTCAGCCGGGTGAGGATAAAAGGAGTGTGTGGTGGCCGGCTGGCTTGTTTTTTTGACAGAGGGCAAGAGGGCCACGGCCGGCCTCTGGTTCTGGGAGAGCCGAAAGAGGGAGACCGTGGAGGCCGATGTGCAGGGAAGGTTGGTATGTGGAGAAAACCAGAGGAAGAAGGGGAAAGCTTTGGCTCTCTGGTTCTGTTTTTAGCCAAGGGAAGGGCAAAGCTTTGGCTGATTTCAGGAGAAGAAAAAGGGAGAAAACCTCAAAAATGGGAGGGGCGGTCACTGTGTTAATGACCAGGAGAGGGAAATCAGGTGTAGGCTAGGGTAAAAGGTGAGCGGTCGGAGGGTCCTTGTTCTGCAGGGAAGATGGAGATGGGAGTGGCAGCTCCTTTGGGAAAGCCGGAGACCATGGGGCAAGAGGAAGCCAAAAGGGAAAATGGCTGGGGGGCGACCGTGGCCTTTCTTTTTGCAGAGGGGAAGTGAGCGGCCACCTCTCTCTTTTGTAGAGACGGGAAAGATTTCTAGGGTTTTTTTGTATGGTTTAGGGTTTTTTTTTTTTTTCAAATTGTCCCCTGTAAATTTTTTATCCCCGTGAGTAAATTCCCCCCCCCCCCCCCCCTTTCCTATAAATTTTTCCATTGTATTTATAGGTAAAATGTTGCTAAGTTTTCCAAACTAGTCCCTCAACTTTTCTTTTTCTTTTCTTTTCTTTTGTAAATTTTGATTTTTATTGTTTTTTTGTATTTTTTAATTTTTTTAAAAACAAGCAATATCAACGTCGACTCAATAAGTAAAACCAGTGATTGTAAAATTTACACGTTAAAAGTTGAACGCGTTTAAAATACCTTTGAAAATTTAAATTCTTCTGAGATGACGTTGAAAATGCTAAAAATGATGCAAATATATCAAAATGCATTTTTTTGGAGGTTTTCATTATTTTTTTGCTTTTTTTATTTTTTCTGAAAATTTATCAAAAATATGGGTAAAAAATTATGTAGCAACAATAATAATTTAAATATTTATTGCTAAAACCAGAATACCATTGACACTATAGTATACCATTAAGCTAAATAAACCTACAAGCAAGTTAATATTACCTAATTTAATATTTCTTAACTGTTTTTTGTAGTTAAGGTGTAACTTATAGACTTCTTAAACGTAGGTTGAGCACAATTGTAACGTCTAGGGGCGGAGATAGGGGGCTAGTAGGGGCCCAAATTGTTTTTCCAACCTCTCTTTTTTTTTTTTTTTTAATCTATATGGTTTTAGCTAAAATAATAATATAACTGAATCTTGTCCCTCTTAATTTAATTTTTTGGCCCCCTCCGGTAACGTCAACAAAAAGGAAAATCATATGGGAACATGTGCCTTCTTTTAAGCACGGAAAGCAATAAAGTATGCTTAAAAGATGAAGAAAACATGCAAATGTAGACATACAATGCCTTTGGGATTTTCCACAATCCCTTCATTTTTTTGCCATCCTTATATCTTGAACTATATATTTTGAATCTTGAAAAACATGCACGATATGACATAATTTGGAGAAGAAAATGTTATTTGGATGGCGTTTGATTCCTGCAATTTGGAGGACAATACGTTCCTTTCCTTTTTAATAATCTCATAAGTCTCCTACATGTAATTAATAAAGCTTAAATAGTAAAACTCCTCTAGAATGTGAAGACATGATGAGCCGTCATATTTTTTTATCATTCAAGAATAAATTAATCCATAAATTCTTGGAATTATAAATTAAAACTGACCACTAATTATCCACAATTATGAAGTTCATAGGAGTAGTAAGCAGACAAATAATTAAAATTTGACAAACTATATCCGCCAGAGAGAAGAACATAATAATTAATTAGTCGTGGAGCATTATTTCAGAAAATCAATGGAAACGTCTTTACTTGAGTGATATCTCATCTTGGTAGAAAAAAAACAATAGCATACGACATCGTGGACCAAATTGTTACATGCAGCTGATTATCGGTTCGGTTCCAAAGATTTGTTCAGATAGTAGAATGAAATTTTCTGCTGTGCAATGCTTCAAAGATAGTAGAATGAATATACATTAAAGATAGAGCCTTTGTTGATGTTGACAAAGAAGATGGGGAGTTTTTGAGATGAATGTTTCTTGATCTTGATCAATGATAATCAACGGTCAAGAAATTATTTTAACTCAAATAATTATATTATTAATTACAAATAATGGTATTCCTCAGATTAACTTGTAGGTGTAGATTATACGAAGGCTTCTCTGAATGGAAGGAAAAGAGAAATTCAATTCCGTGAAATCTTTTGTTGGCTTGAAGAAGGCCCGAATCAAAAGCCTTCGGAGATCCGTTTCGGGCATAATTAATGGCTTTAAAATTATATTCTACAAAAGGTAGTTTCCTGTAGAAGCTTAGGAGGAAAAGCTTACAACATAGTTGTCGCACCCTCCCGAGAGCTCGACGTCGCGGCGACACTTCCTTTCGTAACGGGGATTCGATGTTGGGGGTCTTTTGTTTTGAAAAAGGGAGTCGCCACCTAGTATTATGGTCACTAGGAAACCTAACTGGTCTTTCGGAGATTCTAAGGCAAGGGACCGGTTGCGTAAAGGGAAGGTTTTAGCACCCCTAGTACGCCCTACCTAAGGTAAGCTACTTGGTGTTTGATTTGTCTTATAACTGTTAATGTGTTGATGTTCTCTAATCCCATCGGTTCCTAGGATAAGTCTCGCTCGATGAACGAAATCTAGGGTGCTTTAAAAACCTATTTTTATCTTAGTGTTTTATACTCTCACGGCCGCAAACCATGGAGTAAAAAAATTTGAAATGTCCTCGATTATAATCAAGGCTTCTTTCAAGGATGTGTGCGGATTTATTATTCCTAGAAAATTATTTTGGATATTTACCACTCCGGATTTCTTTATCCAAATATTAACAGTGAATAACAACAAATTATCCCCAACAATATTTTGGATATTCGTCCTTTAAGGATTTCTTTATCCAAACATTAGTGGTGAATAATAACAAATTATCCCCAATAATATTTTGGATATTCATCCTTTAGGGATTTCTTTATCCAAACATAAGTGGCGAATAATAGATGAATTCCCCAAAAATAAGATTTTTATATTTTTTGGAATATTGGCTAATACCCTTTGGAGTTTTACAAACATGTTGTAAAATCCGAGAAATGCAAGAAAAATGATTTTGGTTGTGTTTAAGAAATCCATGCGAAAACACATTTTTGAAACTTCAAATATTTGTTTTTTAGATAAAAGACGTAAAAACAATGTTAGGGTATTGGCCGTATGCATGAAAACAAAACATTTTTATTTTTTGATATCTTGACGAAAACCGGGTATTTTCATACCGAATTTGTATTTTTACAATATAAAAATACAAACCATATTGATCCAAAATACAATAAACATAATTTGAGAACATCACATATTTTTTTGAAATAATTTTGAAGAAGATTTCATTTTTTTTTATTTTTTATTTTTTTTTTATTTTTTCGGGTTGGGCCCCGCCCGCCCATGTGATCGGGCTGGACCTAACCAGCTCGCATAGCCGGGCGGGCCTAACAAGCCCGGCACTGCTATCGGCCCATGCCAATGGCCAGCCCCTCCATCCGCACCGCACGTGTAATATTTTACGCGTGCATGAACAGTGCGAAGGTAATTAAATCACCTTCGCACTGTTCATCACCTTCCTTTGCATTACAGCATTACAGTGCATGACACAAAAAAAACGGGATAACAGAGTGTTGCAACAGTGATGGTTTCCTTAGATTTTCTTTTCATTTCTGCATATTAACACAACATTATACGAAGAAGGCAGCAGGCATACCTGGTTTTTGCGAAGACGGCGAAGATGGTGGTGCTGTGATATCTCTCACCGTGTCCTCTGCTTCTGTTCGGTCAGCTCCTCTTCTCTCCCTGTTACTCTCTCGCTATTTGTCAATCTCTCTTCTACTTCCTTACGTTCTCCTTTCCTCGTATTCCCCTCTCCGTGGTTCTTGGCGTGGCCGCTGGAAACCTTCCTCCTAGTGTTCTGCGCGCTCTTCTCCCGGTGTTGCTTCGTCGTTGTGAGGATGGAGGAGATGCTGCGGTCGTTAACAGTGGTGTGGCTCCTGGCGTTGTGCCTTTTGCCGTCCTCTCCCGGTTTCCTTCCTCTCTTTTGCTTCCTTACTCTCTTCCCCTCGCTCTCCTTTGTTTCCTTTTCTCCCGTTCAAAAACCGAAACCTCTCTTCCTTCCCTCTTTTTTTCAAAAGCCCTCTCTCTCGTTCAACAACTCTCCCCCTTTTTTTCAAAAAACACTCTCCGTTCGCAGCCTGCTAAGAGCTGTATTTATAGGCAAAGGGGGAAGCTGGGACGCCGCGCGCATGGGGAGCGGGGGACACCGTGCGAAGTCTCCAATAGGCGTGGCCTTGCGAGGCGCGCCGCGCGCCGCTTTCCACTCCTAGGGTCTCCATCTCGCATGCTGCGGGGATGGAGGAACAATGCCGTTTGCTTTGGGTTCGCGCTCCCCTTTTTATTATTATTATTAATTATATTTGCGGGGACCCCAAAAAAGGTTACAAACACGCGGCAGAATTTTCACTTCCTCATCGGGTATTCAAACGTGCATATCTTGAGCTTCTGATATCGAAATTGAGCGATTCGAAAGCCCAAATTCATCTATGTGTGTAGGACTACAACTTTCACGAAGGATTCAAGGTGAGATATAACTGTTTTACCGTAAAGGATCGGGCCGCAAACCGGGTCGGTAAAAATGGTCTCCCGATCCGATTCAAAAACCGACGAATGTCGAGCGTCCCGATATGACCGAGAGTATCCTAAGAATGAACCAGAAAAATCGTGATGGCAGCAGAAATTTCAAGTGCAAAACTTGGGTCAAAATCCCGCTCGCGCGCGGAATTCTCTACTTTCACGTCGATATTCAAACATGAATATCTCGAGCTCCTGATATCGAAATCAAGCGATTCGAAAGCCCAAATTCACCTATGCATCCAGGACTACAACTTTCACGAAGGATTCCAGGTGAGCTATAAACGTTTTATAGGATAGAAACGGGTCGCAATCTGGTTGGTCACAAAGGGTCTCCCGATCTAAATTCGTGGAACCGACAATGCCAAGCATCCTAGTTCGACCGAGAGTCTCGCCATAAGAACAGTGAGCTCTAGGACCCGATAAAGGTGTAGGTCCATTCTTCAACATGTCACGAGTGACATAATTCAGTTGGGGAGGGTCGATATTGCATGAAGCCCGGTCGGAATCGTGGCCTAAGTTGGAACAAAAAATATTGCGGCAAAGAAGCAGTAACCAGGTTTTTTTATTTCCACTTTTGAGGGATTTATTCACCCTTAAAGACCCTATAAAAAAGGAATGAATTTGGCATTATGAAGACTTCTGATCAATCTAAGAAAACCCGATGATTTTGGCGGCAAAAGGGAAGGATAAAAAGAGCGTAAAACAAAGCTCAAACAGAGTTTCGAAAAAAATATTTCTTTCATTTGCTTTTGTCAATCTTCCAAGAAACATGGGGTCCAAAAATGAGTAACAACAGCTGCCCCCTCTTTACAATGCTTACGAAGCCAAACTTGTCAAGTGCTTCGCGTAGTAAGTGTTGTAAAGATAAACCGTCCGATCCCGCCGAAATCTCAACCGCCTTTCCTAAACAATGGTATCCCTATCGATTTTCTAGAAAAACTCCAAAATTTGAAATGGTCTCAATATCGGGTGACCTCGCCCATCTTAAGATTCTTAGAAAACTCCACGCTTTTCTAAGAAACGGTCTCAATATCAGGTGACCGGCCCATCTTAAAATTCTTAGAAAACTCCACGCTTTTCTAAGAAACGGTTTCAATATCAGGTGACCAGCCCCTCTTAACATTCTTTAGAAAACTCCACGCTTTTCTAAGGAATGGTCTCAATATCGGGTGACCTGCCCATCTTAAGATTCTTAGAAAACTCCACGCTTTTCTAAGAAACGGTCTCAATATCGTGTGACCGGTCCATCTTCAAATTCTTAGAAAACTCCATCCTTTTCCAAGAAACGGTTTCAATATCAGGTAACCGGCCCCTCTTAAAATTCCTAGAAAACTCCACGCTTTTCTAAGGAATGGTCTCAATATCGGGTGACCAGCCCATCTTAAAATTCCTAGAAAACTCCACGCTTTTCTAAGGAATGGTCTCAATATCGGGTGACCAGCCCCTCTTAAAATTCTTTAGAAAACTCCACGCTTTTCTAAGGAATGGTCTCAATATCGGGTGACTCGCCCATCTTAAGATTCTTAGAAAACTCCACGCTTTTCTAAGAAACGGTCTCAATATCAGGTGACCGGCCCATCTTAAAATTCTTAAAAAAACTCCATGCTTTTCCAAGAAACGGTTTCAATATCAGGTAACCGACCCCTCTTAAAATTCCTAGAAAACTCCACGCTTTTCTAAGGAATGGTCTCAATGTCGGGTGACCTCAAGGAATGAAGTAGTGCTAGCTCACCAATCTCCTCCGTAGTTCCGTTGACCTTGGATTTTGTATCTCAAAGTGGTTCCCAAACACTTGGAACTAGCTTGGTTTTTGCCACCTTTCCTGTAAGGTTAATGTTTATGAAGAGTATAGTATGCATGCTTTTGTTACCTATTTTTGAAACATAGGTCCCCCTTTCCATTGTAGCCGTCTTTGAGCTCCTGTTTCCATTTATTTGCATGTCCCGTCCTTTTCGAACCGTAATATATTCCACGCGCTACACTTCCTATCCTCTTGGTGAAGAGGTCTTTGGTTTCTTCGGGGGCCCTTTCTTGCTCCATTGAGCATTGTCTTTTATTATTATTTTAAAAGGAAAACTCAAAAGATTTGGTTTTGTTCATGAAAACTGAAACTTTCAATACAATTAGCAATCCCCATAAAAGATGCTTTTTCGAAGTTTTCATGATGATACCTCTTTTGGGCTTTGGTTAACTTTGGCCCCTATGCGCACTTCGTGCGCTCCTTGCCCCCAGTGTGGTGTGCAAAAATATGTCAAGTTTTGATTTGATTTGATTCTTTCCAATTGATGGAGTCATCTCCTTAGTGTAAGAAAAGAGTTTGTTTAAGTAAAAGATTTCAAATGCGATGAGATCATGCTTTTTATGAAGAAAGGTTTAGAAAATTCATGGCCAAACTTTATTTTATTGATTGGGAGATTATGGAATACATCAAGCATAATATTTCCTTACGGAGTCGAATTCACCGGCCTAACTAGATCTTCTCCATCCATTCTAGATAACAAGCAAAGCTCCTCCCGAGAATGCTTTCTTCACCACGTAAGGGCCCTCATAGTTCGGCGCCCATTTACTCCGATCTTCTCCCGGTAAAGGCAATATTTTCTTCGAGCACAAGATCCCCTTCGTGGAATCCTCGAGGTCGAACCTTTTTGTCGTATGATTTGGCCATCCTTCTTTGGTAAAGTTGATGATGACAGATTGCGGCTATCCTCTTTTCACCGATCGATTCATTGTTCATATCTAACTTTTGCCCATTCTACCTCTTCCATTTCGTAGTCTACCAAGTACTCTCAATGAGGGGATTTCCACCTCTAAAGGCATAACCGCCTCCATTCCATATACCAATGTGTATGGGGTGGCTCTGTCGAGGTTCGGATTCAGGTGCGATACGCATGAAGGGCAAATGGCAACATCTCATGCCAATCCTTATAGGTGACTACCATCTTCTGAATAATCTTTTTGACATTCTTGTTAGCAGCCTTCTACCGCACCATTCATCTTTGGTCTATACGGCGAAGAGTTGGAATGCTTGATTTTCCATTTAGCACGAGTTCTATTATCATCTTGCCATTGAAATTTCGGGCATTATCGTTGATAATCTTTTCTCGGTGGACCATATCGACAAATCAAATCTCTCTCAATAAATTTCTTCACTACTTTTTGTGTCACATGAGCAAATGACCCGGCTTCTACCCATTTTGTAAAGTAGTCGATAGCCACGAGAATAAACCTATGACCATTGCTGGCTTTTGGGTTTACGAGTCCAATCACATCAATTCCCCACATCGCGAAGGGCCATGGAGATGACAAGTTAAATAGAGGAGCTGGAGGGGCGTTGATTTTGTCACTTGTATACTTGGCACTTATGACATTTTCGGACATAGTCGATGCAATCCTTTTCTAACGTCATCCGAAGTAACCGGCTCTTTGTATCTTCCTAGCCATCACGTGTCCATTAGCATGGGTTGAGCAAATCCCTTCATGGACTTCTCGCAACGCGCTTTTTGCCTCAAACCCATCCAAACATCTCAACAAAGTCCCGTCGGATGATTTCTTATACAAAATCTCCCCATCAAGATAAAAATCCATTGCCAACCTCCTCAAGGTCTTCTTGTCGATTTTGGATGCCCCCATGGGATATGCCTGGTTTTGGATGAAATTCTTGACATCATAGTACCAAGGGTTTCCATCCACTTCTCTTTCGATCGAGCAACAATGAGATGGGTTATTTCGATATTGATGTGTACTTGGTTGTACCTTGTGCCCAAAGTCTATTTTGGCCATAGATGCTAGTGTAGCCAAAGCATCCGCAAAGTGGTTTCCTTCCCTTCCTAGATGGGTGAACTCTATTTCCTCAAATTCTCCGACGTCGGCTTAGACAGTATTCTTGGTAAGGCCTTAACTTCTCTTCCTTGGTTTGCCATTCTCCTTTTATTTGGCAAATGATCAAGCATTGAGTCTCCATACACATCTATTTTTCGATGTTTAGCTCCAATGCAGCCTCTAAACCGAGAATGCAAGCTTCATACTCAGCCGTGTTGTTGGTGCACCCAAATTGTAGCTTGACTGAAACCGGATACTGCTTCTTATCAGGAGAGATTATCACCGCACCCGCTCCGTTACCACATGCATTTACAGCACCATCAAAGTACATAATCCACCAATCTGATTTCTCTTCCTCAATTACAAGCACATCTTCATCGGGAAATTCAAAGTCTAATGACTCATAATCTTCCATAGCATGGTCAGCTAGGTGATCGGCAATAACGCTCCCTTTCACAGCTTTCCTTGTCATATATACTATGTCATACTCAGCCAATAGAACTTGCCATCTTGCAATTCGGCTAGATAGATAGGGTTTTTCACAAATGTACCTCAACGGGTCTAATTTGGAAATTAACCACGTAGTGTGGTACAACATATACTGACGTAATCTCTTTGCAGCCCATGTTAGTGCGCAACACAGCTTCTCAATCGCAGTATACCTAGACTCACATTCCGTGAACTTCTTGCTCAGGTAATAAATGGCCATTTCCTTCCTTCTGGTTTCATCGTGTTGCCCAAGCACACATCCCATTGCTTGTTTCTTACCGTTAGGTATAATATCAACGGCCTTTTCGGCACGGGAGGAACAAGCGAGGCGGATTCAACAAGTATTGCTTGATTTTCTCAAAAGCCTCTTCGCACTCTTCATTCCAACTTCCAGGGTTCTTCTTCCTTAACAAACGAAAGATCGGGTCACAAGTCGTGGTTAATTGAGATATAAACCGAGCAATGTAATTCAACCTTCCTAAGAAACCTCTCACATCTTTCTCGGTCTTGGGAGGTGGCATAGATTGAATAGCCTTTACTTTGTCGGGATCCACTTCTATCCCTTTGCCACTCACCACAAATCCCAACAACTTCCCAGATTTCACCCCGAACGAACACTTTGTCGGGTTAAGCCTCAACTTATATTTCCTTAGTCTTTCAAACAATTTCCTCAATATTTGGACATGATTCTCTCCCTCTCTAGATTTAGCAATCATGTCATCCACGTATACTTCAATCTCTTTGTGCATCATGTCATGAAACAAAGTCACCATAGCTCTTTGGTAGGTGGCCCAAAGATTCTTTAAACCAAATGGCATGACTTTGTAGCAAAATGTTCCCCACGGTGTTACAAAGGTTGTCTTCTCTTTATCCTCTTGCGCCATTTTTATCTGATTGTAGCCTGAAAATCCATCCATAAAGGAATACGTGGAGCTGCGTGCTGCATTATCAACTAACATATCTATGTGTGGTAGAGGGAAGTTATCTTTAGGGCTAGCCCGGTTTAAGTCCCTAAAGTCCACACAAACTCGATTTTACCTTCCTTTTTGGGTACCACCACTATGTTTGACACCCACTGTGGATACTTGACTACTTCCAAAAACCAGCGCTCCATTGCTTTTCAATTTCGCTTTTACTTTGATTAAGATCTCCGGATGAGTTCTCCTTAACTTCTCGCTTAACCGGCTTGCATCCTTCCACCAGGTGGTATCCTATGCACTACGATGTCCGTATCCAAACCAGGCATATCTTCGTAGGACCAGGCAAAGACATCTACGTAATCTCGGAGCAAAGGCAATCACCTCTTTCTTCTCTTCCGGAGTGATCAAAGTCCCTATTTTCAGCTCTCGCTTGATTTCTTCATTACCTACATTTATGGTTTCAAGTTCCTCTTTAGCGGGCCTCCAAGTCCTGTTTCGTGTTGTTCTATTAATTTTGTGAATTCCCATATGTTTTTCTCCTCCCATTCCTCATCTTCTACAGCTACTATGTATTCTTTAAAGTTTGGCCATTCATTCTCAATGTAAAGTGCAGGTGTTGTTGTGGAGGATCCGCTTTCAGGGTTCCTGAAAGCGGAAAGTGATGTGTAAATGCATAGTAAGACATCAAGCTGAATTTTGAAAATGCATGATCTCATTAAACGGAAAAGATTGGCTCAAAAACTAAAATCCAATTGACATCTTGAGCCTCGATTGTCAATAAATAAAAACAAAAATAGAAAAGGGCAAACAACATAGATAAAATTATAATCCAACAAATCATTGTTGATTACATTTTGAAAACCAATGGAGCTTCTTGGGTCTCCCAATTCTGGAACGTTTCTCCTTCGGCCAGCTTTCGAACGAAAGTCTTGACGGTGACTTCTTCCAACGTGTGGATGGTTAATTGTGGCAGCTCTTCATCCCTTCTTCCAGATTCAATTTTTTCAGCAATGTTCTTGACTTGGTCTTCCTCCAAAGTGTTTATGTTCATTGAAGAGAGCTTCTGAAAGAGGCTTTCATGTCCCTTATCAGGCTGCATCACATATGCAGCCTTTGGAAATGAAATCCTGATTGGAGGGATGGCTAAGCTTTCTTCTTCGAGGCTTCCTTCCTTCAATCCTAGCCATTCTCTTCTCCCTTCTTGCACCAGCCAGCTCGCTTGTAATCCTCCTTCTTGGGCTTATATCCAAGCCCAAACCTTTGTTCTGCAGCTTTCAGTTTGATTATATCCATCCATTCAAACCTTCCTTTCTCAATGTCATATGGGTAAGGAAACTTGTGTTTCAAAAAGCTTTTAGCGGCCATTTTGGTGGCCTCCGAGATTCCTGGCTTCCTCACCACAGTGTTCTCGGGCACCCACTCGGTATTCACAACCTCAAATGCATGAAGGTTTCCATCCTTACAATCTTCGGCTTCAATGAATGGAACCGCGACATTTCTTACCATTGATATAGTCTCCTCGGCCTTAACAAGTAACCGGAACACCATTGGCAATGTACTTCAAACATTGATGTAGTGAGGAGGTGACGGCTCCCGCAGAATGTATCCATGGCCTTCCTAACAACATACTATAAGAAGGGTGGATATCCATCACTTGAAGGGTTACTAGAAAGACTTGTGGACCCACAGAGCTAGTTCGACCTCAATTGTCCCTATCACTTGCCTTGGCGAGCCATCGTATGCTCTAGCCGTCATCACACTGGGTTGCATGTGTGAGGGATCTACCGGCATTTCATCCAGCATATGCCTTGGTAACACATTAAGGGCCGAGCCATTATCGATCGAACTTTGCCGATGAGACAGTCTTTGCATCGGACCGTGACATACAAGGCCTTGTTATGCCCGGTTCCTTCGGTGTCAAGTTCATCTTCTCGTAAAATATAAATAATTGGCAGCATGGATCCTCCCTACTAGATGCTCCATAGTCTTTTGTTCAATATCTTGGGGTACGTAGGCCTCATTCAATACTTTTTGCAAAGCATTACGATGCGGCTCGGAGCTGAGTATTAATGACATGATGGAGATCTTGGCGGGGTCTTCTTCAACCGATCCACTATACGGTACTCACTATGCTTCATCAATTTCGGGAACTCATTTGTTTCTTCCTCCGTTACGGAGGTTTATTTACCTCAAGCTCTTTATCGAGGTCCCACACCTCCTTGCCCTTAGCCTTTCTTTGCTTTTCTACCTCTTCAGGTGTGAAACAACGACCACTCCGAGTTAGCCCACTTATCTCATTTCGGAACCATGACAAAGGAGTTTCGATATTCGAGGTATAACCATAATCTCCAGGCATTGCTCCATAGTCTACTTTGTTTGCATATGAGGGCTTGGTCAATACCAATTTCGAGAGCCCATTAGCTGTTGATTGGACTCTACATTTCCCCCAATTCTCTATCATCTCTATCTCTTCATTATCTTTTACAGCCTCAATCCTTAACTCTCCTAAAGTCAGCATTCTCACAACCTTTTGATGAAACTCAATGCATTCATCAATGTGATGCCCTTTCTTTTTTATGGAATGGGCAAAAATCATCTTCCCTTATGCAATGTTCAGATGGTTTCTCCAAATGTCCAGATTGTACCAACATTTCATACAACCTTGCCATGGTCACTCTTAACACCTTCCCTTTGCTACCGACCTCCATAGCATTCACTCCACTACCACCTACAGCATGTTTGGGTAGAGGGTTCGAATTCACATTAGGCGAATCTTCAAAAGTGACCCATCCGATTTTGATCAACTGCGATACCCTCTTCTTAAAAGCTACGCAGTTCTCAATGCTGTGACCCGTATTACCAGCATGGTATTCACAAGTCAACTCCGGGTTGTACCGGGTAGGGAAAGGCGGTTGCATAGGAGGTAATGGTAAGGGAGCTATCGCCCAATACTTAGCAACTTGGCATATAACTCCTTTAGGGTTATTGGCGAGGCGGTAATTGTTCTTCTAGTTGTCGGTTGTCTCTCCTTTGGTAATTGTTTTGGTTATTGGTGGGGAATTTTGTTTGATGGGGTTGGTTTGGGACGGAGGGTTTAGAAAAGTTGATGCTAGTGATTTGGGAGGTAGGTGTTTGATAGTTTTGGTAGTTTTTGCCTTTCCTTTTATAACTGTCTTCTAGGTTATTTACCTCAATTTCCTTCTTCTTCCCAACAAAACCCCTCTTCTCTATAGGTTCCGCAATTCTCCCACTTCGGACTCCTTGCTCAATCCTTTCGGCAATTCGCAAAGCATCATAGAAATCTTTGAGGTGAGCTACCCATAAGATGTTCATAGTATGGGGCCCTAAAAGTATTGGCAAACAGTGTTACCATCTCCGTCTCTATTAGTGGAGGTTGTACATTGATAGCTTGGTCTCGCCACCTCGAGCATAAGCCCTCACGGACTCTTGAGCTCCTTTCTCCATGGTAATCGGACTGGTCCTATCGGAGCAATCTCAAGATTGAACTTGTATTGCTTTAAGAAAGCATCGCAGATCTGTCCATTTCTTAATCCTAACGTTGTCCAGCCTCATATACCAAAGTGAGGGCCGATCCTGTCAAACTATCTTGGAAGAAGTAAATTAGCAACTTATCATCGTGGATAACTTCTGCCATCTTGTTATAGTAGGAACGAAGATGGGTCTTTGGGCATTCCATTCCGGTATACTTAACAAACTCGCGCACTCGAACTTCTTTGGAATTACGATGTTAGGTACCAAACATACTTCAGCGGCCCTAATTGGGTCAAATAAATCATTCCCTTCAAGCGCCCTTAGCCTCTCCTCTAGGGGCGGTCCATTTATCATACCCAACATGATCAGAGACTCTGACGTCCTGTGGATCCTCGTTTGTCAAATCCATTGTAATAGGGATTTGGATGGGTTGAGAGGGATTAGGAAGCTGCTTATGTGGTGTATTTGCCCCTACGTCTATAGGTGCGACGGGGATTTGAGCCGCTGCTGGTGCTTCATCGGGTTGAGTAGACGTTCCCTCTCCATCTTTGGCTCTCAACATTTGCTCAAGCAAACTGGTCGAGTGCGCCACATCATTCCGAACTCCTTCAAGTTCCCTTTGGTACCGAGTTTCGCTTGTGACCTTTCTTCGTTTTCCATTCTTTTTCTTTGTCGAGTGTTGTGGATTTTAGAAGGGGGACCTATGTTTCTTAATCTGCGAATGCGTGCATAGATGTATGAGAAAATGCATGATTGAGAATGCTTTGTATATTGGGTATGGATGCACTCTTCTCGTGAACGAATAATAGCCACCACCTTATAAACATAGGTTCTCGTCACATTGCTAGAGTACTTGCCTTTCAAGTCGTTTGCTTGAATCATATTCACCAAGAGACAAATTTTGCATAAGAAGATGGGTCAACGCCCTTTTCATTAATACTTGATAAGTTTATTACATTAAAAAAGAAATACAAAATACTTTAAACCCTTTCCTCCACAAACTCTCTAGCCAAAGGTAAGAAGGTAAAACCACGGTTCTCAATCTTCCCTAGAAAAGCATCGGTTTCAGCTAGGCTTCGACGATAGCGAATGATGTCCCCTCCCACATTCCGCGCATTAATTCTAATAATTCGAGCATGTGCAGCAGCTTCATCCATTTGCTCATCTGTCTTGGTCATCTTTTCTATGAGCAACATATTGGTTCCGTTCAAAGCAGTGTTATTGTCGTCGATTTGATCCTTGTGTTTTTCCATTGCTACTAGCTTCTCGTCCAAGTACTTCACCTTTTCGCGTTCCTTGTCAAGTTTCATCCTCATAACTTTTATCTCATTCTTCTTAAACGCTAATTCCGTTTCAATGACCTCAAAACCTTTCCTTTTAGTTTCTTCTTTTACAATCCCCATTAAACGGCTTTCCAACTCCATATATTTCTTACTCAAATCCTCATACTTCCCAATCCTATCCATCAATTCGAACTGGACTTGTGCAAATTTTTTCTTGGAAATATTCTCGCACTTCCTTGGCAATCGTTAAAATCAATCTCCATTGCTTCAAGTTCGAGCAACTTTGCATCCAATCCAAACTCATCTCTCTTAGCTCCTTCTCACTCCTTTCCCTAGCAATCTTCTCCTCCCCTAGCTTTAACTCAAGCTTTGTTATTCGCGCATCTCTAGATTGTATCTGCTCATCTAGAAATGCTCTCCTTTTATCTTCGTTTAGCATCATTTCTTCCAACATTGCCTTGTCTTTTCTGCTTTTGCTCAACTCTGTCCGAATTTTTTCCACTTGTCTTCTCAACTCTTCTTCATTATTGACCCTTTTCCTCTTAACAGACTCTTCTATAGTTCGGGGAGATTTGGCTTCTACACAAGGCATGGCTAAAGCAGCTAAGTCTCTCCATCTTGCATATCCTTCGCTTGCACTTGGATCCTTTAAACCTTCTATCTCAACCAAAACCAGATGCTTCCAATCTTGTTTGATGATCTCCAAAACTTCTTGTGCAATGGGATCTTTGAACAAACCAAAGAATTGAGCAATCCCTACAGTCCTTGGAACAAACTGCATGCCCCCAAGTTTGCCTTACCACCAGGGCGGGAGCATAACTCACATAACCTGTAATCCCTATCAATGGTACCCAACGTCTTTGTCCACAACTCATTAGGACTTTCACTTGTCGTCACCCATGGGGCTCTCCACTTAAAATCACTATTAGGCAAACCTTCTAATTTGTCAACCCAACCTTGGTTGTCTAGATCTCCCCATTCTTCTTCTTCTACTAACTTCAGGGGTCTTTGGGTGAACCACCAAAAATTATTGAAGACAGGTTTTTTTGTTTCGATATGGCTAACCATCCAGATATACAACAACTGCGTGCAACATCTCATTGCCCCTTTTCCGGTCCTCCTACAATGATTAAGCGTCAAGATGGTTTCAGCTAAAATAGCAACCCTTTGGATTGATTTGTGTATTCTCATACTCTACATAAAAAGCGGCCTCCAAACTCACTAAACCTGTCTGACTTGGGAACAACACAAGGCCAAATATGCCCAAGGCAATCAATCTCTCTTTTTCTAATCCTGACTTCTTTTCCAGTTCAATTTCTAGCATCCTCCATTTCAACCAGGTAGCATTCTTTTCCAAAAACTTTTCCAAGTTGGAGATTCCGAGTAGTTTTGATAATTCGGGAATGATCTTGTCCGATCTCAAAGGCAAATAAATCCGATCTGATTATTTGGAAACTCGATCAACATCCCATATTCCTCCATAGTGGGACATAAGTCTATGCTTCCAAAAGAAAAACACCGGTAGTCCGGATCCCAAAAATGAATTATAGCTCGCATGACATTTGGGTTTAAAACTTCTACCTTTGCAATTTCCATCAAACGTCCGTATTTATTAAAAAATGCATCCTTATCCATATCCCGAAAGTGAGTCGTTAACTTGTTCACCTCATTCATAATGCAATTCGGGTTCTTGATTGGTGACGGTTTCTTAGCATTGCTTCTAGGGCGGTCTCCTTGATCAATTGTGACAGTTCAGAATTTTTCCCATATTCTATGATGGAAAATTTAGTAATGGTGGCCATTTCGATCACAAGTCCTGCAATTCAAAATGCCGGGGTTAGACTTGTTTTGATGCAAGAGATATTATGGATCATACACCCTAAGGATAGGTTATAGTTCCTTTAAGTGAGACACGGGGCAAGTTTACTACTTGGTCTCTAAACAAAGGGTCTCTTCTTTGTCCCAGTGATCGCCCTCTTGAAGGCAATATGGGGGTTCGGCAGATAGTGGGATGGCACATGTACCAATCACTATCAGTCTAAACACTCGGCAAAGAGTTGGGGTTTACACAAACTTAAACCTTGACTCAAGTCGTAAGGCAAGTTGCTAGTCCCCCACCTAACTTAAAGTTTAATGTGTGCTCTTGACAAGATAGTAAAAAAACAAGTGATGCATGATAGGATGCAATAAAATCTATATCCATATCGATATACCATGCATGACGGGATATAAATATGCATGCTAAAGCTTTTAAACAAAATATCATTCATATAAGAAAACAATAACACATGGCATAACACAAACAAAAATACCAAGCCTAGTCCTAGGGTCCCCAGTGGAGTCGCCATCCTGTCGCACCCTCCCGAGAGCTCGACGTCGCGGCGACACTTCCTTTCGTAACGGGGATTCGATGTTGGGGGTCTTTCTGTTTTGAAAAAGGGAGTCGCCACCTAGTATTATGGTCACTAGGAAACCTAACTGGTCTTTCAGAGATTCTAAGGCAAGGGACTGGTTGCGTAAAGGGAAGGTTTTAGCACCCCTAGTACGCCCTACCTAAGGTAAGCTGCTTGGTGTTTGATTTGTCTTATAACTGTTAATGTGTTGATGTTCTCTAATCCCATCAGTTTCCTAGGATAAGTCTGCTCGATGAACGAAATCTAGGGTGCTTTAAAAACCTATTTTTATCTTAGTGTTTTATACTCTCACGGCTCGCAAACCATGGAGTAAAAAAATTTGAAATGTCCTCGATTATAATCAAGGCTTCTTTCAAGGATGTGTGCGGATTTATTATTCCTAGAAAATTATTTTGGATATTTACCACTCCGGATTTCTTTATCCAAATATTAACAGTGAATAACAACAAATTATCCCCAACAATATTTTGGATATTCGTCCTTTAAGGATTTCTTTATCCAAACATTAGTGGTGAATAATAACAAATTATCCCCAATAATATTTTGGATATTCATCCTTTAGGGATTTCTTTATCCAAACATAAGTGGCGAATAATAGATGAATTCCCCAAAAATAAGATTTTTATATTTTTTGGAATATTGGCCAATACCCTTTGGAGTTTTACAAACATGTTGTAAAATCCGGAAATGCAAGAAAAATGATTTTGGTTGTGTTTAAGAAATCCATGCGAAAACACATTTTTGAAACTTCAAATATTTGTTTTTTAGATAAAAGACGTAAAAACAATGTTAGGGTATTGGCCGTATGCATGAAAACAAAACATTTTTATTTTTTGATATCTTGACGAAAACCGGGTATTTTCATACCGAATTTGTATTTTTACAATATAAAAATACAAACCATATTGATCCAAAATACAATAAACATAATTTGAGAACATCACATATTTTTTTGAAATAATTTTGAAGAAGATTTCATTTTTTTTTATTTTTTTATTTATTTTTTATTTTTTCGGGTTGGGCCCCGCCCGCCCATGTGATTTGGCCTGGACCTAACCAGCCGCATAGCCGGGCTGGGCCTAACAAGCCCAGCCCGGTTCCTGGCCCATGCCAATGGCCAGCCCTCCGTCCGCACCTGCACGTGTAATATTTTACGCGTGCATGAACAGTGCGAAGGTAATTAAATCACCTTCGCACTGTTCATCACCTTCCTTTGCATTACAGCATTACAGTGCATGACACAAAAAAACGGGATAACAGAGTGTTGCAACAGTGATGGTTTCCTTAGATTTTCTTTTCATTTCTCGCATATTAACACAACATTATACGAAGAAGGCAAAGCAGGCATACCGGTTTTTGCGAAGACGGCGAAGATGGTGGTCTTGTGATATCTCTCACCGTGTCCTCTCGCTTCACGTTCGGTCGGCTCCTCTTCTCTCCCCTGTTACTCTCTCGCTATTTGTCAATCTCTCTTCTACTTCCTTACGTTCTCCTTTTCTCGTATTCCCCTCTCCGTGGTTCTTGGCATGGCCGCCGGAAACCTTCCTCCTAGTGTTGCTTTGTTCGCGCTCTTCTCCCGGGTGTTGCCGCTCCTTGTGAGGATGGAGGAGATGCTTTGCGGTCGTTAACGGTGGTGTGGCTCCTGGCGTTCCTGGGCCTGCTCCTCTCCTGGTTTCCTTCCTCTCTTTTGCTTCCTTACTCTCTTCCCTGCTCTCCTTTGTTTCCTTTTCTCCCGTTCAAAAACTGAAACCTCTCTTCCTTCCCTCTTTTTTTCAAAAGCCCTCTCTCTCGTTCAACAACTCTCCCCCCTTTTTTTCAAAAAAACTCTCCGTTCTGCAGCTGCTAAGAGCTGTATTTATAGGCAAAGGGGGAAGCTGGGACAGTCGCTCTGCGCATGGGGAGCAAGGGACACCGGGCGAAGTCTCCAATAGGCGTGGCCTTGCAGGCGCGCGCCGCGCCGCTTTCCACTCCTAGGGTCTCCATCTCGCATCTTGCGGGGATGGAGGAACAATGCCGTTTGCTTTGGGTTCTGCTCCCCTTTTTATTATTATTATTAATTATATTTGCGGGGACCCCAAAAAAGGTTACAAACACGCGGCAGAATTTTCACTTCCTCATCGGGTATTCAAACGTGCATATCTTGAGCTTCTGATATCGAAATTGAGCGATTCGAAAGCCCAAATTCATCTATGTGTGTAGGACTACAACTTTCACGAAGGATTCAAGGTGAGATATAACTGTTTTACCAGAAAGGATCGGGCCGCAAAACTGGTCGGTAAAAATGGTCTCCTGATCCGATTCAAAAACTGACGAATGTCGAGCGTCCCGATATGACTGAGAGTATCCTAAGAATGAACCAGAAAAATCGTGATGGCAGCAGAAATTTCAGTGCAAAACTTGGGTCAAAATCCCGCTCGCTGCGAATTCTCTACTTTCACGTCGGATATTCAAACATGAATATCTCGAGCTCCCTGATATCGAAATCAAGCGATTCGAAAGCCCAAATTCACCTATGCATCCAGGACTACAACTTTCACGAAGGATTCCAGGTGAGCTATAAACGTTTTATAGGATAGAAACGGGTCGCAATCTGGTTGGTCACAAAGGGTCTCCCGATCTAAATTCGGGAACCGACAATGCCAAGCATCCTAGTTCGACCGAGAGTCTGCCATAAGAACAGTGAGCTCTAGGACCCGATAAAGGTGTAGGTCCATTCTTCAACATGTCACGAGTGACATAATTCAGTTGGGGAGGGTCAGATATTGCATGAAGCCCAACGAATCGTGGCCTAAGTTGGAACAAAAAATATTGCGGCAACAAGCAGAGAACCAGGTTTTTTTATTTCCACTTTTGAGGGATTTATTCACCCTTAAAGACCCTATAAAAAAGGAATGAATTTGGCATTATGAAGACTTCTGATCAGTCTAAGAAAACCTGATGATTTTGGCAGCAAAGGGGAAGGATAAAAAGAGCAGAAAACAGCTCAAACAGAGTTTCGAAAAAAATATTTCTTTCATTTGCTTTTGTCAATCTTCCAGTAAACATGGGGTCCAAAAATGAGTAACAACAATAGTTATAAAACCTTTGTCCATCATTCGGATCAATATAAACAACGTTGTTACGAGAGAAACAAAAATTACTATATCTCATTAAGGCTAGATTTCATTAAGGTTTTAAATTCACAGATCAATTGAATTTATCCGGTTTAATCTTCATGATCAAATCTAACCTGAAAGACCGGGCGGCGCTGAGTTCTGTAGCAATAATCAAAGGGCGAAGAGATCCTCCATTGCGGCAACTGCAAGGCATTCATTGTAGTTCAACAAAAATAATTTTTTATCTTCGAGTCCAGTAAACAATTCAAAAGGTGGACAAAATGACAATTCACCTGGACTGGCACCACCAAGTTGGGGGCCAGCAAAACAGTAGCGTGTCCCATTATCTCACAGTGACATAGTAGTTGAGAGCAAGTTGCGGGTAATTTTTTATTCCTCGATGGTTGCTTCCTCCTATAAATACGGGTATGCATACAGATTCTCTTCATCACGCTCACTAGCCACATATCCACAGAATTTCCCTGCATTTCAAATTTTAGTCATGGCTCCCACGAAGGTAGTAGTACCCGATGATCACCTTGCATTACCCGCAGGGGGAAAAAATACTCCACTAACCAACACCATTCCCATTGCCAATGTTCAAACTGATATCTATGGGCTTGAGATCTGGGAGGGTACCCTCCCCATCATCGACCTGGGAGGCCTTCATGGTCCTCGCCGCTCTGACACCATCAAACAGCTTGGCCATGCATGCCAACACTATGGTGGCTTTATGGTAGTTACCTAGCTATGCGTACATGTGTGTGTGTCTTGCATGTGGAAACCATCAAAATTATTATAGAAAACGTCACTGAGAAAATGTATTTTAACTTAATTCAATGTCTTCGGTTCAATCAAAGGCACCGAAAAAGTGTCATCGAATATTTTTTTCATTCATCTTTGGTACCTCTTTCTTTGAGCATCTATAACATCTTTAGCTCTGACCAAATATTGTGAAGTGTAAATAACTTTGTGTTCTAATAATTAATCTGTCGTATATTATCAGTTGAAGAACCATGGAATTTCAGAGAGATTGTTGAATGACATAATGAGCAAAGCAAGAGAGTTCTTCCATCTGCCAGAAGAAGAAAGGATGAAATTATACTCTCCTGACCTTACCAGCCTTATCAGGCTTGCTACTGGCTTTAAGGACGATAATCAGAATGTCTTCGTCTCGAGGGAATCGTTGAAATTTCATTGTCATCCTATTGAAAATTATGTGAATCTATGGCCTACAAATCCTCCATCCTACAGGTAATATTTCATGGAAAGATTAAACAAGAATTCAATTTGGTGTTTTTAAATCTGGACGGACTAATTTAGTAGCTTTTTTCAGCTATTACTAAGTTATAATATTTTATTGTTTACAGGGAGGTTGTATCCGAGTATTGTGAAGCTGCTAAAAGGGCGGAGATAACACTACTTGAAGCTGTATTCGAGGGCTTAAGCATGGAAAGGAAATCTATAGATCAGATATTGGACAACCATGGACAATACGCTTCTCTAAACTACTATCCGACGTGTGACAAGTCAAATCTTGGGCTCACTTTTGGACTGCGTGGTCACACTGACCCCACTATACTCACCATGCTACTGCCAGATGAGGTGCCTGGGCTTGAAATTCTACAAGATGGTGACTGGGTACCTGTCAAGCCTATTCCTAACACCTTGATTGTCCATGTTGGTGACGTGCTTCAGGTCATTTACTCTCTTTATATCTACTTTCTTTTAGAATTATTCATTCAAGGCAAAAAGAAACGTGAAAAATCACCGGTTCGAATTGTATGTGATAAAGCATGTGACGGACTACATAGCTAATTTTATATCTTAATTTTTCTTATCAGGGGCTTAGCAATTGCCGATACAAGAGTTTGCTCCATCGAGTTATTGTCAATTCTGAGAAAGAACGTTTATCCATTGCTTCATATTGCTATCCATCAAATGATACTCAAATGGGGCCTCCTAAGGAATTGATCGATGATGATCATCCATTGATTTATAAAGATTACACCTACGAAGAATTCTACACTACAATGTGGAAACAAAGACTTCCAGATGCCACCCGCTTGGACTCATTCAAAGTTTCTGCTGCTTAATCACATCTTCTCCACTACCGTTCCTATGTTTAGAAGATGCTCGGGATGCATGCTGCTTTTATCCTCTCTTTTCTACTTTTTTTCTTTTGTGTGTGTGTGAGATCGATATATGGCATGCAATTTATTTTGAATAAATCTCAAGCATTTTGTAACGTTTTCTTTTTTGGTTACGAAGCACTGTACCATAAAAGGTGATGAATCTTGTAGCAAGTGACATAGGATCACTTGATCCCTTTTAAGCAAGGGTGTCAATTTCGTTTTGTTTCGTCCGAAATGACCGAAATATTTCATATTAATTCAAAAAACAGAACAAAACGGAACAATTTTTATTTCACTCGGTCCGTTCCGGATTTTTCGACTAAATTTTGTTCAGAATGTTCCAGTTTCTTTCCACATATTCCGTTCCGGTCTTGAAAAGCCATTGAATCAAATTGAACCTGGTGCAATTTAATTAATTAAATCACAAATATAAAAAGCTCTTTTTCATTACTATTTTCAATAACAATGATATTAATAATAATATTGAAAATTATTATTACTATTTTCATTAACAATAATATTAATTTTTTAAAATTAGATTTATCACTAATATATATAGTTTATATTCATGTTGTTTTTTTCATGTTTATACTTCGTAGGAATTTGAGCAAAACAAAGGATGTTTTAGATCTCATTAGCCTTGATAACATTGACCTAACTTTATATTTAAAATATTTGTATTCAAACATTTTACTTTCATAATATTTTGATATTTTGTTTAACTTGAATTACTTTAAGTTAAAAATTTATTTAATCTTGACTATTTAGAAATATTTTAAATTTTAAAATTATATTTATTTGACATTGTGTTTGTATTGCATAATTTAAAATTAATTTATCTTGGATTTGAATTATATTTTTTGAATATATATATATATGAACAGTGTAACCCCGAAACGGCACGCCGAAACACTCCAAAACTGAAGCATTTTATTCCAATTGAAAAAACAAAACATCTACCGAAATGAAATTGACAACCTTGCTTTTAAGTTGCATGCTAGCTGTTATGATATTACCTGAAATAAAAACGTTTCTGTTTTCATGGAATGTTGAGCTTTATGATGGATGATGGCATGATATATCCTTTTCCTTTCTAATACATACGACTTCATCCCTCAATTTAATTTGTAACCCATAATGTTTCAATATCCAATATGTTGAGAAATAATATTTTTTTGATGGTTGTATTAAGAGTTAATCAAATATTTATTCAAATTACTCTCTTCTCCAAAGAAAAAAAAAATATCTCTTGACAAATGTCATTGAATACATACAAAAAAAATCCTTTTTTAATTGACAGACAATTAATGGAAGCATCATACAACTAATTATATAAGACAGATTACAAGGAAGATTAACAACAACAATCAACAACAACTCAAACTCAAATCACTGCAATGCAGTTTTATCAAGTTCTCAGGACCTTTCAAACATGAAACCAATAGGCGATAATTCGTAGGTGATAGTTTATAGGCGAAAACTCTATAGGTGATAGTCAAGTTTCTTTATAATCAATAAACTTGTAGTTTCAATTCCATAAACAAAACAAAAATATCAAAAAGATGTTTCATTAATAACCTTTTCTTAGGGAAAGAAAATAATTAAGATCCCTTCTATCTAAGATTTTGAGATGAAAGGGAGAGTGAAGGTTTTGGAAATACAAGTAATGTGTCACCGTTTAGACTTATGTTAGTCATAGAAGGATTTCGGTTGCAATTTTCGATCACAAATAATTTTATTTTATTTTTATGACGTGTGGGATTCAATGAAAGGTCATTTGCTTGAATTGAATTTAATTTCTAGGAATTTTTTCACATGGGAAAATGAATACGAAAAGTAATGTCATTAATTTCATTAATAAATTTAGTAAATTTAAATTGACAGCAAAATTAGGTGAGAAAAAGAAAGAGTCCGTGACAGAAATTTCTTTTTATTTTTACTCCTACTACTTTCATGTTGTAAACTGTACAAGATAAGAGGAAATATTGTAAAAAGTAGTATGCTGTAATCGACATTAGAAACTAAATACAACACTTAAAAAAAATACTATGAACCAGAAATATACACTGCCCAAAGTCCTAACATGTAGTCGTTCAAATCTGACACCCTTCACTGTCGAAAGAAGCGGTCAAGATCATTTGTCTATGATTCTTACACTTTTGGCACATGTTATTGGAAACTCATAACACTGCTTTCTGACTATTCTGGCGATACCATATTCATGCAGCGTGCATATATTTCCTCGATAGACTGTGTTGAGTGAGGACAAGAGGAGATTAAATGGTCTCTGTGATGCTGTAGCAGCTTTTGCAAATTGATCGCCTAGAACCAAATTTTTTGCTTGGGATGTTGCTAGAAAACGAACGCATGAGAAGGAAACATAATACGAGAATTATCAAATCAAACGTGCTAGCTAGAAAGGTCAAGCCACCCCGACGAATACATTCCAAATTGGACTACGTAATCTTGGACTGTGGTAGAACAGAAAATTCAAAATTACCCAGTAAGGTCTAAATGTCTTCTTTTTGTAAGTAAACAAACAAGAGGAGTGATGGCAATTGTCTGTAGTATTTTAGTACTTTCTTAAACAAAAATAGACTAGCGTTGAATGTTCAACGGATTGTTTTACGACAATATCCATACGTTCAAAATCAGGAAAAAACCCTAAAACATTAAGATTTTTTTTATGAAAATAAACATAATTTTTAATTTAATAATTGAATTATGTTGAAATTTTATAAGTACTTTCTATGAGCTCAATTCTGTATGTGGGTGGCAGGCCAACGATAATGAAGATTGAGATCATGGCTGAATTTGATTCGAAAGATGTTGTTTCAAAGTTTTCTTTATTATTTTATGTTTTTAATTATCAAGTGCATTAATTTTTTAAAATTTTAATGATGCAGTACATGTTATTTTTAAAAGTATTTTTTATTTAAAATACATCGAAATAATTTTTTTAACTATTTTTATTAGTATTTCAAAATTTAAAAAATAATATTTTAAAATAATAATTTAATATTTTCTTAAGCAAAAACATAATTTTAAAACATACTAAATACAAAAACAAAAACA
Source organism: Populus x sibirica (assembly GCA_019202695.1). Lineage (NCBI taxonomy): Eukaryota > Viridiplantae > Streptophyta > Magnoliopsida > Malpighiales > Salicaceae > Populus > Populus x sibirica. Next base: position 3,167,480 of record JAGMVL010001426.1, read on the forward strand.
AATTTGAGCATTCCACATAGAACTACAAAACATCGGACTTGGCAGACAAGTGTCCAGTCAAAAGTTCTTCATTTTGTATAAAAAAACAATTGAAGAGACGTCATAACGGTTGTCCTCACATAGAAAAGTCTTAAATGGCAAGCTGTCTGTACTTCTTTTATTAACGATTAAACTAAAAGCCGTGGTTTTTTTACTGTGGATGGAGATACAATTCACCGTGGAAAGTTTTACTAGCAATATTGATGGGTTAATAACACCTTTCCTTTTCCTCTTGCAAGCAAAAACAAATGGCAACCTCAACCTATGAGGAAGACTATCATCTCCAGTATGCTATGCAACTTTCAAGTGCATCAGTGCTGCCTCTGGTTTTGAAAGCAGCAATAGAGCTAGGTGTGTTTGAGATAATAGAAAAGGCTGGTCCTGATGCCTTGCTCTCAGCTTCAGATATTGTCGCTCAATTTCCCACACAAAACAACCCGGAAGCCCATATTCTGCTAGACCGTAACCTCTGCCTGCTCGCAAGCCATTCTATTCTTACTTGCTCAGTGTCCACCAAGAATATTCAGGATGGTCACTCCCAGAGGTTATATGGATTAGCACCTGTGGCCAAATACTTTACGAAGAACCAGGATGGAGGATCGTTGAGTCCCTTTTTAGCTATGATTCATGACAAGGTTATGATGGATATGTGGTAAGAGACTCCATAAGTAATGCTTTTTTCATATATTCTATTTTTGTTGCCGAATTGTTTGTTGCTATAGTTAGTTTGTGATTTTTCTTCTTCTTTCACTATGAAATAACAACAGGTACCACTTAAAAGACGCAGTTCTGGAAGGGGGGATTCCATTTGAAAAGGCTCACGGGATAAATTCTGCAGAATATCTAAAAAAAGATGCAAGATTTTGTGAGCTATTCAGCAGATCCATGAAAAGTTTCAACGTTACATTTATGGAGACAATTCTGGACATATATGATGGATTTGAAGGTGTAAAATGCTTGGTTGATGTGGGTGGTGGCAATTGTTCTATCCTTAACATGATCATTACCAAGTACCCTGCAATTAAGGGTATCAACTATGATTTGGCTTCAGTTGTGGAAAGCTCACCATCCTACCCAGGTATTGATCTTTTGTTTTGATCTTTTATTTTAACTTATTACTTACAAATCGAAAGGATGCTTGCCTATTCTTGAAGTTGAAATGCGACTAGTAGGAAAACTGCATTGATACAGTTGTTTGATCATTTACTTAAAGTGTACAAAATTGAGCAGTCTGAACAAGTTTTGTTCTGTAGGAATTGAGCATGTCGCGGGGGACGGATTCGTAACAATTCCGAAAGGAGGAGATGCCATTTTCATGAAGGTAATAAGATTTGATACTAGTGAAGTTTTAACAATTTGTTAGCTACATACCTCTGTTAGGGAACTGAAAATGATATTTTTGAATGAAACAGTGGATAACTCACAACTGGGATGATGAGCACTTGCTAAAACTGCTAAAGAATTGTTATGAAGCTTTACCAGACAACGGAAAAGTTATAGTAGTGGATATGGTAGTTCCAGAAACCCCTGAAACCAATATTAAAGCTAAAAGCATGCTACAGAATTATTTGTTCATAACAAGCATGAGTCCGCAAGGAAAAGAAAGGACAGAAAAAGAATTTGAAACCTTGGGAAAGGAAGCTGGATTTTCTCATATTCGAGTTGCTTGTTTTGTTTGTAATTTTTCAGTAGTGGAGTTCATAAAAAAATAAGTGCATAATTACTGTTGTAGTTACATCAGCTTACCCAATTGCTCATGTGGTTGCATTTCAGAAGCTGATGATCAATTCTCATAGAACTCAAATCTCTAGTGAGTGTAGCTCTTGGATTTTGGTGAGGAAGTAGTTCATAAATGTTGAATGTATTGGAAACTCAATGAATGTTGAATTTATCAGCAGATTAGCAAGAGTCAACCATAATTTATTTGTTTAGCTCCGGAAACTGGACTTGGCAGCACAGCAAGTTCTGGTGCAGAAAAGGTGGCCTAAACCACTTCAAGTTTTTTTCTGTAGATGATTCTATACCTGATCAGCAAGTGCCCTGGCCGAAACAGTTTTTCGAAGTATGACAGATTTAATATTTCCTCACAGCACCATCCACCGGACTTGTCACAAGAACTGATTGCAAACTAAGATCATTAAGGTAGTCCTGTAATTAAGCAAGACAAACATTTTAGATGGATTATAAATTGGATAATGTAGCTAACAAATATACCAACAAATTAAATACTTCCCACTCAGAACAAGTGCCTCCCAACTTCCCACTCAGAACAATGATGCTCCTTTTGTGATTGACCGTATCCTTTGCCTTCTTGCTAGCCATTCCATTCGCACTTGTTCTCTAGACAGTATCTGCACGAGAGATTTCAACCCCATATTTATGGAGAGAATTCTGAATGTATGGTGGCTTCGAAGGTGTAAAAACCTTGGTGGATGTGGGTGGTGACAATGGTTCTGTGCTTAACATGATCATTTCTAATTATCATACCGTTAAGGGTATCAACTATGATTTGGCTCGGTTGTAGAAATCTCACCATCCTATCCAGGTATCTATTTAGTATTATTAAGGTTTTTTAGTTTTTTTTTTTAATAAAGAATTGTAATAACTTTTGGACAAACAGATATATGAATGAATAATATAAGTATTTATATTTATTGTGTTTTTGATTTTTGAGAGTTTTGGTATGTAACAAATTTCTTTATCTTTTATTCTCGCCTGTGTCAATTGGTATCATATAACCCAATAATTTCTCATAGTTATTTTGCTTTGTTATGTGTGGTAAAACAATCATAGCTAGAGAAGGTTGAAAACAAGACGTGCTTGTATAGAAAACAAATGAGCAAATTTCCCAAAAAAAAAGATATTTAGGAACTAGTGTGTTGTTTTTATATGCGTTAGTTGTTGTTATTCAAAATTCTAGTGGTGGAACCCTTGATGAGGTGCCACGCATAAAAGTGTTGGGTTAGAAATCTACAATGAATAACAAACACAAAAAGATATTGTGTTTAAAACCTATAATTGGTGGCCTGCACAAAAATGTTAGGGACTCACAATAAAGTAGCGCACGCAATAAATGATGTTCTTGATAAAAAAATGTTAGGGACTCACAATAGAGTAGCCCACGCAATAAATGATGTTCTTGATAAAAAATAGTTTTTAACTGTAGATTGAATTAGATGATAAAATCATTCCAGCTAGGAAGATGGATGCGGAAGATTTTTTAGGAAAATAAATATTTTTCTATTTTTTTATTCTTTATTATGATGTTTTTCTAGTTTATTCTATATGAAGGTTATATTTATCCTAATTTATTTTTTATTTTTTATTATTAGAATTTTTTAGTTTTTTCTATATAAAATATTAATAGCTCTTTAACAAGTGAAGACATGAAGAAATAAAATTGAGTATTTTGAAAGTATCCCTATATTTATGGTGTTTTTGGTTTTTGAAAGTTATGACAGGTGTTTTTGATTTTTTAAAGTTTTAACATGTAACAAATTTTATTATTCTTCGCTATCATTCACGTCAGAACTTGTCAGAATTATATTGTTATGAAGGGGGTATTTGGAAGTAAATTTCAACATGTTTTTCGTTAAAATTTGAATTTATTTTGCTTCAAATTAATTGTTTTAGTGTTTTTGGATCGTTTTGATATGCTGATATCAAAAATAATTTTTTAAAAAAATATTTTTTTTAATGTTTTTTCAAGTAAACAGTTTTAAAAAAACTGCTATCACACTCTCAAACACCCTCGAAACCACAATGGAAAAGTGATTGTAATGGACGTGGTAGTTCCGGACGCCCCTGAAAACAGTTGCTTGTGGTGCTTATATTTTTCAGTAGTGGAGTTGATCGAAATATGTGATTGCTTAGTGATTAACATCAGCTTAGTGAAGTGGTGGCCGATGTCCCCTAAACTCTGCAATTCTTATAAAATTCTAATCTCTAGTTGCCACAAACACAATCTACAAGATGGGTGTAGCTTTCTTGCTGTTAGATGCATTGGAAAATAAGTGAATGATGAACGTGGAATTTGTCAGCAAGTCAGAGAAAATCATGAACCTGCCAAAATTCATAAAACCAGTTATTAATCAATGACAGAATTAAAAGTAAAAGTTCAAAACTGACGCTAAGCCACTGAAATGTAACTTGTACTTCCCCCCATCTAAATGGTTACTGTCGCTCTATCTGAATGGTCACATGACTGATATTGTGTTCTCTCTTAATGTAATCTATAACCTTGTCTAGTACCATGTCAGCGTCAGCATCAGGCTTGATCATAACATGGCAAGCCAACAAACACTTCCCTACAGTTATTGCCCAAATGTGCAGTTCATGGACGGCAACCACCTCGTCCATTTCGCAGAGACCCTTCTCAAGCGTAGTTGCGTCAATCTCCCTCGGCGTGCTCTCCATGAGAACCTCCAGAATATTCCGTAGCATACTGATTGTTGTGCACAACACAATTATGGAAAACACAAGGGTGCATATCAGATCAATGATTTTCCATCCTGGCTTATACCATATAATTGCCCCACCAAGCATTACCCCAAAACTCTGAATTGAATCTCCCAATACGTGAAGATAAGCCCCTGAATATTGATATTTCGTTGCTTCTTTTGTTTATGCCCACCTTTTGTTTTATTTTCAACTTCTGTGTGACTACTAAGCAGAGGCTCGGCAATATCTGCCCCATGTGTGTCATGATGCTCATCATTGTCTTCGGAGTTCCCCTCATGATGGTGGTGATTATGATGTGTGGCTCCACTTAAACTGTTGGTATGGGTATGATCATGATCCTCATGGCTATGGTCATGATCACTGTGGCCATGATCGTGCCCACCATGCCCGTGCCCGTGACCGTGACCGTGATCATGACCCAACAAGAGTGCCATGACAATATTAACCAGTAAGCCAACAGCAGAAACAGCAAACATGAGAGCACCCTGAACTTCCCCTGTATCGTAAATAAGTCTGGCAATAGCTTCATACACAAGGATCCCTGCAAGAAGCCATATCATCTGGATGGAAATAAGAGCACCAAGTATCTCAATCCTAAAATAACCATAAGTTCGGCGTGGAGTCGCCTCCCATCCTGATGCCCAGATTGAAAATAAAGAGATTGCAAAAGCTGCAACATCTGATAAAAGATGAGCTGCATCAGTCAAGATCGCGAGACTGTTGGCTTTTATGCCTCCTACAATTTCAACAGCCATGAAGATAAGACAGAGCACAACTGCCCATCCAAGTTTCTTCATAGACGCCCCTCGTTCCTTTGCATCTTTAGAACTGGTTTTTGCATCTGAAAATCCACATGTTGCTCCCGCACAAATCCTACTCCCACCCAGGCTAGTCTTCACAGCTGGAACATCTACATGTATGTCAATTATACGTCCATGTTCTGAATTTCGCACTTCCATCTGAATTTAACCAGCAGCAATAACAAAACTTAGATGAATATTAATATATAAACATATTCAAGGACAAACACGTCTCTAGAGATTATAAGTTCCTGCAGCAATTAAATACAGCACTTTTATCTTGTTGCATATATGCAACCATAGCGTCACACAATACTTCGCAACCTTCAATTCTGATCCTTGAGCATTGGAAGAAAAAAAATCAAAGAAAAGAAAATTTATGCAATTGAAACCCTGAAATAAATCCCTGAAGCAACAGCTTGTGCCTTAGTATCATAAACCCATGGACAAAATTAGCGAGTCATAAATCATTTCAGCAGTGAATACAAAAATGTCAGTTGCTTCAGCCCATCCTAATATCTTTTTGGGGCTCAATTCCATCAAGGAGTACTTTAAGCGAAACACATTGCTTATAAAATTCTAGAAAAACATTCAACATTGACTCGCAATCAGCATTCGGATTTGGAGCTAATCCGTAACATTAAACGCTGACATAGAGGCATCTATTGAACCAAACCTAATGACCAGCCAACAATAAGCTTAATGTTCGTTGATAAACATACCATATGGTAATTAGATCAATCATTGACAATGAGCAAGCTAACAACCATAGATATTCAAATTAACAAGTTTTAACCCTCAAGCAGAATCCATTCCTCAATCACCACAAATCTTGGAAATATAATCATTAATCACCCAAAGCTCCATAATAAGAACCAGCCACAACACAAACATGGAACAAAACCAGCCCTTGATAATCCAAGATAACAAACCAAACCCTCCATCAAACCCCTCATCCATGATCATAAAAAAAACAAACTTTTTGTTCAGAGCAAAAAAAAAACCTTAAAAAACCATTATCCACTTTAGAACAACGAACACAAAAGGCCAAAAAATTGAATGAACAAGACAAATCCACGGGACCCATTGACTAAAACTCCACTAAATGACAAAAAGCAATAAACTTTAATCCAGAAGGAATATAAATTTTCTTTTAAAGATCCAAGATAAAATAAAATAAAAACCATTAGATTCCATATCCATAACTAATACCAATCAATAAACAAGAGAGAAAGACAAAGGAAGTACCTTTTGGTCTGCTTAAATTCTGAAGCTTTTTGGTGTTGGCAATAGTATCTTTGCTTCAGCTTCTATTATCGCTCTCTCTGTATGACAGATGGAGAGAGCATTACAGCACTAAAGTACTAATGTTTCCTTTCCTTATGTTTATGTTGCGGGTTGTGAATTTTTTTTTTTTTTTCAGTATTTACAGAGGGAGGAAGAGACCACATCATTGGATATTAAAAATGTATTTTATTTTAAAAAATAAAATTGATATTTTTTAAGTATTTTTTATAATTTTAATATGGTGATATTAAAAATAAATTTACAAAAATATTTTTAAAAAGTATTGTAAATGGAATGGTTTTTGTTTTGTAGTTTTTATTTTCCAATTAAGGATTATTTCCTTCAGATCTTCCCCCTTTTCTTAGTCAACAGTCACTTCAAATTTTTAATCTTGTTTTGGTATAAATTCTTAATTTTGAAGTTGATACCAAATGTGTTTTGTATCGGATTTATGGATTAATCGAGATTGATTTGTTTTTAAATGTAATTTCTATATAGGTTTGGTACATTTTAGTAAATAAACTATTTACTTTCTTACTATGTTGAGACCATCCCTATATCTAAATCTGAAATCTTGTGAAATCTTCTATATTAGTTTTATTATCTAGTTCGGTTCGGTTCCAAAATTTTGCAACAACAATACATCCGGTACACTTGGATTTTTGTTCCCCCGATTATCACCACTGATGATAATCCCACTTCAGTAGGGTATTCATCAACTAGCATTTGACTTCAAGAATCATTACCTGGTGGACACGATGGAACCAAAAGTTGAATAGAATTCGATTCCCACTTGTGAGTTGTGACTAGAGATGGAACACACTACCATAATCCTGGAAATGTTTGCTTTCCTTTTCAGTCTTCATCAATGCTTGGCTTTGGTCACTCCATTGAGTTTTCCCAACAAATCTTTTAGCACGATGTTCAATTTGGGGTAATGGAACATGAAACAAACCTCATGCTAACTGCAAAATGTGCCTCTAAAGCCAGTTCCAGCAGAGTCTGATCATCATCCTATGAAGGATGAACTTTGGCCATGCTTAGATTCTCGAGTAAAGCTCGTGTCATTCACCAGATCATAAAATTTATCGTCAAACGGACCGACATTGAAGTTACAGGACTATGAATATGAATCTTTCCATGAATTGCTTCTACAGATTATTCTAAATACAAACATTCCAAAATCAAGGCAAAAATAACAAAGTGAACTACAAGACAACCTTTGTTTTGGGTTCAAGAATAGGAGGATCAACATCAATCCCCATATTAGCTGCAGTGCCTGCTATGATTCTCATTGCTGATTCGATGGTTGTGCAATTCAAGTCTGGCAGCTTTTCAGTAGCTATGGCACGCAATTGGTCAATCGTGACCATACCCACTTTCTCCATCTTTGGGTCTTTAGAACCTTTCTCCACTCCTAATAAGAACCAAGATTGAACATCTATATTACAGCAATGACAATTGAATGGCAGATGATATAACATCCACAATCATCTTGCAAAACTACCAGTCCACAATAACAAACTTGTCTATGGATTAAATGCCAATTTCCTATCCTTACTTTAAGCAGCACCTTTTTGAAGGAGCTAGTCAACAATTTCTCTTTCAAAAATGAGATTCTTGGGCATATATTGAATAACTATGTTGAAGCCATATGCATGAAACTTGTATGTTTCCTGACACAATGCTAGTAGCTCCTCTACGTTTATATATGGAAACACAAGTTATTTCTAAAGCCTAATTGTCTATAGAGACATCACCAAAAAGAGGCTAGGATTAGTAGTAGGAATTCTATTCCAACAAAAAGAAAACGACAAAAAGGATAAATTTTTTTGTTGATGCTCTTGCATCAACTGGAAAATACACACGCACGCACAAATGTGTTCATTTTCAGAGTCAGGTATTTGTTTCACAAGTCAGAAAACAGAAGTGGTTTCATAATACAAAGAACACAAGTTTTGGTAAGATTTTGATAAGGATAGGCTGCATCTAGGAAGAGTTTCAGCTAAACTCTTCTCTGAGTGAACATCCTATGATAAACATTGAAGCACAACAACGCAGCTCTGGCATCAGCGGTGGTCGAATAAAACTACACATGTTGAAGATGGAAAAGAATTACTATGGAGCTAATGAGATACAATGTAAAGTGAAACTCCACTTATCTAATCTAAGATTGCTACAAACATTGAGAATATTACCAAGCACTGAAAGGGGGAAACCACGGAGTCTTTGAGGTAACAATATTAGGGTTTCCCTTCCACAGCTTACTTTACTATACTACAGAATAATTAACCAAACAAATCATTTGTGCTCATAATGTGAAATGACTCTTTTCCGAAATAGCTTCCAAAACAGACTCAGGCAATTTGGTCAAATATAAGATCCCTCCTTCAAAAACCTAATACAGCATAATGAGGGGATTCCAAAACATGGGAAGAATTCAGGTCCCTGATATTTGAACAAACTTCGCATCAAGTAAAGCACTCTTGTGCTGCAAAGTTATAACATTTTTTATAACCCTGAGGAGTTTAGCTCAATTGGTCAGGTCTTGGATTTGCTTCCTGGAAGTCACCAGTTCGAGTCTCACAAACCTCAGAGCCACTGGAGGCTTACATGGCAGGGGCGGAGCCAGAAAATAAAATTAAGGAGGGCCAAGATTTCAGTTGTTTTACTATTTAAGCTAAAACTATAAATATTATTAAGGGAGGGGCTAGCAAAACAATTTCCTTGCTGGGGTCGGGGCCCCGCCAGCCCTTCCCCGTCTCCGTTCTCGTTACGTGGTCGTTAACTTCGGGGCCCTGTGGAATTAGTCAAGGTGCGCAAAAGCTGGCCCGGACATTCACGTTAATAAAAAAAATTATACATTTTTCTTGCTCTAAACTCCCGATCCCAAATTCATTAAATCTCACAAAAATAATGTTACTGGAACTCCTTTTGGTCTAAAATAATCAAAGAAAAACACAACACGTTGAATATGAATGACTTCACTTAAGTGAAAAAAGAACTATTCACATCACCACAAACTCTAACCTAATAACCAAGAAGCTTAAAATGAGAATATTAGCATGTGTATTTTGTGCACAAGGTTACCACCGACTCTTACAAACTCAATTATTACAGCACCTTTCACAACTGCTTATCCTGTGTGCATGCTACAACCATACATGTGTCTCTTAAAGAAGCCTTTAAATAGTTTGATCATTTAACTATCTGCAAACAGCTTGTCCACTCTACTATTCACGTGATATATTTTGTTTGACAGGTATCATAAATGCCTCTCCCTTATAAAACTTGTATAGACATTTTAGATATTCAATAATTAGAGGGAATCATTCATAGAATTCGATGCACTAAAGTACAAACCCATTGAAACATTGACCTCAGGCTTTAGGAAAACATAACAACTTCGAAAGGTAGGAAATTTGAGCGGAAACGGAACATGGCAAGTGGATAAAAAAAACACATCAAACAGTTGGTGAAAAAAAAACATATGCAAGCATACCTGCAGCCTTAAGCAATAAAACTGAAGCAGGAGGTGTCTTCAAAACGAAAGTAAAGCTTTTATCCTGAATAATAACAAAAGCTCAAAACAAGAAACACCATAAAACCCCCCAAAAACTCAACCCCGTCAAAACTTTGCAAAAAAATGAAATTCTTACGTCATAAACAGTAATCTCAACAGGAATGACATAACCAGCTTTATCAGCAGTTCTTGCATTATAATCCTTACAAAAAGCCATGATATTTACACCCTTTGAACCGAGTGCTGGTCCTACAGGTGGTGCAGGAGTTGCTTTCCCTGCCTCTAAAGCCAACTTTATCAATCCAATCACTGCAGCCCCCGCAAAAAAAAAAATCATCACAAAAAACCCAAAAATTGGAACTTTACAAAACAAAAACATAAAGGGAACATTTTTATTTTACCTTTCTTGGCCTTTCCGCCAGGTTTAGGAGGTGCCATTGCAATAACAAAGAAGTGGGGAGCGTTTCTTGTCAAAGAATTGAAGAGAAATGTTGGGGTTTGAAGTGCTAATGGGAGAAACAAAAAGAGAAGAGGAAAGCTTGATGTTAGCATTGTTCTTTGAAGAAGGAGAAGGAGAAGTGAAGGGATAATGAGTAGAGAGAGTAGAAGAAGCCATTGTGGAAGAGAGAGTGAGAGATCATGAAAAGAGAAGGAAAGAAATGATGTTATAGATAAAACTTGTCATATCCTTTCCATCTTCAATTTTTGCTTGTGCTTGATTTTTTTTATTATTATTTTATTTCATCCAGCCTTTTGTAAATGGATTGATATTCATTGGGTTCAAGAGATGTTATCCAGTTCCAAAGGCCCAACCAATGTGATTAAGAGCATGAACTTTTGTTACAAATTAATTGATATATAATTTAAATAGATCCATATATCCTTACTATATAACTGAGCTTTCTTATTTACTGGGTGATATATTAGAGAATTTGATATTATACAAGTACATACTAGATACATTAACATGTTTATATTGTGGTAATAATTTTTTTTAAATGTTTTTTATTTAGAAATACATCAAAATAATATTTTTTTTATTTTTTAAAATTTATTTTTTACATCAACATATTAAAAAAAATCTAAAAATACTAATAATTAATTTGAAATAAATAAAAAAATTATTTTTAAAAAATGTAGGGATAAATTAAGCTATTAAAAATATAGGGATAAATTAAGGATTTGTTCAATTGTATAAGGATAGATTAGGTAAATTACAAAAAAAAAAAAAGATACTTCATAATTCATATGCTATTTACAATTGTCAATTTCTAACATTTAAACCTACTTATAAAAAAATAAGTGTTACATCAACAAATTTATAATAATATATGATTGATTAAACAAGTACAAGTATACATGGATAAATAAAATCAATGTAGACGCACATTAAAAAAAACAAGAAATAAAAGTAAGTACTTTTTAAAAGCACAACCTTCACAAATTTTAATTTTTTAAAGTTGATGTGACTATAAATAATTTAATTTTAAAAATTTCTAAAGCTAAGAGATGTGATGCTCTCAACCATGCAATCTTTTTCAAATTTTAAAAGGTTTTAATAGGAATAGCACAACTTGGTTGCAAGTTATGTTGTTTTCTTAATCTTTTTAATTATAATAGTTTATAAATTATTTTTATTAATTGTAAATTTATGAGAAAAAATCTGATTATTATAGTATATTTATTTTTTTATTTAAAAATATTTTTATGTTTTTAAATTAATATAATATATTAATATTAAAAATAAATTTAAAAAATAAAAAATATATTTTAATATATTTAAAAAAAAAACTATACGGTAACAACCATGAAATATCCAATCAGCTACGAAATGTCATTTATCATAGATGTCATGTCACCGTCACCTCACCTTCCCCTCTCCAAGTGAAAAGGGTTGCTTTATCGATAATGGCAAACAAGCGTCCATTTGAAGGAGATGTTACAAATTCTTTAAGCGGCACGCTCACGGGGTCGGCAGTTTCTTAGGTCACAGTAGCTGACAGTAGATATTTTTTAAAATATTTTAAAATATATTTTTTTATTTTTTAAAAATTATTTTTCATATCAAAACAATTCAACAATATATAAAAAAATAATTTTAAATATAAAAAAAAAAAAAATTTTACCTAACAATGTTGAGGTGATGTTCCCGAAAGCTACCTAAGTTTTGTCTCACATACTCCCAAATATTTCTAAGATCATAACAACTTTGAGTGTTTTTGTACTTAGCATAGAAAAATAAATAAAAAAATAATATAGTGTAAAAAATATTTAGATAAAAAATACAGTATAGAGAATTCAAAATTTATGACTTTTTTAAATTGTAAAATTGATAAATTCAACATTTCATAACTATAGAGGATAGAAAGAGAGAAAAAAGAAAAGAAAGAAAGAAAAAATGGGGTCAAAAAGAAAAATCAGACTTACAAAAAAAAACCTAATAAAAAAAACTGAAGTTAAATAAAAAAACATTGAAAAAAAAATGTAAATTGACTCGGGTTAGCTTGACTAACCCGCTCTCGAAATAACAAAACAATAAGAGATGCAAAGAAATGACAAGGCTTAAGGTCAAGTAATTTAATGCAAAATGATGAAATTAAAAAAAAATATTAAAAAAATTAATGAGTCCACTTAGGTTAACTCGATCAACCCGCCACTTGTGACATGAGACCATGTTAAAAAAAAATAGACTTTCAAAAAAAAAACCTAGCAAAAAAGATCAAAGTTAAATAAAAAAATTACTAAGAAAATACAAGCTAATTCGGGTTAACTTGACCAACTTGCCCTCAGGATAACCAAGTATAAAGAAAAGTGAAAAAATCACATAGCTTAAGGGCCAATAATTTAATGTTGAATGATAAAATTATATAAAAAAATAAATTTGTTAAGAAATTTGAGTTATTTATGGTTAACTTGATTAACATATTACTTGAGATATGAGATCGGGATAACACGACAAAAAAATAAAGCATAACAAACAATGAAGTTAAGGGCTTAATAATAAGATGTCAAATTATGAATTTTTTTAAAAAAATCAATTTTCAATAAAGGATTGCCCTGTTGGAAGGCAAGCACGAAAAAAATAACAAAATAAAATATTCAATCGTAAAACAATTTAAATCCAAACAATGCAAACCAAATATGATATAAAAACAAAATGAAAAAAATCATCAAGGGCTAAATTCCAAAAAAACTGAGTAAATGATTAAGAAAAAAAATAATCGAAAGATTGAGGACCAAAACTAAATATAAAATCAAATGAAATTAAATATTTAAGGATAAAATTGAGAAAAAAAGATAAATAAAAAAAAGAATAAGAATATAGTAATCAAAACAATTATGAAAAAAAAAATGGATTATGAAAACAAATTAATGCAACAAAATCGAGGGAAAAATTGCAAAAAAAACAATAATCAGAAAAAAGTATAAAACATAGAAATAGAACAATCAAAAGTAAAGGGACCAAATCAGATTAAAAAATAAAATTGAATAAAATGTCCAGGAATGAAATAAAAAAAAAATCTTACAAAAACATCAAAAGCCAAATAAATAGTGATAAAAAAAAGGAGGGTCAAAATTGATCAAAGCACAAACTGGAGGACACAATTGTTTTTTTAAGGTCAAGCTCGAATTTCTAAGGAAAGAGAGAGAGAAGAGAGGAGAAAGAAAACTCCACCCCGGCCCAACCATACCTCCTTCATCAACATGCGTCACACTGCTAAAAAGAGGACGACTCGTCGCTCCCAACATCACCACAAAAGCAAGTTTTTGGTAACCAGAAAAGAGACCTCACGTGCCTCTTAAATGGCATAGAGGCCATCACTTGCTGAGGCGTACGTTGCCCATGTCAGTTTTGTTTTTTAATAATATTTAACAAAACACGCTTAATGGTCAATAATTTAATGGCAAATAATAAATTAACTTGTGACCCGAGATATGAAACATGGACAACCTAATAAAAAGAAAAGCAAAACAAATCACAAAGCTCCAATAAGTCAATGTCAAATGAAAAATAATAATAAAAAAAAACACCAATTTTTAAGAAGGATTTAAAAAAAGACCGAACTTAAACCAAGTTCATCATCGAAACTGGTGGACCAAGTCATGAGACTGAGATTCCTTTGTAAAAGACAAACACAAAAAAATTACAAAGCAAAATTTTAAATCATAAAAGAAAATTAAATTAAAACAATGAGGACTAAACCATGCACAAAAAATAATTGAAATAAACTAATGAGGGATTAAATTGAAAAATAAAATAAATGAAGAAAAGGATAAAAAAAGAGCAATAATAAATAATGGGACCAAAATTAAAAAACAGATAAAATTAAATTAAATTATAAAGGAAAAAAATAAAAAAATATATTAATACGAAGGATAAAAGAATGAGGACCTGATTGGATATAAAAAAAATCTAATGAAATTAAATGATGAGGGATGAAATTAAAAAAAAAATTCAAGAAGCATTAAAATAAAAAAATCAAAATCAAAAGAATGAGAAATAAATTCAAAACAAATGCATTCTGAAGGATATAACTAAATATTTAAAGGCTTTGCACGAATACCAAAGCCCAGGAGAGAGAAAAGAAAAGGAGGAGGAAAAAACTCTATGGCCACTGAACCGCCGCCATCCTAACCATATATGTCACTCCAACAGTTGCGTCGCTACGTAACACGTCGAATGAGACGACGGTTGGAAGCTTTTGGCTATCGGAATACATCTCATGTACCTTCTGAATGACGCACGGGATGTTGATGCGTGAACGTGTGAACAACATGTGTCAGCCTCTTTAAGTGATTTATTAACATTTTAATAATGCAAATTACTAAATAGGATTCAAGGGCATAAAAATATTTTAAAAAAACCAGTTTGCAAAGAAAAAACACCCTCCCAAGCCAGCCTTATTTTTTTTTAAGTCAAAGGTTATATACATCATTTTACTATGTAAAAATTGTGTAAAGGCAAAAAAAATAATAATAAAAAAAACCCTTATTTGCTAGGTCAATATTTTTGAGCTTTGAAAGATTCAATCATTAATTATTAATTAATTGTGCAAATAAATGCAAAAAAAATACAAAAGCTCTTGTACGAAAGGCCATCTTTTTTAGCTTTCGAGGGCAACAACATATTTTAGAGGAGAGCATGAAATAACCTATCCCAAACATTTCAATCCAATACACAATCATCAAAAACCCAAAATCAATTCATCAATTTCTTTTAGAAGTACGGCATAAGTTGTTTACGTAACAAAACTATCTCAAACATTTTATCATCATGATTTTTAACTTATTTTTTATTTACTTAATAAATTGTATTTTAACTCCCTTATTTATTTATTTTAATTTTCTTTTATATTTCCCTTTACGAGCTGAAACCTTTTCGTTTGATTAATTTAAGGGATCTTATTTCTCCAAAATAGAAAATAAAAATACAGAGAGATATTAGCTATCACTTAATTTTTTTATATAATTCTTCTTTAATTTTTTTATATAATTCTTCTTTATTTAAAAAAATATTATTTTTTTTTAAAAAAATTATTTTTAATATTAGTGCATCAATAATCTGAAATATAAAATAAATTAATTTAAAATAAAAAAATTAATTTTTTTAAAATACCTTTAAAATACAAAAACAAATAAATTAAAAACCTCTCAAGTTTTGTGATGACGTGGGCAACCACAAAGCTCAGGAGGGGATAACTCCTCAATCACTAGCTAGGCACAACTTTATCTGTCGTGCACTTCACTAGCTCAGGATTGTCCTTTACGTTTCTTAGTAATTTTGTTGCCTTTGATTGATGTTTGAGAGAGACGTAAAGGAAGTGGAGGATAAAGGATGTTTGTGGGTGTTGCATCATGCTATTTGCTTTTTAAAATTGGAATTTAAAAAGGTAATAATAGTTATTTTTTAAAGTATTTTTTATTTTTAAAAATTATTTTTAATATCGGAACATCAAAATAATCTGAAAATAAAAAAAATATTAATTTAAATAAAAAACAAATTTAAAATTTTTTAAAAACGTTTTTGAAATACAAAAACAAATAGAGATATAGATATTACTATAATTTTTGACATCCTTTTCTTTACACGGTTTTAGCTAACGTTTATTATTGTTGTTATTTAAAATTCTTGTATTAAATATGTTTTAGAGGTGTATTTCTTGTCAAAATGTGTCTAAAATGTACCTTTAAGATTTAAAAAAAAAACCTTGGCCTTGATTTTTGGATTACTGGTATGCTTGATAAATTATTGTAGCGGCTGAGACGTTCTTGTTTGTATCAAATTAATTTTATTTTGACAGCCATTTTTGATCATTTTTGGGATTTATTGAGCTTTGTTTATATAGTTGTAGTGCTAATTGGCCCATAACTTTAGCCCTCGAAAATACTTAGTTTTATTAATTATCGTTTTTATAAAAAGAAATTTATTTTGATTTTATTGATTTTTATTTTCAAAATATTTATAATACAATAAATATTGTTCAATAAATAGTAACCTAAAAAATTGACATGATGTCAAGTGTAGGAGAATTATTTCTCCTCGTGCATGAGTGCTATGAAATTGTTGTTCATAAAAAAAAATTAATAAAAAAGACGAACTTCATAGAAGTTCTCGGATTTTGAGGACGGTTTTGATTAGGTCCCTAACTTAAATTAGATCCTTAATGCATCCATGAATTCTTAATCATATCCTTCTTTAGCTTTTAATGAAGAAAACTATTATATAATCACATAAAATCTTATTTTCTTCACACACGTGCACACGCACGAAATATAAGCCCTAACATAATTACATTTCTTCATATAGTCTGTTCTATAAAGTATACATGGAGGATTTCAGCAAATAATTCAAGGGTTTTTGAAGGGGCAAAGAGAAATCACATTTCGTTAGCTTAAAGTAATAAAAGGATCTAATTGAAAATCTATTGATATGCCGGGGACCTAATTGAAAAAAGAAATTGATTTGAGATCTACTGGAAATTACTCTTATAGGTTGGGTATCTTTTTGAGCTTTGTCCTAAAAAAAATAATCAGTAAAGGCCCCTCGGCCGCCTCCAGTTTGGTTGCAAAGTCCATTTCATAATCTCCACTGGATGCTTTATAAAATGAAAAATATTTCGGCTGCTTGCCAGAGAGAGACTTTTCCTTTTTTCTGATTCAGAAGGGACCCAAGCTGAGAAATCTACGCATCATCATAGATTTCAATTGAAGGAGAATTTAATTTATTGACATTTCTGCTGAAGATTCCAATTTGGGTGGCTAATAAGCCAATAAATAATAAATTCCATGTGACGAAGACACCATTATTTCTATCTTCTTTCTCCAATTAAAAAAAAAAGATTGTGTTTATCTCTAATGCGAACTCCAACATGGTTTCTCATTTTATTATTATATAAGAAAAATGTCAATTTTTATTTTTTTTCCATCAAAATTAATCATGTTTGGAATTGTGATGGTTTTTATTTCTATATGCTTTTCATGATTTTAATGTGTTGATGATAAAAATAAAAAATTTATAAAAAAATTATTTTAGTATATTTTCAAGTAAAAAACATTTTAAAACATAATCCAAAACATACACTTAAATTTAAAAGGAGCATTAAAAGTTGAAATTTATTTCAAATTACAAAATAAAAGGTAAAAAAAAGGTTAGATTAGAGACTTCAATATTAATTATTTTTTGGTGGAAAAACAATCCTATTCAAAACCCAAATTATAAAATCCACTTTCTCACATTTCACATCCTACGACTAAATAAAACAATTTTTATATAGAAATATATAGTTTAGAGTCTGTTTGTTTAAGTATTTTTAAATTTTTTTAAAAAAATTAAATTTTTATTTTATTTTTTTCATTACTTCAAATTAATTTTTAGTTTTTTTAGATTATTTTGATATGCTGATATTAAAAATAAATTAAAATTAAAATATAAAAATATTATTTTTATATATTTTTAAATAAAAAATACTTTAAAAGTATAATCACTACCATGACACGGCTTTTAATATAAAATGAGATTTGATGTTCACATGATCATTTTGGATTCAATTATAAAAAATACAGTAAATAAAATAAATATTTTATTGTAAATGTATCTAGATAGATGAAAGTTTGCGCCAACAAGCTTTTAAAACTTTTTTAAAAGTAGGACCATATATATTTTTTAAAAAGACAACATGGTTTACTTGGAACTTGGAAGTAAAATAATAATAACAACAAGGGTTGTAAGACGTGGAATTGTCTTCTCTCCCAACTTTTTCAGCAGGCCATAAATATTGCCGGACCACTTGCTTAAATCGTAGTTTCCTATGATATTTCTCTACCCATTGAAGTGTTCCTCTCCATTATAAACCCTACCTAGCCAGTCGCTTCCTCTTCTTCTTCTTCAACTTCAAGCCTCCCTTCACCCCCCTCGGAAACTAAAAAAAAAAATGGGGATCTCCTTTGTTGCAGTGAAGATGCCAAAATGTTTTGGTCTCCAATTTCTTCTAGAGTTTCTAGCTTTCATCAAGTTGTTGTTTCTATTGACTCTCAGCAATCTACTTATGTCCAGGCCACTTCGACAACCTTATAATACTGATCAAGATCAACATCCCACAGAGGATTATGTTCTTGTAATGGGTGAACTAAGTCCATCACCGATTCCAGTCCCAGTTTCTGTTCTAACAAGGCTGATCAAGAAGAAGCTTCCAGTGATGGCATTCAGCAGCTTGCTTGAAAGGTCAGTGAAGCTTGAAGATGATCAAGAGAGCATGTGTCCTGTCTGCTTGGATTGTATTCAGGAAAGAGATGAAGTCAGAGAACTATGCAACTGTTCTCATGTGTTTCATATGAAGTGCCTGGATAGTTGGGTGGATCAAGGCCAGGTTACCTGCCCAACTTGCAGGTCCATGCTGTTTCCAAAGAAAATGGAAGCTGCTGAAATGTTTATATTTGCTCATGATGATTCTGCCATGGTTGAGCAAGTTAGCTAAAGTTATCTCCATCTACAGCTCTGTAAATGATCTTCCTCGATCTAATTTATGATACGCTCTTTGTTTCTGTGCCTGTCTGATTTTCAATTTTCAATTTCCTCATCCTCTACAGGGATAGATCTTATCAGACCTCCACCTCTCAAATGAACTAGCATGGCCCCTCAAGGTCTAAAAGGTTTAGCAAAATTGGCGTCATCCAAGGTTCCAAAATAATTGAATGTTATTAAACGATGGTCCCCCCCCCCTTTTTTTTTTCCACAAAAAGAAATTATTAGGAAATTGATCTTTGGAAATAGACATGTTTGTCACTCAACAGTCATGCGATTCTCAATTTGGTCCCCAAACAAATAAATTCTCAATTATATCCCCTGTTTATCACACATCACCCAATTAATCACATCATTAAGATTTATGACGAAACAACATCATTTTCAGACAGTTAAGTCCTTCTTGTATATGATTTCAAAGTAAAAAAGTATTAATTTGAGGGTTAATAGGTGTTGGTCAATATATAAGGGACCTGACTAGAAATGTATTTTGATTGAGGATCAATTGGGAGATAAATATGTCCTTTTTTGTGTGTTTTATGCATAGTTTTTAGACTCGGCCTGGTCCAAAGGCCGGGTTCCGGGTTTTTACTAGATCGCTGGGTTAATTTTTTTAAAAAAAAATCAAAACGACGTCGTTTTAGTGTAAAAAAACAAAAGTCAACGGGTTGCAACCTGGTTTTTTATCGGGTTTTGCCGGGTCAACCAGGTCTGCTGGGTCACACCAGGTTTTTTTCTTTTCCTATTTTTTTTTCAACCCGACCCGATTTCAGTCCCGGGTCGACCCGCCGGGCTGGGTCGGGTTTTAAAACTATGGTTTTTATAACACAAAGATATGAGTCAAAACTACAATAACTATGGGACACATACATAATATTTAATTTTTATTCATGCAATTCTACTCCTCAAAAGGTTTTTATAATCTTTTATATAAAAAAACTAAAAAATCTCAATAAAACTCAATAAAATAAAATAAAATAGGATAGTTATTTTCTTTAAATAGAAAAACTAGAAAAATGTAATTATACTGAATAGAATATGAAATCCACCTCTAAACTAGTTTCCTTCTAAAATAAGAGGAATGAAATAAGAGACTAAATATAGTAATAAAAACCATATTTCATTGATATTTTAAGTTTTTCTCTCCATTTTATTATTTAAATTAAAAAAATAGAAAATACATTCCTTTGTGGAAAGCTAGAAGATTTTTTTCCACTGAAAAAACTAAAAAGCATTCAAAATTATAACTATTTGTTATAAAAAATTACAATTTGTAATTGTCATCTTAAGTTTTTATTTGGGAAAACCTAACGGTAAAATACTACCCATATTCCATTCAAATTAAAAATTATCATGAGGATTTTATCTTTATCAATTCTTTTTATATTAGATTTATAATAAAACCAAAAAATTATAACATTAATTAAAATATGAAAAAATAAAATAAATAATTTAATGTTTTCTATTGCTAAAAAAGTTCGTATGTAAAATACTAATATGGTATTAATTATTATCTTTGAACTTATAAAGAAAACCCGTGTAAATTCCAAATTTAGTATAATTGAAAAACTCAAAGGTAGTTGTCTAGCTCTTTAAACAAGGAAAATATTGGCAACTAAGTTTAAAAGATTGGACTGGTATTTCTGAACTGTGAATTTTACAATGTTTGTTAAACAAACTGATGATGAACGGACAACGCCTTCAAAAGACGGCAATTGCACCATTATTATCAAATGGGGTTTGTCTTTTCTACCAAGACTTTAGAATCAACGCATGACTCCTTCCATATAGTTTAGAACTATTTATTTTATTTTGCCTCATAGGTTGTTGATAGTAGAACTTTATAATTATTATTTTGTTCTAGTATTTTAAGATATTGTTTTCATTTTATTCAATATTAAATAGATTTAAATTTAATATTAAGAATAAATGTTGTTTTTTTTTATATAATAATGATATTTTTATGGATCCGGTAATTATACGAATAGTTTGTATATACCTGAATTTAAAATGTCCAGGTTCGATATAAACTGTAATAAAACTGAAATACATATTGGAATAAATATTAAGAAACTTTGATTAGATCGAAGTAATTAATATTTGACCAAATATTTCAAGGATTATCTAAAAAAAAATGCGATTCTCTACACCTCTTAGAACATTACATTCAGATGAAATATATATCCAAGATTAAAACATTGGATATTTAATCTGAACCTTAAAAAACATAAAATCTCTATAAATTTGGTAGGACATGTCATTCATCAATGAGATAAGGATCTCTTATGGAAGTTGTGAATGACATGTTGCTCATAATTGATAAGTCTACTAATTACTTGGATGTAATATATTATATTTATTCCAAGAAATGACTTAAAGCTATGGGCTTCATGTACTAACCAAGTTTGAAACTTGGTTGATATACCTGAAGGGATAAAACCTAATGGATCTAAGTGGATCTTTAAGAGAAAGACTAATTTGTTACAAAGGGAATCACTAGATTAGGATTTCAAGTTAACTGAGTTGTAGATAAAGATTGTGGTTCTGGTTAAAGGGAATTGCCATATTGAAATTTCAGATTAACCGAGGTATAAATAGAGATTTTAGTTCTGGTTAATGAGAATCGCTAGATTGAGATTTCAGGTTAACCGAGCTATATATAAAGATTTTGGTTTTGGTTAAAGAGAATTGCTAGATTGAAATTTTAGGTTAACCAAGGTATAGATAGAGATTTTGATTCTGGTTAATAAGAATCGCCAGATTGAGATTTCTGGTTAATCAGGCTATAGTAGAGATTTTGGTTCTAGTTAAAGGGAACCAATAGATTAGGATTTCAAGTTAACCGAGCTATAGATATAGATTTTGATTCCAGTTAAAAAGAATTTACAGATGAGGATTTTAGGTCAACCGAGCTATAAACACAAAATTTAGTTATGCTTAAAGGGAATTGTTAGATTGAGATTTCAGGTTAACCAAGCTATGAATAGAGATTTTAGTTATTGTTAAAGAGAATCGTCATATTGAAATTTCAGGTTAACTAAGCTATAAACATAAATTTTGATTTTGAATTGAAAGGAATCATTGAGATGCAGGTTTTCAGGTCAACTGAGCCGAGAACAAAAGTTGTTAAGATGAAAGAATTCATTTATCGACAAAAACAATTGGATCATAGTTTTGATTGAAGGGGATTGTTGTGAAGACAAAGTTTCAAGTTAATCGAACTAAAAGTTTTGAGAAGATTAGGTTTGAAGAACAATTCGTTTGTCTTTACAAATTTACTACGCAAAACGCTTGATAAGTCTTTGCTCCATAACTATTGTAAATAAGGGTTATATGTTGTTACTTATTATTTGCTCCCTACATAAACAAAAAATAAAAAAGGAGAGAAAATACAAAAAAATGAAAAAATGTTAGAAGAAAATAAAAAAATATATTGGTGAGAAGAATATACCAGAATGCCTAGGAAATTATCGAAAACTGGTTGAGGAAATCAAAATATAGAAGATTGAAAAATTTGATAGTGTATTTTCTACTGATGAAGGCTCTATTGACAAAAAAATATCAATCTCATGAGAAAAATTCAAAATTAGATGTTTAAGGACTCAATTGGATTTTTTTTCAAGGTTCAAGTGAATTTATTGAGGGTTTAATTGCAAGAAAAATTGATTTTTAAAGTCAATTTAGGCTTTAATTGGAATAAATTAAAGTCTAGGGGTTAAATTATAATTTTTAAGAGTTAATTTGGTCAAATTAGGAGTTTAATTGCATAAATATTGAAGTTTGATGGACAATTAGGGACTTGATTGAAAAAATTCAAAACCAAGGACCAAATTGAAAAATATGCATGAATGTAGGGAATGAAATTGACCAAATCAAAGGCCAAATTAAAGAAATTGGAAGTTTGTCGGTCAATTGAAGGTCAAAATATACAAATTCAAAACCAATAATTAAAATGAAAATATCGGTCGACTTTGGGGCTGACAATTGAGTTTGACAACAGTCAATTTGCATGAAATTAACAGTTGAGAGGTGATTATGAGTGCAATTAAAAGTAATTAGAAGAACATGGACTTAATTAAATTTTCTAATCCCAAATTAAAACCTTAAATGACATGTCGTTCAAACTTAATGAAGAGAAGGTGAGTGACATGTCATTTGTCACCTGAGCATCCTTGTTTCAATAGGTTTGGTTGATCGAATTGGTAACTTCAAATGAATGAATATGAAGCTACAAATCTTCAAATTGAATAAAGTTGGATTCAAATGAAAGGTGTTCATCTCCTTTACCAACTTTAAATGGTCTCAGGTGACGATGATGATAGAACTACTCTGACATGGCCTTGAAAATGGGCAACTTAGTTAGTCCTAACAATGAAACCATCGTACTAAAATCGACCTTCTTTTCATGTGTTCACACTCGAAACCTTCTTAATAGGTTTTTATCAAGGGTTTACAACACTTCCCTCAATATTAGAAGGTTAGAAATGGATTCATAACCTCTCAAAACACTAGCAAAACCCTATAAATACCCCCCAAGATCAGTGGAAAAAAAGAAGAGAAAAAGAAAAGAAATATCAATAAAAACATCGGTGCAAAGGTTCAAAAGTCTAAACAAAAATCTTCTTAAGCTTTGCAAGTTTGTGAAAGGCAAAATCTTCCAAAGAAAAGCCAAGAGAGAGTAGTTGTTCTAGGTATACATTATTGATCTAAAGGTAGGTTCTTTGTGGTCTGATGTTGTTGTTTTTTATTTGATTTGTTTTATATTTGTGTTTACACGCATAAAAAAGAGGTTTGAAATACTTAACAAGTAATGTTGCATTCACCTCTTTGTTGTAGTGTTTTTTTTATTTAATGATGTTTTTTTGAAGTCTTTTTATATTTTTGATATATTAAAGTTGTTGTTTAATATATATATATATATATAATGTTGTTGTAGTTCTTGTGCTATACATGGTAAAACAATGGTGTTTATCCTGGGTTTGTAAGGCTTGTTTATACACAAAATAAGTTCAGAAAATCAATTTTGAATCCATGTTGCATGAACATGTAGGCTGTTTTAGGTTGATAGTTTTTGGATTTGATACCTCATGCTTGATTTAAACATGTTTGTGTATGATATTGTTACTTGTTGGAATAAAAAAAAGCATGTTTTAGAAGCAAAAAATGCTCATTTCTAGGGCTTAGCAAAGTGGGTCGGGCATGACTGGGTTTTTTTCTGGGTTTATGAGCAATGCTCTTCGCATTCATGGGAAGAACATTGTCCTAGCCTCTTGATTTGGATTAATTTTGGTCTATTTCTGTGCATAAAACCCTTCTTTATGCAGGATTAACCAATAATCTAGTGTTTTTTTTTTTGCATCATTAATATAATTTTTATGGTTTTTAATCTTAGGGTTTCAATTTAGAATTAAAACCTATTTTAACAAAATCATGACGTTTAAGAGATAATCGAAATGAATGGATGTTAGATTATTGATCCTTACATGATTTTTCAACATGTATGTGCCTTATTTTTACCAAATCTAGTCTATTTTGGAACCCATGTTGTTAAGTTTATATTCGGTGCTCTTGGTGTTCTTGGTGTTTTTTATTTTGTTATGTGTTTGATCTATTTTGTTCAACAATTTTTGTGTTTTTGAATTTTTTGGGTGTTTAATATGTTTTTTTGCTTTAGTTTTGTTTTCGGGTCAAACCATGATTCTTGGTTTGGTTTATGATCGAACCAAAAATTTCAGGTCAACCCAATCGGGTCAAAGGTTTAAGACTCTGTTTGGATTTCCATATTTTTGTTAAAGGTGTGTTTGACAAACACCGCTTAAGTCTATTTTTGGTAAAGAAAATGTTTTTTTCTAAAGAAAACCTAAATAATAATAATAAAATATTTTATTGGATCTTGCATGTGGCTAAAAATCCTAAAATCATTTAAGTATTTTTTTTAAAAATATCTAAAATACTTTGGCATGTTTTAGAAAAATATATTGCATGGATTTTACAACAAGTTTGTAACATTCCGAAGGATTTTGCCTTATTTTTAAAAAATTCAAAAAAAAATTATTTTGCTTATTTTAATATACAGAATTATAAATTTATATGTGAAATATATTATTGGTATTAAATAAAAAACCAATTTATTTTATTTTTATATTGGCATTAAAATGACTAGGTTTTAATAGGATAAAATAAAAAATTTCTTATTGTAAAAGACTTTTTTTAAATTCTAAATAGATCAATGATTAGAAAATATAATATTATTTTAATTTATATAAATAAATAAATAATATAATTTATGTCAGGTAAATTTCATCAGCTGTGTATAATCCAACTAATATATGTATGTACTACTTGAATTTTATATCTATATTTAACAACTATATGACTTATACCGTGGGAGTTTCAAGGTATGGAGATTTGAGATGTGAGATGACTTCAAATATTAATTGTATAAGAATTTTATATTGAATAATGAAAACTTTATTGGCTTTTCATATAAGAGGAATCCTTGTATGACACAACTTGAACCCTAGTCGCACTATTATTTACTGAATATAATTGTTTTGCTAAAAAAATATCCTTATAAAATAGAATTACAATAACTTAGTAAGTTTATTTATGACCTCAACCATAAATGAAAAAAGAATTATAGATGGATAAAAAAAATTAAAGGCCAAAATACAAAATTAAATAAGAAAAAACTAAAATAAAAAATAATAATTTTCAAGTGTAATTTGAAAAGCTTTCAGATCTTGATTGGTTATAGCTAATCGATTCACTATGGAATAAAATTTGTAAAAACACCTAATAAAATTTAAATATAATTCAACAATTAAATTAAAAATTATATTTATTTTTCTTTTGATAGATCATTTGACACAAATAGACTTCTTCGACTTCTTCTTTGGCTTTGTTGTGTCCGTTTAATCCATAAATATCTCTAGTAAACTTTTTACTTGGTCTAATTATAGTAAATTTGTATCCAACTATCATCATTGTATGGTTATGATTTCGAGTAATCCAATACCTGTTAGGATTAAGATATATTCTTTGTAAATATGTTTTTAGTTCTCTCTTTTTTTTTTTTTTTTTTGTGCTAGAAAGAGAAATGCATTGTATGCTACGAGGTGTGAGGATATTTAGGATACAAGTTTAAGAATTCTTCAAAATGTATTAGTTCCCGTAGATACACAAATTATCCATGGTTTTATAATGATTATACTAACCCTACAAGTCAAGTTTTATTTCATATTAGTTGATAGAGCTTCTAGAATGAATAATGGCAAATCTGTACTATAAATGTTTTATTCATTACATCATGTGAGGATGTTTGACCATTCATGTTTTTCAAGAGCTTCTCTCTTTAATCCCACAAATTTTCATGGCACATCATTATTTTTCTTTTCTCGAGGTGATCCTCGCATGCACTTGGGATATACATTTTCTCGGCATGAATGACTACACGATCCCACAAAAACACTACACGATCCTCACCTCTTTAAAATATTTCCACGCCATTCATGCCCACAAAAGCACTACACGATCCTCACCTCTTCATATTTTCATTTTTAAAGTGGATCAGATACACACAAAAACCGATAGGGAAAAGTAAAAGCAAACTGCAAGAACACGTGCCTCAGCAAAAAAACAAAACATACAAGGACACTACCAAGTATCAAGCCTGTCGGTTTCTAACTCTATTTAAGAAGAAAAAGTTGAAATTGTACCCGCACACTATCAACAACCAATCATTTTGGATCCTTGTTTCACGTTCTAGTAGTAAACCAATACTTGAGAACGTGTTTTGCTAGGGGTTAAATGTTTTTCAATAAAAAATTTATATACAGGTTTCCCAACATATTTTTAGTTAACAAAATTTTAAATGAAAAAAAAATTATATACATATATAATCAAATAAATTGAGAATTATATGTGTTAATAAATAAAAAAATCACAAATAATAACTGATAGGTCATGGTTTTCTAAAAATATCCTTCATTTAAAGGCCATCACACGAAAGTCATAATTCAAAATGGGATTATGTCTTTTTCGACGCTCAACTCTAAATTGGTCAAGGGCGCGTCCGCACCCAACTCTAGATTGGCCCTGGACGTGTTCGCGCCCATTTCCAAGTTGGGTCAGGGACGTGTCCATGCCCATTCCTATGTTGGGTCAGGGCCACGTCCGCGCCCAACTCCACGTTGGGCTATGGGGCGTCCGCGCCTAACCTCCTATTAGGTCAGGGATGCGTCCGCGCCCAACTCCACGTTAGGCTATAGTGTGTTTGTCCCTAACCATTCTTGGGTTCAACGTATGAGTTGAATCCAACTCCCATCATGTTGAGTTAGCTAAAAAGTAACTTCACATTGAGCCTCCTATATTTCGGGTCAAGGCTAGTAATTATGTACCTATCGTATCCTATTAAATACGAACAAGTAGTCCATGCTTATATTAATTAGATGTGATGACACGAATAGTAGAATAATATTATTTCTATTACGAGATTACATCTCTACCCCTTCAATGTTGTATGAAGTAGGTCAAGTCAGGTAATACATAGAAAACATCTTAAAGACCCAAATAAACCTATATGTTGTCTGAAAACACCCCAAAATGCGGTGTTAAAACTAAAACTCAACTCGATTATCAAAATCTTTCCTAGACAAGATCTAGTTTTTTAGGCATGACAAAACCTATATAATAATTTAATAGAACTGTTAGTATCGAAAGAAACTTGTTAATACCAAGATCTATATTTTTGTTGCTAGAATTGATTTCAATAAATAATTTTCTATCTTTAACACAATTTTTAGGAAAGTCTCTCTCATGGTAGGAATAAAAAATAAAAAAATTAATTTTTGAATCAAAATAAACTTGTCTTACGAATATCATATTGGACATTTGTGTTCTTTGTATTTTTCAATGTAGTCTCCATTCATTATAGTCTTTCAGTCCTTAACAAATTTTGGCAAATTAATCAATAATTGGGGGTGTATAAGGACACTACTGAAAAAAAATGAGGAAGAAAAAATCAATGCTACAATGAATATCTTAGGAATTTTAGTATATGTTATAGCTAGCTAGTTGTCAGCACTTTGCTGCGGATTGGACAAAAAAATTTAATGTAAAGATAGAATATGCAAACATTGTCAATGTGTTTTCAAGTAGCAAATTTTTTTTATGAGTTTGAAACAAAAGTTAGATGATAAGGGTAGACAAAATAATTAAAGGACAAAAACAAAAAGAAGATAATATGTTCTACAATCCACAATCAACATAGTCTCTCCTCACCATAAGTAGAATCAAAAGTTAATTTTTAACATAAAAAAATATTTGCAAGCACTTCTAATGTTTTAAAATTTCAATAAAAACCTTAAGACCCGTTAGGTTGGGCTTTTGCCTAACTTGGATTTTCAACTAAATTATATTAGAGTTGATTTATATAATCTCATTAACCAAACAAGTCAAAGCATGAAAATATCAACATAGTAAAAACCTGTTTGACTTAAAATAATTCAAAACGACGATGTTTTAATAATGTTTTTTAAATATTGAGATAATAATATCTTGAATCAACTCGGGTAAATTTACCATACATATAACCTGGCTAGGTCTATCAACTTTATTTCTTAAAATTATTTTCTTACTTAATTACACGACAACAAAAATAGGCTTGCATAAGAAAGCATATGTATATTTTTTTTTTCAAAAAAAAGAAAAATAACATTACGAAGGGTTTTACGAATTAACCTATTTTTTTAAAAAAATTAAGTTTAACCCTTTATTTTTTTATTTAATTATACCACAATTATTTTTTTATTTAATTATATTCGCAACTAATCTAAATGATCTATTTTTTTTCAAGGGAAGCGTTAAATTTAAAACGAGCCCTTTATTTTTTTATTTAATTATATTGCAATTAATTGTTTTGTAATAAATAATCTAAAATTCATAAAATTCCATCAAAGCATGTGTCATTTTAACCCTTTCTTTTCATACATTAAGTCAATGGTGTTTGTCTTAGTTTAGCTCGGGTTAACGCACTAAACTCGTGACCCAAATCTTGAATTTAGTTGGGTTTAATAATTTTTTTTATTGGAATCTATTTTTTTAATTATATGATAATAAAAATTGACATGCATAAGAAAGCAACTAAATAAGATTTAAGAAAAGAAATTAATCATGATGTGCTGTACAAAAATAAAGTTTGCTAATGATATAAATATAACCTTATTCAAAAACAAATAAAAAACATTATGAAGTGTTATACAAAAAAAATGACTTGCCAATATAATTTTGTTTAAAAAAGCTATAATCATAGCAAAAAAAAAGGGTCAAAATCTAATGATATTTAATAAAAAATCTCAAATTAGTTTTTAATTAATTTACTTTACTGAATGTAAATTAAAAATCTAAAGGGAAAAAACGAAGAACAAAACATACTAGACTTGTACACCAAACTTCCCTCTTATTTTTTCATGTCAGGGGGATGACATGTTGTCTACCCTCATGTATATATATTTTTTAAAAGCTAGATGACACGTCATTTATATATCCAGAATTTGTCTATTGGCAAGGTGGTAAAAAAATCGAGCAATAGGTTTTTCAACCCAAAAAACTTATTTTTACCATATTTTAATTTAAAAAGCACCCTTAGAATCCCAAGAACAAAAATTTTCTTCTGTCTTAAACTTGATTTATATTTTTCCGGTAAGATGAAGGGTAAAAAATACCTCAATAAAATTCTCCTTGTTAAATGAAATTCATTGACAATAAGAAAGGGTTTTTTGTTACTAGAATGTAAAAAACCAAACAACTTCTCTCTCCTATCATGTTTTCTTACACTCTCCCACCTAACTAAAAAACAAAGAACTTAAACACGGATAAAATAAAAATTTGGATCAATAAGTATAATTCTCAAATCAAAGGGATCAAAATAAAATTTTAAAAAAATCTCAAGGCTCTTTTTTTTTCCAAATATTTGCTGGATGAACATAACTTGAACAAAAAAAAGGTGTATTTTTTACTCACTTTCAATTTTTTTTCATCTTATTTTAAGTTTTTAAAATAATAAAATCAATTGTTTTTTTTTTTTGTGTAAAATTAAGCATCAACCAATGTTGGTATATCTTTTTATTGAGACAATGGTAACCAAAAAAATATATCGTGGAAGGATTAAATTGAAAAAAAAAAAATTCTAAAAAAAACAAAATAAAAATAATTATTACAATTCATAATGTTTTTACTTGCAATCCATAATGATTGTAGAGTAAAAACATCAAATGCTTTAGGTTTATGTTAATTCATGTCTAATATGTAGAAAAATCTTTCCTGCTATCATTGAATCAAAACATCTTCTACTTTATCTTCAATTGATGGTATCACATAAACTGAAATTTAAAATACAAAAGGAAAAATCTTAAATAAGTCTCTAAGTTAAATAAGGATTATTACTTGAGTCCCCAAACAAGTTTTTGTCTCATTTGAATTTTGCCCTATATAAAACTGGTGTCGGGAGATTTTTCCATTTTACTTCCTCGTCAAAGCCTAGTGGAGTAGCCATGCACCTGGTTAGGATCTCTAGGCAAGATAGCTTACAGTGCTCAGGCATAAAAGTCCCTAGCCCAACTCTTGAATAGTTGGAAGGATTGCGTGGATGGCCCCCGGAGACCAGATGAGCTTCTCAGAAGATGGTTCTTTCTTGAGTCCAAAATCAGTCCGGTTAACCTAGGCCTGTTCAGTCTTGGCCCGTCATATATTTAAAACATACAGGCTTTCGAGTTTAAAAGAGGTTGTTCTTTACTATAATTAAATTTAATTATAATGTTTAATTTAAATTTAATTAATCTATAATTTAAATTTACATGTTTGAAAAAGATATAATTTAGTTTTTATATTTTTTTTATATTACTATCATCATCTTCGTTTTATTCTTTTAAATGTCTAAAAAAATAAAGATGGTTTGATGAATATTTTGAAAAAACTAATTTTAACATTATTTTCTCATCTTTAGTTTATTTTCTCATCTTTAGTGTACTGAATCAGAGGGTTGGTATTTGATTTATTTTTATATTATTTTTAGAGATTAAATTTCATTTGAAATTCAATTATTGATTTTTAAAATGGTTTCAAACATGAAATTTCATAAAAAATTTATTCAGAAGATTCCAAAAATTCTATTAATGCAATGAGCAAAATATCAACAACATTATTACTTGTTAAAGCCTTCTTGAGTAATCTCTCGGGGTAGATTACTCATCACAATGATGAGCAGTAGATTTTGCAGCATTTCCTTGTTCCTTCACTTAGGAAAGTACAAAATGCAAGAATTAATGTTATTGTTCGATAGCATTACAATTTTCTCTACCATATTACACATCTGCATATGCCTCCATAGCACGTACAGATATTGGACTCCGAACAAAATGCTCGCCATCAGTCCATGTTAGGCTCCCAAATCTGTATCCTCCCTGAACTTTCTGAGTTGAAAAGAAAGTAACTTCGTATGACAGGATTTTGTTGTTCATGTTGAAACTTAAAGTTGTAGGCTCAACTCTCATGTTTATGCCAAATGGAGCCTCAACTATAGCTTTGTACACTGAATTAACATTTCCCACATTTGTCACCTTTCTTGCCACTTTTGCTCTTGTTTTCAGGTTTGGAATGGTGATTGAAGGAAGATTGAGGTTAAGTCTAGTGTTGGCTTTTTTCATGCAGTTGATTGTGGCATTGGTTAACCTGGTCACAGATGAACTACTGTAGCCCATGGAGCAAAGGAACTGAATATATTCCTTTGTGTTGGTGTCGTAAACAAGCCCTGGATACACTGCTTTTTCAGGATTCACATGTCCCCCACCTATGTCAAATGGGTCTGCTTCCTTTCTAGTTGAGCCCTCCTCAAATATTTTCATTCCATCTGTTCCAGTTTGGGAAGCTGCAGTTTGTGTCATTTTGTCAGAATTTCGTTAATAACTTGAGATATAGTTGGTGTCCTCAAGGAAACAAAAAAAATGACTGAATGAGGTTGAATTTGACTGACCAGTTGTGACAAGTGCTGATCTTATGGCTGCAGGAGACCAATTCGGATGTAAAGACTTAATGAGAGCTACAATTCCTGTCACATGGGGACAAGCCATTGAAGTTCCTGATAGGAATTCATACGAGTCAACTTGGTCTTTGTTGGCTGGTCGATGTGCAGCTAAGATGTCCACACCCGGTGCGGCTATGTCAGGCTAGCATCATCAATCAGACATTGGATTAACAGGTAATTAATTAATGATGACATTATACACAATTAAAGGAAATGTAACGACTACACATTTCCTAGAATTAGTGATTGCATTATTTGGCTATTAGTAATTCTGATTTACAACTAATGCTATTTGATACGGTCGAATCTAGTCTGCTTCGTTTACCTTGAGAACTTCTGGAGAAATTGAACTTGGTCCTCTGGAGGAAAATGATGCAAGTCGCGGAGAAACTCTTTTGCCAACAACAGTCTTTGGAAAACTCAGCTTTGCAGTTGGAGACTTTCACATGAAGTTGGATAAATGCCATTTATTTTCATAGAACCAAGCTTTACGCGATGTGCGTGCGCGGGGGCATGCACATGCTTTTACCTGTTCACCATGTCCTTACCTGGCTTTTCTGATGTAGGAAACTATCTGTGTCCCTACTTCATAATCTACTTTGACACAGGGGATCTTGCATAACTCAATCCCATCAAGGTGAAATTGTACAAATATAAGTCCAACACCTCCTGCTTCAAACACAGAAGTTGATGCAGAAAACATATCCTGTGTATTTGATTCTGATAGACAAAGTATGATTTTTCCTGCTGCTAATGTTGCATTTAGACTCCCAGGCTGACAATCCTTTCTGAATACATTTAATATCATAGCTCACAGGATGTAGCAGAGTGAAAATAATTCATGAAAAAGCAGGAAAAACAAAGGTCTTACGCCGAATCAACCATGGGGTTTAAAGGTATGCGCTCGGAGTATGTAAGGCTTGCAAATCCGTGATTATGTTGACCTGTAGTAATAGACTGGCCCTGAATACAAAACGCAAAATCAAAACTTAGCCAGGTATCTCTTTGCCTGATTTGTTTCAAGAACTATAGCCTTACCCAGAGGGTTTTGTTGTTTCCAAGTGTAATGGCTGTTGGAAAGGTCCTGTCAATTGTAGAGGCTGCAACAGTGATGAGCCAAGGTGCTGTATTCTCAACTGTCTGTGAGATAGGGCCATCATTTCCTGCAGAACAGATCACTGAGATCCCATTTAAAGTTGCATGGAAGGAGCCAATTGCAATTGAATTGCGCATATCATCATGTATGGCTTTGTCAAATGCTTTCAGAAGATCTGCGTCAGTGCATCCTCCATCTTCAATATTCCAACAAACCTTATAAATTGCCAAGTGAGCAAGAGGTGCTCCCCCTCTTGCTAAACCTGCAGCTAGTCCTTTATAGCTTACTTTCTCGACAAAATTACCAGCTGCTGTGGAAGCTGTATGACTACCATGGCCCTCGCCATCTCGCGGCGACATGAATTCCCTGCTTTCAGTTGTGTTAAAAGGTAATTGATCCTGAAATCCTTTTACAAACCAGCGAGCCCCAATGATCTTTCTGTTGCAATTGGATGAGTTGAAGCTCTCACCCTGCTGACATATTCCTTTCCAATGAGATGGCACTGGCCCCATGCCTTCATCATGAAAACTTTTGGATTCTGGACACACTCCTGCAGAATTTCACACCAATCCAACAACCTTCAATGATCCTGTGAAAGCATTGGTTTCAGCTAATAAAGAGAAAAATATTACCTGAATCAATTACACCAATGATAGTTCCTTGGCCCATGTTGCTTTGCTTAAACAGATTTTGAGGAGAATGATGATTGAGACCAATGAATTCCCAGCTTCTAGTTGTGTGGAGCTTGTGAATGCCATTTGGAATTACTTGGACAACACCAGGAAACTCTGAAATTTAATGGAAACAATCTTTTAAAAATGGAAATATTTTATCTGATTACTAGAGTTATCAACAATTATGGTGCCTGCAATATCTTCTGCCTGAGACTCTGTCAGTCTTGCAGCGAACCCAGAAAAGCCATGCCTATAGCTGTAGAGAATTGAACTACGTGCTGCTTCTTTGCTTCAAAAGAAGTAGAAGAAAGTTTTAGGATTTTTTATGTAAGAATATAAACCATATCAACATCTGGTTACTCTCAAGAGGAATGTAGATCAAATCATACCTCCCTAGCAATGTCGACAGCATTTCATAGTGAATTTTTTTGGTTATTGCTGGATCTTCATGCTCTTTCTCTCCCATATACACAATGTGCACCTGGAAACATTTCCTGTTCAGAACCACCAAAAAAAGATTCTGTACTTATCTAGAAATATTTACACTCACTTTCTTTGTGGCCTCAGCACATTTTACAGAAACATGTAGCTGGTGTTGAATTAAAAAGATTGCTATGATCGTGAAGAAGTGATTTTTGCTTGGCCTCCATTTACTTGATTTGAGGTCCATCACACAAACAGAAGTGATGGTTTGCGAGTAAGTATTTTTTAATTTAACGTGCTGGAATTTTGTCAAGGTTTACAAGTCGGTCATTATTGCATTTGCAATTATATTAGAGCACGAAGGAATATGAGCAAAGGGGGAGGAGACTAATCCTGAGAAGAAGTAAATTAATTGATTAGATTTTAAATTTATTTTTTAAAAATTATTAGTTTGAGTATTATAAATATTTTGATTATCCTTAACTTTATTTTCTGAAAATGTTTTTGGTACACTTTTTGCTCTTTATGCATGCATGCCATGTGAGGCATGATTTTATAAAGAAAGATTTGATGAATTTGATATCCCTTTTTCCATCTTTCTCACTTTATTATTTTTAGTCAACTTGTACAGGAGGGCATAAATGCTTGTCAGGCTGCTTTTAAGTACTGTAAAGCATAATTTTAAGCTTCTCAAACAAAAGACAATGATCATGCATTCATTTAACATCTTGGAATTTTGTTTGGTCTTATCACATGAACTGTTTGATATTCTAGAGGCCATTTTTATACATTGTTGAAGGTAAAAGATTGATGCGGTTTTGTCTGTGCTTCCTGCTAGGTTGATTGATGAAGCCCTTACAGATGAGTGGCAGCAGCAAAATCATGCTTGAACTAGAGGCCCTTCTGCAATGGTTTCAAAAACACTTCTAAAGGAATTCTACACATAGTTATCCAACCTGGCTCAGACTAGCGGGTTAATCTTGCTAAACTTAGATGGGACTTCATCAAGTACTTCAAATAAATTTTTGTATTAACTTTTTTTTTAAATGTTGTTTTATTAAAACAAAAAACCGGATATCGTTTTAAGATTTAATCTGAGTTACTCGGTGACTCTATAGTTAACGTAGCAATCTGACAACTTGAGCTTTCAATTGGGTCAGATTCTGAACCGAACAAGACAATTGTGATTTAACCTGACTTTGTATGTTTATACACAACCAATGGCTGCAACATTACTAAAAATAGGTCATGGCTCATAATTTGACCTTGTCGAAACATTTGAAAAATCTAAACTGATGTCATGAAAAAATGTTAGCTTCTAGTTGTTTAATGTGTTTGATATTATGGTAGTTTTTATGGTTGTAATTTGAAAAAAATTATTTTAGTTGAGGTTGATTTGATATTTATATATGTTTGGTTAAAATTATGATTGAAATTGAGATTTAATAAAAAGTAGTTTAATGTATTTGTTAAACATGTTTTTCAAATTGAGGTTACAAAATAACTAAAAACGATATATATTAATATTGATAATTTTAATTTAAATATTGTAAATTTAACTACCACTATTACATCATTAAATAAATAATACTTTATATCAAATATTTTTTTATTATTCCATGAACTTATCTGCAATTTCATCAAGTATGAAATTCATCTGATAAGGACTATAGTTTCCATGGTTTTTTGAGTGTGCAACAAAATAAGGTAAAATATCATCAGAAACAAAATTGGAATTGCGATCAAATTCCACAAATGCTACATCATCATGCGATGTCCTTCTAATTTATGTAGTGTTATTAAATAATATTAAACACTAGTTTTTCA
Organism: Populus x sibirica; assembly: GCA_019202695.1. Classification (NCBI taxonomy): domain Eukaryota; kingdom Viridiplantae; phylum Streptophyta; class Magnoliopsida; order Malpighiales; family Salicaceae; genus Populus; species Populus x sibirica. The sequence goes on from JAGMVL010001426.1 coordinate 3,203,713, forward strand.
AGTAAAACATAATTTTAAAAAAATGAATTTTTTTTACCAGGTCTGACGTGGTCCAATGAATAGTGGAGATGCAGTGCCAAGTAGTTAGAATTCACCTGGCATAGACGCGGCAGGGGGAGAAGGAGCTCTCAGCTGCTTTGTGCAAACCGGCGGTTTCAACATAAAATATATGGGTCCCACACAAACAGTAAATTGAGTTTAAATGTTACTAAACATGATGTTTACGCAGTTTGCTTTAAAAGCTAAAACTACCGCGTAAACAAACACCCTCCAGATTTTTATGTGATTGTTCAAACATATTACTAAAATTGTTTAGAACTAGTTATTTAACCAGTATTTTACCGCAAATTGAATATCTTTTTATTAAAAAAAGTTGTATATGTAAACTTTTACAACTTGTTTTTGTACATTAAAAAATCTCAAGTGCAATTTGAAAAGTTTATGTATATATCTAATTAAATAAATTGAGAACTATTTACGTAAAAAAAAATTTATAAAGCCCGATCTCTACCCAGCCAACCAAGATCATGGATTTAATTGAGTTCAATGATTTTTTTTATATAATTTTTGATGTAAAATAAACACCTATAAAATTAAAAACCAACAAAATATCAAAGTAATTAAAAAAAATCAAACAGAAACAAATTACGCTGCCCAATTAACAATCAACCAAATATTAAGTGATGAAATTGAAAAAAAAATAGTAAGAAAAAAAATGCAAGTGTAAAAAATAATTAAAAAAACCTAGTCTCTCTAGCTAAGAAGACCCAGAGCTCCTGAGCCTCCAGAAAAAAGCACACGTGCACGGGCTTGGAGTAGCCCACGCGTCTGGACCTTATTCTTTTTTTAGTTTTCTTAAGAGGCAGATAACGCTTTGAAAAAAATAGCATGCGATGCATTGCCTGCACTATCCAGATTTTGGCGACCTCGGGTCACTAAAAATCAAGTTGGTCTATTTTAGACTAGGAAAAATCTATTTCCAACCATATTTTGATCCGAAAAAAATAAAATACCGTAAACTCGTTGTAAACACATATTCATAGCATGTAATAACCTAAAAATTAGTTTTAAAATCCACAATCAACTTGAAATTAAAATTTTATTTTAGAAAAACCATCTTTTTTATAGTGGTTTTTTTTAGTTCCATATCTTTGAATCTTTCCCTTCTTTAATAAATATATTTTATTTGACTATCAATTTAGACTGTAAGGATATAATCAAAGAAAAAAGAAAATGAACCAAAAAAGATTTGTCTTTTTTTTTTCTAAACAGTAATATACAATATTTTCTTAATCAATTAAAGGCATTGTTGAAAATTGTACAAGTCCCAACAGACACAGTGATTGTACTGCCTTAATTAAAGATCGGACTTGAGATTCCCAACCCACAATCTCAAAGTTGCTCTTCTGCTTTTGATGTTTTCTTTCCATTGGCTTTAAGGAAAGTGTTTCTGATAAGGAATTCTATAATGCTTCGTAAAGGTCTTCAAGATGAATGATGACTTGAGGAAAAATTGGGAACCCAATTAATGACATCTTGCTGCTTCATGTGGACCGACCTGGTGCCCTATGAAACTGTAAACCTAATTCATTTTCTCTTGTGTTGTAACGGACAAGTCCCTGAATCTTGAACACAAAAATGTTCTCCAAATTGATGATACATGATGACACATGATGATACCTGAAATGGGTGTTTCTAATTCTATGTATTTCAACTCTGACTGAGCTTTTGTTGTATTATGTTTTGATTGCTGGGTTGTACTAACATCGATGAAATATTATTAGTTTTTATAGAATAATATAAATAATATTTTATTATTTTATATAATAATTTAAATTTTTGAGTTGAATTGATTTTTTGATATGGTATCAGAATCTTGATAATCAAATGATCACGAGTTCGAATCTTACCATTCCTATTTATTTGATAAAAATTAAACATAAGGTAGTGTGAGCTTGTGTAAGTTTCAAGTTTAAAGAGCTTTCACTTGAAAAGGTGTGTTAAAAAATAATATAAATCATATCTTAAGACTTCATCTAATAATTTAAGTTTTTGTATTGTATTTGTTTTTTTTTTATATTAGTAAAGACAATGTTTAAGCGATTAAGAAATGTATTTATATATATAAAAAATTAGTTTTCATAGAAGTAAAGAAAATAAAAGATGCTTAATAAAATTGCTTTGAATTTGGTTAAAATAGTAGAAGTTAGAAGCTATCTAGGTTATCAGTTAGCATTTGGTTACCGTTTAAGACAATATATATATTATAAGGTCAATTGAGACAAAGAAAATATATTTTCTTGTTTTTTCTGTTTTAAATTAATAAAAATTCATTTTAAAACCATTCTAAAAATAAATTTATTTTCTATTTTTATCTGTATTTCTACAAATAAATACTTTTTTATACATTCTATATTTATCTCCATCACTCTAATCTTTTTAATCATAAATATTGTCAAGGTTATTTCTTTTATTTAGAACTCTTAATTTATTAATGGAGGATTGAGATTTTTATAGAAAAGGAGCTTGAGAAGATTAGGTAAGAAAATTGTTAGCTATAGATAAACAAGGTACAAATAGGCTATTAGAACATGCTTGGAAACGTGGTTGAAACTGTGTTTTTTTAATTTTTAATTTTTGTTTTGCTAAAAATTATTATTTTTTATATTTTTCAGATCATTTTGACGTGATAATGTCAAAAATAATTTTTAAAAAATAAAAAAAATTTATTTTAATATATTTCTAAGCGAAATATATTTTAAACCGCCACCACTACCACAATCCCAAACACATCAAACACCATAGTCTCATAGTTACATAATCCCTTTAGTACAAGGAATCACATAAAAAGATCCCTATACTTTTACATCTATTTTTATAACTTACACTACAAATTGTTTTTTTTTCCATTTTAATTCAAGTTTTTCTCCAAAATAACCTGTCTTTTTCTTTTTTTCTAGTCAGAATTTCTAATTTCACTTGCCAAAAACCATAATTATAAAATTTAACCCATAAATCTACCTAACCCCAGTTTCAAGTTATAGACTGAGGGCCTAAGTCGATCTAAACTTTTAATTTTATTTAAAAAAAAACTCTAAAATGATGTGATTTTGGTTTTGAATGAACTAAGAGTAAGTAATCATATACTTTGAAATTCATCAACTTATTATTATGTGTTTCATTTCACCATTCAATATCGCAAAGAGCCAAAAATAGCCTTTTTCCCCCCTTATTATATCCCATCCTAAACAACTCAAAAGAAGGAACAAAGCAGAAAGAACGATCAGGCAACAGAAGACTTGAAGGTGTCCAAACGCTTGTCAGTTGCATGCTGCACTACTGCTCGCCACATTTCTTCATAAAATTCTGTATACGTAAAATTTCTGTAGATTGCTGGATGATCATTGTCTATCAATTCCATAGCAGGCCCTATTGTGGTATCGGATGATGGATAGCAATAGCTTGCAACAGATACACGCTCTCTCTCACAATTAATAAAAACTTGGTGGTGCAAACTCTTGTAACGGTAATTACTAATTACCTGATAAAGAAGAAGAAGCATATAGTTAAGTGTATATATATTGACAAAAAAAATTATGTTTTCATTCATTCTGATTAATAAATTATTATTTTTTTTTCATTCCCTTTTGGCTTGTATATATAATTTTAACATTAATAAAAGACATTTATAAGAGTGATGGATCCAAATAAAATAGACTAAAACCCCCCTCAAAATATGTCGTACATTTGCGGCGTCACGATGATTATCCTCCCAGATCCAGATAGTCAAGAATGATATGGGAGGAAAGGACAAGGAATTTTTATTCTTTATCAATAGAAAAAGAAATGAGAGTTGCCACCTAGTATTTTGATCATTAGAAACCCTAACTGATAGAGTCTGAAAAAAGAGATTGATTGCGCAAATGGAAGGGATTAGCACCCCTAATACGTCTTACCTGAGGTAAGCTGTATTGTTTATTTGTCTTATATAAACTAAGAAAAAGTTATGTTTTCTAACCGTTATTTTGTCTAAAGTTTAAGAAAAGTTTTTCTCACTAAAAAAATCCTTATCTTATTAGATTAAAAACATAATCATTCTAATGCCAACAAAAATAAGCTTTTCATAGCTATACAATGATCCTGTAACTACCGCTGCTGATATATCTTATATATAAGTTCATAATCTCATGTATTAAAAGAAAAAAAAATAAAATTTTGATATTTTTGAAATGTAGGCTAAAATCCTTTGGAAATTTACAAACTTATTATAAAATTCATGCAATATTTTTTTAAAAAAACATGTCAAAGTATTTTAGATTTTTATTTTTTTTTAAAAAATTCTTAAATAACTTTAGGATTTTTAGCCATATGCAAGAAAAAAAGAAAATATGTTTTTTATATATATTTTTTATTAATTTTTTACTTGACCTGACTAGGTCGACCTGAAAGTTTTGGTTCAACCATAAGTTTAACAAAAAATTATGATTTAACCCAAAAATAAAATTAAAGCAAAAAACAAATTAAACACTTAAAAAGAACAAAGAATAAAAAAAATTCTTGAACAACACGAATGAAACACAAAAAAATAAAGAACATGAAGAACACCTGAAACAAAACCCAACAATGTGAACTAAAATCTAGGCCATATTTCATGAAATCAAAAGCACAAAAAGGTTCCAAATCATTCAAGAATAAAGAATTAAGGGTTCATTCACTTTGATTTTCATTAAATCATCATGATTTGGCCAAAATGGATTTCAGTTCAAAACTGAAACCCTATAATTAAAAATCATTATAAACATGTTATTGGTGTAAATAAACACCAGATTATTGATTAATCATGCATAAAGAAGGATTTTGTGCAAAGAAATAAACTGAAATTGATCCGAATCAAATGACTAAGACAATGTTCTTCTCAAGAACACGAAGAACATTGCCCAGAACCCAGCCAAAACCCAGCCATAAGGTAGCTGTTGTCAAGCCCAAAAATGGGTATTTTTGGCATTTAAAACATGCTTTTTTTATTCCAACAAGTCACAATATCTTGCACAAACATATTTGAATATAGATTCAAAATTAATTTTCTGAACCTAACAAGCTCAACAAACTAAGGATAAACATCCTTACTTTACCATGCATAATTTAAACTAAACCAAAGCTAAAACAATATTTATATATCAAAAAGAGAACGTAAATAACAACTTGAATACATTAAAAATATAAAGAAAACTTTAAAATAACTTTATTAAATATAAATCAAAGCAACAAAGAGATGAATGCAACATTGCTTATTAAGCATTCAAAACTCTTTTTTATGCTTGTAACTATAAACATAAAAAAAAAAAACATAAGCATGCCATGAAAGATCTACTTTTGGCTCTATAATGTATACCTAAAACAACTACTCTCTCTTGACTTTTTTTTGTGTGGAAAGAACTGCCTCTCACAAGCTTACAAAGCTTAACAAATTTTTTTATTTTTTGCTATTGGACCTCTACCTTTCTATTTCTTATTGATATTATTTTTTTTTCTTATCTTTTTTTTTCCTTTCCCTCTTTTCTGTCCAGCCTCTTCTTGATCTTGAGGGGGGGTATTTATAAGGTTTTGGGAGGTCTTGAGTTTATTTTTGACATCTTGATCTTGAGAGGAGTATTGTGAATCCTTGATAAATACCCATTGCAAAGCCTTTGTATGTGAACATATGAAAACCAAATTGTATTTTGCATGATACTTGCGATGTCGGGGTTGACTAAGTTACCCACTTTCGAGGCTTCATCAAAGCAATTTTGACGTCATCATCGCTTGAGACCATCTAAATTTGGTAGGGGGACCCCTTTCATTCGGATCCATATTTGCTTAATTTGGAGGTTTGTAACTTCATATTCATTCGTTCAAAAGTGCCAACCTGATCAACCCCGAATATAAAAATTGAGTAATGGCATATTAAGGACAAGATATTGGAGACTTCCATGAAAAAAATAGGATGTAAACATCTAATTTCATGAAAATAAGGTTGTAGAAGGGATGTTCCTCTTTGATTTGATTATCGTGAACTATCAAGGAAGAAAATGAACAGAGGTGGAACAACGCGTCGTACGGGTTAAACCCCAGAAATTAGAGATTTTAATTTGGGATATTGCAAAGTTTCAATTTAGTCCATGTTCTTCCAATTGTGGCACATGCATCCTTAATTGACATAAAAACTTTTAATTGTATGCAATTTAACTCCTGTCAAACTCAATTATCACCCTTTAAATTGACTGTTTTTTTCATTTTGGTCCTTCGTTCTGAATTTATGCATTTGGTCAAATTTAAGCCCCAATATTCACGTGTCTTTTCCAGTTTGATCATTGATTTTGAATTTCTTCAATTAAGTCTCCAATTGCTTATTAAACTTCAATATTTATGCAATTAAGTCTTTAATTTGATCAAATTAACTCCTTAAAATTATAATTCGACCCATAGACTTTAATTTATTCCAATTAAAACCTAAATTGTCTTTTTAAAAATATTTCTTTCAATTAACCATTTAAATAAACCTTGAAAAAATATATTTGAGTATTTAAATATCTAATTTTGAATTTTCTTCCTCAAATTGATTTTTTTTTCTAATAAGGCCTTCATTAGTCGAAAATATACTGTCAAATTGTTTTTAATCTTGTATATTTGATCTTTCTAAACTAGTCTTTGGTCATTTCTTGGGCGTTCTAATATAATCTTCTCACTAATATTTTTTTTTTATTTTCTTCCAATAATTTTTGGTTTTTTTTTTGTGTTTTCTCTTTCCTTTTTTTTCTAATTTTTTTGTTTATGGGGGGGGGGGGGCTCAAAATTGGTAATAAAAAAATGGACTCATAAAATTCCTCTAAAATAGACCCAACAAAAACACTCATTGGGCTTAGGCTGGGTAGCCCGAGCCTAACACCCAAAGAGTTTGGGCTCGGGCATGAAGCTCGAGCCCATGCAAGGCTTACGCCTTGCTAGGCATGCTGTCACGTCTAGCAAGAATGTGCACCTTAACACTCCAGCAGGCTCGGACTTCCATGTTAGAGCCCAAAGTGCTCGGGTTTGGGAGCGCACCTTGAGCTTTACATGCTTGGGTCGAGGCAGTGTGTTTGGATCCATTTCTCACCTCTAATGGGCTCATACCCAACACTCTCCACGTCCATTAAATAGGACCTTTTGCAGACACCACATACTACTACCACAACTACTAGTCATCTGGTTACCAGCACCACCCACTACTACCACAGATATCGATCACCTAACTTGCCAGACATCACCTACTACTAGTTACCAACCCTCTAGGCTTTCCATATTATGTTCCTAAATACCTTAACTATAGAGAATGGATCAGAATGCTTGAATTAAGAGATTAACCAGTTATTCAATATGTCAACCTTATTCCTAAATATCTTAAATTTTAGGACTCATCATAGAATAATGTTAAATATTAAAAAAAAATTATGACTAGAAAAATCTCCAATAATATATATGATTATGGTCTCAAAAGGGGATCAATTTATAGGTCTCATCGATACGATGATTCATGTGTATCTTGAAGGTTTTTTTTTCTCCTTTATATATATATATATATATATATGTGTGTGTGTGTGTGTGTGTGTGTGTGTGTGTGTGTGTGTGTGTGTGTTCAGCATTACTTTATATATAAAGTGAATCACCTGTAGTAGGTCTCCAACATGAATAACCAAGGTGTTCGGGATATGACCAACGTCCACCCATTTGCCATTGTTGAGAACCTTAAATCCAGGCACATTGTCTTGCAGCAGAATAGTGATTATAGTTGGGTCTGTATGAGGTCTCACTCCACGAGTAAACTCTAGATCTTGTTCTTGACAAATTGGATAATAGTTCATTGATATTTTTTGTCCATGGTTGTATAACATCTTGTCTATATAATCCTTTTCCAATCCTAAGCTCTCAGACATGGCCTCAAGAAGTGCAAATTCCACCCTTTTAACACTTGTACAATACTCCATAACATCCTTCCTGTCAACAACCAAATTATTTCAAATTGAGATCTAATTAAAAATGAAAAACAAATTTTATTCTCTTTGTACCATTTTATTTATTCTCATTTTCTTTTACTAATATTTTCACCTTATAAATAAATAAATAAATAAAAATTGAAAAATACTATATATATATAAGCCATATTTATTTACCTCAATGAAGGAGGGTTTGCAGGCCATCCATTCACATAATCTTCAAAAGGGTAAGTGCTAAATCTTAAGGATTCCCTCGCAATAAAGACATTTTGGATCTCATCTTTAAAACCCATAAAAAGCTTGATGCTTTTGTTAGGGTCATTAGTGCAGAACTTCAACTTTTCTTGTTCTGGAAGTTTGAAGAATTCCCTTGTTGTCCCCAATATATTGTTCATATTCTTCTCTGAAATTCCATGGTTCTTCACCTGACACAGCATGACACGTTAGAACAAGATTCTTAGCATGTACAATTACCAATAAAATTTATAGTAACCCTACAACAAAAGGGACTTCAATCTAAACAAACAAAAATGAGTTTTAGTTACAAAACTTAAACTTTTTTGGAGGCTCGAATGAGGACCTGGCCCAAGTTGGGTTTCATAACTGATAGAATAGAAAATTAATATTTTGATTAAAAGCTTAGATTGACTCGCAACTTAATCATTATTTTTTAATTTTTTTTAATAATATTATTTTTATCTTTAAATATTTTTTTTTAAATTAATGTGACTTGAATTTTATTTCAGGTCAGATTTAATAACTATGATATGATTTTAAATTGAGAAATTTTTTTTTTTGTTAATAGCAATTTTTTTTTCTTTGGGGGAAGAATAATATTCAACAACACTTCCACAATGATAATATTTAGCAATTGCTGGACAAATTTCTTCACGTCCTACCATTCTTGTTACATTTTTCAACCATTTTTTAATTCCAAAATTACTTACCTAAACATTATTTAACCCTTAAAAACTATGTCAAACTCAAGTTAAATTAAACTCCCAAAAACTCAAGATTTAAAATCAAAATTTGGTTTGTGTTTTAAAACGTCAAGTTGAATGATCATGATTGGAACTTAAAGTGATGTTTAAATGTTGAGGACATGATTTCATTGGTGAAAGTGGAGATTTTGGATGGCCGGAATATGTAAAATGGTGGCGAGTCAAAATTTTCCTCTAAGAGTTTAATGGAGTGCATGATAAAATATTATAGTTCAGGGATTATTTTGACATAAACAATACTTTAAGACAATATTATTAAACCCAGTAGTCCGATCCAGCAGGTGAACCTGTTTTTAGGTTTCTAATTATTATTATTATATGCATGCAGCTTGCTGCTAATTATTACTACTACAATTTTTAACAACAATCAATTTAATCATGTTTAAACATTTACAATTAATTTAATAAAGATCAAACACTAATTAACGTTAAGAAGTACAATCATTATACAATAGAAATTGGAGATTACTACCAATACATGCAAAATTTATAGATCACTACCAAAAATAAAACAGTACCAGAAAGAAACTATAGTGTTGGCATGCATGGCCAATTTGTTGGACAATCTCAGAGCGGCGAGGACCTTGAAGTTCCTCCATGTCAATGAGAGGGATGAAGCCATCTGATATCTCAGCCCCCCCAGATGCAGCTAGTTTATCGTCAGCAAGTTGAGACTCCATGGCAGACACAACTAAATTGATGGCACACTTCTCTTAAATCTATCTCTTGTAGGTTCGATGGTGTGTTGCTCAGAACTGTTATTATATATGCTATATGTAGTTATGGTTAAAGCTCAGAATCAATTCCCAACCCACTATCTCCAATTTGCTTTTCTGCTTTTCTTGATTCCCATTGTTGCCAGAGGTAGTGCTAGTGAAATGTTGCGAACCAAAAATTGTTACCTATGGAATAAAAAGGACTAGCATTAGACTATGGTTATCATTCCTTGTAAGAAAAGGATAATAATAAAGGATTATAATGTCTGCTAGTAGCAGGGTAATTTCAGCTGTCAAGCTTGGTCCAACTTGACACCACAGTGACAATTGAGCATGAAATCCAGCATTTTTCATTCGGGAAGACTATAACTTCTCTGACTTTTATAGACAGTAGAAGATTTTTCTTATGGTGGTAGAGTTGAGACCAGTATCTTAGGTGTGGCAGCTACAGTTATGCAAAATGGAGGGTCAAACGAGACTCAGCATGCAGAGTTGAGAGGCAGCCATTCATGATTTTTCTTGTGATTATGGAAGGATTTTTCAAATTTGACATTGAGATTGAGACTAGTATTTATTTATTTTTAAACTATTATCTTTGAGAATCGCATATATCGTATACGACTTTACATTGCATAATGTTGCTTGTTTTGCCAGTTAAGAAACAAATTGTCATATCCACAGACTCGGAGGTCACTTGAGTAGTCATCTGTCATAAAATATAGGAACATTTGAAATCCATCCTTTTATTTAGTCTGTTCATAGCATCCCACATTTTAATTATTAGTACTGTTTTTGAAGCATTCTGAAGAAGCTTGTGGTATTACGCACAGATCAACAAATAAAGCTGAAGAGGACTAAAGCTGAATGTAGACTGGAAAAATCTAGCAACAGAATTAGATGAACAAATTATATATTTGAATAAGTTTGTGTGCTTGTGGTAAAAAAAGAAAAACACCATATTGTTTAAAGGATAATGCCATAAAACTTGTAGAATTCTTTCCTTGGAAGGCTAGTTCTTCAGTTATCATCCGAGTAGGACTGTATAATCTGTGTTCTTACAGATATGGGACTTGTCACAGCATGTACACCATCTGTCCAGGTCAAGCTTCCAAAAAAGTATCCGGTGTTCACTCTGTGGTTGGTGGAGACAGTAACCTTGAAGGAGGTTGCCTTGATGGTTGAGTTGAAAGCCAAATATTTAGGTCTGACAGATATAGAAATACCAAAAGGAGGGTCAATCAAGGATTTGTATATGGAATTGACAGGACCAACGTTCTTGACAGTTCTTGTCAGGACCATTGGCTTGCTCAGGTTTGGAATGGTAATGGAAGGTAGATTCAGATCCAAAATAGAGGGTTTGGTACTTGGACAAGTTGTTACTTTTCCTACAACAAGAGAGATAGATGAGTTATTATAACCCACAGCACAGAGGTAATGTATGTAGTCATTTGTGCCCATGTCAAAAACAAGACCGGGTTCTGCAGCTTTGTATGGGTTCACCAAGCCACCTCCAAAGTCGAATGGATCTGCCAGCTTCCCAGTGGAGCCCCGACAAAATATAGGCTCCCCAAGAGGATTAGTCTTCCACGCTGTAAAGAAGAATCATGACTTGCAATTAGCTAGCTCATATAAAATGAACCAAAAATTGCAACAATCAACTTTGGTCATGTAACATTGTAACTAGCAGGGTGTTCTATTTATAAAGTGGCTATGGAGTGTACCAGTTGTGACAATTGCTGATCTAATAGCAGCTGGAGACCAGTTTGAATGAATTACTTTGAGAAGTGCCACGATGCCTGACACATGGGGAGTGGCAAATGATGTTCCAGAAAGCATGGAAAAAAACCTCCATCCTCGAGAGGGCCTGCAACAGCAGAAGTAGCAGCCAATATACTTACACCAGGTGCTGCTATATCTGGCTGTAGCATCATAGAGGCACTGATTAACATAAATTCCACCCATTAATATCTAGATTTAGTTCGACTCACCAGGATCTTATGCTCTGGATAACAAGATAAAAAGAAAACAGTTCACACCTTCAAAATGGCAGGAGCAATGGAATTAGGTCCTCTGCGAGAAAAGTAGGCTACCTTGATTGCCACAGGCCTCCCCATAAGTGTTTTAGAGGGACTTATTTTTACTACAGGGGTTCTGCGCGGCCAAACAAGTTAGAAATGCCCAATCTTATGCGAATTTGGTGATATCAATATCACTGTAGATGATTCTAATACCTGGTGGAACGAATGTAGAACAACATCTGGGTACCGAGCTCATAGTCTACTACACAACACATGGAAAGTCATTGTCGCATGTGGCTAATGTATACGTATCACTTGGATTTCTAGCAACAATCACCCCCACACCCTCAGCTGCTTCCACAGCAGATGAAGCATTTGTGATAACAGTTGGTGCAGCAACTGTTGTAAAGCAAAGAACCACCTTTCCATCCACTGAAGTGTTGTTAAATGAAGGGGACTCGCAGAGGCTGCCAATGAGAAGTTTGCATTGTTAGAGACTTGTCTTGATTCCTAGAAATTTGTTCATGATGCATTGAAGAATAATCAACATGGTCCATGGTAAACACGGATGCATCACATCACATAACAATAATCAAAGTAGAATAGAAGAGAACAATAGAGGGTTCAGTCCTGACTTACCCAGCTGTTGATGGGGGGAGTCCAGGATTCTCAGGATATACCAAACCAGTAAAACCAACTTCCTCCCCAGAAAATATGGCTTGACCCTACCAGAATTTCCAAAGAGCTTATAATTTACCTCTGAAATTTTCTACACACTAATCACACATATCGAATGATCTGAAGATCATACTATCGAAGTATACTAGCTGCAACACATCATAAAACGTACTTGTATGGTTATGTTATTCCCAAGTGTTAGGGGTGTCGGAAAGGATCGATCAGTGGTAGTAGCTGCCACAGTTATAATCCAGGGTGCTGTGTTCTGTACTGTCTAAGCAGAAGGTCCAGTTACAGTATTACCAGCTGCACAAATAACAGGAATGCCTTTGGCAACGGCATGGAATGCACCTATGGCAATCCCATTGCGCTCGTCGACATCTGAAAATAAAGGAATATCACCAGCAATAGAAAGCGACAGCAAGTCAACTCCATCATGGATTGCTTCATCAAAAGCTCTCAATATATCAGCAGACGAGACTTTTCCTGAGCCCCCCACATTCCACCCAACCTTATACATAGCTATGTGAGCCCGAGGCGCTGCACCTCTTACAACACCTTTTCCAAATCCCTTGTAGCTTGCATTACTCACAAAAGAGCCAGCAGCAATGGAAGATACATGGGTTCCATGTCCATTAACATCTCTAGGGGATAGATAATCAGGGTTTTCAGTGGTGTTGAATGGCCTTATGTTTTCAGCTTGAAAACCATCAATAAACCACTTTGCTCCTGTTAGTTTCTTGTTACAATCTGTTGTGCCATTAAATAGCTGTCCTGATTCACAATGACCCTTCCAGAGGGCCGGAATTGGTCCAAACCCTTCATCATCAAATACTTTTGACTCTGGCCATATTCCTGTTAGCATTTCAAGACTGTTAAAACTTCCTTGCTTGCACACATTTTTGTGTACCAGTGTAATATTTAAGAGAGATAAATACCTGTGTCCAAGATACCAATGATGATTCCCTCACCCTTGTTAGCTTTATGCAGAAGATTAGAGGGTGACTGAGTAGAGAGGCCAAGGTAGTCCCAACTTCTAGTTGTTTGCACCACATGAAGCTGACTGCGTGTAACATGAACAACTCCAGGTAGCTCTGAAGGATCAAAAGCAGTCAATGTAATGACAATTGATAGAAAAGATTTAAGCATATAATGAACCATGCCATTTATTCTGTTAGTAATTATTAGCTATAGATGAGGAATAAATCACTTTAATACTTGGTACCCGCAATTTTTTGTGCTTGAGCCTCTGTGATCTTAGCTGCAAACCCTGAGAAACCATGCCTGTAACTGTAAATCATTGAATCGACAGCAGCCTTCGTACTGCATCATATGTGTAAATTTGTAATACATGCAATTAACAAATAGAAGCAGCAGCGTTTTTTATTCTCTTGAGAGCCAAAAAAAATATGTAAACAGAATGGCTTTACTTGTAGCAATAACTCTGTCAGGTTCCAACAAAAAAACTTTCAAGAGAAAAGGAAAAACATAACAGCAAGGATGCTTCCATCTTCTGCTGTTTTACACAAAACTCTTAACAAATTAATTGTACCTAAAACTTTGATACCCCAATACCACTTCTGATAGAGAAGTCAAGGTGGGTCTTGAATTTAATAGCATAAACCATAAGGATCCCAGCACTAAACTCGTTAAGCTTAAGCCTTTGGACCGAGTGAGGTCATAGGCCAATCTATTCCATGTTGTGTCAGGCACAAACAGGATTTGTTTCATTGCCTCCAGAAGAATTTGCTTATTACTCTTTGCTTGTATCACATCTACTAGATAATAGTCAAATCCAAAACTAAAAAAAAATAAAATTTGTTGATGAGGCATACCTGCCAACAACTGATGCTAGCAAGTCCATATGAGAATCGGTGACGAGCTTGAGATCATTATGATACTTCTCACCCATATAAACTATGTGAACCTGTAAAATGATTTTAAGATATATGTCAAGAATGTTTTGCTTAAGGGGAAGAGGATATTTTCTGGTAGGACTTACTATCTTCATGGCTTCTGCTGATGCAAGTAAGTTGTTCCAGCCATTGGGAACTAACAAAATGACAAGTAGCACTAACATTGGAGCTGTTCTACTCTTATTTCTCATGGAAAGAGTGTCCATCATGTATCTAAATTAAAAGGGGCGATGGTAAATGTACTCTCTAGAATTGGAATGATTGCATGATGTCTACTGCAACTCACCTTGCAATTACAAATTCGTGCAAGAAAATCTTGTTATCTACTATGTGAAATGTGTGACAGAATATGGATTACAAAACAAAGTAAAAAAGGTTGAAATATAGAGGCTTCTTGACCTTTCATTTGTTGAGGAGAGAATAAATTCATCTCTCATCTAACTTTGAAAAGTAAAATGATAGAGGCTGCTAATCAAAAGTCTAAGAATAAAACTATTCTCTCTTGGCAAATTCGCACATTTCTGATACCCTACTCACCGGTTAGAAAACAAAATATCATGTGTATATAAACTAATTACTCTTTATTAAAATGAAATAACTAACTATTTTCTATTAGTTTGGAGTTTCTAACAGCGGTCTGATAAGATAATAAAAATCTTAGGTTTCCAAACAAATAAATATCATATGCAAAGGGTTCATGGTTCAATAACAATAATTTACAATGCAAGCATGGTCACATCAGAACAAACATAAGGTTATATGGACCATGTTTATATCAAACAATAGATGATGAGTATAAAAAAGGACAACAGATCAATCAGGCTTATATAATTAATAATCATAATAGTTTACTCATCATTTAATACCAATATATATATATATATATATATATATCGGCAAGAACAAAAGTGTCAATACAAAACATCTTTTATCCAAATTATCCACTGATGATACCCTTTGCAATACAAAACACATCATTAACCAAAACAACTTTACAAACACCAACCTCAATACCTTGGGAAAGCAGCTTACACGGCTTGAGAAACAAATACAAAGAGTTGCTACAAGTTCAGTTGACATTAAAACCTCAACTGACTTAAAGCTAAAAAACCCAGTCTTCAAACCCTACCAAATTACAAAAACCGACCAAACACAGATCCAAGAAAACCAAACAGATTTTCTTAAAGCTATTAAAACACATCTACAACACCTTGACAGTTCGTCTTTAACTGTCCCTGACACACCACAAATAACCAACCCTTCTACCTCTACAAATCAAGTCAACGCTTTACAGAATAGTCCTCAGGAATCTTCTGATGAAGGTACTTCTCCAAACCAACCTCTTACCCTAAACAGACTTACCTGGCAAACTCCCAAAACAACCATTGCCCCAGACATTTCCATCACTAATGAACCAACTATTCTCACTCAACACAAGTATAATGCCTCTTCCCTCTATGAATGGAATATAGATGGAATGTCCGAATATAACATCCTAAACACTCTCCAACAAATGACCATGGCAGCAAATGCCTACAAAACCCAGACAGGAACCCCAGATAAAGCTATTACTGAGCTCCTTATTGCTGGTTTCTCTGGCCAGTTAAAAGGATGGTGGGATTACCATCTCACTGACACCGATCACCTGCATATCCTAAACTCCTTCCAAACATATGAGGACCAAACACCTATCCTTGACCCATCCGGAAACACCATCCAAGACGTTGTGTCAACCCTTATTTTTACAATTTCCTTACATTTTATTGGAGACCCTTCCCATTTGAAAGATAAAAATGCTGAACTCCTTTCCAACCTTAGATGTAAGAAACTAAGTGACTTTCAATGGTACAAAAACACCTTCCTTACCCGAGTCATGCTTAGGGAAGATTCAAACCAACCCTTTTGGAAAGAAAAATTCCTTGCGGGACTACCTATTCTCTTAGGAGAAAAGGTTAGAAATAAAATCAAAGATACCTTCACTACAAAAACCATCCCATATGACCAGCTCACATACGGTGAACTTGTAAGCTTTACTCAAAAGGAAGGGTATCAGGGACAATTGAAACTCATGCATTACCACAATAACATCCCATATGACCAGCTCACATACGGTGAACTTGTAAGCTTTACTCAAAAGGAAGATGTTTTATCTGTTTTATCTGTTTTGTATTGAAAAGGGTATCATCAGTGGATAATTTGTAAGGGGCTGCCTCAACAGTCTGGTTATTATGGGTTATTTGGATATTTCTCAAAGGTGGATGTTCAGACTCAACTGTAGGTCCACTGGTGAGGTTCCATACAGGGGTTTTTGACCTTGATGTGACCAGGCATGCATGTTTAATGGATGCAAAAGGATATGAAATGTGATGTTCTGATGCATAATATAATTCGAACCAATCAAAGAATAGAATCTGTATTTTATGTAGCTCAATGAAATTATAGAATTGTTTTTGTATTTCACTTCTATGTTCGAGAAAGTTTTGAAAAAACCAATTTCGTTTTGTAGAGTTATGGGCCGAATAAAAATCCTTTTTGAAAAGTGTTTTGTCAAGAACAAAATGTTTCTCTGAAGTCAAAACATTCAGCTCGTTTTGGATATTTTCAGTAATGGCTGAAAAGGTCGGTGAAGTTGGAGGAGATGATTGCTCAAGGTTTGTATAGACGGGTTTTGGTATATTTGTAGTATAGTCTCGCATTTTGGAAACTAGTAGAAGGGATATCGGATGTAGATTTTCTTGGAAGGTTTTCGTGGTAAGGGATGTTGATAATGAAGGGATTTTGGAAATTCTTCCCAAATCTATTGTCCTGGAAGAGGAAGAGGCTTCGAGAATCGGAACTTGTAGAGTGTCGGTGGAAAGACAGTTTGACTTTTCCATCTGTGTATTGGGTAATATTTTTAATTTGGACATTGGGTTGAGGTGGTGGTGGTAGTTCTGGTGGTGCTGCACCTTCAAGGATCCAATCTTCTGGTAGGGATATGTCTTTCCATTGGATTGCTTTTGGGACAACAAGTGTTTGAGCGGGATAAATCTGTTTGTAGTAGGAGTGTTTCACCTTTTTGAGATTGGAATTTGTGTTTGCTGGCAAAGGCTGAGAACATGGCTTTGTAATGGATTTTGAATATAAGAGCAACAAGGATAGATCCTTCGAGCATGTCATAATTGTGGGTCTTTATTTGTAGTAGCATACTTTGCAAGATGTTTTTGTCTTTGAGGGATATGGTTATGTTTGGATAACAATCAAATGATACCGGCCCACCTTTGCAAAGGCTAGACTCAATAGAACCGAGGGAGGAGTCTTGGAAGTTTTGAAATCTAGCATCACGGAGGACAGCTAGAATGAAAGTGTTTAATCCTTCTTTTGTAAGGGGTTTTATCCCGACTTGGACAAGGCCAACATGAATATATTTATAATTTCGGGCTAGATGTTTTTGTAGGGATTTTTGAGAGAGGAGTTGAATGGTTTCAAAAGGTTTGGTAAGCTGAATATCTCGCTCTTCAGTTTTGATAGTAAAATCCGTTTTGAAAATATCATATTTAGATTTTTGATAAATCTGAGTTTGAGAAATTTTTGGAATCTTCCAGTCATCAATGTTTTTTGTAAAATCTTCAATAGTTATCTCTTCACTTTGTACTATCCTTCTGCTTTCAGAAGATTCAGAGGTAGAAGAAGCTGAAATAAAAGTAGTCCTATGAAAGACGGAATCCATAGAAAGGAAAGATAAACTAGGAAACAAAGCTACGGAGTTATATGGATTTATGGCCCTAAAACTCAAACGGGACTTACACCATTCAGTTGCATACCTAGAGTCTAATGGTCTGATTTCTGATGTGAATGATCAAGGCAAGACCAACAATGTCAGGATCCTTGATTAAACAC
The DNA here is from genome assembly GCA_019202695.1 of Populus x sibirica. Lineage (NCBI taxonomy): Eukaryota > Viridiplantae > Streptophyta > Magnoliopsida > Malpighiales > Salicaceae > Populus > Populus x sibirica. The sequence continues at coordinate 3,221,930 of JAGMVL010001426.1, forward strand.
AGAGCATACTTAAATGTAACAAGAATAAAAGAACAACAACAGAAATATAGATAAAAATAAGATTATCTTACTTAAATTTGTAACAAAATTAAGACAGGAGATATTGGTTACAGAGGAGAATGGAGATGGGTTACAAAGTTTTAGGGGAGAATAAAATTTTCTAGGGAAAAGATTAGTACCCGCTTCCAAGCATTTGGAGTCCCCTTTTATAGACGAGTTGGCATGGAAGAAGCCAAAATGCCTGGTGACAGAAAAGGAAGATGCCCATGTGATGACAGAAAAGGAAGATGCCCATGTTTTTTATGGGACCTTTATCTGTTGTCTTGCTGCTACCGACACTGATATTGGTTGTTTGTAGTAGTAGTAACAGGTAATATTTGTAAAAAGAAAGCCTAAAACAAATAGGTTTAAAATAAAAAGAGACTCAAAACAGGTGAGTCGAAAATAGGGCTCTTGAACGGATGAGCCTAAGAAAGTTTAGGATTTTTTTTTAATGTCGCTTGATAGGTGGTAAAATACCAAAACAGTCATCTTTATTATCATTTCCAAGGGAAATAGCAGGAGATGTCGATCCAGATGAGCTGGATTGGGACAAGACCGTGTTCGGGTCTTGGCTTTGTATAATGCTTTGGACTATTTGTAGGTATTCTTCCTCGGTTCTAGCAGAGGCAAGGAGAGTTGCCGTTTGAGCCTTTCTCGGCTAGAAACTTTGATTGAGGATGATGATCAATGATGGGAGAACTGTTTGATGTTTTTGGAAATGGTGTCGACCCAATCTTTGGACGGCGTCTCGCTTGGTCCTGTTGGGGTTTTGTAGCTTCTTCTTCTTCAATAACCGCCTCATACCAAGATTTGATTGGTTTAGCACTGAGATAGCCGAAGACATGAGTTTTGTAGAAGGTTTGGGGTTCTCTCGGTTTTGTAGGTGGGTTTGAGGGGCTTTCCCTTGTCTTTGGCCTTTGCTTTCGGAGGCATCAAAACTTGTTTTGAAGGAATTCTCGGGTTAGGAAATCTGGAATGGAATTTGAATCTCCTTTAATGTACACAATATCAAAATAAAAAATGCTTAAAATAGCTTGCCATCGGGTAAAAATTTGTTTTGAAGCAAGATTTTGGACATCTTTTTGCAGAACTTCTTTTGCGGATTTACAATCAACACGTAGAAGAAATTTTTAATTTAATAAATCACTTTGAAATTTTGTAATACAGAGAACAATTGAAAGGATCTCCTTTTTTATAGTAGAGTAATTTTTCTGGCAATCATTCCAGTGGGCAGATGTATATTGGAGGATCTGTTCTTTATCATTGTGAACTTGTTTGAGAATTCCACCATAACCTATGTCAGAGGCGTCGGTCTCAACTATCTTAGGAGCTAACGGGTTAGCTAGATGGAGGAGGGGAATGGTTTGGACTTGTTTCTTAATCTGTTTGACAAGGTTGGTATGAAGATCGGACCAAGGAATGGGGTTTGTTTTTAACCTATCATGTAAGGGTTTTGCTAGATGGCTAAGATTTGGGTAGTAATCCAAAACATAATTAAGACTGCCTAAAAACCTTTGCAATTGGGTTTTATCGGTGATCTTATCAGGAAATTTTTTTGTAAAGGTAAGGGACCTCTCTATTGGTGTTACAATGCCTTGGCAAATATAATGGCCTAGGAATCGGACACGAGTTTGAAAGAGAGAAATTTTTGCTTTAGAAACAACGAGACCATTTTGTTTGGCAGTATGAAAGAAAATATGTAGATGTTTGAAATGTTGATCAATGGAATGTGAAAAAATAAGCACATCGTCAATGTAAACAATGCAGAATTTTGAATGTGCATTGAAAATGTCATTCATGATGTGCTGAAACTCATATGGAGCATTTTTTAGACCAAAGGGCATGACATTCCATTCATATTGACCAAAGGAGCTGTAAAAGCAGTTTTGTATCGATCTTTTGGATCAATCTGGATTTGCCAAAAGCCGATTTCATATCGAACTTAGAAAATATGAATGCAGAGTGCAATTTTTGTAACAAATCTTTTTTGTTAGGGATTGGATATCTGATCCATTTGAGAGCGGTATTCAGAGGTTTGTAATTGATCACAAGTCTTGGTGTGCCTCTTTCGATTTCAGAATTTTTATTCACATCGAAGGCGGCACACGACCGTGGTGATCGAGACTTTTGGATAAGACCTTTAGACTCGAGATCATGGATTTCAAGTCTACAATGCTGTTCTAAATCAGCATTCATTTGTATGGGCCTTGCTTTTGTAGGTATTAGTTTTTCTGAAAAAGTGTCTTCATAAGGAAGATCAACAATGTGTTGTTTTCTTTTTCAAAAAGCATTAGGTAGGTCCGAACAAATCTGTTGCTCAATCTTATTTTGTAAATCAATGATTTTCTTTTGTAAATCAGGATTTTGTAGTTGTTTGGTTATACGACAAAAAGAAACATGGTTTTGTAAATCATGTAAATGGAATTTTTTGCCATGAATTAGTGCATTGATTTGATAAGTATGTATGGAGCATGCTTTAATTAAATTCAAATTTCTAGTTTTAGACTGTTCTAAAAATGGGAAAACAAGTTTGATGCCATTAATTTTGGAAGTAATGCAATTATGATGTGCTTGGTATGGAGTGATCATGTCAATGAATGGAGTACCGAGAATGATGGTATGATTAATATCTTTTGTAACAACAAAAAATGTCTTAAGAGAGAGGCCGTTATTGAAAACAGAGGCTTGAGTTTTTCCTGCAATATGTAATTTTGAATTATTAGCAGCAGAGAGTTTTTCAGATGTATGTTGCAAAAATCTTTTTGGAACCACTCCTTCTTTGATGCAGTTCAAATGCACTTTGTGTCAAATAAGGCAATGGTGTCAAGTTTGAAATCTTCGAGAAAATAAGAGTGATGCTAATTAAATATTTTTTGGAAGATATTTGTGTTAATACATTTAGAAAATCATCCGGAATATGCTCAATATTTGTGAGTGTATGTGGTAATGCATGAGTTTCAATGGTCTGATTTTCTCAGATCGATTCACTATCGACCGGCTTTCAATTTTGAGCATATTATATATATATATATATATATATATATATATATATATATATATATATATATATATAATAGAAATTATGTCACTCACTCAAAAAAAAACAGAATAAGATAAACAAATGCAAAACCATAGATTATTAAGATTCGTTAAGAGGAATATCAACATAACCTATAACGGATATGAAAAATACATAAAAAACAACTAGAAGCAACATAACATAAAAGATTAAAATCCTAAACTTAGAGACCAAAACATAATAATAAAGTTGAATTGATTCACTCAATTCATTCTGAACATAACTCAAATTGATCAAACCTAACAAACCTAATTAATTGTCATTGTAGGGTCAACTGGTCGATCGGATTAACCAACTAGTCAACCATTACACAAGCCAACCGGTCGGCCGGCTGTAACATGTGAATCGGTCGATCGGTTAAGCCCAACCATCTCGGCCGGTTGGTCGGGATTTCAGAATCCCGACTTGCCAAGCAAAAATCTGCAGAACCCAAAAATAATAGACATTCTATTCTACAACAAACTCATAATCCAGACATTAACTTAGTTCGTTTCAGTCCAACTAACATCCTTATATGTAAATTAAATCCCTTAAATCATCCATATATCAAAATCATAACGAAACCCTAACTTCTTCATTCATCCTTCTATAAACAACCCAAAAATAACATAGGAGAGAAACACTCACTTGTTACTTCCACCTTTCTTCAACCTAAAATTTAAGATAAAAAACTAGAATCTTTCGTTTGATGAGAGGAGGGTCACAACAGCCACAAGAATTAGAAGAAAGAAAAACAATTCTCTTGCAACTTTTCCATATATATCTAGGTTAACTTAGGTTAGGTTTGGGCTGACTTGAGCTTGAGTTCGAGTAAATTTAGGTCTTACAAGGATGTTAAACGATTTTAAATTAACTTGGATTTTCCCCTTGCACCAAGTTAAGCACAAAAAATAAATTGATACCTTCAAAATGGCTGGAGCAAAGGAACTAGGTCCTCTAGAGGAAAAGTCAGCAACCTTGGTTGCTACAGGATTCCCCGTAAGAGTTTTTGAAGGACTTGTTTTTACTGTAGGAGATCTGTGCACATATAACAAATGTCTATGTTAATTGCATAAAAAAATTGTCATATGTTAATAGAAATTTATGATGATGATGATAACACTGATAATGATTCAGCTAGGAAACCATCAATGAACCACTTGGCTCCTATTACTTTCCTGTTACAATTTTTTTGTGGCATTAAAGAGTTTTCTTGAATCATAGTGACCTTTCTAACATGTTGGAATTGATCCATAACCTTCGTCGTCGAATACTTTTGAGTCTGGCCATACTCCTGTCAGCATTTCGAGACCATTAAAACCTTTTTTTTCTTAATGCATCCATATGTGTGCCTAGTTATGGAGATTGAGAGGGAGAAAGACCTGAGTCAAAGAAACCGGTGATAATTCCATCACCCTTGTTTGCTTTAGGTAGAAGATTAGTGGGAGGATGAGTGGAGAGGCCAAGATAGTCCCAACTTCTAGTTTTTTGCAGCGGATGAAGCTGATTGCGAATAACATGAACAACTCCAGGCAACTCTAAAGTCACAAATGTTAATCAATAGTATCATTTATGCTTGATGCTCTGAAAGCATAGCTGCAAATCTAGAATATAAAAAACTATTTCAACGTAAAAGTTTAAATTATTAGATAAAATTTTAAAATATAATTTATTTTATTTTTTAATACACTCTTTTAAATGAATGTTTTTCAGACTTGAAACTTGCATAAATACATATACTATCTTGTGCTATAAATATATTTTAATTAGAAAAGAGAATGAAGGTGGTGAGATTCAAACTCTTAATCGTTTGGTTATCAAGATTTTGATATCATATTAAAAAACTAAATCATCTAAAAATTTAAATTATTATATGAAATTTTAAGATATGATTTATATTATTCTTTAAGACAGAAAAATCATGCATGTAGCTATAAACCATTGACTTGACAGCAGCCTCTTTTCTGCAGTATTAGTGTAAAATATGGAGTTTAACTATAATATACAGGTAAAACATTGTAACCATATGGATTTCAATTCTGTATTATCATACCATTTGGAATCAAATAATCGAGTTCGAGTCATTTATCTCAAGTATGAATGGCATTAGTATCTCGTGAGACATACATGCCAACAACTTATGCTAGCAGGTAGGGCGGGAGAATATGAACAATTGGATATGGATATGTTATAATTGGATCACGTGAAAAATCTAGGAAAAACATTTATAGACCATATAGATAAGTTTAAGTTCAAAAAAGAGGTATGATTAAACCAAATATACTTGATTCATTAAATTTAAATTTTATCAAGAAATCATATAGGCTTAGTTTTATAGATGGTCAGCTAGCTATGATCAGATGAAGTCGGGAATACCTTCAAATTATTCCTAAAAGGTGTTTATTTTACTATTTAATTTCGGATTTTAACTTTTAATTTTCCAATCCATTTCTATTTCCTTTCTAGTTGAGCTCAGAGATAGACCTATTTAAGCTATTGTAAACCCTTTTTATAAGATAGATATTGGCAGAAGAATTTTTATTTAGAAAATAAGAGTGCTTGTTTGGATATTTTTTTATTTTTTTTTTTGTGAATTTTGTCTTCCTGTGTTCTTTGATTCCTAGTCTAGTTAGTTGAGGCTGCGTCATCAGGCTAATATGAACATCAGTTACAAGCTCGAGATTATTATGCTGCTTCTCACGCATGTAACTATGTGAATCTGTCACATGGCTTCAGGTGTTATTCAAAACTGTTTGGAAGGAGAGGAAGATCCTACAGTTGAAGGTTCTTACTTTTCTTGTGTTATCCGCCGATGCATTCAAGCTATTCCAGCCATTGAGAACAAAGAGAATGATAAGTAACACAAACAGTGAAGTTGTGTTTCTGTTCTTTCTCATGGAAAGAGTTCCCATGATGTCTGCTACGATTAGTCACCCTCTACTAACATTTGATTTAACATAAGAAAAAACGAATGCTGAATGTAGGACTGAGGATGAATCTACCATAAAAGGAGAAAAAAAAATTCAGTGCTTTTCTCCTAATAAAATATTTGAAAAAGAGTTCAGGCAGCATTGTTGAATATTTGAAAAGCTTGGAGAATAGGGCACCTAAGTAATAAAAATCCTAATAAAATACTAAAATCTTGATTTAAGCATCCAGTGCTTTTCTCTTTTCTTTATAGTGATAAAGTGATTTCTATCATCGAATAAAAAAAAAACATGGGAAGCTTACTAAAATTTTGAATGCATCAAACATAACTTTTAATTCAATTATTAAATTAGAGTCAGCCCGGATAACACCCACTGAATTCGAGAACATACAAATATATGTCGAGCAATAATATAAAAAGTGTTGTTTAGCTTTTTCATACTAATAGTTAATATTTATTGATATTCATAATTTATCAAAACAGATTTTTTTTTCTATAATTTAAACCTCTAATTTCTTTCTCGCTAGTTTAGGCTCTAATTTTTAGGATTTAAGAGACCCTGACTTTTTATTTTTTCACTAGGCATCAAAGAAATACATTAGAAATCATGAATCCCGACATTATTTAAAGAATTTCCGGAATTCGAGTTCAAAATTAGTTGTCAAGGAGAGTTTGGAATTTTGTTCACTATTCTGTTTCTATAATCTGTTTGAAGGGAAGGCATGATGTGATTCATCTTGGCATTTCTGTTTACCATCCATTGCTAAACCTTTTTCCTGAAATGTGGACCACCCATGCACAGAGTAAATGACAAGGATACAGGATGTGTACCGGGGCTTAGCTTCTTTGAAGCTGTGCTTGAGACCATGGGAGCATACAGACTACGGAAACATAGAATGAATAGATACATATGAAGAAATTACTATTTAAATTGAATTTGTATATGTGAAATAATGATCCTCGTGTGGAAGCAAGTGTTTCTTAGTTTTCATCAGATATAAGGCTGTAAGAATTCTGTCCTGACAGACAAGGGACTTCTCACAATATGCACTCCATCAGTCCATGTAAGGCTCCCAAAAGAGTACTCCGTGTTCACCTGGTGAGCTGTGGTGACCGTCACGGTGAAGGTGATCTTCTTAGTTTTATGGTTGAAGACTAAGACATTAGGTTTTACTGACACACTGGTGCCAAATGGAGGCTCAATCATTACTCTATAGATGGAGTTGGAGGCTCCTACATTGGTAACGGTTCTGGTGAGGGTAATGGAATTTCTAAGATCTGGTATGGTTATGGAAGGCAGGTTAATATTCAAAATGGATGGCTCTTCAATGGGGCATACTGTGAGGTTTCCTGTGAGCCTGGATATAGCAGTGTTGTTGTAGTTCATGGCACAAAGATAATTTATGTAGTCTTCCGTACCCATGTCGTAAACCAGGCCTGGGTATGCTGCACCGTTTGGATTTACAATGCCTCCTCCATAGTCAAATGTATCGGCCAGCTTTTGAGGAGATCCTTCGGCAAATATTGGAAAACCTGATGGATTATTTCTCCATGCTGCATCAAGATTTTGAAGGTTCAATATATAGAGTCAATTCCATAGACAGTGTAGTAATTGAGATCAGATTATTCAGACAACTTGGACTGCCAAAGGTAACAGATTGGATACCAGTGGTGACAATAGAAGATTTGATGGCTGCTGGCGACCAATCGGGATGCACTGCTTTAAGAAGAGCCACAATGCCTGAGACATGAGGAGTTGCCATTGATGTTCCTGATAGCATGGTATATCCACCCTCCTGGGATCGACGAAGAGGCGAAGTAGCAGCTAAAATGTTCACCCCAGGTGCAGCTATATCAGGCTGTGAAACAGAAAATTTTGGATTAAGCAACATGATGCAAGAGGTTCTGAACAGTCAGATACAGAACACTCTTAGTTGGACCGTGTGGATAGTCTATACATTTATGCTCTAGGAAGACAGATCCAAATCTAAAAAAAGGTCTGATCATGCCGAACGACCTACATAAAAGCCCATAACTTTCAATTCAATCATTGAATCACGCATGAATTTTTCAAGAAAAATTCTGCATGCCCTACTCTATAAAGGGCTAGCCTGCTTTGCCGACTTACATGGGGAGGCCTTAAAAAAAAGGCTAAGAAGATATTGTTTGATTTAGTTTTATTATTTTTCTCTTTAATTTTATATTTTCAGCCTTAAATTTGGATTTTATTTTTTAATTCTTCTATCTATTTAGAGATTCTAATTTTTCCTTTTTTGTAAGAGTCGGTTTCAGGCCTATTTAAAGGGTTGTATTAGAAGCACCTTTAGGGTTCTTGTTTCAGACCCTTTTAAAAATCTTGTCTTTCTTTGATCTTCGATTCCTAATCTAATTATATTCAACTGTGTCATAACTCAATGCTTTGGAATTATGCTGAAATATCTTAAACATGGTGCAAGTTGTAACCTGCAACTTGCAGATGTAATATGGGAATATGACCGAAGACATAGGTTTATCAAATTTGAACAGAAGGATGAATAAGACAAGGTGTACTCATTTTATTCTGCTGTCAGGACACTGATTCCCATAAATTTGAAGAAAAATGTTATAAATTCTTCAAATTATTAATAATGTCATGCTAAAAAAATTAAAAAACATGGATTTTTATGAGATTTTTTCTCAATGCGTAGTCATTATTTTTAAGCTCAATTCAGTTGAAATGTATAGCATTATGCAGGATGGCCTTTGATTTAAGCATCTTTACCTTCAGTATTGCAGGAGCGATTGAATTAGGCCCTCTAGATGAGAAATGTGCCACCTTTGCCAGCACAGGCTTGCCTACAATTGTTTTAGAAGGGCTCAACTTTACAACAGGAGACCTGCATATTATCAATCAAGGTCTAAGGATCAAAAGAGAACCTAGTTCTGGTAATCATGAAAGAAGGTGATTCTACCTTGTAGACCGGATGTAAAACAGAATCTGTGTTCCAATCTCATAGTCGACTTCAGTGCATGGGAATCCATCAGTGCAGGGATACAAGGCTTCACTGGGATTCTTAGCAACAATCAACCCTGCTCCACCTGCTTCCTTCACCACTTCTGCGGCACTTCTCACAGCGCCAGGAGTCATTGAGGCGAAGCAAAGAACCACTTTTCCAGCTACTGTGGAAGCATCAACTAAGAGAGATTGGCAGACACTGCAAGCAAGACAGATTAGACAATGAATTTTTCTTTTTGTCAAAAAAGACATTGCATTGTGCTGTAAACCAATAAATCAAACTACCCTGCAGAGTTCGGGTCCAGTCCCTTGGCCACTGGATAAAACAAGCTTCTGAAACCAGTGTCATTTCCAGAATACAGGCCTTTTCCCTGCAAATATTTTGTTGAAAAATCAATGTTGTAGCCAGCGCTGAACTCATTGGTTCTATGGTTAAAATTCAGAGATGCAAGTTGCTGCTACAATGAAGATATACCCGGAAAGTTTTGTTGTTCCCAAGTGTTATAGGAGTAGGAAATGCTCGATCCATGCTGCTGGCTGCAACGGTTAAGATCCAAGGAGCTGTATTCTGCACTGTCTGAGCGGAAGGTCCATCATTTGAAGCTCCACATACTACAGTGATTCCCTTGGCCACAGCATGAAAGGAACCAGTAGCTATGCCATCACGTTCATCAATGTCTGAAAATAAAGGAATTGAAGACCCAATTGACAGTGATAACACGTCAACCCCATCATGTATCGCTTCATCAAAAGCCTTCAATATATCGGCAGAAGCGCATTGTCCTCCAAGAACATTCCAACAAACCTTGTATATTGCCAACTGAGCACGTGGTGCCCCACCTCTTATAGTTCCAAGTCCAAGGCCTCTGTAGCTAACATTGTCAACAAAATTACCAGCAGCAGTGCTAGCTGTGTGAGTCCCATGCCCATTTGCATCTCTAGGGGAAAAGAACTCCTGGTTTTCAGATGTATTCAATGGCTGACCATATTCAGCTAGAAATCCATCAACAAACCAACGGGCTCCAATAATTTTCCTGTTACAATGGTTTTTAGCCTCAAACCCCGTTCCAGATTCACAAACACCTTTCCAGTGGGATGGGATTGGTCCAAGTCCTTTATCACTGAAAGCTTTAGACTCGGGCCATATTCCTGATTCACGAGGTTACTTTTCAGAATTCCTTTTATGAACACATGATAGAGAAATTAAGAAACATTAGAGAGAATCACCTGTGTCAAGGACACCTATGATAACCCCATCACCCATGTTGCTTTTATGAAGAGTATTGACAGGAGAATGAGAAGACAGGCCTAGGAAATCCCAACTCCTAGTTGTTTGTAGCCTGTGAAGGCTGTTTGGTATAACTCGAATAACGCCAGGCAATTCTGAGGAGGTTTAGTGTATCAAAACATAGGCATAACAGAACAAATGACAATTTATGGCTTGCCAGCACTTGAACATAATCGTGACAGTCTTGATTGCATCAAGATAAAGTGGGGAAACATGAATGCATGAAACAAAAAGTAATGTTTGTTTGAGCAACTACCAGAAACCTTTTGAGCCTGAGACTCTGTAAGCTTGGCTGCAAACCCTGAGAAGCCATGTTTGTAGCTGTACACCATTAATTCTGTTGCCATTTCCTTGCTGCAGATTAAAATTGACTTGTAAAAAACAAGTAGTTGACTATGATTCTGATTCTCAATTATCCTGATAAAGTTTACCGTACCTCCCCACAACACTAGCAAGCATATCATGATGTGAATTTGTTGTTAGAATATGATCATCATGCTGCTTCCCACCTAGATAAACAATATGAACCTGTTTGAATAACACAAAAGATTATGGATGAAGTTCGTTCCTCTTTCCATTTGAAAACATTTGTTGCAGATTCTTGAAGGGATTACTTACACTGCTAGTGGCCTCCACCTTAGTCATCAACATGCCTTGGCCCCAGAGAAAGAGAAGACAAACCAAAGCACATACTGGTCTAGGTTTTCCCATATTTTCCAGCTGTCTGTGTTTCTGACAGAGAAAGATGCAAGCTGCTAAAAGATATAGAACTTGGAACTAGAATCACCTTACGCTAGACCAAAAATTAAACCTTCAATGCAGTTTTGTTAAGAAATGGAAACGCAGTTGGTTTTGCAAGAAATGGATTCAGAGTTGGTAGACTAGCTATATTGTATCAAGTTGAATAGTCTACGAGCAGAAGTTAACATCGCTTAACTTTTAAGCCCTGTAATAGGATAGCAACAAGCTTTATGTAAGCAAAGAGAGTGCACACCACTAACTTTTAGCTTGAAGCCAACCATTTCTTATGTTCTTAAGGAATTTGAAACAGTATTTACTTAAGCATTGGTTTACCCCTGGCAGCGTAGAAAATGTCTTCCATAACAATACAAAGAGGGAAAAAAAAACACTTGCGTAGCTGTGACCACGGAAACTTCCCCGTTTAAAATTCTTGCTCACCTCTGTTTTTTTCTTTACTTTTCCCTTTTCCCCATCTCAATATATCCTACAAGAGTAAACTTTAAAGTTATTAAACCTGAAAAAACCATGATTTATACTAAGGTTTATCATGAGTTGGGTTGATTAATTCAAATTAATAAATAAAACAACAATATTTTAAAAAATCAAATTAAATTTTAATCATATCAATCAGATCATCAAAATTAATCGGGTCAATTATTACACTATTTTTCTTAAACCTGCTCGAGCTGGATCAGACCAAGTCTCAGGTGGACAATAGGCGAGAGGGGTGGCTCTTTGGTCAAAGTAAAACGTGGGTTCGCAAAAAACTTTCTATTTTGGTCACTGGATTATCTATGAATTGGCAAATGAGGACAGCCTAACAAAGTGGTGGACTTCTATACGTTGACAATTCATATGGCTCCTGGGTTAGATTAAGTGCAATTACACCAAGAAAGCCTTTTTCTCAACATGTGAATGGTTAGAAGATTGGACTAAAAAAAGCAGCACCCTTTTCGGCTCCCAAGGGTTTGTTTTGTGTGATAGATTTATAAAAATAGTTATGAACATCCCACATGATGCTTTGAATTCATGTCATTCTTCTAATGATTACTTTTGGGAAAAGTAAATGTTTATCCCTCAACTATCCCCCAATTCTCAATTAGGTCCCCAATATAATTCCCAAATCAACTCCTTTATTTTTTGGGCATTTCCCGTCAACTCTCGTCTGGATATTTGAAAGTGTGATAACAGATGTTTTGTAAAGTACTTTTTACTCGGAAATACATTAAAATATATTTTTTTATTTTTTAAAATTTATTTTTGATATCAAGAAATCAAAACAATCTAAAAACATAAAAAAATAATTTTAAACCAAAAATATTATTTTTTTACTAATGTTCATTTAAACCGCACTCCCAATCAGGGGTTTAATTGAAAGTTTGTCCTTTCTATTCATATCCCTTTGACTGCTTGGAAACTCTAATGTCAACAAATCATTTTACCTATCAATTTAAAAAAAAAAAACCCATAGAATGTAATTAATTGCCCCAACATATCTCATAAGACGAGCTTAATTTAGCTTGATTGGTGGGATGAATTAACAAGTCTATTTCTCCATCCAATGGACCACATGGAATGGTCGATGTCCACATAATACGAATTTGATTCTTCCTTAGGTGGGTGGTGTTTTCACATCACAAAGAAAAGGAGACGGCATTATGTTCTAGAGCCATACACTTATCGTCATACGTGTAGACTGGTTAGGTCAGAAAAAATTGAGTTAATGAATTAATTTGTAATTATATTGTAAAAGACTTGACTTGATCTAGTAGATCTAGAGTAAAATTTTATTAAAATTTAGAGTTAAACTTGTTATATTTTAAAAAAATAATTATTATTATTTTAAAAATATTAATTAACTCGAGTTATTCCATCTTTTCAATGATAATTTAAGGGAAAACAATTTAAACCAGTAATTATATAATAGAGGTAGTCTTGATAAGAAAATTCTTCCATGAATCCTTCTGTTAGTGATATTTTTTTTTCAAATCTAATACATTTATTAAAAATATCCATAACAGTACCCCTGATATTTACTGATGATGAAAAAAAGAGGTATATTAAATTTGAATATAAAATTTAAAAAATCATAAAATTAATTAACATAAAAAATAGAACTTATTCTATAAGTATTTTGAGAAAACTGAAAAAATTGATTAAAGTTTCCCCCGCATATCCCCATCAAAGCTCAAAATAAAACAAAATAAACTAAAACCATTAAAAATAAAATTGATCGATTTTGGATGGTTCTCGACTCATGTATTAGTGTTTTATATGAATGAATTATTAATAAAGAAAAATTTAATTCTATGCTTTTCTCATTTATAATTTATTTTCTCTTTTTATTTGTATTTATAATTATTTTTTTCGGTAATTGATCATAGAGAATATATAATTTTTTATTCTAATTGTAAGTTTTTTTGTCATTAATAAAAATTAAAAATAAATATATTCATGATAAAAAAAATAAAGAACAAGTAAGAACATGTATTCAGAGTAAAACTTAAAAGAAAAATCCATACCTTTTTTATATATTTTTCAATCCTTATAATACAAGACAAGTAGTCTATTTATATATATAAAAAATAAGAACATTAAAGGACATTAGAAAACTCAAGTGTCATGAAAAATCAAAAGATTAAACCTAAGAGTCACGAAATTTAAGAGATTCTTGTTGTAACCCATTTTTGGGTCCCCACAAATAAAAAAAAATATAATAATAAAAAAAAAAAAAGAATTTGAACAGTGTCGTTTTGACACTGTTCCTCTACCCGCCGCGCGCCCGCCGAAATCAAGGGAGCCGAACCTCGCTGATCCACGCCCAATGGCCGACCAGCCGCAGCATGATTTGCTCCCAAGGCGCACTAGCAAAAGGGACCAGCTCCTTTCCCCCCTATAAAAAGGAGAGGCCCCGAAAGAAGAAGAGAGGAGAAAAGAGGGGTGTTTGTTTTTTTTGGAACGAGAGAGAGGGCTGGAAAACTAAAAGAGGTGGAAAGTTTTTTGAACAAAAGAGAGGGGAACGGGAAAGAAGCAAAGGAAGAAAGGGGTCAAGCAACGCCGAAACAACAGGGGTTTTTTTTGGAGAGGAAGGAGGAGAAGTTCGGTTGTGACACCGGAGAAGAAGAAGAAAAACAATGTTGTCATTGGACTTCCCACCACCTGCCACCTTCATAACCACCGGGAGGCATCGTCGGTTTCCTCTCCACCACCACCGCACCTCCGCGAAGCCGCCTGCAGAGAAGGAAGAACATGGTTGACGGAAGAAGCAAAGGAAACGGGGAGAACAGAGTCAAGAAGAAGAAAACGGCGAGAGAAGAAAGGAAGAAAGGCCGACCACCCCCGGTCTCCACCGCCACCCGGCACCATCAAAGCCGCCAAACAACGGCGGAACCACCGCGAGAGGGAAGAGCACCGTGAGAAACAAAAGAAGGAAGGAGAACGAGAGGAGAACACAGTAAGGGAAAACACACGGTGAAGAAAGGGAAGAAAAGCTCACCACCGTCCAAGCCATTCTCCGGCCGGAAACCGCCGGAAGCACCGCCTTCGAGCCACCACGGGTCGGCCCTCGGCCCCTTATCTCGTTTTCTTGTTCATCTTCTTGCATGCGAACGTGCACTTGTGCACGTTACGCAAGCAAGAAAATAATTAGCGATTCTTGTACATGTGCACAAGAACGGCTAATTAATTAACGGGTTCTTGTGCATGTACAGTACCCGGTTACTATGCATGTACAGTACCCCCGATGTACGGTGACCCCGTTCTTGTTGTTTGGGTGGAACCCCAGCCGGCCCATCTTCTGGGGTTGAGTCCGATACAGTAGAAACCAAACCAATTTTATGTTGGGCTGAATCCGGCCCAGTTTTCCTTTTGGGCCGGGTCTGGACCGTTCGAACAAAAATTCTTCAAAAAAATATGTGATTTTATGTAATTTTATTACTGTATTTTGATCAATATCGGTTTGTATTTTTATACCGTAAAGATACAAATCTGGTATTAAAATACTCGGTTTTCGTCAAGACATAAAAAAATAAAATAAATTAAAAATGTTTTGTTTTCATGCATACGGCCTAGTCTCTCCAATATATATATATAAATATTATAACATCATATTTTCACACAACAAAGGAAATTTCAAAAACAATATATGTATTAGCATGCATTTTGGCTTTAATAACCAGTTTATTCAAGCCATGAGAACTAGGCCAATATTTCAAAAATTCTAAAAAAATCTTTTTGTCTTCTTTTAGTATTTGGGATTACGAATTTATACGTAAAACGTATTCCGATATTAAAAAATAGTTTTTTTACATAGACGTTAGAACGGTTAGGTTTTACCCGATAAGATAAGGACCTCCTTATTGAGGAGGACTTTTCTTGAACCATAGACGGACCAACAACTAGGAAACATAACGAGACCTTGAATTTTATCAGACAAATAAACAATGCAGCTTACCTTAGGTAGGGCGTATTTGGGGTGTTGATACCTTCCCTTTACGCAACCAGGTCCCCGTACCCCAATCTACGAGACCAGTTAGGGTTCCTAGTGACCAAAATACTAGGTGGCGACTCCCATTCCATTTTCTACCAACAAAAGACAAGAACTCCTTGTCTCACCATATTTACTAGATATATACCCCCCATCACACATTCGAGGGTGGACGATCGCCGCGACGTCGCGCATCCCCATGACAGAATGGCGACTCCACTCGGGGACCTTGTGGACTAAGCTTTGTTTTTGTCGATTTGTTTTTGTTTTCGTGTGTTTATTGTTAATATGCCTTTCCTTTTGTTATCTCGCTTATATGCTTTAAATATTTTTACACATATTGTTCATGCATTTGTATAGAACTGTCTCATGCATCTTATAGAACTGTCACATGCATCACATACTTTGATTTTGAGAAGCACACACAAGCTTTAAGTTAGGTGGGGGATTAGCGATTTGCCCTATGACTATCGGTCAGGGTTCAGATGCGTGAAACACCCAACTCATATCTGAGTGCCTGCTTGGTGATGGTGGGTATACGTACCTTACCGTTCCTTGCAACGCCCCCATATTGTCTTTACGAAGAACGTCACTTTGGCGGATATGAGACCCTTCAAGACCCAGATAGAAAAACCGCCCATTCTCACATAATGAATAGAGCTTGACCTTAGGGTATATATCTTACTTTCTTTTGCATCAGGATTAATAATGTTAGATTCATCAATCTAGTTTATATATATGAAATCATGACTAAATACCTATCTTTCTTTCTAATGTGTTCTAGTAATCTACCATGATAAGATCTTGGCAAATCTTCTTTTACAACAATCGGTTCGACTTAGAAATCTTGCTTATTACAAAAGGCATGAATCGGTACACATCGCATGTGCATCATATTTCATCACGCATTTGTTTATAATTTATCATATGCACGAGATCGTGAAACATAGGTCCCACATCCAAAGTCCACCACACCCGGTCTAGATCAAGAATGGAGAACGAAGAAAGAGCTCACTTAGAGTCACATTATCGGACCGAGTTGGAGTCCGTAAAAATGAAGTTTCTCGGCTAACCGACTTACTCGAGCGGCTTTTAAGAGCTAAGAATGGGGAGGGAACATCGGCACAACATGAAGGAGCGCCGGTAGCTCACATCCCTCAAGCATCTCAAAACCAGGGGGCAAACTCGGCCAATGAACAACATTTTGTGCCTATCACCCCTATCCGGCCAACTCACGCTCCAATCACCGTGGACTTAACAGCGGAGGGAATCCCGGATAATAGGTCTCCTAGTTTGATGGACCAAGACAAATTTGTTTGCTTTGGAAGAAAGATTAAGGCGAGTTGAGGGTAATGACTTGGTTTGACCCTATACGAGCATCCGAAGTATGTTTGGTACCAAACATTGCGGTGCCAAAAGATTTCCGGATACCGGGAATTCATTAAGTATACCGGTTTGGAATGCCCAAACACTCACCTTCGATCCTACGCAACAAAATGGCGGAAGTAATCCATAACGATAAATTGCTAATCTATTTCTTTCAAGATAGCCTAACAGGATCCGCTTTGAGTGGTACATGAGGTTAGACAAGTGTCGGGATCGGGAGCTGGAGAGACTTGATGGAGGCTTTCCTTAAGCAGTACAAGTTTAACATGGAAATCGCTCCGATCGAACAAGTCTAATGTCAATGGAGAAAAGGAGCCAAGAGTCGGTAAGGGCCTATGCGCAAAGGTGGAGGGATGAGGCAATGCATGTCCAACCCCCTTTGATAGAAACGGAGATGGTGACCTTGTTTGCCAATACCTTTAAAGCACCATATTATGAGCACCTAATGGGTAGCTCATCTCTGGCATTTCTACGATGCGGTACGCATAGTTGAAAGAATAGAGCAAGGGATTAAAGCTGGACGTATAGTTGAGCCATTGGAGGCGAAGGGTTTTATTGGAAGAAAAATGGAAGGTCACATTTACGACTTTGAAGGTGGGTCCAAGGGCAATATAGTGGATTCACTCAACCCACAAATACCTACCTCTCATGTTGCCCACATAAACTTTAACAAACCATTTTCCTCTAATCGAGCAAATAACCAGTCAAACAACCAAAACAACTACCAAAGACCAAATACAAGGTACATTGCAGAACAACTACCGCCATTACCCATGCCTTTGAAGGAAATGTATGCCAAACTACCGAGCATTGGACAAATAGCTCCTATCCCTACATTACCACTACAACCACCATTCCCCATCCGGTATAAGCCCGAGTTGACTTGCGAGTACCATGCTTTGGTATTCCTAGGACATTGTCTTGAAACGTGTTACGCTTTCAAGAACATGTTGTTGAAGCTCATCAAGATAGGATGGGTGTCGTTTGAAGACACACCCAATATCAATTCAAATCCATTGCCTGGTCATGACAAAAGTAATAGGGGATAAAGGGTTGGAAAACCTTGGTCAAGAATCGTCAATAATGAAGAGGCGAGATCGAAGGAGAAGACAAGGAAACGCAAGTGGGGAAGGAAGATGAAGCATTGCCTCGGTTGACTTTCCAGAACGGGTTGACCCAATAACTTCTCGTAGTTTTCAAAATGTAAAACAACTTTATTTGCCTTAGCATGTTTTTGTCATTTGCTTTTGTCATTGCTTTTATTTTCTCTATTTAGCAATCAGGGCTCATGTTTTCAGCCAGATTTTATGTTTGTCTTTGAGCCTACCTTTTTTAATAAATGATGAGATTATGCACTTTTTGAACAAGTTTGAGTGGTTATATCATAAAATGGTTTAATATGAAATTTAAGAAAAGCTAACCCTAAAGTACATCCCTACCTCTGATAGCGTAATGAATGGATAAATGATTAAGTGGTCACTTTATAATCATCTGTAATTGTCTTTATCAACCATAACAATGTGCATTTTGAAAAAAAATCATCATTATCCCTTCACGCACTAAAAAAAGTTTATCATTGGTGAATGAATTTCCTCTTTATAAAAGCCCGGACTAGGATCACACCCCTACTTTGGGGGCAAAACGAGTTGTTTTTTTGAAAAGTTTTACGTGTTTAAAATTGGTGGGAAGCCCATAGTTTTGAAAATCAAGCTAAAGCATTTGACAAAAGCATGACAAAGAGGCAAATACAAGTCATACATTTTGAGAAAAGGACCTCTTTGGAAGAAAGTCAAAGACTTCTTCTCCAAGAATATGATAGGCAACACGAGAGATGAATTCAGATACGACTTCAAAAGTAAAGTTCATGTTAAGAGGGAGTCTCATGAACTAGAAGAAGAGGATGGGGCCTATGTTTCAAAACCAGGTACGAATGCATGCATTGCATCTAATCATAAATCATTGCATGTATGTTTTTTTGGATCGTTACGAGAAGGAGATCTTAGCGCATTCCAACAAGATTATGGACGAAGAAAGAATCATTGAGTTGATTCTAGAACAACAAGAAGAGAAGGTAATGGTTTTCAAACCATGCCAAAGGAAGAACGACATCGATAGCATTCGGTAAAAAGGAATCGCCAAATGGGATTCCAAGTTGTTGAGATCGCGGAAGGGATCTCGTATTTCGATGGAGGTCGCAGAAGGGACCTTAAATTTCAGCTTTTGTATAAAAGGAATCGCCAGATGGGATTCCAAGTTGTTTGGATAAAGGAGATCGCAAGAAGGGATCTTGTATTTCGATGAAGGTCGCCGAGAAGGAACTTCATGTTTTAGCTTTGGTAAAAGGAATTGCCGATGGGATTTCAAATTATTTGAGATCACCGGAAAGGATCTCGTACTTCGACATTCATCAAGGAAGGTCGCTAGAAGGGACCTCGTATTGAAACTATTTCTTAGAAAAGCATGGAGTTTACTAAGAATTCTTCCCCTTGGGTAGGTCACCCATACAATGAGACCATTATTTTTCTTGGGTAGGTCACCCATACAATGAGACCATCATTTTCTTGGGTTAGTCACCCATATAATGAGACCATCATTTTTCTTGGGTTAGTCACCCATACAATGAGACCATCATTTTTCTTGGGTTCGTCACCCATACAATGAGACCATCATTTTCTTGGGTTCGTCACCCATACAATGAGACCATCATTTTTCTTGGGTAGGTCACCCATACAATGAGACCAACATTTTTCCTGGGTAGGTCACCCATACAATGAGACCATTCTTCATCTTTTTTTACCTGGGTAGGTCACCCATAATAATGAGGCCATTCTTCCCCCTGGGTAGGTCACCCATAATAATGAGACCACTCTTTCCTTTTCCCATTCGGGCAGTCACCCGTCATAATGAGACCACATACGTGTTTTTGTATTTGGTTATAGGTAAAGGAATCGCCAGGAAGGGATCTCCGGTTAGCCCAACCATAACATCGATATTAGCTAAGGGAAATCGCCGGATGGGATTTCGGTTGGCCAAACTACAAATATGGATTTTTAGTTAAAAGAGATCGCCAGAAGGGATCTCGGATGGAATGCCAGGTTAATCTAATCCAAGTTAGAGGTCAGGGGATTGCCGGATTGGGATCTCAAGATGACTAAGTTTTGATCATTTTTTCGGGTTGAAGGCGAGCCTTTGTAAAGACGGTTTCGGATAGATCAAGCTTCGACAATATCGGTTTCGGAAGTTCGGTTTTGTTTATCTTTATAAAACTTACTACGCAAAACCCATGCTTCTCCGTAAGCATTATAAAGAGGGGGCATCTGTTGTAACCCATTTTTGGGTCCCCACAAATAAAAAAAAATATAATAAAAAAAAAAAAAGAATTTGAACAGTGTCGTTTTGACACTTTGTTCCTCTACCCGCCGCGCGCCCGCCGAAATCAAGGGAGCCGAACCTCGCTGAGTCACGCCCAATGGCCGACCAGCCGCAGAAGCATGATTTGCTCCCAAGGCGCACTAGCAAAAGGGACCAGCCTCCTTTCCCCCTATAAAAAGGAGAGGCCCCGAAAGAAGAAGAGAGGAGAAAAGAGGGGTGTTTGTTTTTTTTGGAACGAGAGAGAGGGCTGGAAAACTAAAAGAGGTGGAAAGTTTTTTGAACAAAAGAGAGGGGAACGGGAAAGAAGCAAAGGAAGAAAGGGGTCAAGCAACGCCGAAACAACGAGGGGTTTTTTTTTGGAGAGGAAGGAGGAGAAGTTCGGTTGTGAACAGGAGAAGAAGAAGAAAACATTTGTTGTCATTGGACTTCCAGCCACTGCCACCTTCATAACCACCGGGAGGCATCGTCGGTTTCCTCTCCACCACCACCAGCACCTCCGTGAAGCCGCTGAGAAGAAGGAAGAACATGGTTGACGGAAGAAGCAAAGGAAACGAGGGAGAACAGAGTGAAGAAGAAAACGGCAGAGAAGAAAGGAAGAAAGGCCGACCACCCTCCCGGTCTCCACCGCCACCGGCACCATCAAAGCCGCCAAACAACAAAGCGGAACCACCGCGAGAGGGAAGAGCACCGTGAGAAACAAAAGAAGGAAGGAGAAGCGAGAGGAGAACACAGTAAGGGAAAACACAGTGAAGAAAGGGAAGAAAAGCTCACCACCGTCCAAGCCATTCTCCGGTCGGAAACCGCCAGCAGCACCGCCTTCAGAGCCACCACAGGTCAGCCCTCGGCCCCTTATCTCGTTTTACTGTTCATCTTCTTGCATGCAGAACGTGCACTGTGCACGTTCTGCAAGCAAGAAAATAATTAGCCGGTTACTGTACATGTGCACAGTAACCAGCCTAATTAATTAACGGGTTCTTGTGCATGTACAGTACCCCGGTTACTATGCATGTACAGTACCCCCGATGTACGGTGACCCCGTTTCTGTTGTTTGGGTGGAACCCCGCCCGAGCCCATGCTGCTTGGTTGAGTCCAGTCCTGTAGAAACCAAACCAATTTTATGTTAAAATTTGAATCCGGCCCAGTTTTCCTTTGGGCCGGGTCCGGACCGTTCGAACAAAAATTCTTCAAAAAAATATGTGATTTTATGTAATTTTATTCTTGTATTTTGATCAATATCGGTTTGTATTTTTATACCGTAAAGATACAAATCGGTATTAAAATACTCGGTTTTCGTCAAGACATAAAAAAATAAAATAAATTAAAAATGTTTTGTTTTCATGCATACGGCCTAGTCTCTCCAATATATATATATAAATATTATAACATCATATTTTCACACAACAAAGGAAATTTCAAAAACAATATATGTATTAGCATGCATTTTGGCTTTAATAACCAGTTTATTCAAGCCATGAGAACTAGGCCAATATTTCAAAAATTCTAAAAAAATCTTTTTGTCTTCTTTTAGTATTTGGGATTACGAATTTATACGTAAAACGTATTCCCGATATTAAAAAATAGTTTTTTTACATAGACGTTAGAACGGTTAGGTTTTACCCGATAAGATAAGGACCTCCTTATTGAGGAGGACTTTTCTTGAACCATAGACGGACCAACAACTAGGAAACATAACGAGACCTTGAATTTTATCGGGACAAATAAACAATGCAGCTTACCTTAGGTAGGGCGTATTTGGGGTGTTGATACCTTCCCTTTACGCAACCAGTCCCGTACCCAATCTACGAGACCAGTTAGGGTTCCTAGTGACCAAAATACTAGGTGGCGACTCCCATTCCATTTTCTACCAACAAAAGACAAGAACTCCTTGTCTCACCATATTTACTAGATATATACCCCCCATCACACATTCGAGGGTGGACGATCGCCGCGACGTCGCGCATCCCCGCGACAATTCTAATGGGCATTCAATATGAACATTAAAGGACACTTCCCTTGAACGACCATATACTAAAACTATATCTCATTAAAACCTTGGAAAAAAAAACTCGACGGAAAAAACTTAAGTTAAGGAAAAAAAGTATAACATTCTTGTGTGATTTATGAACACTTCAGAATTCAATAGATGATTTTATATAAATACTTTAAGATTCATATTTGAATACTTCAGAATTTATAAAAATATTAAATTGCCTTTTTAAAACCTTTCGAAGTAAAACCTAATAGGAAAAATCTAAGCAAAGAAAAAAGAATACAATTTGTATTGACTTCACTTTAAAAGTGCATGTTTTATGATAAATATTTAAGATGATATATTCCAATATTATGGACAAGCTTCTTGAAAATTAAGGTTGGTAAAGACTTTGTAAATAAATTTGTTAAATTTCCAAGGTTCATTATTTTGTTCAGCCACAAGAAGACATGAAATTAATTCAAAGTACCTCTTGAAATTACATTCTCTATATTGTTGTTGCGGGACAATATTTGAGGCATGAAAAGTAGAGAGTGTTTTCTCTAACATTTGGTCTTCTGTGATATTTTCACCACATAATTTTAGTTGTGAGGTAATTTTTAAAAAAGCATAATTATATTCACTAACCGATTTAAAATCTTGTTACCTCAGGTGCAACCAATCATAACGAGCTTAAGAAAGTATGGAAAAATTTGGTAGTCATATCTTTCCTTTAGATTTTATCACAAAATAAGAAGATCTGTTACTATGAGATATTCAACTTTTAATCCTTCATAGAGATGGTGGTGAATAAAAATTATTGTTTTCGCACTATCCTGTAAGGATGCGTTATTTTCTTCTTTGATGGTCTCTCCAAGATTCATAGCTTCCAGAAAAAAAAACTATTAAATAAAATCATGAATATTCAGGAAAGAAAAATAGTATTTAAAAATTGCTATTTATTTAGTTTTTTAGAAATAGTAGTTCTTCAAGAACTGTATTTAATTTATTTAAGTCTTCAGGAACTTACAATACTAGTTCTTTAGGAACTTACAATACTAGTTCTTTAGAAACTTTAAATCTTGATGAATAAAAAGGAAATAAATTTTGTCAAAATAAGTTATGAAACCAAATATATTCCATAAAGTATGAAAAATAATGAAAAGAAAAAATATTGAAATTTATACAAGCTACGTAACATAGGAGTTCATGTATGCCAAAATTTCAATATAAATTAATTAGAGTGATTGTGCTAATAACATGTGAAAAAAAATAAAAAAACAAGTAAAAACATATATATATATATATATATATATATATTCAGAATAAAACTTAAAAGATAAATTCATATTTTTTATATATATATTTTTCAATTCTTAGAATACAAGACATGCATGTAGTCTATTTATAGGAGAAGAAAATAAAAATATTAAAGGACACTAAAACACTTAAGTGTCATGAAAAATCAAGAGACTAAACTTAAAAATCATGAAATTTAAGAGATTTTAATAGATATTCAATATATATAATTATAGATTTTATAACAATTTAATATTACTAATGAATTTGAAAGGATAATTGGAGACTTGGCAAAAACACAAGCTTCACTCTTTTTATTGGGAATCTAGTGGAGCTCACTCCTATTATGTCATGATGAGCTGATCAATTTTTCAATTAGTTTAACTCATTAGAAGAATAATATTAGAGGAAATGATAAAATTAATTAGGAAAGTTTGGCTTTTATCCATAACCACTTTCTAATCACCTCAATTAACATGCATGTATCAATATATTACTTTACTCACTAATAAATCTAGTGGTTCAAACTCTTTCACGTTTGTACTAAATCCTGCGTTGACCAATACCGTGAAGACTAAGAAGAGGTTTTTTTATTGAATAAAAAATAATTGAAAATGACCATCTTGAACATGGATGTTTGGGGGCATTGCTGCAACCATTACTTTATGGAATTTAAAATGTTTTATTTAAAATTAATTTTTATATTTTTATATCATTTTAGTATTTAAATATCAAAAATAAATTTAAAAATTATTATTTTAATATATTTTTAAATAAAAAATATTTTAAAAAATAATCTCCACCCAAATAATGAACAGTTAGCCGCTGGCGGATGAGCTAAGGCCCTCCCAAATTCCTCGGCTAAAGCACCATTCTAACAAAATATATTTATGAACAATAAATGTTTTCCTGGGCACCTATTTCTTGTTATTTTCTTGGAAAATCACAGGTCTGGATTTCTTGATTCCATTGTCATGAGGTGATTGAACACCCTAGATCCAACCTATCTTTTGATATTTTAGGTTTTTTCTTTTATTAACGTGGATATTCGGGTTAGCTTGCGCGTATCTCGACTAATCCCACGAGTCCTGAAATTAACAACCATACAAGGCTCCAGTAGTTCTAAAATTTATGAAACTCAAACTTGTGATTTCTAGAGAACAAATCTAAAACTTTTTTTTTTTTTTTTTTTTAGGAAGGAGGGTTTGACGGAGCTCTTGAAAACAAGGTAAACTATATTAACCATGGAGTCAACCTATTAAAGAGTTGCAACGTACCCCCAAAAGATTATAGATGCTAGCATAATTTTTATTCCCGAAAACTTATCCTATAAATTTTAAACTAAGGTTGAAAATATAGTTGTTGGATTAGTATAACAATATTAGAAGAGTATTAAAACATAATTAGGATGTTTTTGACGTTATATTCATCAAACAATATAGTTTTTTTAAAAAACAATTAGCACCAAATTTCTCATTGCGTTTATTCTATAATGTTCTAATACTATATATCCTAAATTTACAAATAATTGATAAGGAAAAAGATATATCTGTAGTGATTCCAACTTTTGATTCAATAATAGAAAGAAAGACATCACACGTTGAAAGTCGGAAAACTTTTGCTTAATTTTGTAACCTGGTTAGATAATTTACAAAATCTTAATTAAAACTAAACTAAAAATTTATAACAGTTGATCATCATGTGACAAAGTGAATCACGAGTAGAGAGGTTCCCTCTATCAAATTAAGGAAGAACTAAATTAATTTTTTGAACAAAACAAATATTGTAAAATATACAGGGAGAGTAGACTTACCATGAGAAAATTAGTAATAGCGTGTTTGTGACTGCGGTAAAAATTATTTTTAAAGTGTTTTTTATTTAAAAATATATTAAAATAATATTTTTTATTTTATTTTTAAAATTTATTTTTGACGTTAGTATATATTTATAAACATGTCAAAATATAATTTAAAACTTAAAAAATTAAAAATATATATAAAAACATGATTCAACTGCATAATCGTTACCTAAACTATATTTCTCCCCGAGTTAAATTGACTTGTCGGAAGGTTGAGCTCTCTAAATAGAAAACATACAATCTTCCAAAACAATCAACTAGGTAGAGTTTTTCCTCGATGAATATCAAAGCATTATAAAAAGCCCTTGTGTCGGAAGATTGATTTATACAACATCCCCAAGATTTGTCTCGTATCTTGCTAAAGTCTGGTGAATAGTAGGTAGAGGATCAGAGCATAACATGGTAGGGTTGTAGTAGAAGGGCTAGACGACATGACAGCTTTAAGATTGTTTACGTACTTGTTTGTCTTAGGGTCGTCATAACATGGAAAAGTTGAGATTGAAGCGAGGGCTAATTCATTCGTAGTTATCGGGTTCAGACATTTATCATTTTGATACAGAAAAATATAAAATAAATTCAGATAAAATCATAAGAAAAAAAAATTATATAGAATTCAATTACCTTAAAATACACGATTCAAATAAAAATTCATGTATAATTCAAATATCTTAAAATATATGATTCAAATATAAATTCATATATAATTTAAGCAACTTTTCATTAACAAATTTAATGGAAGTAATTCAAAACTCAACTCAAATCAATTATGTAATCAATCCAAACATTTGAGTTATAAAAACATGCATAAAAAACTCACAAAACTAAAGCAATAAGCCTCACATTAGTTCATCATTTTTTTATTCTATTAATAAATTATGTCTAGTCTCCATGTAATTTTTTTTACTAATTAATGAAAACTTTTATGATTTATAGGGGAAAATTTTGTTTTGAGCTGCATATTTACTCTTAAAAAATGAAATACCATACCTGGATAGTTATTTCCACACCAACCAAACAGGTTTTTAGTGTTCTTGTTCTAACAACCACACATATTCAAAGAGAAAAAAAAATCAAAGATCTAGAAAAGTCAAGACCCACCATTTCCACACCAACCATTATCATCTCATTATCACAAAGGAAAAAAAAACTCTCAAAAATCAAATCCATCGGCATCACCAAATCCCACATCATAAAATGTAGCATCAGACACCATGTCTGCAATAAAAAGCCCACCAAAAGCTCCTCCTAGCAACCCAACCCCTCAACCCATCCCAAATCTATTCTTTTATGGTGACTGCTGCACTTGCACTGGTGGTGGGTGGGTGCCCATGAACATTGGTGTTTTGTATTCTGGAGACCGGAGAGGCGAAGACAATCAGATCAAAGGCAAACGAAATAAAAAAAATGGGTGTTTTGAGAGAAAGAAAGAGAGTGGAAGGCGCTGCTGGTGTTAGTCTGCTACTGCTAGGGTAGAGATTTGAGAATCAGAGAATGTAAGATTTGAGGAAAGGGGAAAGGGAAATTTTTGTGAGACAAACGAGATGGAGAAGAGAGGACTAATAAGAGTCGATAATTTTTGTTAATTTTGCCAAACTCGGTAAACTCGGTTCGAGTTTACCGAGTTTGCTACTTTTCGAGTTTTTTACCCGATTTCACACATTATATCTGTGTTGATTCCTAAAATCATACGATTTTACAAGTCAACTTGCGAGTTTGACAACCATATCCTGCATGCATATTAAATTAAAATAAATAAATAAGTAAATAAAACTCCAGACTTTTACTGTAAACACACTTATTTTACTGTGGAATTTTGCAGTAAAATTACAGTTTTGTTTTTATCAAAAAAAATCATTTAGCTTGATTAGAAAGGTAATTCAAACTTTTTATTAGGATGCCAACCATTATCAAATTCATAAAAGACGTAATAGTAAGCTTATATTTTTATTGTATAGTAAAATTACTAAATTGTTATTAAAAGTTATTTTCAATCTATTAGTATTAAGGGGTATTTTTGGTTTTTTACTTTATTTTAAAAATTAAAATGACTAAATTGCCCCTAAAATCAAATTTTATGTCTTCTGCTCGGGGGTGTTTCTATCATTTCCTATGGGTTTTTCATTATTATTAAATTAAGTTAGGGACAATCCAGTTTTTTTCTATTTTTAAAAATTATTATAAAAAAGATACCCACACCAGCGTGTGGAGCGACTCCGCTCTATTCTAGCGGCGTGTAAGCCACCTTGCGGTGAAGTAACACCAAATTCCATAATGATGTTGGAAGCGCCACGACGACCTTTTCCAAGTGAGATGACACTTGTGGTGGTTACAGTGATGGTTTTGTGACCAACTGGCTCTTCTCTTTCTTTTCATCTTCTCTCTCCCCTCACCCTTGAATTTCATGCTTACACTTAAAAAAATCAGATTCGTCCTCTTATTTTATGATATTTCAGATTTGATCCTCAATATTTTGATTTTTAATTTTTCTTCTTAGCCTTTTTATCAAATTTTAATTTGTTTTCAATTTCATTCTTATATCCATGATCTTATTTTTATTTTTTTTTATTTTCAAATCTGGTCCTCATTCTTTTAATCTTTATTTTTGTTTTTGGTTCTTTTATGAATTTAATTTTTCTTTTTAATTTTTCCATTCAATTCAAAACTTGATGATATTTTAGGTTTGTCCCTCAATGTTTTATTTTTAATTTTGATTCTTAACTCTTTTATCAAATTCTAAGTTATTTTCAATTTCATCCTTAG
The DNA here is from genome assembly GCA_019202695.1 of Populus x sibirica. Classification (NCBI taxonomy): domain Eukaryota; kingdom Viridiplantae; phylum Streptophyta; class Magnoliopsida; order Malpighiales; family Salicaceae; genus Populus; species Populus x sibirica. The sequence goes on from JAGMVL010001426.1 coordinate 3,250,113, forward strand.
ATCTATAATCTTGATTTTTTTTAATTTGGTCCTTATTCTCTTGATTTTTATTTTTTATTTTGGATTCTTTTGTTAGTTTGATTTTTTTTTCATTTTTTCCCTTCAATTCAAAATTTTAGGTTGTCCTCTTTTTTTTTTTATTTTTTTTCAAATGAGGTCCTTATTCTCTTAATTGTTATTTTTTTAATCTTTTTGTATAATTGAATTTTTTTTATTTTATCATTCAATATTTGATTTATTAGGATCTGGCTTCCATGGTTTTTCCAATAGTTTTTAAACCCGATCTAGGAGTCGATCCGGGACAAGTACTAGGTCACGGGTCGAGAGAATTAACCCGAGTTAATCCAAGTCAACTAAATCTTATTATTTTATATAAAAAAAAATATCATCTTGAAAAATAAAAGAAAATAGTTAACGGGTTTTGACATGGTTTTAACTAGATTTGCACTGGGTTAACCAAGACATGGGTCAACCAAAGTTTTTTTATCATTTTACACTTGATTAATTCTCCCCCAATTTTTTTTGACACCCGACCTGGCCTAAGTCTCGGGTCACCTAGGTCACGAGTCGATCCGAGTTTTAAAATAGTGGTTTTCCAAATGGAGTGTTTTCGATTTAATCATCAGCTAGGGTCATGGGTTTGAGAAGTTAACACGGGTTGACATCATTTTTTTTCCGATTATATCCTTTAAAGTTGTTTGTTTTGAAAAATAAACTCTGTTATTTTCTTCAGTTTCCTTTCAATTAGGTTATCTACATCTCATGATCTAGATAAAAGGTTTGGCTAAGTGGCCCAGGTTTTTTTTAAGTCGTTTTTTTTTTCAATTTTATCCTTCAAAACTCAATTCTTTCTAAAATTAAGCTTCATCTTTTTGTTCATTTTGCTTTCTTCTATTGGATTATCATGTTCACATGATTATGCTCGTGAATTTTGATAGATAATTCCCGGGTTTGCTGATACTTTGTATTTTAGACTTTTTTTGGCTTATTAAAACTTTTTTTGATTTCATCCTTATGTTTGAATTATTGAAAATATGCAATCGTTATTTATTTCAATTCTTTAAAATATATTGAAAGTGCTAGTAGGTTTACTCTAATTTTGAAGTCCTGATGAGAAGGCACGCATCACGAGCCTCTTGAAAGCGAAATCATTGGAGTTTTTGCAACAAGGACGGTATCAATCTTGTAAAGCAGCTGATCTCCATGATGAATAGTAGCTCCCAAATCGGATGTAATCATAAATATTCAACTTGCTGACAATTATGATCAGTGCATCTCTAGGAATTATTGACCATCGTATATTAAAAATACAATCATAGTTCATATTCTAGAGAGGGTCAAAACAAAATGGGGAAAGTGGGAGCTTTCATTTCCCTCATACATGCTTTTGTGATCAAAATGGGCAGCATGCATATATACCTGCTTTTGAATCGGAGCATTCACAAAGATAGCAGTCTGCTGGCTGAATCCGGTCGCCTCCAACTGTTTCGACGAAACGAAGAGCTGCAAAGTTTGTGCTAGATTTTCCTCACCGAAGAGGTGCATCCATGAACAAGGGAAATAACTACAACATAAATACGAAGAACGTAAGGAAGAGATCTCGAAGAGCAAGAGGAATGATCTCCACTAACAAAAAGAGCAGCCTCGTTGATGGATGCCAGGTAAAATAGAAACAGCACTGTCATCAGTCAATCATCACTATGAATCATTTTGCTCATCTATAAGAGATTAACCAGAGTGTAGGAGAGAGTTACTAATTTCACTTTACATTCAATTCACTATACTCGTATTCAACCGTTAGAAACAAAGAACATAGGATAGGAAAAAAAGAAAAGAAATTTGAGTATTTGAAACCATAATGCAATCTCTATATATACTAAATCAGTTTCGTATCACTCTCTATGCTGAAGAATTCCATCACCAAACACCGGTAGTGGCCTCCTTTGTAATGAGGTTTATGCCATGGACCCAAAGTTTCAAACTGGAAGCAGAACTTGTCTCAAAATGAATCTCCCTCCCTGTCTCAGTTAACACCCTGAAAACCATCTCATCTCCAGCCTCATTTACCTTTCTCCTATTCTTCAAAAACGTTGGACTTGGTCCTGCCACTGCTTCCTTACACACCACATTCCTTCGGCTTGACTTTCCCCACGTTAACAAGCCAGATTTGAGCATCTGAACAACCTTCATATGTGGGGAACCTCTTCCCTCACGGGTGTGCTTCCATAGCTCCTCACCGAGTAGCACGTGAGAATGAGCCAAATAATCAAATATCACTCCCTCTGCAGCCTTACATTTAGTGCTTTTCCTAGCCAGAGATATCGCTGCCTCTCCTCTCTGATTGATAATCCCGCAATCAGCACCTCTTTGCAACAATATCTTACAGGCATCAGCGTGGCCTTCCCTGGCAGCAAGCATGAGGGGTGAATGCCCACTGTCATCCACTGAATTTATAGGGAATCCCATTTCCAATAGCTGAACTATCGCAGGCAAGTTGCCAACATGTGCTGCAAAGTGCAAAGCTCTAAACTCAGAATAACTTGTCACTTTGTGACTAAGCACAGCATCAAGCAATATCTCTTCAAATCGAGTCCTCACACTGGAACAGGCATGATTCTGCAAAAGAGACACTACTGCCTGACCATCCCTGCTCCTCCCGCTGATGTCAGCTCCAGCATCAATCAGGAGCCGGAAGACCTCAGTATGGCCAGCTTTTACTGCAACCATAGTTGGTGTCAAACCAAGACCATCATGCTTACTTATGTCTTCTGTCGAATGTTGAAGGATCATCTGTAAAAGCTCTGTATTACCAATTCCAGCAACGAAGTGCAGTAAAGAAAACACCTCAAGATTGGAGGAGCAGACTTTTCTTCCAGTGGTAATAGCCTGTCGAAAAATATCTGCCAAAGAGGATCCAAACACACTTCTTTTCACCAAGTGCACTGCACTCTCACCATTATTGTTAACCAGACCCAAATCAGCTCCTGAAACAATAAGCTCAAGGAAGCAATCAGCTTGATCGGATTTGGCCGCCAACATCAGGGCTGTGTCGCCAGTTTCAGTCCTCGAATCAACTTCACAACCATAGAAGATCACCTGTTTTAGTATACGAAGGCAACCCATTCTAGCAGCCAAATGAATAGGACGAAATTCGTGACCTTTCTTGGTCCTTAAGCAGAACTCAACATCAGCACCAGCATTAAGAAGCACATCCATGGCATCTGAATTGTGGCAAAGGATGGCATGGCAAAGAAGGTTCCGGCCTTGCTGTTGACTCTCAAGGAACGAAATCTGATGCTGAAGCAAAAGGTTCAAAATTTGGCCACTTGCTTCATAATATTCAACTGCACACCAAACTTCATTATATGGCTCACCCAAGCATGCACCTACTCTCAGTTCTTCACCAGAGAAAATGTCCCATGACCAAGCTCCCAGCCTAACATAGCAATTGCTTCTTGCACCTGCCTAAATATACACTTATAAAACCCCATTCTTAATTAACAGTAATTAGATATCTAAATAGGGAAGTGGTGTTCTTATAAGTTGAAAACAGATCAGAAGGAGAAAACTGTGGCAACTCAAGGCATAAGACTGAATTAGCTTCAAAAAGAATCACAGACCACGAGTGATATGTTATGCTAATGATATTCAGTGATGCAAGTTAAAGTCCTCTAGATCACTACCTCTAACAAATATTTAACCACTGAAACTTGTCGGCTCACGATAGCAGCCACCAAAGGTGTACAATCGACATTCGCGTGCAATGCAGGCTTGACCGACTGCAACAGAACCCTCCGCGTGCAATTTATGTCAACTCCGTTCTGGAAAAAATGGAGAATTGGGTTAACCGGATGCTTCCCTTTAAGAATTAGACTAGCCAAAATACTCAATCTGCACCTTGATCAAGGTGGTTACAACATCTACAAATCCGCGGCAGCTAGCTGATACAAGTGCATGTTGCGCCACATCAGGTCCTGTCATGTCTGAGCAGATCAATAATTCTGCAGCTTTAGCTTGACCACAAAGGCAAGCTTCAAGTAATGCATCTTCACAAGCTAATTGAGATGCACCTGCCTTGAGAAGCATGTCAAGAAGGACACAGTGACCTTCGCGAGCAGCAGCTGTGGTAGCGAAACCCCGAAATAATTCCTGGTTCACATCAGCTCCAGCTGACTATAATTGGAAACGTAGATTAAGATAAGATAATTAGTCTAATTGCATAAGATTACTTAAGCAGCACCAAACATTGTTTTAGCGCACTTGTAAATGCCAAAACGAATCTTTGGATGGCATAAAGGATTCGGTTCTGCCATTTTTGTCTTGCTTATACCTTTGTTTAGCCCCCAATTAAGCATGAACAAGCATTCCATAACTATACCAGCAGAAATTACACGAACTCTGAATAATAGGTAGTGGTTGACCATTGAAAAAATAAGAGAACCCAAAAAGAATCAAAAGGAAAATTCTTAAAATCTCACTAAACAAAGGAGCTATTCACAGTTTTGAGAAGCAAACCATTCATACAATTTGTAACCCAAATCAAAGTTAAAAAGAAGAACAAAATCGAACAGAGTCCATACCAGCAATTTCCTGGCAATTTCTACATGACCTGAATGAGCAGCAGCAAAAAGTGGAGTGACATCAGTGACAAAATCCCTGTGCTGAATCTCAATCTCATCAGCCTCTTCCTCTCTCAACACTGTCTCAATGCATTTCACTCTCAAGTTTACTGTCCCTATATAATTCACATCTACTGTTTTTGACTTTAAACTCTCTGTCACAAACTCTACATCTCCACTCAAAGCAGCCTCTATTAGTCTCTGAGATGGCTCTGCAAGCTCATCCCTCTCACTCCCATAGACATAACTGTACCTTGCCATTGTCACACATTCACTAGACCAGTCCTACAAAACACAACAAGAAGCCAGAAAAAAGTTTCACTTTCTACAGCCAAAATCTAGCCAAAGATTATAACGTAAGTAACCATTACTTTGGATTAATATAGTAATTAAAAGATGCTGAGACATGATAAGTATCCAATGAAGAAGTGTAGACTTGATCAAATCATGCAGTTTTAATATGCTTAATACTTCTAAAATAATCAAAACAAATTAATTATATCAATATTTTTTTCGTTGCAAGAGGCTCCTTGTGTCCCACCTAGGTGCCTTGCCCACGTTAGCATTCTAAAACCAAGGAGAGGATAGAAGGGGAAAAAACTTGTTGTAAAAGCATAAATCTTGGAAAAATGATTTATTTCAGTGCATGAAAGATTAAATTAAAAAAATATATTGTATATATAAGCTAATATGTGATCATAATACAACTTCAAATGGAATGAAAGGGTGCTAAATAATTTTATAAAGCAATAGTATAATTATCAAATCAAACAATAATTGGACTCATAATTGAAAGCAAACAAATGTAAGATTGCCAACTAATGAAGATGGAAGGAGTGAATGCCCTCTTAGCTGATTAGGTGTTGACGTAAATGGAAAGAGTAAAACGCAGGTAAAAGAAACAAAAACTTGGGTTGAAACAATGTACCTTGAGGCATATCCTTGTGTTGATGATTCTTAAATATGATGGATTTGCAGCCACCTAAAGAAGGAAAGGGACAAAATGCATAGGGAAAGAGACGACCGACTCGAATGGAAAGTGTAGCAAAGCATAGAAAGAGAATCCCAAAAGTGCAGAAAACAGCACCATGGCCAAATGGCATAACCTTAACTAGATTTGGTTGGTGTTTGTGATATGTTTATATATTAATAAACATGATTAATCAATTTAATAATAAGTTTTTTGAGAAAAAAATGGATGGATAATGGATATTTAAAATCAAATATGGAGGACAATGAATACTTTATAGTTATTTTTTTGTCCCAATGGCAAGCCACTCTGATGATCAAAAAACGAGTTCACCAATTCGTTTGGGCTGCATTACCAGGAGGTGGTGACCAACTTCGTTTACTTTATCAAGAAAAATCGGGTTCCAAGTCTTGATGTCACAGTTTATTATTGATGGCAACTCTACATCTATATCTCCGTTCACATAAATATTTTGAACTTCAGTCCCGACACGAGTGTAATGGAATTTCTTTTTAAATATTCTTGCATGTTATCGATGCAATCTGCCGTATTAGAAGTAAGAAAATTAGAAAACGGAATAAAAAAAGGATTAATTTTGATCTAAAAAGTCAACAGGACGACGAACAAGTCTGGACCATGTCACTCGATCAATCTAAATTTTTAATGAGGTTGATTATAAAATAAATTGTCTTAATTTTTGTAATAAAAAAAGTTTTCATTGGAAGAGAGAGAGAGAGAGAGAGGGATATAGTTAGGCTAAGCCAAATTTTTATGTAGAAAACATTTTCCATTTCGCATTTATACAAATTTGAAAGAATTTTACCCCACTTGCATTGGAATTGAAGTACATAAAAATACATGCAGAATAAGTAGATGAGAAGTCATCATCAAAAGGTTATAGACACGACTCAAATCATATCATGTACGAGATGAACAATTAATGTTAGGATTTTTTTTATTAGAACATTAAATTAAAAAAAAAATAGTAAAGTTACATAGGATGAAAAAATTTTGATTACCGTGTCATGTTTTAAAAATATAATTTTTATAAAATGTTATTATTTTTAAGCTATACGTTTCATAATACCAACATTTAGTAAATATTATATTTTTAAAATGCGATATAATCAAACTCCAATCTTTCATCTCAATCAGTCAATTAATTAGATCTAATTCTATTAACTGATTGATTATTTCACACAAAATTCATATTTTAAAAGTTTTTCTTTTAATTAGTTTTATAAGTCAAAATACATATTTTTGTTCAACTTGTTGACTCAAAAATAAACTCCAATTAAAATCTTAAAAAAATATTATTCATATAATAGTAGGTGATTTTGAGTACTCATATATGAGTCTGTCATAATAATATGAGCCGTCGAATCTTAGATATCAAAAATCTTTCCGAAACCCCTTAGTTTTGACAGTTTTAAAATTTTTCTTATTATTTTCGAAACTAGTCGACCGATTGAATCAAAAATAACAAACCGCTCTTTTTAAATACGACAATGTCAAACTTTACTATTTCGTCAAATCTTTTTAAACTTATATTAATTTGTCAATTTTTTAAATTTACTGTACTGGTTATCCAATTTATCCTTAATGTTATCAGTGAAGTAATTTTTTGAAAAAAAGCCGTATCATGTGTTGTTGCAGTTAATTATTTTTTTAAAAAAAAATAGGTTAATGGTCCCATCTTTATTAATTGGAATATCCAAGCCGAAAAAAAAGATAAGCATCAATCAATTAATAGGTAATGTTGTTGGTTTTTACTGTAGCTATGGTTGTGGCTGTAAAAAAGCGTTTGGTAGAAACAAATTTTGAAGTGTTTTTTAGTAAGAGATTTTTTAACAATGTGTATTGGTAAATTCTGCTTCTAAAAGTGTTGTTTTTGTGGAAAAAAATATTAAAAACAAAAAAAAAATCATCAATTACGTTTGAATAATTATTTTCTATAAAACATTACAATGGAGAAATTTTTTTTATAATACTATATGTGATTTAGTCTTTAAAACAAAATTATTTTGATGCTTGTTATAAGATCTGGATAAGATCACTGAGTTGATTCAAGACATTATCTAGACCAAGTTTCATAAAAAAATAGAAAAAAAATGACTAAGTAACCTAGTCAAAAACCTAGATTGATTCATGACCTGATTAACCAAATCAAAACCAGTTAATATTTTTTAAAAAATTATTATTTTGATTTTTTAATATTTTTTAGATCAACTAAAATTAACCAACTTAACCTATAACTTGAACATTACACTAGTTCAATGTCTAGATTAGGTTAAATAACTACTATTTTGATGCCTCTACATTTAGCTCTAGAAAATATTGTAAAACTTTTGGTGGAAAATTTTTCAAACACATGGAACCTAATGGAAAATTATATATCAAAAGTAATTGATGGTATTGTAACTAATAAGTTAATTACTCTTAACACTGTAAAACTTCTCGTATTGTTATCACATAGTGTGATTTACCAAACTATGCACTTGATATTTATTTTCTTGTCACCATTACTCTTCAACCTTTAAAAAAAAAAAAGAGAAGACTTGTGCGAATATGGTCATAGGCTTCTTACTATGGAATTTTATATAGTTTAGGCAACTCAATGTTGTGATTAATTAATTACTCTTAAAAAACAAGGCAAATGAAGGAAAGGGTTGATTAAAGATGTGACAAATCTTTTTATATACAGAAAATTCATAATTGAGGAGCCACAAAATATTTTATATACTATTTTATGGGATCTAACGAAGCTTAATTACTTTCAAGATTTCTACGTTTTCTTTTATTCGGAGAACATGCAACAGAAGTTTCTTTAGAAAAAGAAGAAGCTATAGCTATATTAGCGAAAGCTTCAAAATCTTAGAAGGCCATACCTAGCCAGTGCCCACCAGGCTCGCTCATGACACTCCTCATATAAATAAAAAAATACATGTTTTTTATATGGGTTCTATAAAAAAAATCAACCACATCTTCAAACCAAACACCCTCTAGCTACGAACATCACAACTGAGCAAGGACTGTATGTCAAAAATCAATTCAACCCAATAGTTTAAACTTTTAGATGAGATTTCAAGATATGATTTATATTATTCTCTAACGCACCACTTTAAGTGAAAGCTTTTTAGACTTGAAACTTGCACAGACTAACACTACCTTGTGTTTAATTTTTATCACATATATATAGGAATGGTGAGATTGGAACTCATGACCACTTGGTTATCAAGGCTCTGATACCATGTTAAATAACCAATTAAATTCAATAGCTTAAGTTATTAGATGAGATCCCAAAATATAATTTATATTATTCACTAACACGGTAAGCAATGAGGAGGACAACAATACTGGATTTGGATTTTGGTTTCTTGATCTTGAGTTTTATACCACAAGGGACGCATATGAAATTAGTAGGGAGTGGGGGAGCAAAATGTAGAGTTTCAATTATTGAAGGGCCGTGATTTCCGAAAATATGGTTTTTCCCATAGTTATAAAACCTTCACGGGAATTAATTTAGTGACTCATTAACTCAAAGCTTTCTTTGTATTATGTTTTATTTCAAGTTAAAACATTATTTTAATAAAAATTTGATTAATTTAACCAAATCCACTAACCGGGTCTTGTAATTATAGTTTCTTCATCCACTTCACTTATTTAATGTGTTATCTATGTATTATTTTTATTATGTTTTCTTCTTGTTATTAAATATGTGGTAAACTAACGGAAAACAACATCCTTACTAATGGAATGAATTAATCATATATTTGGTTCCAACACTTTTCATATATTTTTTTTTTCATATTTTAAAAGTATTTTTGAAAAAAAAATTATTTTATTTTTTTCTTTACTTCAAATTAAATTTTTTTATGTTTTCAAATCATTTTAACACACTGATGTTAAAAATAATATTTTTTTAAAAAAAATTATCTCAATAAATTTTAAAATAAAAAATATCTTGAAAAGCAAGTACTAGCACAATACCGCACAAACTCATCACCTAAATTAATTTTATTCTTGATCAACTTTTGAGTCAGATTTTATAATTTTACGTGTAGATGACCCAACCCAGTCCACAATACTTGTGGATAAAAAGCATGGAATTTAATTTTGAGGGGTGTAGCTCAACTGTTCAGGCTCCAAGTTTACTCCTTAAAGATCACTAGTTTGAGTCTCATAAATTTTAGGTCTACTGAAGGTTTACATGGTCATTAATTTTAGGATCCATAAAATTAATCGAGATACACATAAACTAACCCGAGCTTTTACATTAATAATAATAAAAAAAAAGACATGGAATTTAGAGGAAGCCCATGTATATCAATTATTCGAGAATAAAATTGAAGGAGCAGCTGGGGGGGACCGGTTATAATAGAGAGAGTAGCGGCAGATGAGGCAGAATCAAATCAGAACTCACGAGAGAAGGACAATAAATGCCAAGTCGCATCAAATGTGATCTTCTTGATTTCTTCACGTCTTCGTGTCTCATCTTAGGACACATTCATCGTCATCTCACTCTGTTATTTCTTACATGCCCCAGATGATGAAGAAGACGACTCGAAGAAGGTGTACACCCACCGTCCTGTTTTCTTGGCCAAATGGACACTGAAATCCTTCTTCAATTTGGGTTTATCCAAATAATATCATTTATTAAAAATAAATAAATGGGATTTCACTTAAATTTTGATGAACTAACTTGATCTTAGGTTGATTCTACTGAAATTCTTGCCTGGTTTAATATAAAACTTGCTCGGGTAGATACTTTAGTAGGAAATCATCATATTGATCTATTAAATTAAGCTGGATTTATTTTTTGTGCTACGAGCCAATTGCCTGCAGCTCAAAATTTGAAATCTGGCAAACAAAGGTACAAGGGAAAACTAGCAAGTAGCTTCACTTTTTAAACGGACCAAACAAAACTATTTTAGTCTTTTCCCAACTTTTAAATCCAGCTACTTTGTCATTAATAATAAAGTTTTGTTCATTTAAATTCAGATTCGCCATCTAATGATTCATCACAGTCTACAGTTGTAATGGGAATCTTTTTCTCCTTTTGGTTGTTGCCCTTTTATCTTCTTCCCTAGGGGGTGGTTTGTGAGTTTTATGGGTTTTTATCACAATGAAAAACAAATGATAAAGCAATAGTATTTTCCGAGTACAAAATACCATTTACAACTCTTATTTCATAGTTTTTATATGGAAAACACGAGTTACACAAGGTATCTATGACTTCATACAAAATTAAAATTTATATATAAAACCCGTGTTGTTCGCAGGCCCAGATTCTGATCAGGGTAGTGTTTTTTTTTCTTCATAAAATTCAAATTTTAAGTTATTTCAATCTAAAAACACCTCATGAACACCATCGGAACACCCATAAATCATTATATCAACTCAAAATACCTAGAAAATATCCAAAAACACAAAATCAAATCAAGTTAAATTTATCTTTCTAAATAACCACCATTAAACCCCTCTCGTCTCACAAAACCAGTGGATACCAAAAACATCCATTTTGATAGTTGAAAATAACCTGAACAACGACCTTCTCTCTTGTTGTTGAAATTTCACGATCCTTTTTTTTCTTCTCTCTAAACATAAATTGAAAATTACTATAAATAAACCTTCGCACAAAAACTGATTTTTTTAAAAAAATCTAAAGAGACCTTAAATTGTCTAATTTGTGTTAATTTTAAATTTTGAGGACCTAAGTGTATTTGTAAAATATTTTTGGCGCGTCTCCCTTGTTAGGTACCTTTTTCATTCTAGTCCCTCTCCTTTCAACTCCACCATTTTTTAAGAGATTAAAATCAGTTGGTCTTTAATTAAGATTAAATCGTTTAAAATAAAAATTTAAAAATCAAAATAAATTATTAAAAAAATACACAATACGTCTGCAATATTTTGTGAGTATATAAACAATATCAACTCAGTAGTATTTAGCTTACGAGTCTTAGTTTTTTAGTTAATTAATTACTATATTGTTCCTTTAACATAACAATATAATTTTTATCATTTATGGAGAATGACTCTTACTTTAAAATCATTTGTATGTAACGTAGTCTTGCTATAAAAAAAATAGTTTACTAATGTCGAGATTGTGTTGCTTTGGTTAAAAGTAGCCTACCATTTGAAGAGTAGCTAGAAAAAAAAAATAAAAAAAAAATACTCGCCAAAACCAACACAACAAAAGTCTACAATCCTGACATCGCAAGACATGTTAATTTCTAAACAACTGGCGCAAGCTGCAAGTTGCATTAGTATATCACAAGATTTTCATCATATCAAGCACATGGAGCCCATAACCCTAGATTTTGAGAAAGATCAAGCTGCCTCAACATTAAATTAATAAGCCTTATAATTAACACTTTGATGAAGAAATAATTTCTTATAATATGGTTTAATCATCAGATGTAATAATATTTTGGACTGTACATTAATATTACCACATAAATAGATTTCAGTTTTTTGAGGTTGCTGCCTTTTTCTGGCCTTTGTTCCAAATATGACCTAGCATGAGGTTGGAGACATATGCTACCATTATTTTCATCATCAAGGCTCAAATCCAAAAGCCAAAAACTGCTAGCATCTTTTCCCAATCATCAAAATCCCTCTTTCTAATCATCAACAACAAGAATCTACCACCAATGATCTCCATAATTTCTTGTTTTTCCTCTTAGCTTACTAAATTTTAAAATTATGGGTTAAATGAATTAACTCGAATAAATTAAAATAATATTATTTTATTTATAAAAAAATATTAAAACGACTACGTTTAATATTTTTTTTATAACAAACTCAGGAATATGCAATGAATTAGATAAAGGGTTTCAGCTAAACCACGTTTTGAACTGAAAAACTTATCCAAAATAAAACTCCAGGAGAGAGGCAGGCTCCTGGCTAGCATTAATTGGAGCTCAAACATGTTTGGACAGGGACAAACAAGATGTTGTCAGAGTAAATGCATCACATGACATCTGATAACAAGAGACATTAACAAGAAATCTACACATAATCTCTCATGAATTACATATTTCACCAATATAATATATTCTTAAACCTTGAGCTTTCATGCTATTATAACCATAGATCCTGTTTGGAGGACGACATGGCTCAAGACTTGTATTACAGGTAAAATGGGTGAATTTAAATTATATATTTTTTTAAAAAAATAACATGTTTTTTTTTTAAAAATGAAAATTATATTGTTTAGGTAATAAAAAGCAGTTAAAAGCAAAACTTTTCTATACCAAAACTTTAAATTAAGACTTGATGAGTTAATATAGGTTTTAGGGTTAGTGTGGTACGGTTGAAAATATTTTTGAGATAACCACAACTTCAAAAATTATTTGATTTTTATTATTTATGTATTTTATTTTAAATTATGATAAAAACTTTTATTGTTTTCAAAAACTATAATTTATAGCTTTTTTAATTTTTTTTTTAAATTATAAATATAAAAACTATCACAATACCAAATATATACATATTACTACAATTATAAACTATAATAAAAAAATATAGCACTAGCTAGCTTAGTGGTCCATTACTCAAGTAAAAAAGCAATGAAAAAACAACAAAAGCTAAGAAGAAATAATAAAAGTTTGAGTAATAATTATTTTTAAAATTTTTTTATTTAAAAATATATTAAAATAATTAAAAAATAAAAAATTTAAGACAAAATATTTATTTTCTTACAAAAATATTTTGCTATCGCAAAAACAAACGTGACTTCAACGCAGTAAAGGAAGTAGTGACTTGGCATTGCATTATTTTTTATATAGAATATTTCTCGGTGACAAAACAGTGAAAGCCAGCCTAAATTATACAGCTTGTGTTTGTTGTTGCCCATTTTCATTGGATTTGAAAAGAAAACTAAAAGAAAGCAACATATTGATATAGTTCTTCAGTTTCCCATTATTTAAGACAACAATTAAGTTCAGGCATTGTTTTTGTTGTTCTCTTCTATCTTTCTCAGTCTTTGTGAGAAATGGGGTCACCTGTTTTGTCTTTGTAGGTTAGTGCTACCACCCCCAAAAAAGTTTTGAGGAAAGAAGGAAACTTTCTTAAAGCTGAAGCTTGTTAGATTGAGATGGGAATAAGCAGACCTCATAAGTCCAGTAATGGAGTTTCTACCAGATGGGTTTTTCTCTTCTGCATTGCCAGTTTCTTCTTGGGTGTTATTGTTGTTAACAGGTTACGTTTCTTTCTCTCCTTTTCTTGTGTGAATTTTTTGAAGATCTTGTCCTTTTGAAGTGATCGGCTGTTAGATTTGTTGCTTATCTTAGTAGGATTTGGAAAGTTTAACTTTGTTGTTAGTTCTGTTTTTGTGCTTTTGTTGCTTTATGCATAGGATGGAGAATCTTGCATGGTCTCTTATGAAATCATATGCAAAATGTACTCTTTTTGTGTAGATTTTGGCTGTAATTTAATGAATTTGAGGGCTTTTTCTTGGAATCCATGTAAAAGATTGGGACTTTTTGCTGTTCTGGCCTTCCGGGTCTACAGAATTTCAAGTTATAGGTGAGGTGGTGGAGATTGGACGTTTGCTCTTTTAGTATGTTACCAAATAATGAATTGATAAACGTGTATCCTTGCTGGAGCAAGGCGTCTGTTAACTAGATTCAGATGGTTTATTTTTTTTCTTCAATGGTTTACCTCATCTGCAATATTATCGAGTATTTTGAAATGCCTGAGATTTAAGGTGAAGAATGAGAATAGTTTTCCCGGGGAAATGAATTCTGAGTAAGGAGAATGTTTTAAGTATTGATTTGGATGCATAAGGTCATACATTGCTGGAAAACCCAAAAATTTACTGGTTGGCCTGCGAGGAAATGACAATCTACGAGCTGATGTGTTTCAAAAGGAAAGTCATTGGGTTGGTGAGTAGACTAATGTCAAGTAGCTGAAGAGATTTTGGTTGGATATTGGTGGTGGAACAAGTCTTGAGCAATTACCAAGTGATTATCTGCAAAGTTGGAAATTGAGCCCTTAAATTTTGATGTATGGAGATATTTCCGAGTTGTTTTTTGAGAGAAATCAGCTATCATATTTGAATATTAAATTTTGGGTTTATTTATTAAGAGAAAGTTCTTAGTGTGATCTGCCTGGTAATGCTATAAGATTGACATTCGTTCTTGATAATTAGGGGTGAAATTTTTCAAGGTTTGAAGTTCGGGGTTAAGATCATGGCAGCCTTCTTTGATGTTAGTTGACTTCAAAACAAAGTTTCTTTCTTCTCTTTCTGACTCAAATGCCGGTGAAGACATGAACTAACTGCAATCAGCATGAAAAACAGAATGAAGCTCATAACATTCAAGTTAGTTGATATCAAAAGATAGTTTCTTTCTTCTCTTTCTGATGCAAATGCCAGTGAAGACATGAGGTAATGGCAATCAGCATGGAAAACAGAATGATTCTCATAACATTCATTGATATCAAAAGATAGTTTTTTTCTTCTTTTTCTCACGCGAATGCCGATGAAGACATGAGTTAATTGCAATCAGCATGGAAAACAGAATGATTCCCAACACATTTAGCTTGAATGATGTTTCGACAATAAAAGATACAGAATAGTTGCTACCCTGACTTATTGCAATGTCACTGAGAAGTGTATCTGAAAGTTGGTTTGAGAGCTCATAAACCTTCATTTTCTGTATAATGCATCTGATCAGTTTTTCTTGTTCGTCAAACCAAATGACAATTACACGAGCAGTGCTGTGTAAAGCCAAAATGCGATGTTGTGAAAAAAAAGGCAGCAAATTAGATGAGACTTGCTAAGTGATTCTACTTCGAATGAACCAGTGAAAAGTAGTCCAACTTTTGCTGCCATTTCGCTTAACACCGTATCTCAAGCTGCTGGACTTAATGTAGCATGATAGAGTATCTTGCAGTTGTACCTGGTGCATTCTATTGATCATACATTGGATTGTTTCTAAGCCTTTACTGTTTTTCACTTATGCTTCTGCTACCTTCATCTATAAATCCTACTGCAATTTTGTTCTAGTATGATTTGCCACTTACATGTGTTTTATAGGTTTTGGGATATTCCAGATCCAGGCCAAATGGACGACGAAGCTTCATCTCTGAAGAAGGATCAATTAACAGCAGAACATCCCCCAGTTGATTGTCAGAAGCAGGCAAGTCAAGTTACTAAACTGTTACGTAAGCTCTGTTTCCGGCAGTAAAATGTGTGGATCATACTGTTTATGGTATTGCAGGAGAATGCTGTTCAGGCAGGAGACATCCTTTCTCAGGTTTCTCAAACTCATGATGTAATCATGTGAGTTTTTATAGCCAGGTGTATTATGCTTCAAAAAGAATTCTGGATGACTTATGTAATTTAGCACACATGAATTGTCCTATCCAAATAAATAGGCTATTTGTTTTAATAGGTTCTGTAACTTGGAATTGGAAGAGGAGCATTAAAGTATCAAATCATGTAATACCCTCATAATGTTGATTGCAGGGCACTGGACAAAACGATCTCCTCAATGGAGGTGCAGCTGGCTTCAGCAAGAGCTGCAAAAAGTGACAATGAGAATGTATCTCCAATGGTCATAAAATCAGGAAATGAGCATTTGAAGGAGCGACCAAAGGTTTTCTTTGTGATGGGCATAATTACTGCATTCAGCAGCCGGAGGCGAAGGGACTCGATTAGAGAAACTTGGATGCCCAAAGGTTAAATCCAAATCTTACCAATTCTTACCAATCCTTCTCTGATGTAAACCATTAGTAGCTTTGACAAGTCAGTAGATGCTTATGATTTTTATTATTTTTCACTCTAGGAGAGGAGTTAAAGAAGTTGGAAACAGAAAAGGGTATTATAATACGATTCGTTATAGGACACAGGTACGTATTCAAAGGGCTTGTGGTTACTCAATAGCTCAATGTTAAAGTTTGTAGATACAGACCTTATTAATTATGCTGAAATCTTTTGTATTTGACAGTGCATCTCCAGGTGGTGTTTTGGATCGTGCTATTGAAGCAGAAGACGAGCAATACAAGGATTTCCTCAGACTGGTATGTTATGGTTAAGCTCCATATGACCTGTTTGACCCTTTATCTCCACCCAACCACCAAGTAAAGGCTATGAAACTATTCGCAAAATCAGTTCATGAATTTTGCCTTTATAGCATTCCCTCTCTTGAACCCCGTGTGGAAACATTTGCCTAGTTTTCCAGTCCTTGCCCTAATTAATGATAAAAATTATTTGAAAGCCAGAGCTACTGGTTTGGGAAAAAATTATTCTGAAATGTATTTGCCAGCACTTTTGACAGTCAAAACAAGTTTTCAGTTGTTTTTCTAAATTGCTTATGTAAAGTTACCATAATATGTTTTGCAGAATCATGTAGAAGGTTATCATGAATTATCATCGAAAACACAAATATATTTTTCAACAGCTGTTGCTATGTGGGATGCTGACTTCTATATTAAAGTTGATGATGATGTACACATAAATCTCGGTTAGTTTACTTGAATGCTTTAATTCTCTCAAGAATGGAGCACAGAGAGATGTATTTTGGTATGGTCATTTGATTTTAAAATTTGACAGGCATGGTCGGCTCTACCTTGGCACGTCATAGATCAAAGCCTCGTGTTTATATTGGTTGTATGAAGTCTGGACCTGTACTAGCACAGAAGTAAGCATTCAGATGGAAGCGGGTTTTTTAACTGTATCATGTTCAGATTATTTAACCTTTGTTGCTCATGTACTTCTGCATTCCATTTGTAGAGGGGTCAAGTACCATGAGCCAGAATATTGGAAATTTGGTGAGGAGGGTAACAAGTATTTCCGGCATGCAACAGGGCAAATATATGCAATTTCCAAAGATTTAGCCACCTATATCTCAGTAAATAGGTAAGTCCCAGTGTTGTACCATCATTCTATTTGGATGCTATCCTTTTGAATGGCTGGTGCATGGCATTTCCTCTGCAGACACATACTTCATAGATATGCAAATGAAGATGTTTCACTCGGCTCTTGGTTTATTGGTCTTGACGTTGAGCACATTGATGATCGAAGTCTCTGCTGTGGGACTGCACCTGGTAAGATTGATGCAAATATGTTTTTCTTTGTTCCCTTCCTGCATGGCATGCTTTTGAATATTTTGATAGGCTCTTTCCTAGCACATCAACTGTAGCAAAATATCATACTAAGCATGATTTTTTATCCTTGTACAAAAATGCTTGCATGTTACACTAAATTTTGTCTCGTCAGAATCAAATAAAAGATTCTTCACTAATGGAGTTGCAATACTGTGATAGACTGTGAGTGGAAAGCCCAAGCTGGGAATCCTTGTGCTGCATCATTTGATTGGAGTTGCAGTGGCATTTGTAAATCGGTGGAGAGAATGGAGGAAGTGCACCAGCGATGTGGGGAAGGTGATGAAGCAATCTGGCATACAAGTTTCTGAAACTTCCCCTCTTGTAATATGGTTTTTATGTGTGTGATCAAGACTGTTGGTTTAGACAACACCACTTGCCCGATTTTTGCTGTGGATGCCTCCGACGGTTGGTGCATGATTAAAATCATTACTGCACATACAGATTGTCAAGTCAGGAAAAGAGATATGGTTAACATATTGTAGTTCCAAAGACTGACTTGTTGCTGCTAACCAAGACATCAAGAAAATTAATCACTACACATACCGAGTCTCACAGCGGAAGGAATTGTAGGAAATCACAATAGCTAAATTCTACCAAAACATTGGATGAAGCAGATCAAATGTGGCTGGACATTCTGCAGGATGCATGGTGTTTTTCCATGAGTTCTGATTGTTAGATTGAATCCAGGATGGAAATGGACGTGTGCACAAGATCATCTTCCGAATATATATGTATCTCTCCCTTGTCAATACTGAATTAATTATTGGGCTTAGAACTTAGTAGAGGTGCTATGACCTGTTTATAACTTGATAATTAAGGGTTTTACTATTTTAATCAGAGATGCTTCTATAGTGTCAAGTGTCGACTTTCACTTGTCTATGCTTGCAACTTGCAAGCATGAAAAAACATCATTTATTTTTTATTTTTTATTTTTATGTTTTTCATGTGAAACGCTGAGTCTGCATTCCAGGAGCACCGAGCAGCCAAATAGACTCTTTAGTTGTATACCATAGTTTTTATCATTCAAGTTTGTGTCAAATAATTTTTTTTCTTTACACTATCAAAAATGGAAAATGCTTTTACTTTATAAATATTGGTAAAGGTTTTGCAATGAACCCAAAAAAATAATCAAGAGTGAGTCATCTTTTTATGAATAAGGCGAGTATATTATGGATAAATATAAAATATTGCAAGTTCGTTCAAAAATATTCTTTATTATAATAAAAAATGTTGACAATGTGCATTTTTATGAAGCTTTAAACTTTATATATATATATATATATATATATATATATATTGTTCTTTTTAAATTTAAATATTTTTGCTAGCATTCAAATACATTTATAGTTTTTTTCTGAATACACTAGATTAATATAAACACTAGATCAATATAAACGGATAGTCTTTAAAATAATTTCTAATAATAATAATTAAAAACCTTTCTTTTATTATTTTTTTCTTTCAAAAGCATAAATTTTGATTTTGTGAAGCATACAAGGCACAAAAATGAAGAAGAAGCAACTTGATGTAATGACAAACTAATTTTATGACTTGATCAAAAGTACAAGGCATTCAATCACACGAAAAGAGTGCCGACGAAAAAATATTTTCTACATATTAATTGCAAGAACTCCACGAAAAGTGGTCGGTGAGGTGAGATGTCATTATCAGCATACTCTGGCCCAATATATAACATCAAATTTGACAGCCTCCTCAATCATTTTGTGGAGTTCATTGAATATTTTCTTGGTTAACGAACAGCAAAATATAAACCCTCCGATCAGATTTTTTTTTAGATTAATATGAGTGTGTGGGTGAGCTTATGCGTATCTCAATTAATTTTATGGATTCTAAAGTTAACGATCATATAAGTTTTCAGTAACCCTGAGATTTATGAGACTCAAACTGGTAATCTCTAAAAAATAAATCCTGAGTTTGACCAATTGAGTTATACGGTTATACCCTTTAGGGTTACTCCGATCAGATTTTGCTTAATGAAGTGAAATCTCTTGCTAATCCGAGTCTTAAACAGATTGGATTTTGTAAAAGAAAGATTTTCTTTTTCTTGATTTTCTAAGCTAGATTTTTGGTATTAGACCCGTCCTAGTTTAATACATTAATTTTGTGACTTGTCGATCTAAGACTTGATTAGAATCGGATTAGTAAAAATTCCTCGAAATTCCTTGTATTAAACATTTTATTTTAAAAAAGTTTGGTTTGATATTAGTCAACCAACCCTCATGATTTTTTATTTAAACATTGTACCGAATCAAAATCCAATTTTTAATTTTTCTTATGAATCGAAGAAAAATCTTATATATATTGAATATGTAGATTTAAAAAATGAAGAAGTTGAAATTTCAATAGTGAATCAATTCAATTCACACACTTCCATCTCGGCCAAAATTGTATCTTTGAATTTGTGCCAGGTGACTAGATTGGATTGAATTGAGAATCACTAGAGCCTTTCGAGGTCAGTGGACGTAGCAGCCATTAGGAATGTTTTGCACCATAAACCAACACATCAAAAAGATTTTCATATACAAACTTTCATTTCTCGATGATAATGATGGACAACATAAATAATTTCATAATTAAACCCAACATGATTCAAATCCTGGAGTAAAGGTTGAACCGGTTAACCCGTGTCAATTAAAAATATTATTTTAAAAAATATTAAAATAAAGTTTTGATTTGACTGTAAATTTATCTGCCGGATCAACCGAATTAAACAAAATTAATTCTAAAATTAATTGTTTTTAAAAGCATTTGATTAGCATTTGATTTGGTTGGAGATTGATTTTCTAATCAACTTTTAAATTTGAATTTTCTAAAGATTCAGTTCCGTATCAACATGCCGAGTTCTGATGTATTTAATAAACATACCTTTCGAAGTGCTAGTCATGATTCTTGATCATGGCCTCGGCCACCGTCATTTAGGCAACCTTCTTTTTCATAATTTATGTCCATTTTCTGAAAGTCAGAACGATTACAAGCAAACCATGTCAATTCTCCAATGGAGGCTAAGGATCCATTCACATACAGCGTTGATATCTTTTGCTGAGAGCTTGTTAGGCATGTCTGTCACTAGAAAGAAGCCCACTTAAAAAAGCCACGCCTCCCTTTTCCCCTTTAAGAAATGCATGAAAAGGACTCTTACGAGCATGAGGAAATCCTGACTCGCCATGTTTTTATTTCTCAATTACGTACAGAAACTATGTTGCTCGCTCGAATACAAGTGTTAAAACTCCACTATGAAGGAGCACTACAACATCAGACTACTAGTGCCACAAACTCAAATCTAATTACATGATGGACACATGTAAATTATAAAATATTTTTAGTTTAAAAATACATTAAAATATATTTTTTAGACATCACCGTATTAAATCCATCTAAAAACACTAAAAATAACATAAATTTAATATTTTTTCCTGCTAAATATACTTTTAAAATACAAAAAAAAAATTGACTTGAGCGACCCAGTGACCCGGTCAAAATCCGGTGAAACAAATACTAGCTTTATCTTACCGACTAGAAGCATTTGCATTTTTTTATTATTATTAACGTGGATGTCCGGATCAGCTTGCGCGAACCTCGACTAATCCCACGGCCCTTGAAGTTAACGACCATGTAAATCTCTAGTGGCCCTGAGATTTGTGAGACTCAAACTGATGACCTTTAGAGAGCAAACTCAAAACCTAACCAGTTGAGTTATACCCAAAGTTATTTTTGCGTTCTTTTCTTTTATTATTGTGTATGTTAGTATTCATGAAAGGCACCTAAAGCATAAAAACATATTTAATTGTAGGGATCTAAAAATGAATGTGGATATATATTTTTTAATATGATTTTTTTATTTTAACAAAAGACAAGGAACATGTTACATTTATTCAAGCTATCGTCATGTTTTTTATTCTAAAATAAGTAATCAAATACTATATTTAAAAACTTAAATTGATGCCCGACTTCTTGACCTTTCACTATGCTTGAGTTCAAATTATAAATACCCCTGAATGCCAGATTATTTTAACTGACATCCTTAAATTATAAAGTAATGTTTTCAAATTAATTAATGTTAAAAGACGAAAAAATCTCATTAATTACCTAAGTAATTACAAAAAAACCCTGAAGGAAAAGATTAAAAAACCCTTGAACCCAATATGTTTTTATTTTTTGTATCCCAAGTCATACTTGTTAGTTTACTATGCATGACTAAAAAGATAATTATATTATTTTTTGCCAGCTTTGTAATTTTGATTCCAGAGTCAATTACCGTGCTTTAAAAATGGAAAATATAATTATATTATTGGACAATTTTTTAATGATTAATATACGATATAAAATAACCAAAACACCCCTTATATAAAAGTAATTGGTTTTTTAAAGAGAGGACAAAAACTTCATTTCACTATTACAGTTAATAGTATATATTATTTTTTTATTTGGGTATCCTCACACCCTTTTAAAGGATAAGACTAGTTTTATTTGGGATTCGTAGCTGTCTTTCCTAATAAATACGCTTCCTAAGGATCAAACTTGTGTTCTCACCCTTACAGTGGTATAACAGTGTCTTAACCACTAGACCAACACTTCATTAGTTAGTGAATATTATATTAAGTTTTAATATTTTCGTCTTCAGCTTTATTTATTTATTTATTTATTATGTAATGCATCCATTAAAAATCTCTTCCAACAAACATTTTCTTTGATTTATATTAAAAAAATGAGAATTACAAAATGGAAGGATGAAAAAAAAAAGATAAATAATAACCAATCCAATTTTCTCTATTAAAATGATATATAGAAAGAATGAAGTCTATTTCTTTAAATTAGAGAGATTATAATATAATAAGAATATAAAGAATTTCTCCTTTCTTTCAATGTCTTATTATTACCCAGAAACCCTTAAATCTAACCATTTGGATCATCATTTTCTTCGTCAATTTTGCTAAAAAAACTCAATCAAAACGACAAAATGATCATAAATATAAACATACAACCTCAATCTTCAATGTTCATAGCATTATTAATCTATCAAAACTCATTAAAACCTTGCCATGTATTTTATAAACAAGAAAAGCCAACCCTAAAACGTGATAAATGAGATAGAAAAAGCCAGACGCGGTTGCTAGAAGTATGACCACTGACCACAGACCATATCTCCCCCATATATAAGAAGACACTCTCCACGCATTCAAACCCTCACACATTACAACACAACAAGAGAGAAGACAACTGTTGAACAGAGACAAGACACCAATTTTCTATCTCTGTTTCTGTTTATAGGATAGAAGAATTTTATCCACTTGTTGCCATTTATCTCGCAACATTTGCTATTCATCAACCTGTCCAAAAAAAGGGCAAAATGGAAGTGACATTTTGTAACTAATGGTATTATTACAACAGCACAGTTTGTGTGGTACCAGGTAGAAAAAAAAAGGAGAGTAAATATTGGGCCTACAGTAATCTAAATAACGTCTCTATCAGCAGCTTATCTTTGAATCCTTATCCCTTTCAAACAACAAGAAGAGAGTTTTTAATTTGTCGTTTCAATTCTCTGACAGTTCCTCTACAAAACCCATATCTTCTTTTGTCTTCTTTTTTTCTTTAGGGTTGTGGAGGTTGTTTTGCATTGGTTTTTGAGGGGAGGGGTTTGTGTTTTTTTTTTTTTGAAAACCCTTGAATAATCCTGTGCTTTAAATGTTTATTCTTTTGGATTAAATCGAGGGTTTTTCTTGTTTGTTCTTGATTTTCAAGGGATTAATTTATCTGGGTTGTTTTTGGTTTTATTGGTTAAAGATGGCTTTAGGGTCAGTTTTATTGGAGATTCTGCATAGACCTACAACTGGTCAAGTGTTGAGTGAGCTTTTTATTTTTGCGATTCCTTTGTGGGTTGCTGTTGCTATTGGGGTGCTTGTTGGGTGGGTATGGAAGCCTAAATGGGCTAGCAATTTGAGTAGAGAAATGTTGTTGGATGCTAAACAAGGAGGGGAATTTTCAGCAACATCATTGAGTACCATGATTCCTAGTTTGAATATTTTGAAGTTTCAGTTGCCAAGTTGTGTTTTTCGAGCTGCTGATGATGGTGGGATTCAAACGGACTCTTTCTCTGGGCGACGTACCCTCAATTCTAAATGCAGGTTAGTTGGCTGCTGTTTCAAATTTAATGTCTTTATGCAAGATGCTCTTAGCTATGGATTATGATTAGAATTTGTGGGATTTGATTGAATTGGAAAAAAAAAACTAATATGGTTGAATTTAATCGGGCAGTTCATCAAAAATGGAAAAGGAAAAACCAAATCTAGTGATGGAAGATGATTTGGAGCATTTGTGCAAGCTTGTTGAAGTGAAAGATGGAGGTCCTGCTTGGATTCAAATGATGGATCGTTCTACACCGACTATGAACTATCAAGCTTGGCGTAGAGATCCTGAGGTAGGTTTCCACTTCTCAAATTGGTGTTGGTTTGTGTAATATGTGTAATTGGACTTGTTAATGCAGTCTTGGAAATGAAGTTGTAGTTACCGATGCCAGTTCTTGCTTTATAGTGCTGCTCTTTGGTAGACATGTGCAACCCTTGTGATTGAAATGGGTTATGTTTTAATGGATTTTCTAGACTGGCCCTCCACAATATCGTACCAGAACTGTTTTTGAGGATGCAACTCCTGAAATGGTGAGGGACTTCTTTTGGGATGATGAATTTCGAGCCAAGTGGGATGACATGCTTGTACATGCTGAAACTTTGGAGGAGTGCCCTACCAGAGGAACCATGGTGGTCCAGTGGGTGCGCAAGGTGGGAAGAGTGTCCCCTTCGTCACTTGTTTCTATGAAATGTTTTGTTTGTGGTGGTTTTTTTACTGAATTTATTGTTTTTTTTTTTTTGGGTTCAGTTTCCCTTCTTTTGTAGTGACAGAGAATACATCATAGGCCGTCGAATTTGGGAGTCAGGTCGATTGTACTATTGTGTTACAAAGGTATGAGAAAGATTGGACGAATGAGTTGTATATTCTATTTTTCCTTTTATTGTACTTGTAGAGAGACAACTTGATTATATACATCTGCTAAGCAATGTATATCATGAAACAAGGGGATTATGAGTTCCATTTAGGGGAGATCTTATGATGTTGAATTATCAGTCTTATGTAGAATTACTCGGATGTCATATGAATATCAAACTTGATTACCTAGTCTTAGAAGTATGATATTCACGCTACTCTTGGTTTTGAATTTTAGAAGACATGCCTGGAGCAGCAATAGTTGGTTATTAAATGAAGGGCAAGTTTCTAGTTTTTACCCTGTGAGTTAATTGCTGAAGGCACCAGTGAACCTCATCCCACTGTAATGGAAGACAAACCTGGTTGTGTCTGCTCAAGTCGTGAGCACAAATTAACTGTCCTCTTGTTGCTAGTCTTACTTTCTGTGTGGGGTATTCATGTTTCCATTGGGATAAAAGTGTAATTAGTATTTGATCATATTAGACAGTTACCTCTCCTAGAAACTTATTAGCATGTCTCTTATGTTCTAGGGAGTTCCTTGCTCCTCTGTGCCAAGCCGTAACAAACCAAGGCGTGTTGATCTGTACTATTCAAGCTGGTGCATTCGTGCAGGTAACTTATACTCTCAGTTTTCTAAGTTATACACATTTTGTACATTTCTCTTTATAAGAGTTGCCTAGCATGTTCCTTGTGTGATTGAGATGTCTATCTGTTGGAATGAACTAGTTGAATCAAAGAGAGGGGATGGTGAGCTGACTGCCTGTGAGGTGATGCTGTTCCACCATGAGGACATGGGTATTCCTTGGGAAATTGCCAAGCTTGGAGTTCGGCAAGGTATGTGGGGAGCTGTAAAGAAGTTGGAGCCTGGTTTACGTGCATATCAGAAACATAGAGCATCTGCCGCACCACTTTCACGAAGTGCTTTCATGGCTCAGATCAACACCAAAGTGAGTGCAGACTACCTGAGATCTTTGGAGACCAGCATTAGTGATTCATCAGAGATTGAAATTCGAGAAACATCTGAGAAACCTGTTGGGCATAATGTGCCTAAGTTTTTAGTCATTGGTGGGGCTGTCGCTCTTGCTTGTACTCTTGAGCGGGGGCTCTTAACTAAGGCTCTTATATTTGGAGTGGCTAGAAAGTTTGCAATTAGAAGGAGGTCATGATACCGGATTTTTTTTTTCTTCCTTCATTCTGAAGGCACTGGACGAAGTTGACTGCTCATGCAGTGAAGTGAGAAATAGTCCATTGTTGATCTCCATGCCCCTTTTAGAAGGAATAGAGGCTTCCATTTTTTTTTTCCGCAGTTGAGCTAAGCGCAGCTTCGCTTCAGGACAGAAAAGGCGAAAAGTTCTTGTAATTGTTGTATTCACAAAATTTAGCAAATTGATGTCATTAAATGATACAAGCTGCAGAAATAACAGGAGTTCAAGGTTCTTTTCTTGTTCATTTAAAATGCCTTAATTCATTTTTTTTTTGTCTTTTGCTTGATAATTTAGGGCACAAAAGACCCCACTTGGGAAATTGAGAGTGAAATTTGAGCTGAGCTGATAATCCATTCAAGTAGCCACCTTCTGCTAATAGAACTTGGTTAAAGCAGAAGTTTTGCTAATAACCAGGCCAAAGACGACCTCCTGCATGTCTACTCGTTAACTTTCCAGAGATTATTATAGTTGTTATTGCATGATGGAAGCTGGAGAAGTCTTTCTTCTTGACGGATTGGGATATTTCTCCCCTTCTCCCAGAATTCAACAAATATGGAGGTTCTTGGCAAGTCTTACGAGTGAAACAGTCAAAGGCAGAACAGAAGGCAATTTTCTGAAAAACACTAGTCAACAAAAACCTGCCTCAGCTGCCTTGACATTTTTAGTGCTTGACCAAAATGAGTTCTCACCCATCCGTCTCATTTTTGAAGAAACAGACATTTTGAACAATACCCTTTCGTTTAAAGACAACAGAGTGAATGGCTTTCCTACTTGTTCGAGATTCTCTCATCAGAATTGATTTAAACCTTGGAGAGAAAAGGGTGGTTGTGGACATATTATATAGCATATAGGCCATTTATAGTCAGATCACCTTTTGATAGTTCAAAGGATTCCTGGGTGAAAAGTAACAGGCAAGAGTTCTGTCATTCTATGGTATCATTCCTCATCAAAGAACCTGTCATGTCTGAACTAGAATTTGGGATGTCAAGCATTCAAAAGGGTCTTCTTCACTGCCATGTTGTTCTTCTTGCCCCATATGATACGATCATTTTCCACTCAGTAGGTGGAGAACTGAACCTTTTGAATTAATGGTAAACAAATATATTCACATTGGGTCAACAATGCTACAATAACTCTGTTTTGATTAGTTGAGGCAAGATTTGCTCACGCATTTCCTTCCATTCCACGAGTTCGACATTTTCCTTTTGTCCCATAAAAAAGAAAAAAAGTTGACATTTCCCAGTTCCTCACGATGCAAACTTTGTACTAAGCATACTTTCCACACGGTGATGGATACCAAATCCAGTTGTGAGAGACAGCAGAAGTCCTCAAATCCAGCCGTATTTGATGATTATTTTAAGCATGTTTATCGACACCCGCAACCACTGGGGCAAGATTGCCTTTTCCCGCGCCTTGGTCTCACTTCCATGAAAGGACCTCGTTCTTTACTTTTCAAACTTGAACATGGAAGGCATGTGCAAGAGAATTGCATCTAGGTAGGATTAACTTTGCAAGCACGAAATTATATTTATATAATAGTTATTAAACTCAGCTTTGCTGTAATTTAATGATTAACTCTTGACTTGGTTGAGATGGCCAAATTCAACCAAGTTAAATTTTTTCAAAAAGAATAAAAAGATATTATTTTATAGAAAATCATTGACCCAACAATTCATGGATTGACAATGCCTATATCTTCTTTCCAAGTTAGAACTCTGACACAACTATAATTCAAATAATGTTAATTTTACCCAGAGATTTTTTGAAAAACACTTTCTTAGAATTTGAACCACTGGTTTTATGGGATCCATTATACTTGATGCATGTAAAAAGTAATTTCGAGAAGAGTATTCAGCAAGATTAGTGTTATTTATTACTGTTGTAGTTGAGTTGGATTGGCATTAAAACCCATCTTTATTTCAGATTGAAAACATTGTTCAGAACTTGGAACATGAGATTGTCAAAACAGAAGATCGAGAAGGAGTGGGGCACAATTCTGTAATTCTCAGGCAACAGCTGGGATGAGCGGTTCCTTGGGTAGAAAGCATCCAAAAGCAGCCAAGAGGTGAAGCTAGGCATGAGCTCATTCCTTAATTTTGGATCCCCACATGTAGTACCTTCCATGGGGGCCAATTCCAAAGCCCATAGGATCTAGAAAAGGCTACTTATAGATTGAAGTGGCCCTCCATTGGCAAATTCCACTAATTGCATTTACAAGCAACAAGGAAAAAGCAAAATTTACTCAGTGGAGTGATGGAAGAGGCACGCATGAGGAAGAATTTGCGTACAAAACAAGTTTATTGGACAAACAGTTTTAATTGAATGGAGCATTGAATCCTCCTCCTCTTCTCTACTTTGTATATAGTTGTTGCGCTCAATCAAGATAGAGAGATTTATGAGGTCTCATGGACATAATCCATGTAGTAAACTCTCCTGTGAAGGAGGAGGAAACAAATTGTGTCGGTGGTGAAGGCAAAGCTAGAGCTAGCGTTGTTTAAAGCTAATGCAAAAAACAATTATATGGGCTAACTATTCACCAGACATCTAAAGACTAGAGGCTAACCATGATGGTCTTGATTCTTGTTTATAGCATCATAACTAACATGGAAGACATGCCAATTTGGCATTTTTTTATGCCATGGAGGAATGGCTCATTGGGGTATAGATGTAAGAATAAAGTATGCAGACTGAAATTTGTCCTCAGTGATTATCTGTGTAAGATAATTGCTAGCAAATTATAGCCTTTGTTGTTTCAAGTTGCTGGCCAGAATCGAACCTTAAGCCTAGGATTAAGTTGTTAATCTGAATTTAGAATAACCATCTTGCTAATTGAACTTAATAGACGGGCAGATTAGAGCAGCAGCTATATACAGAGGGGAGGGGATATTCTTGGCTCTGATAAGAGGAACATGATTGCCATGATTTGAGAGCATCCAAAAAATCATAGCTCACAGTATGCTTAGAGAAGTTAATCCACGATTCATCAATTAAGAAAAAATCAAAATTATTTCAGGAAATTGAGATAAGATCATCAAGAAGAACAAAGAGTATATTAGTCATGAAAAAATAGACTGGAAATAGATTTTTCTCATTACTATCACAGCCTCAGATAGATCAATCAAAGAATAATTCCTATCCTTTTCTTCTCTGTAAATTTCCTACAAATGATCTCAATAGTTAACAATGGTCTCAAAACAGTTGAGCCCATCGAGCTCTAGCGCAAACCTTGTCATCTTCTTCTCTTGTTTCCTAGTTAATGATCTCGAGGAGCTTCCTGGTTGATTCTTGATCAGCTTATCTTCAGCCCCCTTACTACTCAAAACCCTCTTGGTATTGTCATCCATGGTTGTAAAAGCAAAAGAAGACTTCACTTTTTGGCTCAAGAATTCATTACACAAAGCATCAAAAGAACTGAACATAGAATTCATGATCTCTTCAACAAAATCTTGATCACCCCAAATTAATCTCAAGAAGTAGTAGAGGATCTTTTGAGAGCTAGAGAGCAAGATTTTGTTGGCAATTTGAGGAGGAGCAATGTCAAGAAAAGCTTATATATAGCGGTAAAGAAAGGAAGGAATCTTGATTGCCGTCAAAAACAAGGAAGGTTGTGCGATTCCTTTTATCTTCCAAGATGGTTGTTGTTCCTTGTGGCTTGTAGGCTTCAAAGGCGTGGAATAGTTAATGGCGGCTTCTTGTGGAGCCTACTGGAGATGACCATGAGATGAGACCATGTTCAACGATCAAAAGCCAGCCGCCTGCATGCGTCTTGTCAAACCATGTTTACTTGCTTGGGAATTGGAGATTGCTTAGCTAGTGCTTGGTCTCATTTCACAAATTTTCTTCTGACCTTACTTGAAAAATATCTCAACATGCCTTGCCACTTTCGACGGTCGAGGATTAGTTTGTTTATTATATGATTATTTCTGTTTTTACATTCCCTAACGTCTTGTGTACGTGACATTTTTTTATTTTCATGATAACTTGAAATTGTTTATCTCAAGCTTAACCCCTTCATTCAATTAAAAAAACTTTTAGGATCACGGGCACAGGGTATAAAGCACCTTGTATTTCTAGACTAAGGATTTAGAGTCCGTATATAAACGCGGTATAAATTGTGTTTTTTTTAATTTTTAAAAATTTTATTTTTTTATTTTTGTTTAAAATAAAAAAAATTATGTTTTCGGATCGTTTTGATGTGTTGATGTCAAAAATAATTTAAAAAAATAAAATAAAAAATTTATTTTAATATATTTTTATATAAAAAATATTTTGAATCACACATTTTTTTTTATTCTGTTACTCGAAAACCAGCCTACGATATACACTGTGTGTTTTTTATTTAAAAAAATAATTGGTGCATTTTTTTCTTTAAATTTATGACGGTAAGATGATTGTTGTGTGATTGTCGGTCCAGATATTCTTTGCTTGGTTTTTGGAAAGGTTAAATGAACCAAGACAAATGGTGGCATAAATCAGCTGAGTCGGTGGGAGGCAAGAGTTCTTCGGGTGAGAATTAATTAAGAATATTGACTTCAATTCTGTCTCTGGCTCTCTGCTGTTCCAAGACAACAAAGAATATTAAATTAAACATGTGACTATTTATGTAAATGAAATCAATTTGACTAATTGGTGTAATGAATCTCATGACTATATAATATCATATATCAAGAAAATATAATTTACATGGTCCAATAGAGTGATCAGAAAACTGTTTTTTAGGGGGTGAAATATTCAATTATGATGAGCAATATCAATTAATTACATAATGATTATATATTTAGTTTACGTTGGTTTCTCGGAAAGTAGTTTCTGAAAAACTATTTTTTAAACTTTTATGTATTTGTTTGCCATTAAAAAAATTGGTCAATGGAAAACATTTTCCGGTCAAAGAAAAATTTAGCTTGATTTTCAGGAAAGTGTTTTCCTTTTATTTTTTGCGGAAAACACTTTCCAGAAGTTGTGAAAAATTTAAAAATATCATATTATTTGTTGATTATATCAAATTTAAACCTCAAACTTTTGATTGCTATATATTTTGTTTGAATCTTTTTTTTTCAAATCCATCTCTTAAAATTTGATTTAATTTGATTTTTATATTAACTTCAGTTCTTATTTTTATGATTGTTATTTACTTTTCTCTTATCATTTTTTAAATTGAAATTTTTTATCTATCAAATTTGGTCCTTAATCTTTTGATTGTTACTTATTTTATTTAAAATAATTTATGAAATTATAATTATTATTTTAATTTCATCATCTTTAAATTTTTTTTATTTGTTAGATTTGATCTCTATTATTTTGATTATTATTTATTTTATTTGATATAATTTATGAAATTAGATTTTTTTTCAATTCCATTCTCATTCAAATTTTTTAATTTGTAAGATTTGTTCCTTATTATTTTAATAAACTTGAAAAAAAAATTAATAAGCTATTTTCCAACTCATTTTCCATAACATAACCAAACATTGAAAAGTGTTTTCTAACTTACTTTCTATGACACTACTAAACATCGGAAAATAATTTATTTTTCCAGAATTCACTTTTGAAGAAAACCACTTTTCAAAAAAAAACTATTTTCTGCAAACAAACAGGTCTTAATATTATTCCTGAAAAAAAAAACTAATATTTTATCCCATCTCTATTTCTCTAGTTGTCATCTCTCAAGCATCTTTGGTAAGAATTATTATTATATCGTTAAGGATTTATAACAACTAAATTTACCAATCACTTTAACAAGAATCCATTGGTTTTAGAACTTCAAAGGATAAGTGAATGACGCAATTTCACTTGTATATATACATCAATTGTTTAATTTTAACTTTCAACCGTTATAATTTACTATTTCTTTCCTCCCACTTGCTTCAAGACCTCGTTGTGTTGGCAGATTTACTATAAAAAAAAGGCTTGGGTTAATGGTTTTTTTTTAAAAAAAAAACATTTTTTTATGTTGATTTGAACGAGTTTGGATTATATTTGACCAGTTATCTATGTTATTGGTTAAGCGTTAATATTTATTTATTTATTTTAAAATTTAATTAAGTGTTAATATTTATTTATTTATTTTAAAATTTGATTAGGGTTAAGTTATGAGTTTCTTGAATCAACCCGTAATATATTATTCAGTTACGATGAGAATATCTAGTAATTTTCTAGATAAATAGATGTGCTTCTATTTTCTTGTTTTGTTTTTTCTTAAAGGAGATTTTATTTGGTTATCTGTTGAGATATTTTTATTTATTTATGAAAGCCATCTTTGCTTTTGAACTTCCGGTGGGAGCTTCACATCTGTTGCCAATCCAATAGCTTGAAGAAACCTTACAACTTACCAAGTCATGTCAATCTGCCACCATTCCAGGCCATGCTTGGCTGAGTATCAAAAGTATGTCAAAAATTGACCATCCACGACGGCGTTAGAATCTTCATGATGGATGAAGTATTGTGTGCGGTGGTCAATGCGGTGATATGGCTTTGCTCAACTTTTTTCCTCCTTGAAAAACACGTTGCCTAATAATATTTTTTTAATATTATCCTCTTATTTTTGTTTAACTTTCTAATTTATTCTTCTTGCTTTTGATTATTTGATTTTTATCTTATTTTTTCATAAAATTTAAATTTGTTTTTGGTTTCCCTATTTATTAAAATGTTATTTTTCCTCTTATTTTTTTTATTCAAATTTGATTATTTTTTATTTTTTTTTTCTGGTTCCTTTTGTAAAGTATAAAAGTTTTTTTTTTCACACTTAAATCAAACAATGCTATTTTTTTCTCTTATTCTGTTTTTGTTTAGTATTTAGTTCTTATTTTTTTTGCTCCTTTTTTTTTTGGGTTGTTTGTCAAATTATTTTTTTTCAATTTCATTCTTCAACTCTAAGTTGATTAAGAATTGAGAGTGATCATGATTTTTTCTGGTTGAGTTACATCGGGTTCATAACTCGGGTCACGTATTTGAAAGGTTAATCTAGATGTTGTCAGCCTTTATTTTCCTTTTTTTAAATAATTTTTTTTTTAGTTTGTTATTTTTAAAATTGATTTTTTCTACCTTTTGTCGTTCATCAAATTTTTTTTTTTTTTTTTGCATTTAGCTTTATAACTTTTCATGGCATGCCTTTTATTGTGGTGTCCAATGCGCGCGATCTGAGTCATGTTATTTAGTAAGCTAATCCAAGTTTGTTGGCTTTTTTTTTTCTATTTTGTTAATTATTTCACTACAAGATTTAACAGTTTTACCGACGGAATTTTTCCGTCGGTGTAAGACACATATTCCGTCAGTAATTAATTTACCGACGGAATCATCGACGGAAATGCTCCATCGGTGAATCTTTCGTCGGTAATTTTTTTTCCGTCGGTGTAAGACACATATTCCGTCAGTAATTAATTTACCAACGGAATCATCGACGGAAATGCTCCGTCGGTGAATCTTTCGTCGATAATTTTTTTTCCGTCGGTAATAAAAAAAATAAATTTATCATAAATTAACACTGTATAATATATACTAAAAAATGCTTGGAAAAAGAATAAGAAAATCAACTCAAATAAATTTGCAACAAATAAATAAAACAAAAAAATAAATTCAACTAAAAAAATTCATATGAAAAAAATAAAGTTGCAATTGCTAAAAATTTAAAAATCCTATAAATAAATCAACTAAAAATTGATCTCATATGAAAAAAAAATCTCACAACAACATTTATACAATTATTAAGAACAAAAACAATTAAAAATAAAATAAAAAACAAATATAGTGAAAAAAATCATGAAAAAAGAAGAAAAAAGAAAAATCTTACCTTAATGTAGGTGCAAGTGAAGCTAAGGAGAAAGAAAAAATTTCGTTAAGCATATTAATTAAAAAAAAACTAAGAGGATAAAAGAAGAAAGAAGAAGAAGAAGACATACCCAAGCATGGAGGAAAAGAGAAGGAGATGAGGAGAGAAAAGAAGAGAAAGAAATATATATTGATGTTTTTTATATATAGTGAAGAAGAAGAAGAAGAAGAAGAAGAAGAACAAGAAGAAGAATAATAATAAGGAGAAGAAATGAGTCTGTTTCTTGTGAAATAAGGGGATTCGAGGCTTTTTATTGGGGCGCGTTATCGACGGATTTACCGACGGATAATTGAATATTAATATTTTTTAATTATTCCGTCGGTAATTCCATCGGTAATATTTAATTTAAATTTTTAATTTTGTAAAATTTTTTCAGAAACCGCCAACAATTACCTACGGTTTTTCAATCCGTCGGTGATTTCGTCTGTAATATTTAAATGAAAATTTTAAATTAATTGAATTTTTTCAGAAAACCGCCAAATAACACTCTCTGGAAAATTCCGTCGGCGATTCCCTTTGTAATTGACATGATGAACAGTGTTCACAGTTTACAGATGGAATTACCGACGGAAAATTCCGTCGGTAATTCCGTTGGTAAAAATGACACGTCATCTTTTTTTTTGCTTTGTTTTCAATTTTTTTCCATGGTAATTCCGTCGGTATATACTTTGTATTTATTAATTTTATGGTAGTGTTTGTTTATTCAATCAAGTTTTTTTACATTGGGTTTGTTAGTAATTAGAGCTTACATGTCTTTTTGGTTTGCTTTCTGATTTGTTATCACAACCTCTCGAACAAGTTATGAGTTTGGTAGGCATATTTGGATTAACTTTGGTCGTATTGTTTTTTATTTTCTTCCTACCGTACTTGATTAGATTGAAATTTATCATAGTTTAATAAATGCTTTTTCTTTATCCTCATCACTTTTTTTTTCCTTAATTCAATCCATGTTTTTTTTTTTTTTGTCATCTTATTAGTTAAGATAACTTATTCAATCTAGCCGAGTTCATGATCTAAATCATGATTTTTCTTATTTGTTTTTCAAAACACACTTACTGTCTCTTAACATTCTTTTTTAATGCAATTTTTTTCCCCGGACCACCAGATTAATTAGTCATGTCTAAAACATATTGAATCATGGGATATGTTTATACACACACATATACATCTGACATAAGCTTATTCAGTAATATTTATAATAAAT
Organism: Populus x sibirica; assembly: GCA_019202695.1. Classification (NCBI taxonomy): domain Eukaryota; kingdom Viridiplantae; phylum Streptophyta; class Magnoliopsida; order Malpighiales; family Salicaceae; genus Populus; species Populus x sibirica. The sequence continues at coordinate 3,285,046 of JAGMVL010001426.1, forward strand.
AATTTTAAATATCAGAAAAAATAATAAAAAATCTAAAAATAAAAATTTTGAAGGCCTCGATAGGGTTCAAATTAAGAATGTTGAATTGGTCAATTTTGTGTATAAAATAATTGATCATAGGCTTTTAAGCCTATTTGTAAGATATCAATTATATCATGAATCTGGGAATAAATTTTAATAGATATCTCAAAAGAGACTCACATTTCCTCCAAATTATGATTTAATTTTTTTCAAAATTTTCGAAGTCCAAATATTCTGGAAAAAAAAAAACAGTACACCATGCACGTATATATAATAGTAGAATTATATTATATTCTTAAAAAGAAAAGCTTCTCTTAACTCCACATAATTTCATTAATGATATCGCGCGCGCGCGCACAAACTTCAATTGTTGAAAGCCATCCTTTGCTTTTGAACTTCCGATGGCAGCTTCACATCTGTTGCCAGTCCAATAGATTGAAGAAACCTTACAACATACCAAGTCATGTCAATCTGCCACCATTCCAGGCCATGCCTGGCTGAGTATTCAAAAGCATGGTGATTATTATGCCAACCTTCTCCAAATGTAAGCAACGCAAGCCACCTTAAACAAGTTTGCAGAACAAAATTATTAGAAATAACCAAATCAGAATGATAAAAGCTAAGAGCAAAAGGTATTACCAATTGTTCCTAGACAAGTCGCCGGTGTTCCACGCTCGCTTTCCCCATAAATGAGAAACTGAGTTTATTAGCCAAGTGATGTGAAAAACCAATACGGTTCTCACACCCTGAAATGGTCAGCAGTAAATTAGTTTTGTTGCATAAGCTATACAAAAATTAACCTAATTGACTACTGAGGCCTGAGGAGGGTGATAAGTGTTTAAATTTTCATGTCCATTTCAATGTCTGGTCACCGATCAAATATGAATGAGTAAATCCTGAGTTTATTAGCAGACAGTATTGCCCTTTCATTTTACACCATGATTTTCGTGCCATTTGCCATTTACTTCCAATCAACTTGAGAAATTCATGTTCCAAGAGGTTGCGTATTTGATGAAATTAAGTTCCAGTATAAAAAAGACAAATACTAATTTTGGCTATCTCTGTATATTTTCATGAAAAAGAGAGAGGAGGACATGAGAAGTATTCCATACCATTCCCCATACAAGGAAGGGAAATCCTCCCACTGCATATAGCAGAACTCCAAGCGTAATTGGATGTAGAAAGTACGTGTTTTGCATGAACTTGTAAAAGGGTTGCTTCTCTAAATCCCCAACATTGTTTTGCCCTCCACACTACCAAATCATATATTTTTAACAGAATAAGCAGCAATAACACAATTTAATTTACACTAGGAAATTTGTTCATTTGTGTGCGTGTGAGGAGGATGAACATACAGACCTTTTCAGTAATATAATTATTGTCAAAGAGCCAAGTGATGTGACTAAACCAAAACCCTTCAGTAGGGCTATGCGGGTCTCTCTCAGAATCACAAAACTGGTGGTGGTGTCTATGAGTGCTAACCCAAAAAATAGGATCCCTCTGAAACCAACATGAAGCCATTAAAAACTGATAACACAAAAAATCAAGGAAAGAAAAGGTTAGGGTACACCTACTTGAAGAGCTTGAACCCCACAGTATGCAAAAAAATACTCGAGCCATTTTGGAAGCTTGAAACTCCTATGAGAAAGATTCCTATGGAAAGAAAGAGTGATACCTAGAAGTCCAGTGACAATACCGAGGCCTATGGTAACCCAAAATGCAGGCCAAGTGAAATAAAAAGGTGCAAACAAAGATAGAAAATGCACTGACGAAACTATAGCAGCATTGGCTATATCTGATGAATTCCATTTCCTGCCCCAAAATACCTGCCTTCTTCTCCTCACCACCACATCTGACAGAAAGATTTTCCCGAGGTTCCTAGGCTCGGCCTCTGATAGAGGGGCATTATCAGCATCAGCCACTACTTGTAGTGCTTTTTTTGTACTGCTATAATTCTTATTTGAAGCATCCAAAAGACTTGATAAGTTGTCTTTTCTGCATTTGTTGGTTGTTAGTGGTAGGAACTTGGGGTTATAGTGACCATAATTTAGGAGTATAGCAGGTGGAGAACCCAGTTTCTTAGCATGGGTAAAAGGCAAAAAAAGGCAAGATTTGGATATGGTTAATGGATATGTCATCAAAGCCATTGACACTTAAAAGAGGATGTATTTTGATAGAACTGATTATTTTGCGGGGGTTTATATAGTGATGTATGTCAAATTCTATGTCTCCAAGCTGTAATATATTCCTATTTTCTAATTGATAGGTTAAGATGTTGCCTTTTATTTTTTGTTTTTTTTATATATATAGTTTGGTTATTTTATTTTTGTATTTTAAAAAATTTTAAAAATAGTTTAAAGTTTTTTTTTAATTAATTTATTATGTATTTCTATATATCATTTTGATGTATTAATATCAAAAATAAATTTTAAAAAATAAAAAAAATATATTATTTCAATACTAAAATAAATAATTTATAAAACAACCACGATAAAAATATCAAACATGCTGTCAGCGCAATATAACAGGGGTGTCAATCTTTAAATCTAACTTGGCTTCACCAAATTAAATAAAGTATAATTATAAGGGAGGGGCTCATTAATTAATTGAGAGGTAGGGGAAAAACTTGCGAGATCATGATTGAAGTTTCATCTCACATGACTATGCAAGAATCTCCTTCTTTCATCTTCGTGCGCCAGCAACTGGGCATATGCATATGGATCTTAGTTTCAACTAGCAACCGCACCGAGCTAGCTATATGTCATTTGGCGGTTCATCTGATCTGCACTTGAAAATTGGAAGCCGTGAATCTGAATTATTCGTCATTAAAAAAAAAATTATTATTACTAGTAATAATGCTATTCCATCCACCTCGAACCATAGTTATTAAACCCGATTCGGGGTTGATCCGGTTAAAGAGCCAAGTTTCGGGTTTCATGGGTCAACGCGGGTTAACCCGGAAAAATTTTAAAAAAATAAAATTTTAATATTTTATATGAAAAAATCCATGTAAATATAGGTTATATATATTGTAAACAATGAAGTTTCAAAGAATATTTTAAAAAAATTTTTATTTCACATTAAAAAGATATCATGTTAAGCTTTTAAGTTGAAGTATTTAAACCAAAAGGTATTTTTATCCCACATTGAAAAAACATGATTTTTTTATTGGGAACATAGAGTATATATACTAATTGGTTTCAAATCCCACATTGAAAAAATATAATTTTTTTCATAGGAACATAGAGTATATACACGAAAGGGCTTCAAATCCCACATGAAAAAGATACCATGTTATCCTTTTAAGTTGAAATATTTAAACCAAAAGGTTTTTTATCCCACATTGAAAAAACATGATTTTTTTTGGAACATAGAATATATATACGAAAGGGCTTCAAATCCACATTGAAAAAATACTATGTTATGCTTTTAAGTTGAAGTATTTAAACCAAAAGGATTTTTTTATCTCACATTGAAAAAACATGACTTTTTTCTTGGGAACATAAAGTATATATACTAATGGGTTTCAAATCCCACATTTGAAAAAAAAAAAAAAGAAACACCGAGTCTCGTCCGGGTTCGCCCGAGTCATGGGTCGACTGCCGGGCCGGACCGAGTTTAACAACAATGTCTCGAACACTCTTTGTGAGTCTGTTTAGAAACACAGCTCAACTTGGTTTATAAAGTGTTTTTTAAATTATTTTTAATTTTAAAAAATTATTAAATTGATGAATTTTTTGATATTAATTATAATTTTGATATACTAATATTAATATATATATATATATATATATATATATATAATTTTGATGTATTTTATATTGAAAAACACCATCCACCACGTTACAAAAGACATAATATTTTATATGTTATGGAGGACTGTTTTCAAGTGGGAAAAAAGGAGATGACGTGCTTCATTTTTCATATTTTGTTGCTTCTTTCAAACTAATGAGACTGAGATGGGTGTACTGAGATGGGTGTAGGAGAGGTGTAGCAAGTGATTTAGCAACCAAGTGAGTTCTAAAGTGAGAGAGAAAGGGGTTAGTGTGAGAAGGAGTGATTTTAAAAGAGAAATGAGTAATTTTGAATAAATTAGTTCAAGAGATAAGGCAAGCTTGGCAAATTGGTTGCGGTAAAGTATTTTTCTTGATTTAATTTCATTATTTTTGTGAAATCTTGCCAAGAGTTGAAAATCCCTAATTTTAGAAAAGTTTGGGTGATGTTGGAATAGTATTGCGAGTGAAGATTTTTTTTTATTGATAAATTGTATTATAAAATGTGTTGTAGGATAAGAAATATTATATTATTAATGCATTGACTTATCGTGTGTGTGTATTGAAACACCGCAACCCGTCTCGTTCAACCTTGCATAAGCCACCACTCTCCCTGTAGATTTGATGTAGATATGAATTAAATATTGGTACAATGAGGACGCCAACTTGCCTTTCAGTTTCCTATGCTTTCAGTAAAAAGTTGTGGTTAATGCCCTTTTTTCGTTGTGTTCTAGCTCCTACCTAGATGAATAGGTAGGTGAGGGGTAGAAGTTTTGTGTTTATAGGACCATTTGGTTTATGCAGAAAAAATGGTTTTTATGTTGTGTTGTTGGTACTTGCTTGGTCCTGATGTATCAACTATGTTTGGAAGACATGGAATAATTAAATTCATAGTGCTTGGTACTCGTGTATCAAGGTAAGAGATATCAATTGCAAGATTTTTGATGTCGAGAACAGCAAACAAGTCAAAAAGAATAGTTCAATTATGTACATTTATCATTACGCAAGGTGGTTGAACGTGTCATTAGATTTTGGAAAGAAATATGAAAAATTTTACAGGTTAATTCAACTTCTTGGTGATGAAATTACAACTAATTTAATGAAACATTACAAAATATTTTTTACAAAATATTTTTTATTTTACAATATAATAATAGTTAAATCTATAATATTTTAATTAAAACCAAATGCACATTATTTTACTTATTTTATTATTGGGCCTGCATTTAAAAAATATTTTTAATTTAATATATTAAATAATTTTTTAATCAATTTCAAACTCAATTATAATTTTAATCAAACATATATTTTATCAAATCAATCTCAACTAAAAATATATTTTATAAATTAATATTTTTCTAACCACAACGAAAATTAGTCGAGGAAACCTCCACCCGTAATATAAAATGCCTAAAGCAGTGAAAACGGAGGTCACATAGAAGACCATAATTTCCACCGCCGGTAGTTGTCGAGATCTGGTGAGAACACCTCGTCGGATCTCGCCCGTCAAAAGCTTAAAAATCTCTTCTTAAATCAAATCCCGTAAATTAATAGAAAAAACCCATAAAGAAAACATGAAGGGTTCGCGCGCTCTCGTTGCCTCTGTTCTTACTGCCTCATCTTCTTCCCCTATGGTTTCTGAGGTATTTTTGTTTTTTTGGTCGTAAGAAATATAATGGTCGTGGAGTGATGATGTGGTGATAGTTCTGTTAGGTGGTGTTGCAGGGGTGGTGTAATTAGTTGTCGTTATGTGGGGTTTCAATGAGGTGATAGTTGCAGGAGTGATTAGTTGTTCTTAGGTTGTCCTTAGGTGATAGTTGCAGCAGTGATTAGTTGTCCTGAGGTTGTCCTTAGGTGATAGTTGCAGCAGTGATGGTGGTGGTGAAGGATGATTGGTTAAAGAAAATACAAAACGGTAATAGGTTCTGCAATCAAAATTCAAAGGGCTTGTGTTTGAAGGCCGAAGGGTTGCAATGATGGTGATAGTTGCAGGGTGGTGTAATTAGTTGTTGTCGTTAGGTGGTTGCGGCAGTGATGGTGGTGGTTGCGACATTGATGATGATAGGGATGGTGGTGACGAAGGAAGATTGGCTAAAGAAAAGAAAAATGGTAATGGGGTTCTGCAATCGAAGGGCTTGTGTGTGAAGGCCTAAAGTTTTGTTTTATCTCTACAACCGTGCAAATGGAATCAATCCCTTCAACTGTCCTGTTCAGGGCACAAATCTTGATTCGAGATTTGGTTTGTGGATTGGTTAGCTTGATGAATGCATTTGGTTTTGGGTGGTAGCTGAAAATTGTGGTAGTTGATTTGGCGATTATTGGAGCAAGTGGGACGCATCCAACCCAATTTCTGATTTCATCCTTTCTGCAAAGCTTCAGGAAAATTATGTGTATTGTTATATTTTTATGTGTGAAAAATATTTTTGAAAAAATTTAAAATTTTTTTATTTTTTTTATTTAAAATTAATATATTTTTACATTATTTTAATACGCTGATATTAAAAATAATTTTTAAAAAATATATTATTTTGATATATTTTTAAGTGAAAAATATTTTAAAAAGCAATAGCAAATATATTTCCAAACAAACAGGTTATGTAAAGGTTTATAATATCGATTGTTTTTTAAAATGATTTTTATTTAAAAATATATTAAAATAATAATTATTAATTTTTTAAAATTTTATTTTTTATATTAATATATTAAACCAATTCAAAATTTTGGTGATTATTGGAGCAAGTGTGACGCATTCAACCCAATTTCTGATTTCATGCTTTCTGCGAAGCTTCATGAAAATTATGTGTATTTCGTGCCTGTATATTTTAACATTTTAAAAATATTTTTGAAAAAATTTAAATTTTTTTTATTTTTTTTCTTTGCTTTAAATTAATATATTTTTTATATTTTTACATCATTTTGATGCGCTGATATCAAAAATAATTTTAAAAAAATAAAAAAATATATTATTTTGATATATTTCTAAGTAAAAAGTACTTTGAAAAGCAACCGCAACCATACTCTCAAACAGGGTATAGGTTTACAATATCGATTGTTTTTTGAAATGATTTTTATTTGAAAATATATTAAAATAATTATTTATAAATTTTTTAAATTTATTTTTGATATTTGTATATTAAACCAATTAAAAAAATAATAATAATTTAATTAAAAATTTTAATTTTTTTTTCAAAAACACGATGTCATCACAAAAATAAACACAAATATAGGCTATGTCTATTTTACTAAGTAGTGCTAATTTCTTTCTTGTTTATAAATATTTTTTATTTAAAAATATATCAAAATAATTTTTTTAAAATTTTTAATATTAGCATAAAAATTTTTTATATGGTAGTGTTGATCTTAGTAGTTGGTGGATGCTGCTTTGATGTGTTTACAAAGGAAAAGATTTTTCATAACGGAGGAGATGCATATAAAAGAGAAGAATATTCCAACTTGAGCTCAAATAGCTAGGAGATTGATTTAAGCTTGTTTATTTTTTTGTTTTAAAAACATATTTTTTTTTAAATTATTTTTTTTTATTTTTTTACTTTAAATTAATATTTTTTTGATATTTTAAAATTATTTTAATGCATTAATATAAAAAATAATGTTTAAAAAATAAAAAAAAATATTATTTTAATACATTTTCATACAAAAAAATATTTTAAAAAATAACCACAACCACACTTTCAAACAACCCCATCATTATTATAATCCAAAAAACTTAACAATTATTCTTAAAGTAAAGTCAAATAATGAAATTAAAGAAAAAATCATTTTGTTTAAAAAAAAACCTAAAAAATCGAAGTCAAATCAAACTAATCTTCAAACTCTATGACCTGAGTCATGAGATTGAGATTACCCTATAGAAGACAAGCACAAAAAAATCATGAAATAAAATTTTTAATTATCCAAAATAAAAAAAACAAAATAATTAGCAATCATGATCAAATATGGTATAAAAACTAAATGAAAGAAAGTAATGAGAGACTAAATTGAAAATAAAATTAATCAAGAAAATAATAAAAACAAAAAAAAATAGCAATCAAAATAATAAGGACTAAATTAGATACAAAAATAAAATGAAAGAAAATGTTAAGGGGCAATTTAAAATAAAATTTACTTCAAAAATTTAAAAGCAAAATAAATAGAAATAAAAAAATAATGATTAAAATTGATACAAATACAAATTCAGATGACACATTTAACTTTTGAAAGGGCTAGCGTGAAATCTGAGGTGATGAGAAAGAAAAGAGAAAAGAAAAAAATTATATCTATTGACGCCTAACCACTACGTCGCCATGTACACATAATGACTACCAGAAAGAGAACAACACAACACTTTTAATGTTATTATGGAAGATGGTGTTTGACAGCTGGAAGGCACCGCATTCATCTCCCAAAAAATATGAGTGCCTCTCATTTATTGGTTCATGCATGACATGTGTCAACAATTTTTATTTTGTTAATTATATTTATATTTATCAAAAGATTGAATTGCCCCTCAATCAAATTGATTATAACTAAAAAATAATCATGAAATACAAAAAAGTCACTCGACGTCAGTTTTAAATTTTTACTTTAAAGGGAAATGTAGTTATTTTACTGTGCAATCAAAGCATTAAAAGACCGAAAATCCCTTGGATCCTAGTTTTAATTTAATTTAATTTTTTTACTTTTAAGAGTATTTAAGTTATTTAATTGTACATATAAAAAGTTAAAAGACCGATTTGTCTCAAATCAATATGATAATGACAAATAGACCCTATAAAAAAAACTAGATTGTCATCAATAACTACTTAAGTGATTTTTGTTTTAGAATGGAAAAAAAATATCATTTTACTGTTTAGGTGTACAATGAAAAATTAAAATCTTTTATTTTTTTTTATAATTATAATATGTATCATTACAATGATGTGATCAAAGCAATTGAAGTACATTATCTACTAGAAAAATACATAAAGAATATTGATTATTGTTATAAAACTTGGCTAAATGTATCAATTATTTGGGATCTTGTCGAACTTGAATTTTATATCAAGCCATGGATTGGGCTAGGTTTTGTAGAAATGAAAGAAAGTCTATCAATTGTTTATGGCAAGGGCATAAATTACGTATGATCCAATATAGAAACACATACAAGACAGAGATCCATATACGTGGGAACAAAGGCTGGACTAAGGGAGCTTGAACTCATATGATTTTCATTATTTCAGGCTCTCTCTGCGGTCCTGCAATAATAAATATGCCATGATATCGAAAGGTAAAAAATTCCAAGCTGAGATTTTCTTTTTAAAATCACCATTACGTTTACAATTAAATGGTAATTTATTTAAGAAAGGAAAAATGAAAAATGAGAAAGGAAATTCTTAATAATGTCATTCTTAATTTGTGTATTCTAAAATGGATTGAACTCTGTAAGATTGTTTAATATTGTGATATGATATTTTCTGTTTTTTTATCTAATAATAGTGAAAAAATTATTTAGTTAGTCAAATAATTTATATTTTTTCCTCGTTCTCGTATATAATTGCATTTTAAATTTTAATTTTATAAAAATTAAAATAACTTACTTTTCATTTATTCAGATATATTTTTTATTTATTAAGACATAGTTTTTATTTATTTTATATACAAAAATTCATCTCACAATATTTTTAACTAAAAACTTATATTTTTTAAACTACAACTAATAATATTTTTTTTTAAATCACAATCATAATGTGAAACATACATAATCACGATGAAGCAATATAATTATAATCCCTTTAAAGTGAGATAAGAGATCAAAACGTAAAAGCCAGAGAAATGTGTGGCTAATTTAAAAGAAAACATTTAATTGCATAGAAAAAACAATTGATTTTGTATGGCTAATTATCTATGTATGGTGCCTAACAAAAATTAATTATTAAATATTTAAATTATGAAAATTTATAACAAATTAAGTACACAACAAACTAAGAAATACATAGAACTTAACATTTTTGTTGTAACTTAAATTTAAAAGTTTAAAACCAAATAACGAGTTAAGAAAAAATCAGATCAACAAGAAAAGTATTATATTAATGATATAATGCAAAAATAATTTAATGGGATATTTTACTTCTCCTAGTTTGTGGTAAAACTAATGCAGTGTTTATTTTTGTGGTGGCACCGTATTTTTTTTTAAAAAAAATTCAAATGTTTTTTAGTATTTTTAGATTGTTTTGATATACTAATATAAAAAATTAATTTAAAAAAATATATTATTTTTATCGTGACATGCACGACGCTAGATGACAGGTTGAATCAGGAGGGTTTTGGATGTATTGGGATAAATCATAAAAATATGCTTTGAAGAGTTCAGGAGTCGCTACTTAATATTATGGTCACTAAGAAATCTAATGATCTGCGACAATTTGGGTGGAGGGACTTGTTGTGCATGAGAAAAACACATCACCTCCAGCGCACCCTACCTTTGATAAGCCGCGTTGTTGATTGATTGTTTTTTCCAATATCATGTTTTTATGTTTTTATTCGTTGATATATCTAAGATTCAAGAAAAGTCTTTCTTAATAAAGAAATCCTTATCTTAGTAGGCTAAAACCTAACATTTCGAAAGTCCAAAAAAAATAGGTAAAATACATATCCCATGCTTAAACAAAATGATTTTTGTGGTGCTTTATTTTTTTGAAATTCTGGTCAAATCTTAATAGATAATCACAAACTTGTTGTGATACTCATTAATTGATCTTTTTCGTATTTCTTCAATTATGATAGAATACAATTTTTATTTTTTATAAAATATGGATGAAAATTATAGAATTTGATACTTTGATTTTATTTAATTTAGTCCTTGAAAAAGTCTGGTACAACTCCTAATGTTACGTGTCTTTTGCAAAAAGGTCCTTGGTTTTGAGTTCTTTCAATTTGGTTCTTAATTGACCTCTATACTTTGATTTTCTTGCAATTTCACCATTGATTCCATCCAATGAACTTTGTAAAAATTAAATATGATCCTCTAAAATTTCAATCTTCTCAATTAAGTTAACCTTGAATTTGCATTGTCCAATTAAGTCCTTGCAAACTAGGCTTCCAGACTTAATTTCTCACTAATTAAGTTTTTAATAAAATTAATTTGATCAATTAAAAGTCTAATTAAGTTCTTACACTTAATTAATTCTTTTAATTTCAGCCTAAGTTAATTTCCAAACTTAATTAAATCTTTAATTAGGCTCATGATTAAATCAAATCAGTCTATTAAATATCTAATTAAATTCTCAAATTTAATTTTTATTCAAATTCGTTCAATATTCACATTAAGTTAACTTTGAATTTGCATTTAGATCCTTCAAAGGTGCAATTCAGTTTTCAATATTGTTGAAGATTTAATTTGGTCTGTCTATCCCTTATTTATGCATGTAAATCCCTCTTCAACATGTTCTTGTCATCCAAGTCATTTGTCTTCTTGTATATTTTTTATTTTTCAACATTTTTTCTTATGAAAGAAAACGATAATTTTGAAGAAACTCAAAATTAAATTATGATAATTTTGATGTATTTTCAAGTCACAAATACTTTAAATTAAAAACAACAACTATCATAATATCAAACTCAACGAAAGACTTGGATTATCAATTTGGTATATTGTATCCTTGAACTATTGTTTATTAAATAAATTAAGGCATGCCATCAAATTTGACCGCTGAGACTAACCGTCAAACTTTGATTAATAGTCCAAAATGCTATAGATAATATTGTTTTGAAGTAATTCAATTTTTCTAACAAAATAATTAGAAAAGGCAAACACAAAGATATAGTGGTAAAATACACCATCAAAGAACACAACAAATCAAGGGTAAATCAACCACAAATTAAAAATTCAATTTCCTCATTCTTTTTTTAATCAGAAAATCAATGTTGTCTACTGTAGGAGTGACAAGTGTCAACTAGAAGAGCTCTTATGTTCTAAAACTATTCACATGAATCTTGCAAGTTGCCCAGTGAATTATTAGAAAAAAAATAAATTTAAAAAAATACTACACCATCCATATTCATGAATGGCAATGGCACTTTGGCAATTCAAAGACCAAGTAATAGTAAAGATTTTTCTCTCAATTTCTTTCTCCGCCGTACATTTCATAATCTTTTCATACAATTTAATTCTCTAAGGGATGTCGGCACTTGATGACACCCTTCATAATCGTTTCTGCCACTTGATTTGAAGCCTCCAAAAAACATTCCGGCACACTTAACCTCAAGTATAGTGTTCGGAAATGTAGCTCATATTGTTTTATTTTTAATTTAGAAATATATTAAAATAATATATTTTTATTTTTTAAAAAAATATTTTTGATATGAATATATTAAAATAATTTAAAAATATTAAAAAATTTAAATTTTTAAAACACAAAAACAAAAGCAAAAAAATCATACTCCCATGGTGGGTCCAAAATTCCGTGCGAGTTACGGACCACGAACCCAATCTTGAGGAACCTAGTAACTCCCATAAGCAGTACCATAATACCACGTGTCATGGCATGTGTTGCCATGCAACTACTACAAAACCCCATATCTTTGCTCACAAAATATTCAGAGTCATTTCCAAACTTAGCTTATACCTTAGACGGACTTCACTTGCTAATCTTGTAAGTTGTTGATTTTTTTAAAATTTTTACACGTTTGTTTGTTTGTGATATTGCTAGCAGTTGTTTTTGAGATTTTTAACGAATTGGTTTTCCTAGGATTACAAAACAAAATATCAAAGTCTAGAGATTTTCTTGCTGGTTTGTTTTTTTCTTTTTTTGGTTCACTAAGGTTGTATTGTAAGGTGGCTAGCGCCATGTATTTTGATCATTTCTTGGCCGTATTGTCACCGTTTCTTACTTCTTTGTTATTCATTCGCGTTAAATTTCTGAGCTTGGTCTATTCGAGCATTTTTTAGAGGCACCCCAGATAATTTTTTTCCGTTTTTTTGGTTTCATGGCATGATCAACTTGGAAAGTTTAAAGAAATTAGAAGGGATTTTCTTTTTTAACTTTTTGGGGTTTGAATTTGCAGAGCAAGGGACGAGAACCATGGCAACCGTGACAGCTTCACATGTTGTGTCAAATAGCTCAAATGTGAGCAGCCATGGATCAGAAACAAAGGCAAGTTTGGGTCAAATTGGCTTAAGGAGCCAAAGCATGACCCACAGTGGTTTAAGGTCACTGAACATGACGGACAGGCTGCAAATGAGGACTCAAGCATTCGCTAGGAAGTCTGTGAAAAAAGCCTATGCCACTTGGAATCACACTTCAGGAAAAATTGTTTGTCTTCAAGGAGGAATGACTGTGGTCTTTGTTGGCATAGAGGTTGCTCCTTGGATCAAAACTGGTGGTCTTGGTGATGTCATTGGTGGACTTCCTCCAGAAATGGCTGTAAGTATATAGGGTTTCTGATACTTAGTTTCCTCTTTGACAAAATGCCTGGCACGGCTTGGGTTTGAACAATTTTATTGTGGTATTGTTGTTCAGGCAAGAGGCCACCGGGTTATGACAATCTCTCCCCGATTTGACCAGTACAGAGATGCATGGGACACTTGTCTATCGGCTCAGGTAATTTGTCATAGTTTCGCTATGTTTAAGAGGCTTCATCTTTACTTTGTGTCTGTGCCTGTTTCCTTGCCTGTGAAGATGGTAATGTTTGAGGTTGTTTACTCAAATGATGAACTTCTCATGTACAGATAAAGGTTGGAGACAGAATTGAAACTGTTCGTTACTTCCACTGCTACAAGCGTGGAGTTGATCGTGTGTTCGTGGATCATCCAATGTTCCTAGAGAAGGTTCAAATTTTTGCTGATTACTGATTCTGATGTCTAAGAATGTAGTTCTTGCAAATTCAGTTCAGATTACAAGAATAGGCTGTCTTTTTTGTTGTATGCGCTGTTTCTGATTCTAAAGTAACTGGACGTTTAAGGTATGGGGCAAAACTGGATCCAAAATCTATGGTCCTACAGCTGGAGAGGATTACCAGGATAATCAACTGCGGTTTAGCTTGTTCTGCCTGGTAAATATAATTTCCATCCCTTCTAATTTCCTATGCATTTTCCAATTGTTCTTCATGCAAAAAGAATGGATAAAAGGGCAGGCATTCAGTTATCTAACTCAAAATCATTGCACCGGGAGAAAATATCACGACTTCAAAACTGGTGAATACATAAATTGTTTTTCATGTGCATCCTGTAGTTCGTATGCAGCTCAGTTAAAATGTTTAGTGACTTGCATTACAAATATAAACCAGCACCAAATCTTGCATGGCCTCACTTGTTAAGCTGTGTGGTAAGCTAGAAGCTGCATCATGGGTAGACATAATCAAAGCATGTGTCTTTTAGTATAAACTTTCACCCAAGTAGACCTGACTGCTTGCAAGTTCACTTATTCTACAAAATGATTAACAATGAGTTAAGAGAAATTTCAGAACATATTCATGTTATTTTCCATCCGCTAATGGTAGTTGATCAGCATCGGTGTTCCGATAATTGCTGGTATAGTGGATAGGCAAGTCAATAGTAAATGGATTCTTTTGATTGCTTTTCAGGCTGCTCTTGAAGCACCAAGGGTTCTGAGCTTGAACAGCAGCAAGCATTTTTCTGGACCATATGGTGTGTGCCTCTTTACAAAAATGTGAGACTTAATTTTCCTATGAAGAAATTCCTCCAATGATGTTATTTTCTCAATCAATGCAGGTGAGGATGTTGTCTTTGTTGCCAATGATTGGCACACAGCTCTCCTCCCATGTTACTTAAAATCAATGTACCAATCCAGGGGACTTTTCATGAATGCGAAGGTAATTTACCCGTTGAATTGAGACCTTCAGAGATATGCTTAGCTTGGATGTCCGATTGCGCAGTTGCTGACATTGCTGTTGTTAATTCAATCATGACAGGTTGCCTTTTGCATCCATAACATTGCTTACCAGGGCCGATTTGCCTTCTCAGATTTCTCACTCCTCAATTTGCCAGATAGGTTCAAGAGCTCTTTTGACTTCATGGACTTGTGAGGATTTTGTTTTAGAAGCTGATGCTTTCAGATGACTAGAACCATAGTTTTATACAGGTTTGTGTGTCTCCTCCCATTCCAAATACTGAGGGATTTTAATTGGGCAGGTATGACAAGCCTGTGAAGGGAAGGAAACTCAATTGGTTGAAGGCTGGTATATTGGAAGCACAAATGGTTTTTACTGTGAGCCCTTACTATGCCCAGGAACTTGTTTCTGGAATTGAAAAGGGTATGGAATTGGATCACTGCATCCGTAAAACTGGCATTACTGGTATCATAAATGGTATGGATGTTCAAGAATGGAATCCTGCAACAGATAAATACACTAGCATCAAATATGATATCACAACTGTAAGTGCTTTATAATGGTTTTTAGCACCAAAGAATGCAAATCTGAAAGATAAAGACGGTGATTTTCGGGATTTTTTTTATTCAGGTCTCCTATGCAAAGCCATTGTTGAAGGAAGCACTTCAAGCAGAAGTTGGATTGCCTGTTGACAGAGATATTCCTGTAATAGGCTTCATTGGTAGACTGGAAGAGCAAAAAGGTTCAGATATTCTTGCTTCTGCCATTCCAATGCTGGTTAAATATAATGTGCAGATAATAGTCCTTGTAAGTGTCAAAGTTCAATATTTTTTACTCCTTTGTTATGCTGCTGTGATGCCAAAATGTTTGAGTTTAATGACGGGATCTGTTGTTTCCTTCAGGGAACTGGCAAAAAATACATGGAAAAGCAGATTGCCGAGCTTGAGAAAAAGTACCCTGATAAGGTCAGAGGAGTGGCATTGTTTAATGTCCCCTTGGCCCATATGATCATCGCTGGTGCTGACTTTATGATAATCCCCAGTAGATTTGAACCATGTGGCCTGATTCAGTTGCATGCTATGCGATATGGAACGGTATTGCCTTAAACATCTTCTTCTCTTTACGTAGCTACTATCTTAATTCACTCTACAACTTTAGCTTGTCTCGAATCTTCTAGCCAGTTGTTCTAGTCTTCTAGTGAAGGATGACAGTAATAACTGCTAAACTTTGCTGCAGGTGTGCATCGTTGCCTCCACTGGTGGACTTGTTGACACTGTCAAGGAGGGTTACACAGGATTCCACATGGGAGCCTTCAGTGTTGAGGTAAAAGCAAAGTGGCAATTACTTTCTTGATTTTTCTGTTTCCTCTACCCTTGATTCTAAAACAAGATATTTTGCAGTGTGATGCAGTTGATCCAGCAGATGTGGCTGCAATAGTTAAGACTGTCGTAAGAGCTCTAGCAGTCTACGGCACTGCTGCCTTCAGAGAAATGATAAAGAATTGCATGTCCCAAGATCTTTCATGGAAGGTTAGTGACTAATGAGGATAAGGAGCTCCGTCTTTCCTGAAACAAATTTTATTTCCTGGGATCAAACAAACGAAAAATGAATTTTGGTTTGATATATGCAGGGACCAGCCAGACTGTGGGAGAAGATGCTGTTAAGCCTAAATGTTGCTGGCAGTGAAGCTGGCTCCGAAGGAGACGAGATTGCTCCACTTGCCAAGGAAAACGTTGCCACTCCTTGATCAACAGAGATAATATTTAATGGTTTCTATGGACTACATAAATGAATCACGATAAAGTCATACAATCTACTACACACTAACAGAGCTTGCTGGGATTCGAAGCTGTTTGGCAATCGTTGGCGTTTTGGAAGGCTGAATGGTGTTTGTGTCTCTGTAAAGAGAAGTCATAACTAACATGTAAAGCTGGTTTGAGAAATCAGAAAAAGATTCCTCAGTTTTCCATGCTTTATGTGGCTAAATAAAGACTTCTTCTGATAAAGGTGCTTTCGTGTTGTGGATAGATCGATGCTGTCCACCACAGATGTAAGCTTGTAGATCTTTAGAAGTCTCTGTGAATTCAGTGCTTTAGTACTATAGCTAAACGTAGTTCTTCGTGTACAGAATTTTCTTTCTGAATGTATTGCAGAGTTCTGGATGAGCTGCAGAAAAAACCCTGGACTTGGCATGTGAATGCAAATAAAATTTTGCAGATAAATTATCCACTAATTCAACACAAGAACATGGCCTCTCAGCAAAATTTGGCAAACAAGCCACACACTTCCATTAAACAATCGAATATTCAGTCTGGTTAGGAGAGTTTTATTTGGTTTATATTTTTCCTACTTAGATTCAAACTCTTTTATAAACAACTTCATGTATTATAACTTCATGTATTATTTTATGAATAGAGATTGAGGTTAATACTATTGACTTCAGAAATTTTTTCAGAACATATAGTTCAGGATTGTCTCTATAGTTTTGGATTATTACCTTGGGGCCTGAGGACTCTTAAATCTATCCTTTCTGTATATACCAGACAGGTCAATTACTTGAAATCTCTGAGGAAGTTCTGCACATAACAAATTCTGTCACCTCCACTATCCATCATGAAAGACATTCTTCTTTCATGGCTTGGGAACTATATAAGATGAAGGAGCCATTCGATATGATAGCCGAGGCTTGAAGTGAGGCATTCATTGCCCCAGCCTTGTTGCTGTGATCATAGCCAGGAAGCTTTTCACTGTATACTTTAACAAGCATAGGAAGACGAGAATCCACTTCACTAAAATCAAACTGATTGCCAATAGCAATAGCAATTCCTTGTGTACTAGTTTGTCTGCTGGGGTTTAGGGTTCTGATAACACCTGAAAGCAATGAAGGGAACTCAGTTTAGTCAGCACAGCATCACACAAACATTCAGCTAGGCTGGTTTTCTATCAATAGAATTGCTTGTTGTCTCCTCTAGATTCTAGACTGCTCAGGTGCAGGAGGAACCATCCAAGTTCCTAAAAAAAAAATCCTTAAATTCCCATCTATTTTGCCTAAACTTAAACTCGAAACCTCCTGATACGAGAGATTCCGTGTTTCATGTCAACTGCTTGGGATGTTTATTTGAGCACAATAATTGTCAAATTCAAATGACTTGTCCACTGAAGTTTTATTAAGAGTCACGGATGTTTTGGAGTGTAGAGGTCATTTTTTGAATAGTGTTTTGTAATAGAAAATATATTAAAATAATTTTTTTTTATTTTTTAAAAATTATTTTTAATATTAGCATATCAAAACAATTTAAAAACATAAAAAAAATTAATTTAAAACAAAACAAATTAATTTTTTTACACAAAAACAAACTTGAAAAATAAAAAATTGTAGCACTCCAAGGCAATACTAAGTTTAATAATGCCTAATCCTAATAAAGAAAGTTGTTAAACCCATTATTGTTTGAAGTTTTTATAAGAAAAAAATAAAATTATTTAATTTTTAATAAAATTAAACCAAGTTTTAATCTGATCGATTAAATTATAAATTGACTTAGTAAATTAACTAAATTTATTCAAGTTAAATTTTACTCAATTTATTTTAGAACTTAGTCTATTCCAAATTTCAAATAGATAAGTCACTGAGTTAACGGTGGACTGATTTACTACCAATGATTAATACTCGAAGAAAAACAACTACTACAATTCAATAAATAAAGCAGCCCTTTGAACATTATTGTCAATTAAAGCAACACATGGTAATGATACATAAGCAATCAAATGAAGAATTTAGTCAAGTTTACATGATTGATTGCATCACCATCATATATATATATATATATATATATATATATATATATATATAATGGTATGAACTTGATGGCTACCCTTTTGTCTTCACTTAAATCATAAAAAGTTTTCGAATTCAATAATGTTCCGTAGACACATCATACCTTGTAATTTAACAAGAATTATGATTTCCCAATAACAATATTAAATGGAATTGTTTTTCTCAACAATATAGTATTTTTGTACTAGCTTTCATTTATTCAAAATTAAATCTAATTTTAAATGAATTTAATGTTCTATTAAGCTGTCCAAATAATAATATAAGGTGTTTGGTGTGATTATGGGCTTGCCACGTAACTGTACGTACTTTGCTATCTACAATTGTTTTTAAAAAAAAAAACAAAAGGACAAGAAAACAGGGGCATGCATGTGATGCCTGTCGGACAAACACTCAGTGGACTCCACAAAACTAATCAAGCCATTCCATTCCTTCACAAGATCAATCAAGATGCATTTATCAGTCACTCTAATAAAAACTTGAGACTACAACATTTATATTTTTTATAATTTCATGTTGAGTTTTATAATTACTAATATGATGGTTACTGAAAATTTATATAATTGTTAATTTAAAATTTATGAAATTAGTCGAGATACATACAAGCTTATTTAGACACCCACAATAATTAAAAAAAAATACATTTGCCTTCACACTAGTTTTGATGATACCCCAAATTATCCTCTAATACTCAATTAGATACCAAAACTTTTCTTATTTTTCAATAAAGCCCCTTTATATAGGCGGGAGTGAGTGCTATTTGGTTTGAACCAACAACCACAATGAACCAACAACTTGGTTCATATTCAAGTTTAAATTGGAACAAAATTTTTATATTTTTAATAGAAATTATTTTTAATCTGAATAATAAAATCTTAGATTCAGTTTTCATTGGGAATTAAATATGTTATTCATTCATTAAAAATATATAATCAACTTTTTGGTCATTTAATCGAATAACAATTAACACTAGCCTATCATATTCATGTATGTTAAACTTGTTTATTCAGATCACATATTTTATTTTTATTTTTATTTTTATTTTTAATAATAAAAATATTTTTGGATCAGCTTTTACACATCTACCCAAAATCTTTTTGTTTCTAATGAAGTCATTCACTTTCCAGCTAATGTATTCACTGGGAAATGATTTTCTTGCCATTTTTTTTTTTAAAAAAAAAGATTTGAACTTGAACGATAACGCATGGTACATGTTCACTTATCAAGAGACAAAGCTCTTGAAAGTCTAAATTAAATATTTATACAAGAATCAAATCGATTAAAGAATTATTAACAAGTTAGGAACCTAATTTAGGCAAGTTTTTGTTCGACAACTGAATTAATTGTGTGTTAGATATTATAATAATTCTTGGAGCTGTGATTTAAAAAATATATATATATAAATTATAGATTTTTATAATCAAGTTTTTTTAAAAAAAAATTAATAAAATACTTTTAAGAGTGTATTTGAGAGTGCGGTAGTGGTTGTTTTTCAAATGATTTTCATTCCAAAACATATTAAAATAATATTTTTTTTATTTTTTAAAAATTATTTTTGAAAACATAAAAAAATATATTAATTTAAAAAAAAAAAAAAAATTTAAATTTTTTTTAAAAGCTCTTCCAAAACCCAATAAAGACAGTTTTCGCCGTAACTCACCGCACCACTAGCTGAGCCAAGAATCAATAAGTAATTTGAGGTTTCCTCTTTGAATTTCTCCCCTTCTAAATTCAATGATAAAGAATCTTTGACACTAAACACTGCGCCGCATATAAAACAAGCTGCATTCTTCCATTTTTATCTTATCTAAAGCCAATATTGCATGCTACTCTCTCCACACAAATAACCAGAAGCTAAAGATCCATTCTTTTCGCTCCCGGGATAGCGGCGTGATTGTTTTTACGTTAAAAATAAATTTTAAAAAGTAATAAATATATTTTTAAATAAAAAAATACTTTCAAAAAAATACTACCACAAATCCTAAACAATGTCTGGTCACTTCCTCGCCAGTCCCATTGCTTATACAGTTTCATGCCATACCACCCTCAGTGTATTTCACTCACTGGTTAGGCCTATAATATCTAGATTTTTTGTGGGTTACTCTCAAAAAGACTGCTGTGGACTAGCTTCTTGCATCAAGATTTCAAGTCCCTTTTGAGCTTACTTGACCACTCTGCTGAAGAATGGAGTACTGTAGATTTTACTACTGTGCTTCACTTATCCTTTCCATTTCAGGTACTTTCTCTTAGATCCCATGTTTTTTTGAGGTTTCAACGTCTGTCTTGCTCTGAAATAAAAACTGAAGGTTGCATCTTGATATGCAGGTTTGGTATTTCCTGTAATGGTGGGTTCTATTGGGATCAATTATGGTCAGATTGCTAACAATCTTCCAGCACCAGACAATGTAGTCCCTTTAGTGAAATCAATTGGGGCAACAAAAGTGAAACTTTATGATGCAGATCCAAGAGTGCTTAAAGCATTTGCTAACACAGGAGTGGAATTCATAGTTGGTCTTGGAAATGAGTACTTGTCAAAGATGAGAGATCCAGAAAAGGCACAGGCTTGGGTTAAAACAAATGTTCAAGCTTATTTACCAGCAACAAAAATCACTTGCATCACAATTGGCAATGAAGTCTTAACCTTTAACGACACAGGTCTTACAGACAACCTCTTTCCTGCAATGCAGAACATTCACACAGCTTTAGTAAATTTGGGACTTGATAAGCAGGTCTCAGTTACTACAGCTCATTCTTTGGCAATTCTCGAAGTGTCTTATCCACCTTCAGCTGGATCTTTTCGAAAAGATCTTGTGGGGTGCATCACCCCCATATTGAATTTCCATGCCAAGACTAACTCACCATTTTTAATCAATGCATATCCCTTTTTTGCATACAAGTCTAATCCCAAACAAATTTCTTTAGATTTTGTGCTGTTTCAGCCAAATCAAGGGATTGTTGATTCGAAAAGCAATTTCCATTATGATAACATGTTGTTTGCTCAAATTGATGCTGTGCATTCTGCATTAGCAAGTTTAGGATACAGTAAATTGCCAGTTCATATATCAGAAACTGGCTGGCCATCGAAAGGGGATGCAGATGAAGTAGGAGCAACCCTCGAAAATGCGAAGAAATATAATGGGAATTTGCTTAAGATTATTTGTCAAAGGAAGGGAACTCCAATGAGGCCTAATACAGATTTCAACATTTATGTTTTTGCTTTGTTTAATGAAAACATGAAACCTGGACCAGCTTCTGAGAGGAATTATGGGTTGTTTAAGCCTGATGGAACACCGGCGTATTCGCTTGGAATTAGTGGAACAGATGCTGTTAGTGCTAACACCACCACCACCACCACCACTGGTGCTCCTGCGCCTCCGTCACCGGATAGTTCTTCAACCGGGTATTTGTCAATTTCTGCTGCTGTAAAGGTAAGTCCTTGCCTTCTTTGTGGTGCATTTACTTTTGACGTTTTTGTTGTTGTCTCGTGTACCTCACTTGAGAATGTGTCGTCTTTTGTGGCATGATTAAAGCATGAAGATAGAATGATGAAGCATGTTTCAACTTGAGTGGTTACTGTAGTTTTCATTTAATCTTGATTAGCTTTTAGTTTATCAGAATTAAATTGGCAATTCAAATCTTGTCTGGTCGCACTCACAGTGAAGTTTGTTATCAATGGAGTTGTCATTGACTGGGACATGGGACTAATTTAAGCCTCCGAATTAAACACTGATGGGGACAATTAGTTGAAAAAATGTTGTCATCTCACATGAGTAGATTAGATGAGAAAAACCCTATAGATAACTATAACAAGTTAAACATGCTTAAAGTAGGTTTGTTGGCATTAGTTATGATTGATGCATTTCGATCGGATGCGCTTCTTACGCGCTACGACACATGAATAAGATCATGCAGAGACCATATGCAGAAGCTGATTCTGACATTTTGATATAAAATGTTAGCAAGCCATTCAATCCAATTGCTTTCAACCTGGTCATGTCTAGTTTTACTACAAGTCAAATAATCATGTCTCTATTTTCTCATTGTGAAATAGCAAGTGACGGCCAATGAATGTAATTTCAGAAACTGCAGGTTGTTTTTAGGGTTTTCTGTGAAATGGGAGTGTTAATTCATTGATTAACATCTTGGTGTTGTCTGTTATTTCAGGAAAGATGTTGTAGTTGCATAGGCCAACTGTTGTTTCCACTGCTGTTGAACTACTTGGCCTTTAGACTAGCATTTTGAACTGTGTTTTGCTTTGGAAGCCCTTGATAAAAAAGAATCAGCCGTTAAAGCAAAAATGGATGGAAGAAGGGATTTGGAGAGAGAAGGAGGCAGCTTCTTAGCTTAAAGGAAAGGTGAAGTTCAGTTCTATTCCTTTTGCTTGTACACTGCAAAATGCAAAGCATCATTCTTTACCATTATTAGTCGACTACCACCGCCTAGTGCTCAGTGAATTCCATTCCCAATGAGCCTTAATAGCTCCTTAGTTGGGCCCTTTAGCACCCACTTTTATTGATATTTTTTATTAGTTTTTACTGCCACAAAGGGCCATCTTGTTGGTAGGAATTTCCCATGGACCATACTATCCTGACCAGTTGGGCCCTTCTCTGCCCACTTCATTATTGATAATTGGTGCGGTTGGTGGGGGTGGACAACTCATAGGCATGGCTGGTTATGAGGGTTGCTTTCACTCTTTTTAGCTGGCAATGCCTCAACTTTTTGCTCTCTTGTCTTTTGCAGGCAGGGGATGTTTTCATATCTCTAATAATTTAAGTTTGCTGATGGAGAGTTTGATAGATCAAGCGAGAGTGGATTGCATCTGTTGCTTGTGATAGATTACTGATTAATTTGCTGTAGTTGTTTCTACTTTATTTAGTGTGAATGAGATTTTATTCTTTCTTTTTTCTTACTCCAAAGGATCCTACTATTAGCCTTCATATATTCAGCATCCTTATAGTTTAATACCCGCAAAAAGATTCCATATCATTTGAATTTCAGCCATCAATCCAGATTTTCTAAGCTAACTATCGCGAGCCTTTCATTTTGAAAAAGAGTAGTTTTTCGGTTTGTCTAGATCAACTAAAATGACCTCCGACCTACCGAGTCTACTTGATTTAAAAGCAAACCCGGTCCCAGTTCAACAGATCACCGAGTTGAGTTGATCCACAAGGTTGATACCCATGCATCAAGTGCAGGTAGGTTGGAGAGGCTCTTTAAAATCTTAATCATCGCGAGCCTTTCATATCCCTCTTTATTACCTGATACCCTAAAATGCAGGATTAGGACAACATTACCAATGATCCACAAATTAAGCAAAGTTTTGAGGTTTTTGAAGGAAGATAAAAAATGGATAATACTATCTACGAGTGACAAATACATCAGGGTATCCTTATTCAGATTCAAATCCCCTCAATCTAATTGTGTACTACACTATCAATCTAAACCGATGATTGTATACCATGTTTGATAGAGACCACAAGGCATGGTGTCCTCTAATTTTGTAATCCAGTCACTAGGAGGGGAGTCTAGGGTGCGAAAATGCAAGAAGGCAAGAGAAAATGGCTGGCCCCAGCCCAACATTCATAAGAGGACCGATAAGAGCAGCCGCATACAGAACCAAAATCTCTCCCCAAAAATTAATATTAATACATTATTAACTAATTGCCTGCCACTTCTTTTCCTTGCAATACATGAATAGAGATTCTTCTACTGGTACCTTACAGGGTTGTTTGGCAAAATTATATCACCACAAAGCTGGCTGATCGGCTTGATCTTTAATGCATATGCTCCAAACTACCAAGCTATAGCATAGCAGAATGCACCGAGCCATAGCATTTTAAAGACCTGCATGAGCTTGTGATGTCTCTCCCAATTCGGCCTTCGATTCAGTCTTAACCCTTCGGTAGAATAAGACATAAGCAGCTGAGGTCTTGATGTCAGCTTCATTGACTGGAGAAACTCGACTATCATCGAAACTGTACCATCTATTATCATCAATCAACTGCAAGGTTGGTGAACAAAACAACTTGGACCTCAGAAAATCAGCCTCCAAATTCGACACAGATATTATAACTAATCATGCATGATGAACCCATTAGGTATTTCTAGGAACTCCTAGAGTAGTATGATAGGTCTAAAATGATTGGACTACATGACAACTGCTGCACTAAAACCTCGGATTGAAAATTCATAAAGGCCCGAGTATTTGTTTACCTTGGCAAATGCAGTATAGTGCCCACCACCTAGACCACCATAATGGTTGCTGATGGCATATAACTCATACGTGTATGATTGTCCATCCTTTTGTTTCACATATTTGCTCAAATCAAGATTGTGAACGGGGAAATCCACAAAAGTATCCAGTTTGTTCTTCAGGTATCTGCTGTATGAGAACCGTTTCAAGTGAAAAACAAGAATATCTGGCAACATCCACAGGTCCAGTTTCTTGGTGGCTTGCCTATGTTCTTTACAACTAGGACAATACCTGTATCAAAATGAAATGCATCGTCATAAATATAGTATGATGTGCTTTTGCTTGGTATCCAAAACAATATCTCACAGGAAATGTAGAAAAAAAATTTGTTTTTAAGAAACCATCATACCACATGTCATCAGGCCCTAAAGGTTCTTCTGTCAAGAATGCCTCCAGGCACGAAAATAAAGAGACAGCTTCCTGCCGGGTTTTCTTTGCTCTATAGCCAGTCTTGTGATAAACCTCTGGGAGATCCTTTAGATTGCTGGAATCGTATAATTTCTGTTCTTTCTCAGTCCACTCAAAGACAACCTTTATACGATTCCCAGATTTTATGACAGAATCCTTAAATATTGGCTTGCAGCTTAAATACCGATCATCAGTCAAAAAGAGCTGGAATGGCAATTCCTGGCTAGATGTACCCTCTAGTTCTGTGTTGCCCATGGATTGGTCCCTAGGTTCACATTGACCATTGCAGCCACTTGATGTCTCACCATTAGCCTCCAAAAGAAAACCATTCTCTTCGCCACTATGAGCCATAGTAGAGGCACATGCTCGTTTCAAAGGCGAGAGCAGTCTGGAAGCAGCCAAATAGATATCAGCTCCACTTGGCGAGTCATCGTCCATATAAGTTATCAGAGGTGTGCCAAAATACTTCCCAACATTGCCCTTCAGTATATCTGGAGTGCACCTGTGAAACCAATGCATAAGACTTCATCTCAAAGAAGTGAAAGAAAAGAAGAATAAAAAGAAGGAATAAACAGTCAAGCAAGGCACCCAGCATATCCCTGTCTATCCTCTATTGGACCCATTCCCCTTTTGGAAGAAATTATCCTCTTATCAGTTCAAAATTATGGTGTGAATCAAATACTATTTGCCCACAATTATTTTCTTACCAATGACATGCAACACATTACATACAGCCAACTATGTTATGAATGATCATTATCATTGCAAATAATCATACTCATATATAACTCAGTGACAAAACTACTAACAAGTGACAATGATATACATTGCACAGTTCTCCAATAAAAAACCAACAGCAAGAAATCTGCAGAAGTAACTTACTTATCCCTATGAACAATCTCCAGCTTCTTTCTTCCTGCCCCTTTTCCACAAAACCGATAGGCCACAATATGGTCTTCATCCTTTATAGAGACCAATGGTTCAAAAGGATTTTCCAACATCCTATAAATCTTGTGATCATATACCTGACAAGCAAAGGTCTGACACCTTAGCCTCTTAATGGAATAATTAAAGAAAATAAAGTTCAAGAGAAAACTTCTTACTTCTGCCAGCAGAAGGCTTTCTCCACTTTTCAAACCGCATGCAGAGTCCAGTGCTTGACCAAGATCTCTACAATTACCATGTTTCAGCACTGAAACAGTGCAAGGCATTGGAAGACCACTTCCATCACCATGAAACACTGTTACTGTCATTGTCCGAGTGACAGTTGAAGGCAGTGGCAAAGACAAGTACATGAAGGGATCAAAAGTAATTGAAATTTTACTGCAAATTGGGCAAACCAGCGTCGACTTATATTGACCCTGAGAATTATTTTCCAACATATACAAAATGTCAGCAACTGAAAACATGAATTCATACTAGATTTTGTGTTCAGTAAAGCAAATCATGTAGTACATGACATTGCTGGGTCCTAGTATGAGAATAAAGGAAGCCAAACTTTGACAAACAAAACTGAGATACTCATCTATAACACAACACCATGAGCCGCTTTCTCATCATCAATTAAAGTAAACAAATTGAATATTAAATGATTATTAAATATCACAAGCAATGAATTCCATTCTTAAACAGGTTTGGATTTTGGAAGTCTTGCCCTAAGTCCTTACTAATCAGGATGTTCGCATGGAAGCTGGTACTTAATAGTTTTAAAGTTGAGCATAGATAGCATAAAACAAAGGAGGTAAATAATGTTGAAGTATCTAAGATCACTGTGTAATGAGGACCTTACAACTAGATTTTACAACAACCAACCCTCAACCCCAAACTAGCTGGGAATATTACAAGATGAGCTCATCTATGAAAAAATTATTCAACCTTATTATGCAAACCATGGAAACAGATAAAAATATAACACTTCCTTACTTGACAAACATCCACAATAACTGAGTCATTCCGAGTCTTGTGATTTCTCCAACACTCGTCTGCAACTTCCTCGTCTGGTTCACCACTCCAATCCTTCATTTCAATATAAGGCTTTTGCTTGACACGATTCAAATCTTCATGCAGCCCATCCAGCAAAAAGGCAAGAAGTTCCTAAAACAAAAGGATCCCATCAACAACGGAAACCATGATAATATCAACAACACCAATCATCATTCTGAAGAACAAAAAACACAATAGTGCTAAGGATCCATCGTACCAGAATATTTATTGACAGAAAGATGCAAATTAGAAGCATCATATGTCTTACTGTCGTCATCAGTCCATGAGTCTAGATTATTGTATAAGTCACTTAACACATTATATCATCAAGAAGGCAGAGTTCCAAATACGCGAGTGGAAATTTATGAAGGTCAATATTCACTCATTCCTTTGTTTGATCAACAAAATGACAAGCAAACACTTGGGCTAGGAATATTCGCAGGTGCTATTACAGCACTTCTTTATAAGTGTGGTCCAGTTTTAACTAGAGTTGCACTATCAAAGGTGAGATTCAGACTTGAGACCTCACCCCTCCTCTTATGCAAGAGTAACACTGAGATACACCTCATTGGTAACTAACAGAGCATTTAAAAATTGAATTATACTACTAATATTGCTGCTGTAGAGTAACAAGTAGAAATCACAGGGTACTAACTTGAGAATCATGTTGATTATAACCACTGAATTGAGGAGCAAATAGCGCTAGTTTTCCCTTAAACACACGTGGTGCAATCGCGGTCCGGCCTGAGGACCACAGTTTCCTCAACAAGTCACCAAATGCAAGTGCAAGTTCACCCTACACGGCTACAACATAAGTTAGCAAAAGTGCAAAACATATAGCCAGTGTTCTTCAAAAAGTCTATATGGAATAGCCATAAGATGACAATAACTAAGCAAAGCCACCTACATGCATTCCTAAAGGATTCTGCGTGTTGATTTCCTCAGAGTAATCTTGCAAGAAATATTCAACAAGTTGGGGTGTGTGGAGTAAGCATTGTAAAGCACTGTTCATAAAGCAAGTATTTCCCATATTCTGCAGTCCTGCCAAACCTCCCTTTTCTACTCTCCTAACAGAGCTATGCACACCAAATCCGTCGTCCATATCTTTGAATGATGAGTTTACGGCACTTCCTGGCCATAAGTTCAAGCTATAACTACTTGAGTGACCATTTGACATGGCAGGCCCTCCTGCAATCGACATGGGGGACCTTGGAGGTTCCAAGGCTACCAATGCTAACTCATTCCCTGTTGAATCCTTTCCAGATTGAGAAGGAGAACTATCAACTTTCAACTCCAAAAGAATCTGCAAAAGGAAGAGGATGCATCAACCACAGTGATGTGGGACAAGAGCAAAATCACCAAAAGAGGAATTTAAGTAGAATAGAAACCAAAATCACCAACAAGAGAGACTCTTGAAGGGACCAAATCAAGAGGGACACACTTGATCTTGAAGGGACCAAATCAAGAGACACGCTCAATCTTTACAAAACAAACCAAGAGAGATGCACTCAATCTTGAAGAAAACTTAGTTTGTTTTTCAACTATTAACTTAATTGACTGTCTAGGTAGGTCATTATTTATGCACCGAACCAAATAAAATAGGAAATCCTAACAAGTCTTAATTGAATAAGGAAGCTAAAATTCTAATTTAACTACTAAATAATAAATACTAATATTCCTAAATAATAAAATCTAGAATAGCCATACAATATTAAAATTCTTAAATAAATAAATATTGATTCATATTGAGTTTGGTAAGAAGTCTGTAAGATAATGTTTTCCCCTTTACGAAAGCTGCAACTAGGAATTAAGATATTGAGTTTGGTAATAGTTGGACTTTCTAGAGCCTAGTTAGAACAACCGAGTCAGGTTCTACAACTGTTAACATCTCTAGGAAATCAAATTGGAGCAGATGAAATTACTACAAGTCCATGGTCAAAGAGAATTTTCTGATGGAATGAAAATCAGAAGCATTATTAACATGATGGCTTAAACATTTTAACAAAAACTAAAGCATTTTCTCATATGCATAATTCCTCACAAGATTACAGACCTCTTGATCCATCTGCAAGTGTAACTCCTCCAAGGTTTGGTTTGAAATGCTCAACTGTGAACTCTTTTGCTTATTGAAGAAGTCCCATATAGAGGCCTGTCAATATGCATCAGAATCAGACAAATGGGAGAGATTAGCCATTCAGCATCCAAAAAGAAGTAAAAGTAAATCAAGCAAAAACCAAAACATAAAACAAACCTTTTCACGCTCTACGCCTCTAGCTGAGCAAACCTTCTCATATAACTCATGCAGAGAAGCCTAAAAAGGAAAGCAAATTAAAACCTGGATGGTATACAGTACGTAACTTGAATAAAAGGGCATTGTCCAGTGTTAAGAGGACCTTAAATCAATTATTCAAAAACTCAGTAAGTTCACTTTCATAATGTTTGACCAGTACATATAACAAATCCTCAAGACAAATCGATCGATACTCAGAAATTCTGAAAAATAAAATTCAAAGTTCAGAAACCCAGTTCTGTTTAGTCAGCATCATATCATAACCTTCAAAGCCAAAGCCTTAGCAGACCCTTATAAAACCAACAGTCCCTCGAACATATCTTCTATCAATAGAAAAACTTAATTAAATCCTCAATTTGATGCAACACAAGCGTTAAATTGCACTACCTTCATGTTTGTGCACCTATTCTATATGTCCTGCATAAAAGTTGATGCAATTAAACAGTTAACTTGCAACAATATGAAATATCAGAGAAATTACCCAAATAAAAAGAAATTTGACAATCTAGTGAACCAATGAGCTGAAGACTCACATATGCTAAGCTGTTATCCAATGAACATTAATTAAACACATCAATATTTCTTTATGTATGACAAAAATGATATTTCATGAAAATAGAAACTTGTTGAACAGAATCAGCTTAAATTTTTTGAGACAGAAAGATAAAAACAGGAAGAAAATGACAATACCTTTTTGCTTATCCGTATAGTTGATTCACTGTCATCTCTGGAGTCAATTAACTTGAGGCGAAGTGGATAAACCTCCACGTTGAACTGCTTTTTATTAAAAACACCCTGAGAGATCATCTTTCTTGGTATCGCTGGTCCTCCTTTGTACCTAAAAGACAGAATGACAGAATATATCAATAGTACCAGGGCATAAAGACAAACAGTAGTTTTAAAATATATGCAAAAGTGTGTGTGGGTGTGTGTGTGTGTGTGTAAGAGAGAGAGAGAGAGAGAGAGAGATTCATGTTTAAATTTTAAACAATTATGCTCATTTAAAATTTTTGCATCCATTCAGATCAAAGATCAATCACTAAATTACATGGAGATTAAATTAGAGTGTTTCCAAATAAACTAGATAGAGAAAAGAAGCGCTGTATCCATTCACTACAATGATTAAGATATATAATACTTTCAAACAAACTTCCAAATTAAATGCAATCCTGCAACTACAAATGTCAACGCCAGATATTAACATAGACTAACGCCATCATAATTTTGCAAATGTCAAATCCCAAGCCATCAGATGATGAGACCATAACACACATATACCTTATCGAATTCCTACTTTACAAGTTTTTTATTCAACCACTACAATAAAAAAGCTAAGCCATTGGGCAGCAAGATCATAATACATATAAACTCATATCAAGAGTCAAGATCCCTATCTTAGCAACTGGGATTCAATCACTAACAGTAACAATCAATCCAAGTCAGCATAATTGTAAAATGAACTGCTTTGTGTATTTTGGCAGTTGGAACAATCAATTCAACAAGGAAAGAAATAGGAAAACCTCCTTACCACTGGACAAGCTTCTCCCAAACTTTCTTAGGAACTAATTCATAGTCCCTTCCTTCCAACAGCGTTCTAACAAGCTCTAGCTCATCACCCTCATTACTACTTCTGCCCTCAATTATATCAGAGTTATCAATTGGACCAGGCCTTTCAACATCCAAATCTTGAGGCTCGGAAGATTTCCCATTATCCAAGTTGTCAACACCACCACGACCAACATAACTCTCCCATTTTGAGAACCACCTAAACATCAAAAGAAAACTCAATTACAGCCATGCAGGTCCTTTTATTGACAAATGGATTCAATTATTAAAACGTGAAAAAGGATCACATTATTGTGGTAAGCATCTATCACATCCCTCGGGCAATAACACCGTACCCTCATCTAGCATAGCCTAATTGTATCTAAACAGGCCACATGTTGTAAAACAGTAACTAGGAAAAGTAAAAAATTGACCAAACCACGACACATGCACAAAACGTCAGCCCACTTAAATTACAGTGGCATGAGACTCTCAGGCAATAACACAACACGCACACCATATTTAGCTTGCCTAGCTAGCCTAATAATTAAAAAAAGTCAATTTCTATTTTAACCCAATCATTCAAAGAATCTCTTAAACTACATGCCTTACTTACCAATCAAGCATAATTGACGCCCCTTTCCGTGAAATATAACAATCATAGCAAACAGGGTTTTTTTTTTTTAGGATAAAAATAACCCAACTATTCAAAGAAACTATCAAAACACATGCATTCCTAACACACCATCCATTATCAGCAAAATCCCCATAAAACTTATCAATTACAACAGATGCACAAATCTGATTTAAAATAAGATAAAAAAAAAAAAAAAACACTTAACTCACCGCCCCTTGTTCCAAAAAAAAAAACACGAGAAGATACAAAAGTTAAAAGCCACAACAACCACACACAAGTCATGTTGACCGCCTAATTAGCACAGCTGTAGCTAGAACTAATTAATCATTGCAAAAGGTGTTTTTTCTTCAATTTGGATAAAAAGATAATCCAATTATTTAAAAAATCTCTTAAAACACATTCCTTACTTACCCAATCAAGTAAAATTATCATCCAAATTACCAAACATTCGACAGTTGCAAAAAATCTCATCAGAATTACTTCAAAACCCACTTCCTCCATTTCAAAAACCAAAAAATCTCTACCACCATAATTAGCAAAAAAAGTCCCACAAAATTCAAGAAAACTTAATCAAATCAAGAACGAAAAAAATTACCTAGAAGAAACAACAAAATACAAATTCCCTTCTTTCAAATCACGTTCAGCTTCACGATTCAATTCCTCAACGATCTGCTTCTCTTCTTCAGGTGTACACGGCAAGCAACTTCCTTCACCTCCACCTCCTCCTCCGTTCTCCATTAAACACCTTGAGTCAATCATCGTCATAATTTCTGTCTTAATCACACTCTACATTCCAATAATCAAACCCAAATTAGTAATCAAACAAAAAAACCTCAAAAAAATCAATAAATCAAATTCGGATTTCGATTACTCCTTACTGTGATTTTCAGTTTCGTGGAAATCAAATTGCCGATTTGAAAGACTGTAATTTTTTCTACTTTTGGGGAAATTTTAAAAATCGAGAGAGAGAAGGGAAGAAACCCTAGATTTTAAGGGTTTGATTTTTGGTTATGGAGAAAATCATTTATAATAGCAAGAATTTAGAGAGAGAAAGCTAGAGAGAGAAGTACCGTCTTTCCAACGATCTTGTCTTGTTTTTTAAAGCTTCAGCCTGCCACAGACCGTTTTATAAAAGAAAAAAAAATAAAAACATATTAACTAGTAGATTTTGAGAAAAATATATTTTAGTCTATCTTGATTCACAATTATTACACTTTAGTTATTGTAGTTTATGATTTTTCAATGTTACCCCTAGAGTTTCTTTTGAATGGCTAGTCGAGGATTCTGAATGCTTGTTTTTTCCGGCTTTTCTTTGGTTGGTGCATTTTTCCTTTTGTTGAGATGGATACTTGATAATGAATAATTGACACAAGTCTCCCTTTAAAACTTGTCTGGGCTAATTTGAGGCCAGAATATATAAAGATGTCAAAGGATCTAGTCTTGCTACATGTCAAGAGATTAGAGAATAAAATGGTTAGAATGTTGTTAATATTGTTAGACAATTAAGAAAGTCTGTTAACTTTGGTTAGATAACGTAAACAAGCTTCTAACCATAGTTTGATATAAAAGAAATGTAACAGTGTTAGTAAAAACAACAAAAAAGAAATTATACAGGAGCTTTTCTTCTTTCTCTATTCAGCAGAAATTCTCTATGTTTCTCTTCATTTCTCTTCTTGCCTATGTGAAAATTTTGTTATCTTAACATAGTATCAGAGCACATGGATTCTTGATCTTATGATCTTCTGCTTCTGCATTCTTTGATTTTTGTTTCTGTTTCTGGCATTATTATCTCTTTATTCAAGCAATTCTTTCGTATTAGTCGATTTATTTATTATCTGTTTGATATATTGTCAAACTGAAAATTCTTCTTTAAAAATCTTCAATTTTCTGCAAGATTCTTCTTTTGCAATCTTTGATTCTCTTCTTTTTCTACTTCTTGCACTCTAAAAAATGATGACTACTTCTCAACTTCAGATTGTTCAATCTCCTATTACTTGTTTGCTTCCTACAGTTTCTACTGCTATAACAACCAAGCTTGATGATACAAATTATCTGTTCCAATCTTATGTTTGGCTCCTCTAAGCCTGCGATTGAGGGGGAATGTAAAGATATCAAAGGACCCAGTCCTGCCACATGTCAAGAGATTAGAGAATAAAATGGTTAGAATGTTGTTAGTATTGTTAGACAGTTAAGAAAGTCTGTTAGCTTTGGTTAAATAACGTAAACAAGCTCCTAATCATAGTTTGATATAAAAGAAATATTATTGTGTTAGTAAAAACAACAAGAAATAAATAATACATAGCTTTTCTTCTTTCTCTGTTCAACAGAAATTCTCTCTGCTTCTTTTCATTTCTCTTCTTACCTCTATGAAAATTTTGCTATCTTAACAGAGTCAGGATTAAAAAAATAAAAATAAAAATCTAGATTAACCTGATAATTTGGTTAAATATCTTATTATAAACTATTAATTATTTATTTTTTTAACAAAAATAATATCTTTTTAGTTTATAAAAAAAAATTAGAGTTGATCAGGATTAATCAGTTAACCTGGTCAAAATCTAGTGCTCTCATTAAAACTCGTGACTCAAGCTTTAAGCCAGGATAACCACCAAGACGAGATTAAAAACTTGTTGTAGAAACATACATGTATGATTATATGATTTTTGTAAACATTAATTAGATTTCAACTCACATGATAAAATTGGTATTATTACTATACTTATTATGCTTGTGTATTTCCGTATAAACCTCGAAGGTATAGAGATACTAAATCAAAAGAATTTAAAAGGTTGATTCACTTTTAGATGGTGCTAGCTATTCATTACGGAAGGGTTAAATTGAAACTTATTGAAAACTTTAGAGTTTATGTTGAGGAATTTTAAACCCAGAGAGACTAAAGTGGAATATTTCAAGATCTCGGGGTCTAGAATGTAGTTTATCAGATATTATTTTCAATAACCATAAATTCTATTAACTTGTTGTTTGTGTTTACTCTTGAAAGTGGTGAGTGGGTTCCATCATGAATTCACGCAATCTATTTTCTTTTATCTTTATTAAGGCTTTGATTTTTTAAACATGGAAATGACTAGTGGGTGATGTGATAAATGAGATTCATGATTTTGTTTTTAAGATTTTATTATGGATTTCTTTTAATAAGTTTATGGGAGTAGTGAGATAAAGTTTCAACCAATAATTCACATGTTAATGTTAAGTTTTAAATATTTTTTAATTTGTGCATGGAAAGTGTTTAAGAATGTAGTTGTCGTTAAATTTTTTATTTTTAAAAATTATTATTAACATTAAAATGATTTGAAATATTAAAAAAATATTAATTTAAAATAAAAAAAATAAAAATAAAAAGAAATAATTTTTTTCAAAAACACTTTTAAAACATAAAATAAATAGAATTAAACTTGTTGATGAATCTGATTTATCATTTAAGTTATGTGCTACACGATTTATTGATTTATGATTCGAATTATGGATTACATGGTTTAATTTAAGTTGATTTAATTTTATTTAAAAAAAATTAAAATGATATTATTTTACAGATTTTTTTTAAAAATAATAATATATATTTTGATAAGATTACAAGTTGATATGGTTATATTATGTAAATTTTCAAGTTGATTTTTTTAAAAAAAATTCAGTGGAAGCTATAGAATATTTGTTTGTTTCGTGTAATTCTCCTTGTGGTTATAAAAAACGAAGGAAAAGGGAAAAGGTATTTAGAATCCAATCAAACAAATAATAAATCTAATAAACATTAAGCTCGTAGAATATTTGTAAGAACTCAAATTTGGAAAGCCTCCACCAAAAGTAGTTGATATTTCCCATCACCTTGTAAACTGTCACATTGATGCACGTTGATGTTAATTCTTTATTTTCCTACGGTGATTAGTATATTCATCCAGCAAATAATATTTGGATTCATTAATTCTAACTCTTTAGAAAAAATACAGAAACACGAGACTTCTCAACAAGAACAAAATGAGTGGCGGCTTCAGACATCAAGCAAACCTCCACGTTACTTATGGTTGTTAATACATTAAATCCAATGGATTCTTTGCACCTAAGTTAACATGCTGATTCTACAGAAGCTTACAAACAAGCTGCTTCTTTTCTAATTTTGCAGAATCTACTCTAACAGAAAGGCTGGTGCGCCTCTACACATGATGAATCTTTTACATGTTGCTACAAAAGCTACACCATTTCATATGTACATTAGTATTACAGGTTTGGCTCCAGCCTCGATCTTGCTTGCACCTGAACATTGGCGGCCAGGACAGTTGATGACCAAATGCAACTCAGTACGGTAGCAGAGACTGCAGACATAGATACAATCACAATTACAAAGGATTCTGCGGCATCCTCTACAACTAATAGTTGCACAATATTCAATTCCATGTGGAAGATGCAGCACTTGGCTGAAACCAAGAAGCAGCTGCAATAAGGTGTCACTGTGACCCAAAATCAACTAAACTATTAAGAACTATGAGGTTTCTGTATCATCTGAGCTAGCTGTGGCCTCACTTCCAGCCAAACCTGCTCCACCTTCTTGACTCTCGTCCTCACTATACAAAGTCTCGTTACTTGAATTAGAAAATAGGCCACTGTCATCATCAGTGAGTGTATCTGCCTTCCGCCGTTTCCTGACATCTTTTATACCTCTTCCTTGTAGTGCCAGGCGCCTTCGTTTCCTTGCTTTTCTCTTGCCCTTGGGAACCTCTTCTCTTTGTGACTCAAGGTTTTTGCCTTCTCCTTTTGCAGTTCTTACCTTGCCATAGTCATTATCTTCTGATTCATCAGGATCAAACTTGCGCTTTTTTCTACTTGAATTTGTCTGGTACAGAATCATTGAAACCCAGATTTAATTGATGATTAGTAAGCACAGCAAATCCAAGTGCAGTAAAGTATTCAATTGAAGGGGGAAATGATCCATTAAATCCTACCTGTAAATTGTAAATGATATGTGAATGAAAGCAGCGGAACCAGTATTACAGTCATCCGGTTACCTTATGTTTCCTAAATGGCTTTTCAAAATACATACATATATATATATATATTGTGTGTGTGTGTGTTCATTGATTCCTATGTGTGTGAGTGTGTGTGTGTGATATGCAACACCACCATTATTACTCAAAGGACCAGAGCTGGCCACAACCAAGGTCACATAAAAAGCCTTTTATCAATACTGCTTGGGCTACAGAACCCATGGTCACGGCTTTAGGATTAGTCAATCAGAAAGATCAAACCACCAAGGACAGAAATAACTGATAAACATGCATTGATTGTAAATAGGAATGCATCAATTAAATATCCCCATTTACAGCTTACTAAAACATGTACAATCAATTA
Source organism: Populus x sibirica (assembly GCA_019202695.1). Taxonomy (NCBI): domain Eukaryota; kingdom Viridiplantae; phylum Streptophyta; class Magnoliopsida; order Malpighiales; family Salicaceae; genus Populus; species Populus x sibirica. Next base: position 3,321,970 of record JAGMVL010001426.1, read on the forward strand.
TTATCTAATTTTGGTAAAAATCATTTTTAAGTATAGGTTGACAGCATGCTTTAATAATTGAGGAACTAGCATCTGTGACTTGCACAGCAAAACACCATTTCATATGGAAAAAAAAGAAGAAGCTTATGTGTACCTTGGGACCACGATCCACCAACCGAGCCCATTCATGCCGATTCCTCAGGCAATCAAGAACAGCCTGAGAAGGACTTGAATATGCATAGCGTTCTCCATTATGCTTCCTCAAGTTTTTCCAGTGCTGCAAACGGAATTACAAGCAGTGAAGGAGATCTGGTTTATTCACTCAGAATCAAAATGACACCAAAACAAACATGCAGAAAACAACAAGCACTTAATTAAATAAAAGCAACCATACCGGTAAGACGGCATTACAGAGTTCCTCATAGGTCATGCGTCTGCCTTTGCTCATAATCTCATTGATTAAACCTATGGATGATGAAAGGAAATGAATATTAAGTTACAAAGAAACATGGAAAAAACAGCCCCACCTGTTCTTATCCTTTCCTTTTGGCTCTAAACTGATGCAGACTTTAAATTCCAGAGAGGTAGCTACCTGGCAGAGTGCGATGAACAGGAGCCCGAACAGTGCCTGTCTCCTCATCAGAAATATTCCTTGGTGAATTACGTCTAGATGACAAATGATGGTCATTAACCTCAGTAGAGGAAGATGGGCCACTGTTTGCAGTTGAGGTGGAGGCAGGCGGGATGTTGTTCTTGACAGAATTTACTGCTGTCGGAGATCCATTATCCCCTCTCTTCGACACCGAGTCAGCTTTATATCCTGTATCTTGTCTCCTCTGATCAGAAGAAGATGGTCTGTCAGTCTTTTTAGCCTCATCATCAGGCTCCTGAAAACGGCGAAACCCATCTTTTGATGTATCCTTACCTTTTCTTCTAGAAGCCTGAAGAATAATAAATTACAGATCGTTTTCAAGCACCGTCTCAGTAACCTATATATGTTCATAAAGAAATATTTATGAAAATCATGTTGTGGAAGTAAATCTTACCAAGCTATGGTCTTTTGCTCCAGAACTAGATGTCCGCTTCATCAGGACACTTGTTGCAGTTGGAGAAACTGAATGTGGCAAACCACCTGCATGGCGAACACGTGGCACACGAGGTACTCTAGGAGAACTATTGAGTTCTTGATGTAAAAGCAAAGCAAGCTGTCAAGAAAAACCCCTCAAATGTAAACTAGATGGAAAAGAAAATGAGAACAAAATAAACCATTACAAGAAATTGCAATTTGTTTTCACCTCTTCATCACTTAAAGCCGCAGGCGAATTGGTTGGTGCAGAAGGATTCATTGACAATGCAAGACTTGTCTTAGATGATGACTGGCCATTAGACTGATTAAACTTTTCAGATCTTTGGGGTAAACCTGATGCAAGTGCCTTACTATGAGCATGTGAAGTGCTCTCAATTTGCAGTGATCCGGCAGTATCACCAGAATTCTGTGCTGAAGATGCTTTAGAGGATAAGTGAAGCATGGAATCTTTTGAATCTGAAACAGTTCTCTTAGGAACAGATGTATGTGAACTCTTGCTTGAATGCAACACTTTTGAAGCAGAATTCACTGAGGATTTTGGACATTCTTTTACTGTTTTCTTTGAAATGTCATACCTTTCTTCTTCTGTCACTATCTCACTTGTAGCTCGATCTTTCTTAATACTAGAATTGCAGTCAGGTATAACTTGTTGCATAGTATTAGAACTAAAATTCAAAGTATCTGAAGTTTTAAAATTGTCAGATGAAGGTGTATGGGAGATCATCACAGTGGATGAAACAGAAGATGCTTTTGCAACACAGACAACAATTTTACGCTGATTGGGTAGTGCTGGAGAGCTTGAGATGGTTTCACCTGCTTTTGACAGTTCTTCAGCAGTCTCTGTAGTGGTTTTTGGTTCTGGGAGACATTGTTGCATTTCAATTGAGCCTTCAGCTCGTTTATGCTGACAAGGGCCATCACATAATTTGTTAGCTTCACCTGTGTTACAAAGAAGAACTGCTTCTAAATTGCTGCCAACCACTTGAATTTTATGGTCATTGGATGAACCACCTAATGCTGCACCATTCAGTTTTGGATTTTCAGATATGTTATCATAAGATATCCTTGCATCTTTTGCATCACCATGAGAAGACTGACGATTCAAGGCCCCCTTAGAGTTATCATCATCCACTTCTACTTTAACATTAGATTGAACAGAACTTGGAATTGCATCACCATTATCATTAATCTGATCACCCATAACTTCTGGAGAAGCACCACTAGCCAGCTCCTCAAGTGCAGGCACGTCTCTTCCTGTGGAACCATCCACTTTATCATCTAAATTTCCACTTAGCATGTTATTGCCCTATAGGAAGCACAGGCAAAGTCATTCAAACACCAAAAGAAATCTCAGAGCATAAAATTTAACATACAATTACACTTAAAGGAAGAGCTTTATTATAGTAAAATATAAAATGTAAAGGCTCAAGGAGGGACCGCCCTATTGTAGAACAAGAGAAACTACAAATATGAATATCTAACAGAAATAATCTATTTAAGAACTCAAGAAATAGGTAAGGTGTCAAATATGAGGTTTGTTTGCATGATGCTAATGGGACTTGGAATGGGGGAATTACCAGTAAGCTTGGTTGGTTTACTGCTATCAGACCTGAAATGTGGGCATTTCATGGGGGTTTGCAGGAGGCTTGGTATAGAGAATTTAATTGCATTTTGTTGGACTTGAATTCAAAGATGGAGTTTGGTGTGTTGCAACTCATCAGGCTTAAAGCTCATCCAGGTCAAGTAATGCATATACTATTAAGAGATTGGGTTGGAAACTTGGGCATGTCAAGTACGGGGAATAAGTGTGCTGTTTTTCAGTAACATTGGGGTTGAGGGACATGTTATTCCTTTTTGCTTTGAGGATTTACTAGAATGGAACAGGGCCTCTGTTGTTTGATGGTTTAAACAAAGAAGGCTGTTCCCCAAGTTTAGTTTTAATGTTTAGGTTCTCTGGCCCAATTTTGAAGAAGAAGAACCCAAAAGAATCTTAAAAGGAGCAAAGGATTCTTAAAAGGAGACACTCTTACTTACATAAACCATCAATTTCCACTCCCACAACAAATGTATATATATAATTCTAATCATCAATAAAAATTAAAACCCAAACAGAAACATTGATAATAAGCGAAAAAGAATTTCTAAAAGTTCTAGCATAAAGATTGATGTGCTGCATATCAAAGACATTGAGACAGATTGAAACAGTATTCCAAATCACTAGTTATGCATTTTCTGATCAGAACTCGGCTTTTGCAAGATTCCACATATTGTCATTTCCAATTCCATTTCAAGGGATTCTAATCTAGCATCACTTACAAAGGTCATTATTGGCTTTATTCTAGCAGTCTGGTTTGTTTTATGGATTGGTAATCAACAAACATTCTCCAAATATCAATTGATCATTAAGAACAAAACACAGTACTATCCCAAACCAAACTAAACCAAACCAAAACGAAAGGAGCAACGCGTACCTCTTGTTTCCCACAATCATTGTGTTCTGGAGCTGATGCCACTACATTAGACTCTTTGGGAGAACTCTCAACAGCAACCACAACATCATGGCTAGACTTCTCTTCCTCCAATCCAGCTCCAGTTGATGAAAGAGGTCTAGACATGTCAAGAGACAATGCTTCTGAGGATTGCTCAACCACTGCTAAGTTGGGCTTCTCAACACCATTTTCAACTGCTATATAACTATCTGATTTCTGTTCTTGAATACCGGAGTCCCTTAAATGCTTGCTCTTGTTACCCTGAAGTTCACCCTTGAAGGACTTCAGAGCTCTGTCTTCATAAAATTCCAATGGTTTTGCATCACTGGTGGATGTAAATGCTAGTAATAAGAATAAAAACAACAAAGAACTGAAGTCAACAAGTGTGTGTCTGCTGCTACAAGATGCGACCCAATGCCTAAACTTCATGCCATTAATGTGAAATATGGGTACTTGGACAGCTAGAAAAAAGAGTAACAGATAACACAAGTAGGAAACAAAGCATAGAAAGGTACATCCAATCACCTGTTTTAGAAGCATGAAAAACCCTCTTCTTTGCCTCCACCTCCTTCTCTGCAGTTCGAGCCTTCTTCTTTACACTCCGATCCTTGGCCATCCCAAGATCTTCTTTCTTCCGCTTACCTGAATGCGCCACAACTGACCTAAGGACACTTCTCTCCCTTTTCACTGCAAAAGCAGCACCCCTAACTTCTCCATCCTCACTCTCCCACTTTTTCATCTCCCTCGAATAAACCTTCCTCTCATAACCACCACCCTCGTCCCTCCCTCTCCTGTCACCCAAATCTGCCACTGGCATCCCCAACACACTCTCCTTCGACAATGAAAACAAAACCCCAGCACCCTTGTCAACCATATTCTTATTCTCATTCTCATTCTCCTCCTCACTCCTCTTCTCTACCTTCCTCTCCTTCTCATCCCAACACGGAAACTCCCTATACTGAAAACTAAACTTTTTCGGCACGTACCCGGTACACTTCCACAGCTCCGGCGTAAAAACCTTTGAAACCCCACTAAACAACCCAGGATCCCCACCTGGAATCCCCTGCACGTGAACTCTTTCCTCCATCGGTATCTCTGTCCACAACCTCAACCCTTTCCTCTGCGGACCAACATCCCCCCCGCCCCCATTCTCTAACCTAATCGTTTTCGTCGGCAATTCCACTAATAACTGCGCAACCTCAGTCTCCTCACTATCATCATTATTACTACTATTACCCCTATTCTTCCTCCTCTTACATTTATCACAGGTAAACAATTCTTCACCCTTCACATACTTTGAACAGCGCGTGTGTACCCACACGCCACAATCATCACAATTCACCATTTCTTCTCCATCATCAAAGTTTACACCACACACACAATCCACCGTCCACGACCCATCCACCCAGTCCTCATGTGATTCATACTGGTGGTGGGTCTGGAACCGGTGAGATCGCCCTCCCTTCATTCTTTTCTATGCCCCTAACCACCACCAAAAAAAAAACTCTAACCCTAACTTCAAAAAACCTAATCACATCGTAAATTCAAGAAAAACGTAGACTAGAGAGGAAAACTTGCCTGGGGAATTCTTCCAACATTGATTTCTTGTCAAGAAGCTGTAATCTTGAGGATGTTATTGAAAGAATTTGGAAAACCTATGGGCTTTTAAGGATTTTTTTTCTGTACCAAGGGATCTGTCTTGTGTGAGCGTAGGGAAAAAAGGGGTTCTTCTCCTGGTTTTTTTAGTGCACGAATGGCTTGTAGACAGAACAGAACTGTAGAATTTAAGGATTGTTTTTTTTTTTTTTTTTGCGTCCGGATTTTTATTTTTATTTGTTTTTTGTTTTTTATTTTTCAGACAAGGGTAGCTGGGCTTTTGTAGGATTGGGCTTGGGTGAGGATGATGATGATGATGGGTTACACTTGTGCTTATTGAGAGATTTATGGGCCTCGTTGAGTTTAAGAAGTCAACGGTTTTGAACTTTGACCTACGTTTTTTAATTGATTAGGAATTTTTAAAGAAAGAATTGGAGTTGATATTGATTTTTTATTTTGTTTAGTTTTTAATTATGAATATTAGAGAAAACAATAGTTGGGATTATGGTTTTCTAGCTTGAATTTAAAAAGTTAAAATAAATTAAGTATTATGAACCATTAAAGTAAAATTATTTAGTTCGAATATATGTAAACTGTATTTGTATAGCTAAATTATTTATTCTAATAAAATGTGTCATTCATACGAGTAGAATGTATATTTTCTTCATAAAAAAAGCCATAAATTTTTTATTTCGATGTTTGATGTGTATTGAATTTTGTGTAATAAAAAACTAATCTTTATTATGTTCATTGAAGGTGATTTTTTTTATAAAAATTTGTGATTTTATCCTATTTTCATATAATATATTGGAGGAATATAAACATCTTCTTAAATATTTTAGTAAAGAGCTAGATAGATGGCCCGTGTGTTCTTGCATGTCGATTCATAAACAATATAAATTCTTATATTAATGGCAATTGAAAGTTAGATTTATAAACATCATGCCAGATTCACATAAAATTTATTAAACAATATATATATATATATATATATATATAAACAATGCATGGTTGCACATAACATATAAAATTTATTAAACAATAATTAAAAAAAACAATGCAATGTTGCACTTATTAAAAATCATATTTAAAAATCAATATTTAAAAAAAAATTAATCTATATAAAATTAAAAAAAAAACCACAAATAAATCATGCATACCTTTTAAAAAACTAAACACACTCAATATCATTTAAAAACAAGCACAATATAATTAAAAACATGAATAAGAAATTTATTTGAAAAAATATACACAAATAATGTATTATTTAAAAAAAATAATTAAAAAAATAATAATTAGGTTAGGCGCTTGCAGGCATAGTAAGCCAGACACTTGGGACTGACAAACATACATGACCCATGTTAGCTTGGGTATGACAAACATGTCAGACCCATGTTAATTTGTAATTGGCGACCTGCCAAGTCCAGGTGTCTTAGGTTTGGGAACATGCTAGACCCAAGCATCTTTGGGTGCCAAACCTAAGTGAACTTGGATCTAACAATCATGTCAGGCCTTATTACTATTTTTTTTCAATAATAATAATATTTTAAAAAAATATATTAATAATTATGTTGATAATATTAACAATAATGAAAATAATAATAATGTTAAGAAAAATAATATTAATAATAAGAAGAAGAAAAGGAATAACAACAACAACAACAATAATTTTTAATTTTACCCTTCAAATCAAATTTATAATTTTTTACAATAGTAATAATATTTTTTTTAAATTTATTAATAATAATATTAAACATATCTAACTCAAGTTTAAGTGGATCTAGCTATCATGCAAGACCCACATTGGTTGGGTCTGCCAAGTATGTCAGACCCATGTTACTTGGGTCTGGCAAGCTTGCGATGCCCACGATACTTTTCAATTCAGTCTTTCTATTTTTGATTTTTTATTTTTTTTCTTGGTTTTTTTTAAATTTTTATAGTTTTTAATTTTACCATTCGAATCAAATTTATGGTTTTTCTTTAATAGTAATAATTTTTTTTCAAATTTATTAATAATATTAATAATAATATCAAACATGTCTAACCAAAGTTTAAGTCGATGTGACAACAATGTCGGACCCACATTGGTTGGGTCTGCCAAGCATGCCACACCCATGTTAGATCCACGATACTTTTCAATTCAGTCTTTCTATTTTTTATTTTTTTTATTTTTTTCCCTTGATTCTTTTCTCAAAGTTCTTATAGTTTTTAATTTTACCATTCAAATCAAATTTATTGTTTTCTTTAATAGTAATAATATTTTTTTTCAAATTTATTAATAATTATATTAATAATATTAACAATAATGAAAATAAAAAAAAAATTAATAATATTAAGAATAAGAATAATATTAATAATCATAATAACAATAATAATAATAATAACAATCATTTTAATTTTATCTTTCAAATCAAATTTATAGTTTTTCTTCAATAGTAATAACATTTTTTAAAAAACTTATTAATAATTATATTAATGATATTAACAATAATGAAAATAATAGTAATAGTAATATTAAGAAAAAGAATAACAACAACAACAACAACAACAATAATAATAATTTTACCCTTAAAATCAAATTTATGGCTTTTCTCAATAGCAATAATATTTTTTTTTCATATTTATTAATAATATTATTAAACATGTTTGTCCCAAGTTCAAGTGGGTGTGACAAACATGCAAGACCCATGTTGGTTGGGCTTGTCAAGCAAAGGTGCCCGACCCACGTTGGTTGGGACTAGCAAGCTTAACAGACCCATCGTGGTTAGGTCCGGCAAGCATACCAGACCCAAATATTTTGGGTCCGGCAACCACGTTAGACCCAAGGTTCGTGGGTGCAGACCAAAGTTTCTTGGGTCTGGCAAATATGTCAGACCCACGTTGTTTAGCTCTGGCAAGCCTGCCAAACCCACCTTGGTTGAGAGCTTGCCTTAGCAGACCTGGGTGTCTTGGGTATGGCAACCATGTCAGACTCATGTTGTTTGGGTCTGCCAAGCTTGCTGGACCTATTGTGGTTGGATCATGCAAGCATATCAGACCCACGTTACTTGGTTCCGGCAACCTAACGTGTTTTAAGATTAACGTGTTTAAAATAAAATAGAAAAAGCATGATTGCCCCAATCAATCTCAGACGCAAAATCCACCCGCAGTCTCTTGAATCTAGCAAAATTCAAAAAAATAATTAAAATAAATAACCCAGTGCAGTCACATAGTACTGATACCAACCCAGCACTCTGACAGAGTACTTTTACTTGCCTAAAATGAAGAGAAACAACAAAGAAACAACTGCCATCTCGTGCAAAATCAACCAAAATCTCATCCAACTACATCAGATCAGCACTCTCCCAAGAACAACCACGCAATTGGTTACATTACAAATAAGACCTATATCTAATTACCAGCTCCTTCACATTGAACAAATAAGGAGAATGACAACCCACCAAACACATACTGACAATAAACATCCCAGTAACCCACAACACGTCATGCACATCATGAAAAATAACAAAAAGCAAACTGTTTACAACTTATCACAAGAACCAACTAATTCCTCCCCAATAAATATTACTCCAATCCACAATGAAAATACTCACAATATACAATACATGACTTAGCTCTTTTAGTTTTTTTTAATGTGCATTTATTTATAATTACAACACAACAACCAATTTATTTTATTTGAAAAGTTTTAATTCTTGAGCTAGATCTTGAAATGTTTTTTTGCACTAGTCTTATGAATTATAAGGTCATGACTTTAGGCCCATTTTCTAGATGGTTGAAGTTCCATCTCCATGAATTTCCTTTCATTTTTTTTAAATTATTCACCAGTTATTTTGTTTTCTCGATGTATTCTTCGGCAAAGTTTTTTTGGTTTCTAGCGTTCTAAAAAAATATATAATAAAATAACACAATACAATATTATTTAAAAAAATAACACCGTTTAGAGAATCACAGATAACATCTATGATTCGTGAGTCGCGTGACTCTTTCAAATTGTAAATTTTGAAAGACACATGATTTAATTAAGAGAGAGGAGAGAAGAGAAAGAGAGAAAAGAAAGATAGAAAGAAAAGGACTTTGGAGGCACATCGAAATTCTAATGACAGTACCATCGGTACCATTAAAAAAAATTTGACGACTAGTGGGCCACACTAGTGACCCAAAGGTAAGTGAGTCCTGACACCTTTGGATGACTCATGTGACTTACTCTGTTCATCGTTTGTGACCTTCTTTGTTGTTGAACTCGTCTCGTCGAGATCTTTTCAATGAAACTAATGGTGTCATCATTGGAGCTTCGATATGCCTCAAGGATTTTTCTCTTTCTTTCTTTCTTTATTTGTTTTTTCTCTCTCCTCTCCCCTCCTTGTAATTTGTGAAGAGAGAGGATAGAGAAAAAAAGTAAAAACAAAATAAAGAGACCTTGAAGTCACTCCGAAACTCCGATGACGACACCACTAATACTATTGAAAAGAATTTAATAAGACAAGTCCAACGACATAAAATAAGGTCACCAACGGTGAACAGAGTTGGCTACACGAGTTGTCCAGATGTGTCACGGCTCACTTGCTTGTGGGCTGCTCGTGTGACCTGCTTTAGTCACCATTGATGATTTTCTTTGATGTCATTGGATTTATCTCATTGATATATTTACAACGGTATCAATGATGTCATTATCGAAGTTTTAGTGTGTTTCTAATGCATTTTTCTTTCTTTTTTGTTTTTTTTCTCTCTTTCTCTACTCTCTCCTTATTAAATACCGTGTTTTTTGAATTTTACAATTTAAAAAAGTTTTTAGATGACATTTGTGACTCTCAAATCATATATATTATACGCGACTCTCTAAATTGTATTATTTTTCTAAATATTTTTTACACTATATTTTTTTTTATTTTTTTTTAGCATGCCAGTGTCCAAAAATTCTCTTCTTCAGCAGCCTATAGAAATCCCAACAAATTGGAAAGTCAAAAAAGGCTAAAAAGAAAAAACAAATAGAAAGAAAATCTCCTATGGATATAAGACAAGTTGTCGTTTGTTACTTCAATCTCCAAAACACCCTCCGCTGATTTCATGGCCAGCTATCTGTCACTTTCGCATTAGCCACCAACCAGCACGGAACTCAGCTATCTCCACAGCAGCAACACTGCAGGAAGCAGCACCTCTAGATGGGGTAAGAAGGTAAAAGAATATTAATAGTTTGGCATTGCGATTAAAAATGTATACAGGTATGTTTTAAAAATATTAAAAAATATTAATTTTTTAGTGCTTTTTATTGTTTTAATATTGATGTCAAAAATAAAAAAAATCTAAATATTTTTTTTATTTTAATATATTTTAAAATAAAAAAAACATTTTTAAAAAGCATACAAAAACATAAGCTACCCTACTCCAAAAAAAAAAAAAAAAACAATTAGGCTCTGTTTATTCATATGATGCGAGGTGGTGCAATTTCTGTTTTGCTCCAATCACATTGAAAATATTTAGTTGAACAATATATATTATAGTTTTGTATATATCATACTAAAAACTATCTCATAAACTATTACTTAAGGAAACACTATGCGTGTTTGATATTATAATAATAATTATTTTTTAAAATATTTTTTATTCGAAAATATATTAAAATAATTTTTTATTTTTTATTAATTAAAAAAAAATCATTTTTTTTGAAAATAACATTTTCAACACAATAATAAACATGTCGTACAACTTATAAATTTAAAAATAAACAACATGGTTGTATCTGATTTAGGATATAATTAAAAAAAATACTTCAATTATTGGTCAATTTACAAGTATTGAGTCAATTCATGAATATAGAAGTAATATGAATAAACTATTTTTATTAAAATAATAAAAAGCTTATATTATTATGTTAATTTAAAAGTATCAATTCAACTCACAAATATGAAAGACATTTTTATTAAAATAATAATATTTTATTTTTTCTCTTTTATATCAATTCATATTTTATTTGATTTAATTAAAAAATTAACTAATTCAAAATTTATTTTTCAGAGTTTATTTGGTTCGTGTTTATTATTATAGTGTATGAAATTTTTTAAAAGTATTTTTACTTGAAAATATAATAAAATAATTTTTAATTTTTTTTATCGTTAACATATTAAAATTATTAAAAAATATTAATTATATATTTTTAAAACTAAATACACATTTGAAATTCAATTCTAATCGCAAAAACAAAATATGACTAATCAACCCGGCACGCCCAAGAGCTATGCATATCGTACAATGCTTACCATTCAACAATCCCGCTCAGTAATTACATGCCGCGTGTACATATTCTACCAGGATGTGTAAACTACAAATAAGTCCTCCAACAATGTTAAATTATTCATACTACTACTTTTCTTACAATCTAATGATACAGCCCAACAACCGATGATCTAATAACTATTTTCCTTTATCATTCCGGATTCATTAATTAATAATAGAAGAAAGTGAGAAAACTTATTATTATAAATACAATTATTAGTAATTTAATGATAATTTTTAACGAGTCAAGTTTCATTGATTAATAATAAAGAAATTAAAAACCCCCAATGCTACACGTACAGGGGAATTAAACAAATTTTACATAACAGCCAAATAAAATCTATCTTAGAGTATATTAAAATTATATTAATAAACCAAAAGAGTAAATTGATATTAAATAAATTTGTTCTTTGTGAACTATTGAATTTATTACACTATAACACAAATTTATATTATGTTATTTTAAGCAAAATTTTAATATTAAAATAATTAGATGGTATTTAACTTGTGGAAAGATTTGTTGGCCAACTTTATTTGTATATTATAAAATAGATCAAAAAAATATATAAATGAGTTATTTTAATAAATTAAATTAATAAATTCATTAGAGTTTCTTTCTATAAAATAAAATTCAACTAGAAATTCAAATTAATAGACGAACCACAATCTAATTACTATTTTAAAACCCAACCTAATAAATTGATCCATGACTCGAGTAATTCAAGATCTATAATGAGTTGGGTTTTAATAAAAAAAAAAAATTGACCTAATATAACCCGATAAAAAATCTAGGTTAGTTGGCGGCCTAGTTAGCTTAAGGAAAAAAATAATCAAAACCTATTTAATTTTTTTATAAAATAAAAAATTAAATTAACCTGATTTGATTCAATTCATGAACGAGTTTAAAACTAAAAGTCTAATAGCAAGATTGAGAAAAGTTTTGGCTTTAGGACTGAATTGAAACATTCTTCATAGATGGATGATAATTTGTCATTAGCACCAAACAAAAGAAGAAAGATACAAGGATGTCCAGAAGGGGAGGCATAGGCTGACAGACTTTAGGTGTGCAAAACAAAACAGAGAAGGAAACAAAGTAAGACCAAACTTCAACAATCAATCTCTCTTTCACTTTCCATTTTTTTTTTCAGACCAAAATGTGAAGAAATCAAGATCCAAGAATAAATCCATTGACAGCACAACAAGAAAACACAGACAGCATCAAACACCACTGCAAGGAATTAAAAAGTTTGCTTCTTTATTATTGTTCCGTGTAAAGTTTTAATTTTTATTCGACATTGTAGTTGTCTCAGTGGTTATTTTTGACGGGTTGTTTTTTGTTTTCTCCGTAGTTATTTTGAGGTGGGTTCTGTGTCTTTTAGTTTAGCCTTGAGTCTTTGTATTTTTGTAGCTCTAAAATGGTTTCTTTGTTGTGTTTTTTTCATGTTTTGTAGCTGATTTTGAGGTTTGTTAGAGAGCAAAATCATGGTTGTTGGAGATAATGCTAGTGTTGATTTGGGGAATATTAGCGTGGACTCAAATGTTTCATCATCATCATCAAATGATCAGGATCATCACAATCACAACAACAATGCTCCGATTCAGCCTCTGTACATGAAGGTTTCCCAGGGGGGCCATCATCAGGCTCATCACCACGATCATCATCATCAGCAGAGATCAGATGGTGGGGAGAGTTACAAGAGGGAGATTAGAGAGTTGCAGGAGTTATTCTCTAAGTTAAACCCCATGGCTGCTGAGTTTGTGCCTCCTTCACATTCCAACAACAACAATTTTGGTAGAGTTAATGGGCTTAATGGATTCAATGGAGTTAATGGGGGATTTTATGGCAACAACCATATCAGCAGCAGCAGCAGCAGCACCAACAACAACCTCAACTTGGTTGTGAATGGAAATGGCTTCGACAGAAGTGGACAAGTTAATGGAAATGCTGCTAGAAGGGTAAAAAAATTAATGCCTTTTTTTTAATCAATTAAGTATATTTTATTACAAATTTCAGAAACAGAAAAAGGAGTAAATTTTGAATGTTTTTGGTTTAGTATTTTTTTGGTTTTAGAGAATTGACAAGGGTTAATTGAACTCGGCCAAGTGGTATGCGAGTCTAAGTTTTGAAAATGATGGAACTTTGAGATTCAAGAGCCTGTTCTATGTTGGTTTTTATTTGTTTAGATGGGTTTTTTTGGGCTTGGATTGGATATTTTGAGCATGAAATACAGAGATGGAATCTTGTGCTTCGTGGTGTTGGGATATTTGAAGTGAAAAAAAGCAAATACAACTGGGTTTATTATTTTGTTTGCTTAGATTGACTGAAGGTTACTGCTCACATGCGTCTAAAATGGTCAAATTAAAAATACAAACTTTGATGAGCATTTTTATTTGATTTTAATGAGTTTTTATTATCCTTTCAGGTTAGTGAACTTTAATATCCTTTAATTTAATGCCTATGAATTCTAGGATTTGTTGATCGTATGTTTGCTCGTTTCAGAAGAAAAATTATGGTCAGGTGAAACGTAGAATCAGTAGCAGGACAAGTATGGCTCAACAGGAGGAGATAGTTCGCAGGACTGTGTATGTCTCTGACATTGATCAACAGGTATATGCTTCTGTGTGATTGTTCTTCTTTTGATTTCTATGGCGGTTTCTGACTGCATCATCTGTTTGTGCTAACTAATTTTTTGGCTTCTTTTATGGAATTAGGTCACTGAAGAGCAACTAGCAGCTCTATTTATTAATTGTGGACAGGTAATGCTAATCTAGTTTCTTATCTAGACAGCTTTTATAGGACTGTACTTTCAAACAAGTTCCTGTCTCATCTGCAGGTTGTTGACTGTCGTATCTGTGGTGATCCCAAATCTGTACTTCGTTTTGCCTTTATTGAGTTCACTGATGAGGGTAATGTTAATTTTATGTGCTATATTGATTCGATGCCTACCTTAGAATTCCATCATGTGTGTGTGTGATGGTTATATGCTTAATTACTCTGTGGTGGTTGGATATACAGAAGGTGCTCAGGCTGCCTTGAGTCTGTCTGGGACAATGCTTGGATACTACCCTGTGAAAGTGCTGCCCTCCAAAACAGCTATTGCACCGGTTAACCCAACCTTTTTGCCCAGGGTGAGGATGCTTTGCTGTATGGCCATTGAATCATGCCAAGTTTCTTACAATAGGCCTTTATGTGTTAGTTTGATTCTATTTATCTTGCTGATCAATTGGTACTTTGGATTTTAGAATGATGATGAGCGTGAAATGTGCGCAAGAACTATCTACTGTACAAATATTGATAGGAATGTGAGTATTTGGATTATTCATCATAAAACATAACCTTTTTTGTCCATGAGAAATATTGTAATTGATGTTCTTTTCATAGTCTAATACGTTTAACATTCCGCAGCTTACTCAAGCAAATATTAAACTCTTTTTTGAATCACTCTGCGGAGAGGTTTGTTAGTACAACTTGTGAACTTGAAAGTTCTTTTCTTCTGGATGTTACCACATTATTAGCGGGTTATTTTATGGTCCGGCTTGTCTGATGCAGGTGTATCACCTGAGGCTGCTAGGAGATCATCATCATCCTACTCGTATTGCTTTTGTGGAGTTTGTTATGGTAATTGCTTCATCCTCTAAAGCTGAACTTTCACTCTCTTTCAATATCAAACAAATATAGGTGGAGCTTAGGGAATCATTTGGCAAGGTAATAAGGATTCTAGGGGACAAGGTTGGTTTGAGGAGGGACTCTATGCTCTTGCACATCCTGAAAGGGACGCAGGACTAATTATGAGTGATGTAGTGGTGTCAAGTGTCGACTTTTTGAGACAGTTGGTTTAGGATTCCCTTTAGTAATTTCCCTTGGAACAAACCTTTTTTAAGTGCCAGAGAGCTAACAAATGAAGACTTAAGGCTGTTCCTTTGACTTTTTCACCCATCTAGCACACAATGGTAGGCCAAGGTTCTTATTGCTATTAATATTTTAATTCCTGCTAAAGATTAGAAGTTCTGAGCACAAAAGAACTGACAAAGCTGCTGAACTTTCTAGATACATGTAATGGAGCTTCATCATCAAGAAGCATTTTGACACAATAACAAAGTTCACAAGAATTGGCATTTTAATTTTCTTGTAACTGCCAAGAGTGACATGCATCAAAGTGAAATTACATAAATTTGTCTATATCATGTGTTTTATACTTTGGCTATACTATGGCACTATTCTTTATCAGAGATAGTTGATTTTTTTGCTATTCATAAATGATAGTTGATAATATTGTGCTATTCATACTTTTTTTCTATTGCAGATTGCTTAAAAATCATAGTTATGAGTTGTAAGATGAAGGAATCTTTAATATAACTGTTTGAGTAATAATTTGGATGGCCATTATTATGGAGAACAGGCGTCATGCTGGATAGACTCTAATGCAAGTTAGGAAGTGAGTTCTTTACAGTAAATCAAGAGAAATTGTAGACATAGGAACGCCTTGGAGCCTCTAAATGAAAACAAACAAAAAAACTATATTCCTTAAAATGAATAACTACCATTGATCCATTTATTGTGGAATTTAGTGGATTTCCAACAAACAATCTGAGATGGATCTTTGACTTGTGATGGTGCAGTCACACTCAACAAACCTAGGATTATCTATGCCTAAAAACATCTCTAGAGTGGCTAGGTTTGTTCATAAGATAACAAGATTCCTCAAATGGTTTCTAGAAATATCCTCCATTCTCCAGGATTATTAAGGAAGAAACAGTTTTTTTCATGTTGTCACTTTTAATAAAACACAATATGCATTTAGGATTACTTATCAACAAGAATTACATCTCAGAATCCATGCCCCGTAAGATGTTTTAAACTTTATTGTAGACCTTTTGATTCAGAGATTTTCTTTCTAATTTCACTCTACTTTGATCTTTTATAAATTGTCTCAACAAACCAAAACCCAATGGAATTAAGATGGTATATAAATGATCCCATTGTATTGGTCACAAAAATCAATTTTGTACATAAAACTACATAATTGTGCTAATTATTATCAAGTACTTTTTATAACTCAACCCCTAATAGATCATCACTTTTAAGTGGCACCTAATGCTTTTTGGTAACAAGCTCCATGGTTGACTTATTGGCTGTGTGTAGTCCATGTATCTAGTAGATACTATCTACCCTCTGTTTGTATAGGCAGTGTTGCAATCTGAACTTGTTGGTGCGTAGCTTAGCTACTTCTATTCTCTTTACTCTTCAAATGAAAAGAACTTCCTTCATGGGATGTGGACTCAATATAAACCCTTCCACTATCACTCAACTCGATCAGGTTTCATGTTAGTCTGTATGAAAGCCTTCAGTAACCACCATTTTCTGACTGTTTCTTATCGCATAAGAGAATACTTCTGCTGTGTGTAATTATCAAACTCTTGTTATTACATTGGCTGTCATAAAGGCATGTTGTTACATCTCTCACAACTGTCTTAGAAATGTTTCCAAATTACTGCACTTGCATACACAGATGTTATTAGTTTACATGGTATTTACTCTGAAACTCATGGATGTAATAGTAGCAGTCAGCATAGTTGGGACCCCTTTAAGGCCCATAAAATCTATTGTTGATGCCCTGATTTGCCATGGCGTGTGCAAGTATTTGCAGAAATACATGTTTAAATTGCACTATCATCTGATAAGCTGGGAAGATTTCTTCTAAACTATCAACAATTATCACAGATGATACTTTTAGTGACTGAAGTGATAGTGGTGCTTCCTGTAGTTTTAAGATGGTTCCAGGATTTTTTTGCAAGTACTTTTACATGTGCACTTGCATTTTTCTGTTATAACGTTGCGCTATTTTTGTTATTGTCTGCCTTTCTATGCTTTACTGGCTAAGATATTATCCAGTATCAGATTGATTTCATGTTTTATTAGTGATATGTTGACTCATTTTGTGCTCCTGTAAATTCGCTATGTAGGCTGAAAGTGCAATAGCTGCTCTCAACTGTAGTGGTGTGGTTCTGGGTTCATTGCCGATAAGGTAAGATTGCAAGCCGTACCTCTTCCCCTAAAAATTCTCAATTTTTACGACTGAGAAGAACTAATAAATGCTTTGGCTAACCTTTGATGTTCTCTATTTTCAGGGTGAGTCCATCAAAGACACCTGTGCGACCACGTGGCCCTCGCATAACTGTGCTTTGAAGTGTTCGATGCGCAAACTGACTTTAAAGTCAGCTTTTATATATTTAGATACGTACAACACACCAATGTAAAGATGTTCCCCTTGTTTTATATACCTTCATGTCACCATCCTTTCCTCCTTCGCGTTAAATCTCTATTATCATAGGAGTTATCTTTTGGTTATTCTAGTAATATATAGAGTTGGATGGAACTTTGAGGCACTACTCTAATATGGATTGGACTTGCCCTGAAGTTTGAACCTCTCCGAGCAGTTTCTGACTTCATCTAGGTGATATTTTAGATGACTCTTTTCAGTTGATTGGGCTGTGCTCAAATGTTTCAGTTCTTTTTTCCGAATTATTCCTGTCTTATGTCCTCTCTAATAGCTGTATATGTTCATATTGAACCTTATATCTGAGGTAATAGAACTTGCCATGTTAATCCAACAATAATCTCAGAGGGTGGCAAGATCTGATAATTATGAAAACTGCAGTTTTGCTGCCCAATCATGAAAACAACTCTAATGGAGATGTAATTGACAGAAATTAATAAATGAATTTCGATTTTCTTACGTGACAAATGTTAAATAAACAACTTGCTCCCATTTATTTGTCTTAAAAGTGCTTGCCTGTTAGACCTCAAACGTGCAGAAGACATCTCAGTGCCTTCCCATCACCGAGCAGCTGGAACGCGTCATTTATCTTCTCAAACGGAAGTTCATGCGTGATGAACCCATCTAGATTCACAACCTGGAAACAAAATAAAGCATGCTTGTAAAGAAATTCGATGATTTTGTTCTCCTCAAATTTCTATGTACGAACTACTTGCTTGCTAATGAACATATTGCAAACACATGTAATAGAGAAATTCGACGCGTTAAACTGACCCCGTTCATGCAGGCTTTGGCAAGTTCAGGAAGTTGGCTCTTTCCCTTGAAGTCTCCAAAGGTTGTCCCAGAGATGCTCCGACCATCAAACAACTCCATTGGATGGAGAGGCAACATTTTAGGAGTGGGATAAATCCCGACGACTACTGTCTTTCCCCAGCCCTGTCACATGCAAAATCCACACATGTCAACATTATTGACAAGCTTTGAGGGCCGAGTGATGGGCAATCTGGTTCTTGAGTAATATTTACAATAACCCACCCACACACAAAAAAGAGAGGGTGAAACTAGAGCAATGAAATGCTAATAGTGACTTACATCATGAGTGGACAAGAAGGCTTCTCGGAGAACCTCCACATTCCCTGCACACTCAATGCTGTAATCCACACCTCCACTAGTCATTTCCCTGATTCTCTGCAACACCATTTGCTAGGATGGTTAATACTTAACAGTCACATGCTCAGCAATCTAAGATAGAGAAAACTCATAGAGAAAACTCCATGTATATTTTAGTTGCCAACCTGGTGCACTGGCTTCGAACTATCTTTGGGGTTTAAAAAGTCAGTCATTCCCATTTCCTTGCCTGCAACCACATCGAAAGACAGTGCCATAAAACTCGAAGGTCAGGTCTTTCTTTTCAGGTGGGAATTGGAAATATGAAGAATCAATAAATGAAAAGGATACCTTTATCGAACTTTTCTGGGTTGATATCAACACCTATTATTTTGGATGCTCCTCTGGCTCGTGCTCCTTCGGAAGCCTGTGATCAAAAGAATTTAGGCTAAGCTTCATGTTCTTATGAATTGGACTGATCATCCTATATATGTATATATAATTTTCCGTTTGATTTGTGAATGAATGGGAGATTGTATTTTTGTGCCCACAGTAAAACTTTCTTGAAAGTATATTCAATTTCAAATAAAATTAAAATGTAAATTATGTTGAGAAGTGGCAAAAACATGAAGTAAAATATGGCCAAAAATTTGCTACATTCACGGGCCCTGTTCATTTGTCTCATGCGAGACTAGAAAAGCAGATGAAAAGGATGTTACTTACTGCAAGTCCCAAGGCCCCCAAACCAAAAATAGCCACACTTGATCCAGCTTGTACATTGGCAGCATTCCATGCGGCTCCTACTCCTAATCAGGTTAAACATCAAATTCACATGTCCAAGATTAGAAAAACACGCATTCAGAGTGAGTCTCCAGAGATTTTTGCTATCTACATGATAATGGGAGGGACTAGGGAGCTAGGCGCCTAGGCCTTCAAGAACGAAGAAGAGATCAATGAATTTTCGGTATCTTACCAGTAGAGACACCACAACTTAACAAGCTCATCTTCTTGAGGTGAGCATTAGGATCAATCTTGACAGCACAGGCAGAATCAAGCACAGAATACTCGGTGAAAGTTGATGTGTTGAGAAAATGGAATATGGGCTCTCCATTCATGGTAGAAAACCTACACTTTCCATCGTTTTCCATCACACTCTTGAACGGGTTGACACGATAAGTTTGGCAGAGATTGGTTGTCTTGTTTGTGCAGTAGGGGCAGTGGCCACATTCTCCATTGAAGATTGGAATCACATGGTCGCCCGCTTTAAGGTCCGTGACACCTTCACCTACACTCTCAACCAGCCTGCAAAACGTATCCAAGTCTCCTTAAAATGGTAATGAAATATAGAAAACAAGACATTGAGTGATCAAATAATAATACTAGGAACATGTCTTACCCAACAGCTTCGTGTCCTAGAATTCGAGGATATGCTTGCTGAGCTTCATTCTTTAGAACAACGACAACGTCAGTAACTTTATTGTGATCAGCACAAGAACTTAAACTGCATCAAAGTAGATTAAGGTTAAAGTCGTTCAGTGTTATGTTACCTCGCCTTTCCAAGCGCTTAGATCAGTGTGGCAGATTGAAGTGTAAAGGATTTTGATTCGGACCTCCATCTTCCTCGGGGGATCAACTCGGATTGTTTCCATGAGAAAAGGTTGTTTCGGACCCCGAACAACGGCAGCTTGATCACCATAAAAACCAATGAAAAATACGAATCAATAAAGCAAGTTTCAATCAGGGATCGATCAACATAGGATGCTAATCCAAGCTGCAATTCTTACCATTGCAAGTGATGACTTTCCCTGACGTCGCATTCGGATCGAACAACTTACTTCCCGGGACATTATCGTGCAAGCCCCGAGACGCCGATCCTAGTAACTTAACGAAGGCTTGAGATGAGTTTGAGTTGCATCTAGGCAGGGTTTGTGTCAATATTCTTCTTGCTTGCAAGAGCATTGCCATGTTTTGATAACTCTTGGTATGTTTGATACTACAGCATGCATGTGTTTACATGCATATATTTATAGTAGTTGGGTAGCTAGCTAAAAAGAGATGTAAACTTGGTGTAATCTGAAAAAAGCCAACAAGCACGCTAGAATTAACATGAACAACCATGGATTGCTATATATTGAGAAAAGTCGATCTGAAGCGATTAATTCAACCAAAATTAGCATGTCTAATCAGTACTCTGGCTAATTTTTGCTATTATTTGGAGGCTACAAGATTAGAGTAAATTATTGTTTTAACGAGGGGAAATAATTTTACTTTTTTTGCGTAGTCTAAATCAAGGATGTGGATAAGTGTTCAACTTGCATAATACAGGCAAATTATTTATTTTGATAAAGACAGAATTCTGGGGGTTGAGGACTTTATGTTAGAGAGCATGCTCAGGCTAGTTAATTGGCTGAGGATTATCTGACACAGCTCATGGCATGTTTTATTCTGAATTATAATTCAAAATTAGATATTCCATCACTTTTATTAATTCAATTCAATGATGTTTTACCGTGTTATCCGAGCGTGTTGCTTTTAAAAAAATTTTGAAGAATAAAAAAATATCATCTAAATTGTTGAAATTTGTTTTTGATATTATCATAAAACTTGGTATAACTGTTTAAATTTAAAAAATCCCAACCCGTGTATTTGCTTAAGCTCAATTCTTAAATTAAATCATGTAAAAATTATCTTGACGTGACCTTGTTCACTAAGTAAGTTCAGAAAAAAATCAATATAATATTAAATGATAAAATTAAATAAAAAACTCATATTAAAGGATAAAGAAACTTAAAGGAATTAAAATCTCCATATTAAAAGATAAAATTTGATAAAAAAACCAAAAGATAAATAAAGGAGGGGTGGGGGAACTTTTATCATTCGATAAAAAAAATATAAAAGTTAATTTATTATCTTAACTGATAAAATTAAATAAAATGTTATATTGAAAAAATAATAATAATAAAAAAATATTATAAAGAGAAATAATAAGCAAGAATTATGAAGAATCAAATAATATAGTGGAAGATATATAAATAAGTGGAGAAATTAATAATAAATATGGATTATTTTTTTATAAAATAGAGATTTAAGTAAAAACTGGAAAAATTGTAGGAAAAGATTCTGTACAGTTAATAATAATAAAAATAATTAATTCTTGACCATATTTTCAAATTAGAGTTCAAAAAATAAAAAAAATTCCAATATCTTATTTTCCAATTTGATAGGAACCCCAGCGATATAAATTAGGGCATATGATACATATAATAAAACACACATTAAACAACACTAGATAAACAAGACATCAGCCAACCCTAGAGGAAAAAAAGACAAAAAATAAATAAATTTCACCATCATTTGCAAAAATTACCCCCCGTAAAAAAAAGAAAAGAAAAGAAAGAATAAAAACTCTCCCGGGCAAAAACCAACACTCTCACGAGTCTCACCGGCTTAACCTTCACTACCGGGTATTATATGAAAGCATATTTTTTTTTAAATTATTTATTTTTTGTTTTACTTTGAATTTATATATTTTTTTATTTTCAGATGATTTAATGTTTTGATATTAAAAATTAATTTAAAAAAATAAAAAAAGTAATATTTTAATATGTTTTAAAGTAAAACATTCCTTAAATATCACCAACATTCTCTCCCTCCCCAAAACCCATCTTCACTCCCTCTCATGACTCTAACAACCACCCTCGCCAAAACAACCTGCTATTGCAACAATCAGCCCATTCACATAGCCACCTTCAAAAAAAGAAGAAAAAGCACAGCAGTACTGTGCCAAAAGAGTAGCCACAACACCTGATCTTCCTCAACTAAATGAAAAACCAAAGCACGGTTGCGACCACTAATCCCAACTCCCCTTTCCCGATCAAAGTAGCCAACACATCTCCACTTAAACCAAGCTTTCATTTATATCCGTTTTCATGGGGTTTCGAAGACAATGTGTGAGTCACGCATCCCTCTTCCTTGCTCCATTTCACGCCAATATCCATGTAAACATAGCACATGTAACCACGCACAATCGCTGCCCAGTTCTAATTCCAACAGTTTCCGACCACCTCCAGCCGCTCTCGAATGCCGTTTTTGAACCTCGAATGAATTTATTTTATTTTGAATAATTTTCAATGTATTATCATGCCTCTGCATACACTATGAATATTTGAAGTGTCGTGTCCGTATCTGAACATGCATGAGAAGTTGCACCCCTCATAAGGTGTATGGTGTATCCTAGCCCCTTTTACTACCTGATCTTCAGAGATATCTCCACTATGAATGGTACAGACCAAGATTCTATCCTACTCAGGTTTACTATAATTAGAAAAATCTTCAAGTTGAAAAAAAGTATCTAACCTAATAAAATCCTGATGATTGGATTTTGGTGGAAATAAACGAGAACAACATGTAAGAACGCTATGAACCCGTTAGAAATGCTAACTCAAAGGCATAATAAAGGTCCTAAAACTCTATAGCAACTATGGGAGAATCGAGAAATGGGGTTTTGTCGTGAATTTGAGCATGTTTTAGTGGTGGTCGGGTGTGGTTAATTTTGCCTCGCAGAAAATCATTTAGAGAGAGAAAAAGGTAGACAAAGTGAATGGAAATGGTGAAAATAAAGAAAAAGACCAACTCCTTGCCTTGTATAGATCTACCAACATAGCAAAAAATGTTGGCATTGTTTACTTGAATGGACGATTCATCCCTATTGCCCCTCAACACGTCTACCACTAATGAGAGATGTGGCAAATAGATGGCAAGTATTTTGAATTTCAAAAGGCACCAATCCTCGGCCTTCACTCATACACCTACACACGTCTCCCTCGGCTTCCAGCACAGACATAGTCACGGCAAACCCCCGAGCCTAACCATTGATGACACCCGAGGAAATGGAATGACAATACAATTGAGGGGATAACATAAAGTGATCGGCTGACACAAGTAAGAAGAGCCATGAGGTCCATCATGACTACAAGCGGACATGACAATGGAGTGCACAAGGGAGACCGACACTACCCCCATATATGAAATGTGGCACGACTACTTCTCCTTGAGTAAATTCTTTATACTACATCAAGAATTGGGGAGGGGGGCTCTCTTTTTTAATTCCCTTTTTTTTTCTTGATTCTTGTTTACGTAATGCTTTTACTAGTAATCTTTCTCGATATTTCTTTCAATTTGCTGTTCTAATATGTTCTCTCTTAGATCCAAACAGTCACAGAAATATTCTCTCTGTTTTTTCCTTTTATTCATAATGGTGGCCTTCTCTTTACTAAAGAGAGGCCGTTACTCCCCCCCCCCTTTTCTTCTCTATCAATTTCGGCCCTTTTTTAAAAAACTTTAAAGAGAAACCATCGTTTATATCGTGTTATTCTCATACACTACACCAATGTAAAGATGTTCCCTTTGTTTTATATTTCTTCATGTCTCCATCCTTTCCTCCTTTCCCTTGAATCTCTACTATCATAGGACTTATCTTTTGGTTATTCTAGACATATAGAGTTGAATGGAACTTCGAGGCTCTATAAGATTCAATGCATTATTCCTCTCTAACATGTACTGGACTCGCCCTGAAGTTTTAGCTTCTCCAACCAGTTTCTGATACTTGAACTTCCGTAAGAATTTTCTGAAACTAAATTTAGACTTGTGTTTATGAGAAATGGTTATTGATGCAGTTCCAATTTCACCTAATCGATAACTTAGATGGCTTCAGTTCTTTTTTCCAAATTTACTTGATACTGGCTGTGTTTGTTCATATTGAACCAATAGTCATTAATCCAATAGGAGTTGATTTCTCAGGTGATAGGCGTTGCCATGTTAA
This sequence comes from Populus x sibirica, assembly GCA_019202695.1. Lineage (NCBI taxonomy): Eukaryota > Viridiplantae > Streptophyta > Magnoliopsida > Malpighiales > Salicaceae > Populus > Populus x sibirica. Next base: position 3,346,600 of record JAGMVL010001426.1, read on the forward strand.
TCCAATAATCATTTCAGAAGGTGGCAAGACCTAACAAATATGAAAGCTGCAGTTTTGCTACCCAAACATAAAAACAACTCTAATGGTGTTGTTATTGACAGAAATTAATAAATGAATTTCAATTTTCTTCTGTATGCATGTACAATTAATGTACATTACAAATGTTCAACAAACTACTTGCTGCCATGTCAATGCCATTAGCCTCCAAGTGCTTGCCTGTTAGACCTCAAACGTGCAGAAGACATCTCAGTGCCTTCCCATCACCGAGCAGCTGGAACGCTTCATTTATCTTCTCAAACGGAAGTTCATGCGTGATGAACCCATCTAGATTCACAACCTGGAAACAAAATAAAGCATGCTTGTAACGAAATTCGATTATTTTGTTCTCCTCAAATTTCTATGTATGAACTACTTGCTTGCTAATGAACATATTGCAAACACATGTAATAGAGAAATTCGACGCGTTAAACTGACCCCGTTCATGCAGGCTTTGGCAAGTTCAGGAAGTTGGCTCTTTCCCTTGAAGTCTCCAAAGGTTGTCCCAGAGATGCTCCGACCATCAAACAACTCCATTGGATGGAGAGGCAACATTTTAGGAGTGGGATAAATCCCGACGACTACTGTCTTTCCCCAGCCCTGTCACATGCAAAATCCACACATGTCAACATTATTGACAAGCTTTGAGGGCCGAGTGATGGGCAATCTGGTTCTTGAGTAATATTTACAATAACCCACCCACACAAAAAAGAGAGGGTGAAACTAGAGCAATGAAATGCTAATAGTGACTTACATCATGAGTGGACAAGAAGGCTTCTCGGAGAACCTCCACATTCCCTGCACACTCAATGCTGTAATCCACACCTCCACTAGTCATTTCCCTGATTCTCTGCAACACCATTTGCTAGGATGGTTAATACTTAACAGTCACATGCTCAGCAATCTAAGATAGAGAAAACTCCATGTATATTTTAGTTGTCAACCTGGTGCACTGGCTTTGAACTATCTTTTGGGTTTACAAAGTCAGTCATTCCCATTTCCTTGCCTGCAACCATATCGAAAGACGCATTGTCATAAAACTCGAAGGTAAGGTCTTTCTTTTCTGGTGGGAATTGGAAATATGAAGAATCAATAAATGAAAAGGATACCTTTATCGAACTTTTCTGGGTTGATATCAACACCTATTATTTTGGATGCTCCTCTGGCTCGTGCTCCTTCGGAAGCCTGTGGTCAAAAGAATTTAGGCTAAGCTTCATGTTCTTATGAATTCTACTGATCTTCTTATACATGCTTATATAAAGCATGATATGTGATATATCTAGTGCCTTGTAAGAATTGAATGAAAGTATGTTTTCTGTTTGATAATTCAATAAAAAGAATGAATGGGAGATTGAATTTTTGTGTCGACAATAAAATTTATTGAAAGTATATTTAATTTCAAATAAAATTAAAATGTAAATTATTTTGAAAGGTGGGGAAAATGTTTTGCAAAACATGGCCAAAAATTTGCCACACTCACATGCCCTGTTCATGTCTCTCTTGGGAGAATAGAAAAACAAATGAAAAGGAATTCACTTACTGCAAGTCCCAAGGCCCCTAAACCAAAAATTGCCACACTTGATCCAGCTTGTACATTGGCAGCATTCCATGCAGCTCCTACTCCTAATCAGGTTCAACATCATATTCACAAGTCCAAGATTAAAAAAACATACACATTCAGAGTGAGTCTCCAGAGATTTTTGATATCTACATGATAATGGGAGGGACTAGGGAGCTAGGCGCCTAGGCCTTCAAGAACAAGAAGAGATCAATGAATTTTCGGTTTCTTACCGGTAGAGACACCACAACTTAACAAGCTCATCTTCTTGAGGGGAGCATTGGGATCAATCTTGACAGCACAGGCAGAATCAAGCACAGAATACTCGGTGAAAGTTGATGTGTTGAGAAAATGGAATATGGGCTCTCCATTCATGGTAGAAAACCTACACTTTCCATCATTTTCCATCACACTCTTGAACGGGTTGACACGATAAGTTTGGCAGAGATTGGTAGTCTTAGTGGTGCAGTAGGGGCAGTGGCCACATTCTCCATTGAAGATTGGAATCACATGGTCGCCCGCTTTAAGGTCCGTGACACCTTCACCTACACTCTCAACCAGCCTGCAAAACGTATCCAAGTCTCCTTAAAATGGTAATGAAATAGAGAAAACACGACATTGATTGATCAAATAATAATACTAGGAACATGTCTTACCCAACAGCTTCGTGTCCTAGAATTCGAGGATATGCTCGCTGAGCTTCATTCTTTAGAACAACGACAACGTCAGTAACATTATTGTGACCAGCACAAGAACTTAAACTGCATCAAAGTAGATTAAGGTTAAAGTCGTTCAGTGTTATGTTACCTCGCCTTTCCAAGCGCTTAGATCAGTGTGGCAGATTGAAGTGTAGAGGATTTTGATTCGGACCTCCATCTTCTTCGGGGGATCAACTCGGATTGTTTCCATGAGAAAAGGTTGTTTCGGACCCCGAACAACGGCAGCTTGATCACCATAAAAACCAATGAAAAATACGAATCAATAAAGCAAGTTTCAATCAGGGATCGATCAACATAGGATGCTAATCCAAGCTGCAATTCTTACCATTGCAAGTGATGACTTTCCCTGACGTCGCATTCGGATCGAACAACTTACTTCCCGGGACATTATCGTGCAAGCCCCGCGACGCTGATCCTAGTAACTTAACGAAGGCTTGAGATGAGTTTGAGTTGCATCTAGGCAGGGTTTGTGTCAATATTCTTCTTGCTTGCAAGAGCATTGCCATGTTTTGATAACTCTTGGTATGTTTGATACTACAGCATGCATGTGTTTACATGCATATATTTATAGTATTTGGGTAGCTAGCTAAAAAGAGATGTAAACGTCGTATGATCTTAAAAAAAGTAAACGAGCACGCTAGAATTGACTTGAACAACCATGGATTACTATTGAGAAAAGTCTGAAGCGAGTAATTCAACCAAAATTAGCGTGTCTAGTCAGCACTCTGGCTGAGGATAAATTATTGTTCTAATGAGGGGCAATGCTTTTACTTTTTTTTTGCGTAGTCTAAATCGAGGATGAGGACAAGAGTTTCCACTTGAGAAATGCGGGAAAATTATTTATTTTGAGGAAAAAAGAATACTGAAATTTGGGTTGAGGACTAGAACATCTGACTTGCATATATAAATGTGTGTATATATATAGTCAATCAAAGGTAAAAATCTCTTCAAAAAGAGACAGCTTAGGTTAAAAAACATGGATGCTGGCTAAATTTGGATGCTTCCTTTACTCTGAATTATGGACAAGATATCTTAATCCATGTTGGGACACTCTTATTTTGGAATTATGATTCAAACTTGGAAATTCTATCCACACTCTTATTTTGGAATTATATATGATTCAAACTTAGAAATTCTATCCTTATTAAATATGTAATTCAAATCCATTAGACCTCTTGTTGAATAAACAAAAAACCGGAAATTCTAACGTTACTAATTTACTCCTAATGCCGCATTTCACCGATTCATGAGTAAGCAAGGTTTCTTATGCGTTGATGGTTTATGCTCCACCATTAATGAAGCTCTCACACCATTAAAATATAATGACTGAGCTGATCAGTGTCATGAAATATATATGGAAGCGAAGTCTTTGTTTATTAATGGGATAAATATAAGTAAACTGGAAGCTGTTCAATTTAGGGCGCCTACTAGCCCATAACAGCCTTGAAAAAGTCATAATCTTCGAAAGATTTGCAGCAACCTCGATCAAATCTCATCGATAGCGAATAGTAAATGATTCTAGTTTAATGTTTGCTCATTTGTCATTTGTCATTTGTATTGTTATTCCCTCTTTTCTCTTACAAAAGCTCCCACATTAAAAAAAATAAAATCCATCCCCTCTATTCTAAAAATATTTATGCAACATGTATTGTTTATTATCTTTATAGTACACTTTTTTTCGAATATTAATATTATATATCTACATTATCAGATGCTAATTAAAAAAATATTAATATGTCAAGAATATTTTGGTCTTGATTATATATTAATGTTTGAATTTATTAGTAGCGAGACCATGATGTGAAAATTAATACTCTTTGTGAAAATTAGATGTTTTGTCGAAGAGAAAATTTGCAGATAGCTAGAAATATAATACTCTTTGTGAAAAAGATATGAAAATAACAAACATGATGTGAATCTATATTTTTGGTCTAGTCAAATTAAGACAAATTAAAAAATTTATATAAAAAACTATTCCTTATAGTTCGGAATTTTATTTGTTAAACGAAGGAGCACATCTCTGACTATGAACCTAATCATATATATTAATATGAATGAACTAATATCATTGAAAATGAATCCAGGCATGCAATCCTTGAAAATTTTAAGAGAAAAAAATTCACAAGATCTTAATATTATAGTTTTAAACATGTAATGGCCTGATTTTTTGATCTAGAATCTAAACTAGTTTGGATTTTAAAAAAAAATAACCAAAGAAATTAACATGACTTAACTTAATTAAAAATCTGAATTAACCTGGGACTCGGACGCTCCAGATAAAATAAGGTTGAAAATTCATTAATTGTTTTTTAAAATCAAAATAATATATATTTTAAAAAAAAATTAAGTTAAACCTCTCGACTTAAGTTAATATTGAATCAAGTTTAAACCATGCTTAATATAACAGAAAATACAAAAATAATAGAAGGAAAAGGGGTTAAATAAGAGAGGGGGAAATTAATGTAGTCGAAGAAAGAAGATGTTGCTTTCCATTCTTTCCCTGAAACAATGGGAAAATTAAATATTGACACATGGTCAGTGTTTGATGAATGGGTCAACAAAGTTGAATTGGCCTGGCGTCTGCATTCAGACAGTTTTGATTTAGAATTAGATCATGGTTGGAAGCCAATATTTATGAAGCAAGGGGCCTGTCTCCCTGTGAAGAAACAATATACTTATAGCTAGTTTGTTTCTGCATGCACATGATATATATATACGCGACATTTTGATAGTAGTTAGCATTAAATGTGAACAGAAGTGGGACTTGTACACCATCAATGGAGGCACGAGATGGCCAACTAGAGATAGGTAAAACGATAGTTACAATACCTTGTTGGTCCATGACGTGGCTTAAGAGTTACTTATAAGGTGGTTGAATTAACTCGTATTAATCTAAAATAACTTTAAAAATAATTAGAAGTTAAAAAAAAAGAGGAATGCTTAAGTAAATATTGGTGTTGGACCTAGATAAAATATCTACACAAAGATTTTATATCCATGCAAATTAACATTAAGATAAGTGAATTTTATAAAAGAGATTTTTTTTATTAAATAAAGTATGTTACACCGGTCAACTTCATAAAACCACAAAACACACACACACACACACACACACACACACAAAGAGAGGCTTAATAATCTAGCCCGGACTTCTCAATTATATACTCTCCATGTTGGGTAGCAACGACCCTGACTAGTACATGTCTGCAAAATTAGAAACCAGGGCTAGATGGAAGGCTGCCTTTGAAATTCACCTGAATTCCTCTCAAGAGATTGAAGAAATACAGGTTGGACATGGTAAGAAATATCTTATCTTTCATAGTCTCGGTCAAAGCTATTAATCCTCTAAAAAAATTCTTAGAACTCCCCAGGAGAGTCCCTTGAAGCTTCCAACTTAGCCTAGGAATTTGGGCTTCATCCCTGGCAGCCGCAAGATTGATCTACGCAGTAGTAAACTCAAACTAGCTTGGGAGACGCTCACTTTAAGAAGCTCCTGTCTTAGAGGAACCACTTGGTTATAAGTAGCTTGAAGCAATTTTCACTTGAGCCTAACTAAAGGGCAAGACCTTGTGTTTGGTCCTTCAGCGTGAAATAAGCCACCTTAAGGCTATGCAGTTTGATTTCTACAGTAGTTTCTTTCCCTTGCAGTCATTTGAAGGTGGCTTGATTTGCCCTGTTCATGGCCACGACCTCCCTTACATGACCTCTTTCGACCACCCAGTGGGTGCACATCATGGAGGTTTGTCAAGGGTAAATGTTAAAATGGTAATCATAAAATCAAATAAAAAAAATAGGAGAATTCCTTACATGGCTATTTGGCCAGTTAACGCCAAACGACGATGAAAGCTTTCATCAGACATCATAGAGATGTCTAACGGGATGGTGAGGGTCCTCTCCAACACTCTTACCACCTTGAGGCTAGTCTCCTTAAGGTCTGACTTTCCACTAACAACAGCCTCCATGAGATGCCTCTCTTTATCCGCTAGGGTGGGAAAATTGGAAGGAATGCGACCAAGAGCCAAATAAGTAAAACCATCCTTGAATTCCCAACAACAGCCATAGTGGAAGGCCTAACTACTACTTCTATAGCCGATAAGATAGGAGGTTGCGGCAGAGAAAATACTGCCACATGAGCCTTTATAGATGGGCACGGGACATGGGATTCCACCGGGGTAGAGATTCTCCTCTTAAAATGAGTGACAACATCTGCAATCATTATACAAGGAGTCAAATTTGCTTCTTTCCTGGTTGGGTGAAGATCATATTTGGGTTCAGTTAAATGCTGAACTCATATATATATATATAGAGGTTTGGTGAGCTGCCAGACCAATCATCTCTAAACTCAGCTAAGTATAGAGTCTAAACATATATCAAATTAATATCCTCTTAAACCCAATTGATTTGATGCAAGTTAATGATTTTTTTCTAGTAGTTTAACATTAAAAGAGCACCATGGATTATTTTTCTGTTCATATGAAATATATTAATCAAAATTAATTTTTTTCTAAACGATCATGAAGATATATTCTCTATCAACATAAAAATGTTGCAATTAAAAAAAAATTAACAAATTTTACTAGTCTCATGACTTGAATTAAAAAGTAAAAATAAAAAGCATGTCATATATATCTTTTTAACTACTGCACCAACTTAAGAAAACAATTTTTATCATTTATGAGGCCTGACATATCTCTAGCTTGCTACCTCGCCGGTAGTATTTCTTTGATAAAAATATTATATGCTTGTTCAAGACTTGACCCCACGTTGCTGTACGAAACAAGCCCATGTTCGATTCGAGTTTGGGCTCTGCGGTTAGGGAAGGGCTTAAAATTGACTGAAGGTTTGCAAAAATTCTCTGGGTTTTGAAGTTTTAGATCTACAAAACAAGCCCAGCCCACTTCGTGATAATGTTCGCGTCCTGCTGCATAGCACTTTAAAATCTATTTTTATTTAATTATATAATAAAATAAATAAATTTTTTTAGAAAAGATAATGAATAAAATTATACAAGATTTTTTTTAATAATCTTTTCTCTTGTTCATTTTTTTTATTAGCTGCGTAATTCATTGAGTAAAATGTAATGGAAATTAGAAACAATATTCATAAAAAAACTTTAACGATAGTAATTAAAAAGGAAAAGATTGTGTATTTTTAATTAAAAACTATTTTTTTTATTAATGTAATTATTTTTTTCCAGGAACATTTTTTTATAAAATAAATTGTTTTTTAAGTAAAAACTTATTATGATAGCAAGTTTCAATTAAAAAAATAAAATAAAATCATTAATCAATCAGTTTTTACACGTTTAATTACTGCAGAAGAAGTGATGATGCATGAAGGGGTGTGCAAAATTACTGCAAAAGCCAAAAGATGCACCTTCCTTGAACCATCTCTTGCATGCTTGTCGACAAAATTCTCCCCCTTTATGTACTAAACACATTTTATGCCATGATTTCCTCTAGTCCCATACTTCCATGCATTAATCTCCCATCTAGTTTCCACTTTCTCGATCTAAATTAACACCCTTTTGTAACAGAAAGTAACATGTTAAATTATCTAAGTAGATAGTTCAGTGATAAAAGCTTAAAATTAAGATATTTACTCCATCTGTGATTTTAGATTTGAATCCTATGGTTGCTAATATGATGATCACTGGAGTATTACATGGTCTGAGCGCAAACTGATCCGGACATCCTCGTTAATAATAATAATAATAATAATAAAAAGTAACATGTTCTCCTAAGCCCTTCACAAATGAACAACCTTTTCCTTGTTCAAAACGTTTGACGTAACAATATTTCATTTGTCCCCTTACCGCTAATTCTCACTTTCTTCCCCGTCACACAAGCATGTGATCTCCAGCCCTTAACTTCATTATTATTTGTGTCCTCTTCATCTCTCCACCTATTTGAACAACCATGGGCGATTGCTTTGCGTTGCACAAACTCATCAAGAGAGAGTCTTGTTTTCAATAAACTACAGCAAGGCATGAAAATGTTTTAAGGGTAATGATATATCAAGACTAATGGCAAAATCTTAGATCACACAAGGTCCTTTATCATCAAGGGTAACGGCAGTAATGGCTATCATTTCTTCACGATATGTAACTTGGGCATGCCTATTAGTGTTGCTTGTGATTATCATTCTGCTACTTCAGTAAGCATGGATAGCACAAGTGGTTCAAAGAGAACCAAAATGATTCTACCAAAGCAGCAGCTTCCACAATTGCTGATCGAGAAGATATCAGCAGCAGAGACATGTAGACTCAACTCTTCATCAAGGTGGCAGACAGGGCTTGAGACCATCCCTGAAGAAATCTAGTATTTTGTTTTCTTTTAAGGAAATTAATTATAAATATATGTCAAGTAGGGGGGGTGGGCCGGGGGATGGAAAGAGAAGTCAATTTTCTTCTCAGGCGCCGATCAAAATGATGGGAATGAAATAGAATTTCAAATCTAAATTAGTGAAGAGAAACACAAAGCTGAGTTTATCACATTAACATGCTTGTAGACAGTTTTTATAGAGTAGTAATTGTTTTACATTGAAATAAGCAGTTTTATTGAAGTTATTCCTTGTTACGGTTTTTAACTGAATCATGTCAGACCCTGTTGTTTTTAATTTTTAAAAATGTTTTTAAAAAAGTTTAAAATTATTTTATTTTTTTCTTTGTTTTAAATTAAATTTTTTTTATATTTTTAAATTATTTAGATGCGTTGATATCAAAAATGATTTTTAAAAATAAAAAAAATATTATTTTGATATATTTCTAAATGAAAAGTATTTTAAAAATTAATCATAACCACACTCTCTCAAACAAGTCATCCACATCAAATTAAATTTATTTAAAGTTAAGTTTTTTTATTTTTTTATTCTAATCAACTAACTCACTGACCAAACCAGTTTTAATAAATGTAGAAATTGGTGGCCCTGGTTATGTGTAAAAAAACCAGCAAGACTTTTGTTGGCACTTTATGTACACCAATCAGAGGGGACATCTTTGTCTTGAGTGGAAAGAGGGCAGTCAGGAGTGAACCTCTCCTGTTCAAAAAGTTGCAGACTTTCACCATCTTTTATGCTTCAATCACGCCCTAGCCCTAGTTAGTCCTGTTTATATCAGTCCCTCTCAAATTCAATTGTTTGAAATTAACATCACCTGAGTGGATGTTCTTCCTTCGGGCTCACGAGAAAAAAAAATAGGTAGACATATTATAAGAATATGTTGTTCCTTTTTCTTTTTCCTTTTCTTATTAAAGAAAAAGTTTGATCAGAAGAGATACCAATGGCAATTTAATTTTAATATTGATTTATTATTAATTGTTGATGATTAAATATTATAATAATTATACTCGAAAATTATAAATCTTAACCATTGAATCTTAAACATGATGTCTTTTTGAATTTTATCTAATATTGATTATTACAAAATTTGTCTACAAATTAAATTAATAATTAATTTATTGTCGTACACTCCAGAGACACACCTGTTTGTTTTTTCATTTCAAAAGCGTTTTTAAAAAAATTCGAATTTGAATTTGAATTTTATTTTTTTCTTTGCTTTAAATTAATATTTTTTGGTGTTTTTAGATCATTTTAATGCGCTGATTTCAAAAATAATTTTTAAAAAATAAAAAAAAATATTATTTTGATATATTTTTAAATGAAAAGTACTTTAAAAAACAACCGCAACCACACTCCCAAAATATTAGAAGATTTAACTTATTTTGTTAGTTTTTTTAAATATAATTAAAATTTATTTTGAGGTGTATTCATTTTTAGTGTTATTACATGACAATAGATTTTCTATAAAATTACGGAAAAGCAATTGACAAAAATGGTTTGCTTTCTAGCAGACCCTTATCCTGGATTAATGGTGTCTCAAGCATTTAGAACTTTTTATAATATCTTTTATATTTTAATTTTTTTTTAGAAATGTATTAAAATAATATTATTTTTTTAAAATTTATTTTGACATAAACACATAAAAAAATCTGAAAAATAAAAAAAATTAATTTAAAAAAATAAAAAAATTAATTTTTTTTTTAAAAACACATGTGTTATATGCTAATTAATTTACCATATTAATTATTTCATAACAAGTGTTCCTGGCACCACTTAGCGAAACCCCAAAAGAGAACATTTTCTGAATAGTTAATGGAAAAGTGAAGCTCTTTCGACTTTCCTGGATTTCAGTAGTGTTCCACTTATATATCTGTCTATTTCTTCTTCTTATCATACACTTATCTGTCTTCTTTTCTTTCGGATTTCTTTTTTGTCTTATGTGAATACAGTACTGAATTCCACTAAATTGAACAACTAATAGATTTTGAAGACATGATTCCTGATGTCCTGGCGATTGAATCATATGTGTTTCGCTAATTATGAGATCATTTGTTTATATATATATATATAAAAGCAAGGCAAGGTTTTTATTTACTTGAAGACTGACATTGTCTGGAAAGACGAGCATCAAATGTTGGAGGATTGAAGGATCTACCCCAGTGCTTGTGTTAGAGTGTGTTGATTATACCTACAAGGAATTACTTGTTTTTCTTGAAGATCACTAAGCTGCCCCTTAAATCTGACCTGCGATATCCCAGACGATGATGGATGTCCCTTATCGAAGGTGATGCATCCCTTCCCTTTGGTAACAAAAATTTCTCCTATGGGACCAAGATTTGATAAAGAGAAAGTAGAAAAGATTATAGTTCCCTTGGCTTTCCTCCATTGAATGTTGACTGAGATCTTTAATAAAACAACTATGATATATTCCCCAGCTACAAGGGCCCCAAGAGGATCAAAAGGAAATTGTAACTTTGCTGGCAATGTGAGCATGGCCTACCATCCATCATGCCGAACTTAATAAATATCATTGTTTTCCGTGTATGAACATGTTGTTGAACTATAAATTATACACAGCAATAAATTCTAATAGTGATGCCGGTGGTAGTGGCCACATTTTCTCTTTCTTTCTTAATTTGTTCCTTTTGTTTCTCTAGTGGGATTGATTGAGGAACTCTTAAAGAAGAATCCCACCAATGATTATTTCTCTCTCTATCCTCACACATTCCCTCCTTTAGGCTTTAATTCCCTCCAAGCTAGAGCTATAAGAGAAGAGTTGTGTTTCTTTAGCTATAGAAACTTTCTTTTCTTGTCCACTAAACTAAATCCATTAAGAAAAAAAACACAAGTATTTTTGCTTGGTTTCTTGCTTTGGGCATGGGAAACTGTCTATTTGGAGGCCTAGGAGTGGCAGAAGGAGTGATAAAGGTGATGACATCTAATGGTGGCATCCTGGTGTTTAACACACCAATAACAGCAGGATCCATCACAAATGAGTTTCCAGGCCATGCGCTTTTTCCAAGCCAGGATCTATTTTGGAGACCACTTTCTCTACAAGAAGAGCTTCAAGGAGGACAGTCTTACTATTTACTGCCACTCCACAACTCAAAAATTGGTGGCCAAATAGTAAGAGAAGGTCATGTTAGATCAAAGAGTATACCAGCTGTTGCTGCCACATCAAATATTGTCACACCTTATAGGATGTCCTTAGATTATCAAGGCGCGTTAAAGAGATCATACACTGAAGTTTTCTCTAGGTACAACAACAGCTACGACAAAAGTAATAATGGGTTTTGGAAAGTGAAGCTTGTGATTAGTCCAGAGCAGCTAGTGGAGATTTTGTCACAAGAGGCTAGGACAGAAGAGTTGATCGAGAATGTGAGAGCTGTAGCCAAATGTGGAAATGGGTTCTCATCATCAGCATCTTCTGTTGAGTTTTCAGATTCTTGGAGTCTATCCAGCAGTAGGAATGCTTCTTGTAAGAAAGATAGTTTAGTGGATATTTAGAGTGAAGCGTTACAGTTTGATTGAAAACTCTGTCTTATGTTATAATTACATTACTAGTCTATTTTCTTAATCATACGCTGAGAAAAGATTAGCAATTCGCATTTTTATTTTTTTACTTTTCCATTGCTCATAGATCATTAGTGTAGATTCTCAGAGAAAAAGATTAAAAAAGTCTTGTGAAACATGACTACTTCAATATAAAAAATTGGATGGCCACAAATTCAGAATTTATAATAGATATTTTTCCAAAATTGAATAGCATTTTGGGGTCCAGTTGGCTGAATACGAGCTTCCAAAGTGAAGTTTCCTGGGGTCTCTCTGATGCTGGCGGTACCAGTGGTTGAACCACCCTTGCTGCTGGAGCCAAGACCAGTGAACACTGGCAATTTCTTGGGGTCTTGTAACCCAAAAAATGTATTCTTTTTATTTTGAATTTTGTAATAATGAAACTATCACCGAATCCATCAAGATATAAATAAAATTGATTTAACTTGTATTTGAAAAATTCATGACTAAGAGTTTGATTTAGATGTAGTTTTAAAACGAATATAAAAAAGTATTAACTTGATGAAACTTGGTTTATTTGGTCAAGTTTTTAGTGACCCCGATCAATTTAGTCAAACCCTATCCAGATTCAACCCCGATCAACCTCAAAAAATTGAATAGCATTCTGAGGTCCAGTTGGCTGAATACGAGCTTCCAAAGTGAAGTTTCCTGGGGTCTCTCTGATGCTGGCTGCACCAGTGGTTGAACCACCCTTGCTGCTGGAGCCAAGACCAGTGAACAATGGCAATTTCTTGGGGTCTTGTAACCAAAAAATGTATTCTTTTTATTTTGAATTTTGTAATAATGAAACTATCACTGAATCCATCAAGATATAAATAAAATTGATTTAACTTGTATTTGAAAAATTCATGACTAAGAGTTTGATTTAGATGTAGTTTTAAAACGAATATAAAAAAGTATTAACTTGATGAAACTTGGTTTATTTGGTCAAGTTTTTAGTGAATTCGATCAATTTAGTCAAACCCTATCCAGATTCAACCCCGATCAACCTCAAAAATTAAAAAGAAAAATGAAATGGCAACATTTTATAAAATGTCTTTTTCTTGTAAATCTCTCATGTTATTAACAGGGCACCAGGGATTGGGCCAATTCTATAAGGAAATGGTAGCCCTCAGATTTAGACCTAAACATGTAGATCCACCAAGAAATCCAGGCCAACTTGAAAAGGTAGCAATAAAGCCTACTTTGATGAGAGCAGTGATGTTGGCCAAATCTTGCAAATATTGGGCTTGCATTGTTAAATCTGTCTGTGCTCTTGTTTTCTCAACAGGCCTTGAATTGTTAAACGCAGACCAAACCCTTTTTTCTACCTCCTTGAGGTATGTGCTCCACGCATAGAAATATTCAACACGAAGATGACATGAATTTACACCATCAATGACATAAGGCTCCAAATAGATAGAAAAATCTCTAGATTGTTTATGGGATCATTTTACTTGATGGATTTGTGCTATACAACAGACAATATTCAACAAAATCAATTGACAACTTTGAAAATGCGTTTAGGTAACAACACTTTCCTGGGTTTCCAAAGATACAACAGTACCAACCATCTAGTAGATAGTCCAGTGGTAAGAATTTGAGATCAAAGGATTTGCTTTCCATGTGGTTTCATGTTCGAATCTTGTGGTTGCTAATATGATGGTCATTAGAGGCATACATGATCGTTAACTTCAGGGCCTGTGGGATTAGCCGAGGTACACGCAAGCTGATCCGGACATCCACGTTAATAATAATAATAAAAAAGATACAACAGTACCTGCTATTGAATCGATATGGTGATGTATGTGTCGATGATCATTTTCATAACAAAGAACAAAGAACCTGCTGCTTTTTTTGCAGATTCGAGTCAACCACATACCAATAACCCTTTGATGATACTCAAACAACCATCGAAATCTAAGTTTTTGTTTTAAGTTTGAAGGTAGCCTCACTTGTGTACAAAATTTATGATGATCTCCCTCCCTAGTCTAGATCCCTTGCTCAGAGATTTCAATCACTTTCAAATGTGTTGTTAAAGCAATTAAGGTTAGCTATAATATCCCTATGATTAATAAAAACTAAAGAAAATAAGTAAAAATTAACAATGACTAATCACATACACTTTCAACTTGGAAAAGCAAACCGTCGTATTAATTTCAACATCACTGCCTTGTCATGGCGCCATCAAAGTATTTCACTTGGAAATCTTGTGGGGGCAAGTAACCAACCGAGTTTACTTCAATTTCAACAATTTCAGCTCAGCAATACTTCTCAAATAAATAAAGCCCACGTCAGGTAGTATGTTGGTACCTAACGACCAGCCATGCAACAGATGTTCATAATTCCAACACATGCCAATGCATTGCCTCTTCAGCATTAGCTTCAATTCGATGTTGCTTTATTCTGGGATTGTGTTTCATGTTCACTCAATACTCTTACAAATACGTCGGTTTGTTGCTGATCTCACTTGACTTGTGTGGCTGGCGGAAAGCCTCCACAATTTCATTGTTTGGTGATTAATTTATGGTAAAGTTATAGCAAAATATATAGCGGTAGTACTGTTCGAATTAAAACTAGCTTTTGGTGCATGATTAATGGACACCATATGAAAAACATGATCATTTCATGTGTATTAATAATGTGTCCTTTCTTATGATCAAATTTCTATCCAACCTCTTCCCACATCGTTTAGCTATCCAGATTTTGCCCGTCTAATTTTGGTAAATCCAATAAAATACATATCTATTATATATATAAAAAATAAATTATTATTTCAGTTTTATATATCAAAACCAAAAATATCGAAACAAGGGCTCAAATACTCATGATGATTTAAAAACTTTAGTAATCAATCAAAAGGGCTATTGAAATTATTGTCCCATAGAAAAATCCATGGCTTCGAAGATCTACCAATAGGAAGAAGGTCACCCGCAGCCGCCTCCGAAATGCACGTTCCACATCAAGAGACTGTAATTAAACGTTATGCATGCGCCTCCGACCATCAATCGAGAAACCAAACAAGGGAGAAATTCAATGGAGGCCTATATGTAGGCTGCTTGCTAGCTTGTTAGCTAGCTAGCTACTCTTTTTTCAAACATTGTATTCTTCTTCGAAAAGCCTTGAAAATATTTCTTATATGCACCTGCTAGTGAAATGAGAAACTCAATGAAAGCTACGTACGTCCACCCTTGAGACATGATCTTATTAACTTGAATATTTTTTTCTCTTCGGCAAACAAAGATCGATGCTTGCAGTCAAGCAAGAAATTTTCTAGATGCTTCATGACATGGATTTTGGCTCATGAATATGCTTACACATGTACCTTGCTCTTCTAGACATAAAAATTATGTTGAAATGTTAGTGTCAAGACAGTGTACATCACTTTCTGTCTATAAAACAATTAATTCGCATGTTACTATACATATGTGTACAAAACAAGTTTTGACTATGTTCATATATATATATATGGGGTCAAATTCTTTATTTTATAAACCACACTGTTATTCCATGATAATAAGGTTTTTTTTTTTACTTTTTAAGTTTAATTCTTAAAACGAGTACCTTTTAAAAAACATTATTTCTTCAATATGTAAAGTTGATATAAAGAAATATTTTTATAATTGTTTAAAAAAGATTAGATTAAATCTCCATTAATATACTAGCTAGAATAAAAATATCTCTAACCATTGAATTATAAAAAATTCTTCATCTTATATATTATATATTAGTAAAAATAATTACAGATCGAGGGCTTTAGCCTACTACTACTACTATATATTATTATATCCAACTGTAGATTTCAGTATATAGAAAAACAAAGACACATCAGTTAATAGCCGACGATGTATAATTAATTGCATTAAATAATACAAGCACAAGCAAACAAATAAAAAATATTTTGCAAAATAGAAAGAAAAGCGAATGCCTGCGTCGAGACTGCTCTATTTTTGTACCGCTTCAATAGAGTGCTGGATCCCCTCCCTTTGCACCATATAAAATACATTAATTATTTACTAATCCCAAAATAACATGAAGAACTTAGCTTAGTCATTGTTTGACTGCTGTTGTGTTTTGTTAGAAAAGGAGGAAGAGGAGGAGAAAAGGAGGAAGAAGGGATCGAGAGGAGAGAGGCTGTCGGGTTTTAATTCAATTTAAAATTGCCAATGAATTGTTTTTCTTATTTTTGTTCTATCAACATTTCCATAAAAGACAAAAAATTTCTAATAAATCGGTGTTTCTGTTGTTGTTTTTAAATTTTATGTTAGTTCATTATTTGTTTATAGCCTAGTAGTTGAGGCCAAGGGATCATGGTCCGCCAGCTCCTTAATTTCAGGCCCATCAAAGTTAATTTAATTTAAGATCAGGTTAAGAAAAAAAAAAGAAATTCTCATAAAAATCAGCTAATTAGAACATGAATATCATGTTCTAATCCGTAGGTCAGGCGTTTATTTATTTGTTTTCTTTTTTCTTAATTTGGGTTCACTGATTTTTAAAGCTAAATTAACCTTTCAAGGCTAGATTTAGACTTGCCAACGCAATTGGAAACCTGCCACAGTTTGAATAGACTAACCATTCCACAAGCATATCTATTAATTAGGGTTGAAATTATTAACAGAACCGAAATTAATAATAGAGTCAAATAAAAAAAGCCGGGTAAAACTAGAAAAAACCGAGTTAATTGGCTGGGTTTCGGTTTTTGCTCTAAAATAACTGAACCGAATTGAAACCGGTCGGTTTCAATTGATTTTGGTTTTTTTTTTTTAAATACGGTTTTGTTATTTTTTTAGGTAAAAACCGAATCGAACAAAAAATGATCATCCTAGTTGGAATTGTATTTTCACCAAAAAAGAAAAGAAAAAAAACAAATATATATATATATATATATATATATATATATATATATATATATATATATATAATCACGTTATAATTGAAGTAAGGTGACAATTATTGTTTCTTGTTCCTAAAGTCGACAAGGTGCACTGGAAGTCAATCTCTTTTAATTCAAGATCGTGATTAAGGATTGGAAAATCCATTTTTATTTTTTTATTTATTTTTGTAAAGTTGAAAGGAATAGACAAATCAGGAAAAAAATAAGGGGGATACATTTATATAAGCAATTAATGGTTGGTAGTGAATTGAAAATCGAAATAACCCCAGCCACACAAATCTCTATGAACTTCGAAATCTATTTTTTGATTTATTAAGGTGGACCATGTAGCTAGGCATCACACTTCAACAAAAAATTTATTTATTCACCTTACTTTTATTGCCTCTAAAAACCCCTGAGTTGCAATTGGGGTCGTGACCTAGTGGTCGTGGCGGGGACTTGTTTCCTTTCTCTGCATTCGGGTTTAATCTTCTCTATGTATACCTGTCACCCCGCGGTGCTTTACTTGCCTACTAGGCTTGCATAGTGTTTAGTGGATCCGGGAATTAGTCGTGGCGCGCATAAATTAACCCGGATATCCGAGTTCTTGATAGTCTCGTACAACAACAACAACACATGAAGGTTTTCTTGTTACAAGTTACAACTAAATCCATTCGAAGTATTCCAACTTCTTTAGTTCTGTTTGATCAAGAAAGCGATATATTTTTTTATTTGTTTTTAATCGGGGTAAGTTTTCTCAATTATAATGTGATTAAAGGAAGTTACTTTCATTATTTAAAAATAAATCTAGAGGGCGTGTTAAGAACATAGTTGGGTACAGTACTGTGCAGCAAGATTCAAGATAATGTGGATTGCCATAATGTCTTGATTTTCTTTTTTATATCCTTTGAATTTCTTTTAATTTGGTCATTGAACTTTTCTTTTCTTCTCTTTTCTTTTCAAATTGGTTCTTCGACATTGCATTGAATTGAAATTGGGTTAGTTGATTTATTTTTTTAAGAGTTATTATGATGTCAAAATAATATTTTGATATTAAATTGGTGCTTAATTTTATAAATAAAAAAGGATTAATTTTATTGCTTGTATAGTCTAAAATCCTTAACCCTCCAATGAATTAGAACAAGTATCTAAATAATATAAAGGTAATGCGACCATACATACTATTAACACTACCAGAAAATCAATAAATACAAATGGAAATATCAAAGAAATATCCCTGTCGGTTAATTTCCAAGGGATTTTACTGACGAACGTATTCGCTCGTTATATATCGAGGGAATTACAGTGGAAAAAAAATTAAACCAAAGTAAAAAAAATGATGACGTGTCATTTATTTTATCGGTAAAATTATTGGTAAACTGTGAACATTGTTTATCATGTCAATTACAAAGAGAATCACCGATAGAAAATTCCGTCAGTATTTTTCAGAGAGCTCTAGAACTGTTCACTTTCCTACAACATTGTTAATTATTGTTATTTACAGACGAAATCACCGACGGATTGAAAAGTTGTCGGTGATTTATGGTTGTTTCTCAATTTTTTGTTATTAAATTAGTAGTCTTAAGATCATTTAGCCTTTTGAAAATGCAGGACAATTGAAAATGTATACTTATACGTTGCTTAAGAAATTTGACACTTGTAAATTAATTAATTAGTATTATACATCTATATATTTTACTTAACTATTAATTAGGACATATAAACAAGGAAGTCAAAAAGGAGCCTTCCTGTCAAGTCCTCATTACTCTTTAATTAGGGTCCCAATATATATTATTTTCATCCGAAAAAAAAATCATTGAATAATAATTGCCTTATTATAATGGCCCCCTTTATAAAGCTGCTTTATCAAGATTTTGCTTAGGAGAACTGTACTTCTCTTCTTTAATTATAGAAGCTTCATCAATTAATCTGGTTGTTGTTGATGTTAAATCATCTTTAATCAAACTCTTTAGTTGGCAAAATGGGGCCTTACACCCTTGCCCGAGACACCTATGAGTATCACTAATCAACAATAAATTTCAATGTGTGTGTGTGTGTGTAGCTGCCTGATTATTAACTACTAATTAATTACATATTGTTCTTTATAGCTTATATTCTTCTCATGTTCTTTTATAAAAATTAATTAAGGATATTTCCATTCTAACCATGAGAAAATTGATTTAACCCTTGTTGATTCTAGGGATTTAACAAAATTGATTTTGTTAATTATCTAAGAAGCATGATCAGAGGAATTAGCGGAGAAAATTTACCAATTAAACACACAAAAAACTCACTAAGTTATGCAATTTAATTGCATCATTTTTATTCTCTCCCTGTTCAAGAAAATTATGTAAAAAAGAAAAATTGTTCACTTACGAATTAACTTAGTGAGATTTTCTCCCTAAAGTTTCACCAATTAACTTAGTGGATCCCCATTTTAATGGAAATTCCCCAATTAACCCTCTCCTTCAATTTTTTTTCCTTTTAAATAATAAATAACGAGGACTAGTTTGTCTTAAAGTATCTTGTTTTGTCATTATTTTAGTTTTGGGGTTAACTTAATGATGTTTGATAAATGAGGGATCCAATTGAAAATATATTTTTATTTGGGACTAGATTTGAAATCGTGTGATAGTTTGGGGACTAATATATCATTTACCCCTTTTTTTTCTTAAGTTCGTAACGGAACAATCTAATGGCTAATATTTGGGATGATTTCCATTTCTAGTTCTTACTTTCAAATCTTGTAAGAGATGAAGTGCAATAATTTAGCATTGGAGGAGGGTACCATCAATTCTATTATATCTAAAGATCTATTAAGCTTCACTAGATGCGGGCTAGTCTTGAATTTTTTTCATAAAAAATATTTTAATGCAGCAAAAACATTTTAAAAAAAGAAGAAAAATCTACGACTTGAATAATAGACGTGAGTGAGTCAAATAAGTTTGCTCTATTTTAATTAGACAATAAAAAAATAAACAACAACAACAACATATAAACCAATTTTTTAAAAAAAAAATTGTGATCACAACAATAACATGGGAAAAAAAAACATTTTTCTAAAAAGAGATAAATTATGTAGCTTAATACTCAACCTATTAAATAGGAAAGGCCAAAATTAGGTAAAAAAATGACTTAAAAAAGTTGATCTAAGTTAACTCGAGTTAACATGACTGACTTGTAACTCTGGTAATCAAAACCGAGCCAACCCGAGTTACTTGTCTAACCTGCATCCCTGATCATGAGATTAGAACAACACGATAGAAAAGAAAATGAAAAAAATCACAAAGCCGCATTCAAATAATAATAAAAAAAGCAACTAAGAGAATAAGGATGAAAACCAAAGTACCAAATAAGTCTTATTTTTTATTAAAGGGTAAAATTGAAAACAAAAATAAATTTAACAAAAGGACCCTAAAAAAAGTAAAACAATCAAAAGAATGAAGATCAAAATTGAAATATAAAAATAAAAATAAAATTTTGAATGAAATGTGAAATTGAAAAGAAAAATCAATTTAACAAAACACAATCAAAAGAATGATGACTAAATTGAAAAAAAACAATATATCACAAATAGGGATTGAAGGGTGCAATTTAAAACAAAACAAAGTTTTACAAAAAAAGCCAAGAACCAAAATTATAAATCAAAAGAATAAGAATCAAAGTGGAAATCCTTATAAATCAAAGGACAACTCTAAAGTTTTTCAACACCAACATGAATTTCAAGGGGAGAAGAGAGAAAAAAAAAGTATCGTCGGCGACAAACCGTTCCAGTACCAACAACCACACACACCACTACAAAAGGAAAAGGATGACGTTGTGCTTCTAACAACACAATTGAAAAGGGATTTTGGTTGCCAGGAGGCGCTGCACGCACTGCTCAAAGGGCGCTAAAGCGTGTGTTGCACACTCTCGCAGCCTTTTCTATTTAAATAATATTTAATATTTACTAAAAGACTAAATTGTCCTTGCTCTGCTTGACAATAACAAAAAAAACAGTGAAAAACACTAAAAGCCCCTTAACACAAGCTTTAAATTTTTTGTTTGCAAGGGTAAAGTTATCATTATAATGTATTTTAAAAAGTAGAAAGACAAAAAGGCCTTTATATACCAGCTTTGAAAATTTTGCCTTCAAGGGCAATATAATCATTTTATTGTGCTTAAAAATTCATAAAAGACACGTTGATCCACGATCAATCTTTTAATAACTAATGAGTCATGAACTCCTATAGATACATTACTAATTTTTTTTTGTTGTTAGTCCTTGAACTTTTAAAGGTATGCTACTAATTTTTATTATTTTGGTTTAATTCTCATCCAATGATAAAATTGTGGTGTTATTGCTTATTTTTCCTTAAAAATCATGATTTTTTTATTAGTTTTATTCAAAAATTAGAATGATTATCCAAGTTTAGATTTTTTACTGACTTAATAAGAGAACTTGTTTTAGGTTAAAAACATATGGTAACTTTATTGTGAGGACACACTAAAGTAATTATAGTTTTTTCTAGTTGTATAAACAACTTTTTAGCCAAAACTCTTAAAATCAGGTCCTTTTAGCTTTCACTTTAAGAAGGAAAAAGAAAACCTAGATGACAACTCTAATCTTTATGATTGTATTGACGTTGGGTGTGACATTTACTATAGCTGAAGGTTAAAATAAGCCACTCATAAAACATAATTTACAAGACTATGCATTTAATAGTTAATGATTTAAATGGAGGGCTGTCAAATTAATTAATAACTCCAAAGAAAAACAATTTGATTGCATTTTCCAACATTTGATTCTCTTTTTATATAAATTATGCACTTTTCACTGTTGTCAGATTCTAATATATCTTGAAATTAAACTAGAAGACCCACGGGTATTTTACTTTATATATATATATATATATATATATATATATATATATTTGCGATGACAGGGTGATCATTACCTACCTAAGATTTTATAAATTGGATAGATTTTTGTTTTTTGTTCTCTCACATTCCCCCTTTTTTCGAACAAACATTATTATCCCTTTGATCCCCGAACTAGACACCAGAATTCACATGGTATTTGTCGCCATCAATATTGCAGTGATTTTAAAATTTTTAGATAAAAAAAGGGATATCTAGCATTTTATTTTAAAAAAAAATATTTGGTTTACGTCACCTAATATTATAGTTACTATAAACTATAACTGGTTAACAAAAATTCTATGATATGAGACTGGTTACACGGAAAAGAAGATACTATCACCCTTTAAGCGTCCTACCTAGGCAGACTGCATCGCTGATTTTGTCTAAAATTGCTGAGGGTTTGTTATATTAAACAATTGATGATCTGCTTATAATATTCCTGACTCTGGCGCCAGTGAATATTTAGCTACAACTACTTCTAACTCTGACATTGATAAATATTACGTAACAAAAAAGAGAGAGTATGATATTCATGACTCTAACGCCAGTGAATAAACCAGTAACATTTGAATTGAAAGCAAAAAAATATTTTTATTGTTATTTTTTTAATAGAAAGAAAGTAAGGACAAGACAAATATGTATTGTATACTAGATTCGCATTTCACAATATAAGTCTACCATCCAATACTAAGTCAGGTCGCCCAAAAACAAAATGCGAGGGACCAAAAGAATCCTTGAATTTTTTCAGAATTTTCTAATATCTAAAAATGCATGTTTGCCTAGATATCGAAGTAAAGAAGAGTGCAAAAAAAGAAGACATAAAGGTGTCACCCTTAGCCCAAAAAACATTAGGCTCGAGGCCTAGGCTTAGCCCCATCTCAATAGTTTTTTTCCTTTTTTTTGGGTGGATCTAGCCAACTTGTATGGGCTGGGCTTGATCCAGCTGGCCCAGCCTAATCACTAACCCAAGCCCCCAATAATAGCGAGCACACGTGCATCAAATCACGCATGGTTTGCATAGTTAGAAGGTAATTAAAATGCAAAATCGGGGAAGAGAAGAACTTACCTGGTTCGCTGGAGACGAAGCTGATGATGGTGCGCTTGTTGGCCAGTGCTATTTTCCTCCCTTTTGTTTTTGTTTTTCCTTTGTTTCTTATCTAGTCTTCCTTCTCTTTGCTTTGATTTTTTTGCCTTTTGGGTTCCTTCCTTTTCTGCCTCTATCATATTCTCTATGTCTCTTTTTATATTTGTCTCTCCTTTGCCCCCTAGCGAGTGATCTGTCTCTGGCTTTTATAGGGCAAGAGAATGCCCTAGCGGTTCGTCTTATCTCTCCTAGGATAACGATCCTGGGGATGAGGATAAGCATGGATTGTTCCTCCATGTTTAAGGAAAACAGGGCATCATTGCAAGACTGTTGGAGACGAACCATCTTTGCATTGGAGGAGCAACGTGTAGGTGAGAGAAACTGAGGCCACTAGTAGGTTTGGTTAGAAGATAAATCCGATCCATGTTTTGGATCAAATTTGGTGCAGTTTTGGATGAGCCGGTCTCTTCTAGGATGAGGACGAAGAGGATGAACAATTGGTTTAGAAACATCACTATTTTTTTTCAACTAAAATGGTCATCTTTAATTTGCCCCCTATAGTTACGCCATTTAGCAATTAGGCTCTTATTCATGGAAATCTTCCTTCTTTTTTTTTTTTTTTTTAATTTAACCTTGGATCTATTGTAATTAGACCTACGGCTTTTAGCATCATTTACATAATAGTCATTGGTTTCAAGTTTAATCAATTTAGTCCTTAATTGACTCCTTAACTTTTAATTCTTTCAAAATTACCCTTGAAAAAGTCAATTAACCCGCCTATAGTATCAATACCTATTCATTTCGGTCCCTGAAATTTTGACCCTATTGTATTAATTAATTAAATCAAAGTTTAATTAAGTCCCTAAACTTATCAATTCTTCCAATTTTGGCAACATAGACTTCAAAATTTATAATTTCATCCTTGTTAGTCCTCAAACTTTCAATTTATGTTGTCTTGATCCAATTCTCAAATTTATTTTTCATTCACTTTTTTTATTAATATATTTTTTCATAATTACTAACAAATGCTCTCAAAAGAATAAAATTTTAAAATTCAAAATGCTTAACAATAGTTATTTTAGTAGTTGGATTATGAATTAATCATATGTTCTAACAAAATAGTCTATTCACCATTGTTTATGAAACTTCTAGCTTGTTGTAGAAAGCTTGTACCTTACAAAATAATTTTTTTTGGTGAGATTTGTAGACCCTCAGATAACAAAGTCAATGACCTTTAAACAAATAATTACTAATGAATGAGAGAATGAGCATTTATTTTTAAGAACAAAAATGTTTGTTCTTAATTTTGATATGATAAATGCTCTAAAATTAAGAAAGTATTTTTGTTGAGAAGAGAAATTGTGAACCTTGAACTTGAAGGATTCATAAGGTATTTATAACTTGAAGAAAAGGGGCTAGTGTCACATGTGTGCGGCGTTCGACGATCATCCTCCCGAATTGGGATGGTCAAGAATGATGTGGGTGGAAAGGACAACGAATTCTTGTCATTTATCAATAATAAAAGAAATGAGAGTCACCACCTAGTATCATGGTCACGAGGAAACCTAATGGTCTGCGAGGGTCTAGGTAAGGGTACTAGTTATGCAAGAGAAAGACGTATCACCCCTAGTGCACCCTATCTATATTTTAAATCATATTTTTATTCATTAGTCTATCTAAGATTCGAGAAAAATCCTCCTTGGTAAGGAGATTTTTATTTCATCAAGTTAAAACCTAGTCATCCTAAAACCCAGAAAAGTTTGTCTAAAGTTTAAGAAAAGTCCTCCTCAGTAAACAAATTTTTATTTTATCAAGTTAAAACCTAACTATCCTAAAGGTCAAGAAATAACAAAAAAGTTTTTATTTGAAATTTTGGTCAAATCCTAATAGATAACTGAAAACTTGGGCTCGGGGTTGTAAGATCCATGTCTACTTGGGCTCAACACGTAGCCAAATCTAAGGGCATTGGGTCTAAACAGCTTGCCACACCCATGCCTAATTAGGCTCAGCACGCAGCCATGTCTAAGAGCGTTGAGCCTGAAAGCGAGTTAGACTCCTATCATTTGGGCCTGAGATTTTGTCGAGCGTAGAGATGTTGGGTATGGATGTAAGCCCTACTCACCTATAAATGGGTTATCACCCTACCGTTGAACCTTCTAAACAAAAACTTAAGCTCAAAATTCATTTTTTATAAAGTGCCAAAATATTGATCTATCATCAAACTATAAAACTTTGGCTAAAATTAGGAGGAAATTGAAGAAAAAATTTGGGTTTTTAATAATTTCAAGAAGACATATATTATTAGGATGAAAATTTGAATTTTGTTGGATATGCAAGACTATCTTTAGGTTTGAAGAGTATAATAGATTAACATAACCAAAATTACGTTGTCATAAAATTTTAGATAGATATATTTCAGCGAGTAGTTTAACTCTTTTTAAAGATAAAATTATAAATATTTTCAAGCTAATTTTTTTCTCGAATGATTTTACATTTACAACCTTTATATTAGCTTGAATAATAATTTTTCTATCTAGATGCTAGTTTTAAATCTCGAGTTTGGAAAATCAAAAGAGGAAGCTATCATTCTTAACTATTAAACTTATCTCTAAGAGTTATTTAACTCTAATATCATAATATTATGTTAGATTTTATATTGTTATGATTTTTTAATTATAATTATGTGGATGGCTAGTGAGTAGATAAATAAATTTAATCTTATTCATTAAATACAAATTGATTTAAATAGTAAGTGATATAGTAGTTCAACTGACAATAGCAAGTTACAAAGAGTCAACTAGAGGGATATAATATCTATAGTTTGATCAACTGACAATAACAAATTATAAAGAGTTAACTAGAGAGATATAACATCTCTGATTTGAATCGCATGATTGATTGAAACCTCAAGTTGACAGGTTTTTTTCCGTGATTTGGCTCTTGAAAGTAATCACCTACCCGTGGATCACGTCA
Organism: Populus x sibirica; assembly: GCA_019202695.1. NCBI lineage: Eukaryota > Viridiplantae > Streptophyta > Magnoliopsida > Malpighiales > Salicaceae > Populus > Populus x sibirica. The sequence goes on from JAGMVL010001426.1 coordinate 3,372,636, forward strand.
AGTAGTGCAGCCATGATATATAAAAAAAATTGATCCAAAGATACAACCAAAATATTAAATAGAAAAGGAAAGAAAGATACTCCATAAATTCTATTCTGCAATAAAAATACACTTACAACAATGATTGCAGAAAGGAGTTTCCTACAAAACGACAAAAAAAAAGGAAGAATATAATTTGATTAAAATTTCTATCCTAGTCGGTACAAAAATAATTGACAAACAATAGGGGAAAATTCAAATATTTCAAAAGAGTGAAGAGGTAAGAAGCATCATAAAAACACTTATACTGTTCAATCACATGGTTATTACTAATTAAGATGCCAAGTTTACTTAATGTACGGTTAAAAAAATTAAGTTTACTCACTGTTTTGTCTTATCAAGAGACTAATTTCAATTTTGAACCGCAGTGCATGTATTATCAAAAGACTAATTATTTTCAATTTTCAATTTTCAATGCATTTCATGTTATATGATTTTTTTTTTCACGAAAAAGAATATTTCTCGATCAAATTTTTTTTATAAAACTATTTCTTTTAGCTAAATCTTATTAGATTATTTATCTAAGCTTGGAATAAAAATAATTTAATGGCAGAATATCTTCTTAATTACCCTAGCTTTCGTTGTCTTTCCTTACCTTCTCCCAGCTGATGAAGAAATTTCTTGAAAAAATCATTTAAACCTCATATATTTTTTATAAATTTAATATATAAGAATCCATGCAACGAGTCTTACAATGGAAATTTAAGAGTTATTTCTTCTTCTTCTTTAGTTTGGTATAGAACTTTTCTTTTTTCTTTTCTTTTTTTGTAGTTAGCCAAATCTTTTTGCACTAATTTTTATATAAAATCTTATTATTATTATTATATATAAAACATGCATATATTGCATCACAAGTTACAACAAGAAGTGTTTCTTTTACATTGCGTCTCATGCAAACTTAAATTCGTACCATGCACATTTGGGAATATCCTGTGTTGTATATACCATCACCAATCATCATATTTTATTTTATTTAATTAATATTCTTGCACCATCGGTGTCCTTTTCTAGAGCTAATTCAAGCGTGTCGTCACAGCCCACGTCATTTGAAAGAAGAAGATCGACTTATTTTCAAGATGGGTTATAAAGAAAAAGAAGCGTCGGAGAAATGGAGTGGTGAAAGTTCATTCATGTTTACATAGTTTTCTCCCCAACTACAACCAACCACAACAACATGTAAGGCGATAGGGGGGAGGAGGATTTAATGGACAGTGCTGGTTAGTAAAAGAAGTGGTTGCTCCATCAATTGCTGGCCAAAATCATGATTAAGAATAGAATTTGGAGGAGTAACGATCATGATTAGAATTGCGACACACAAAGACCTCATAACAGAATACTTTTGATGTAGTGCTAGCTAGTGGTACCGTTATATGAGGAGAGAGAGAGAGAGAGAGAGAGAGAGAGAGAGAGAGAGAGAGAGAGAGAGAGAGAGAGAGAGAGAGAGAGAGAGAGAGAGAGAGAGAGAGAGAGAGAGAGAGAGAGAGAGAGATGGCCATTAATCTTACAATGTAATAATCACCACTAATATTGTGTTAGCAAGTGGCTAAAGTGAATGTATGTTGGTGAAAATAAAGAATGTTTAGTCTCTTTGCTTACTCAATGCATGCCATCATCAATGGTAATATATATGTATATATTTAATAAGGGAGTGCAGTGTTCGTCTCATATGGGCAAAAAGATGTGTAAATTTTCTTGGACTAGTTAGTTAGTTAAACGTGGGATATTTGACTTGATAAGGGACTTCACTTGGTAACACAAGTGATCACGTAATCACTCCCCGCTTTATATGTTTTATTATTATTAATATTATTTTTTTAGAAAAGCTCTTCTTCTTGGTATAATTATTTTTATTATATTATTTTTTTTAATTGTTTAGTTAAGGAATTCTGGATAAATAATGTATTGTCTGGTATAAAAACAGTGTGCGTAATGTTTTATTCAATCATTGAAATGTGCTAAAATTTTACTAGATTGTTCTAAAAACTTAATTATGTAAGAACAACTTGCTTGCAGTTATTTTTGTTTTCAAGCTTGAATTAGACTCGGAAACTTTTGTTTTGAAATTTTATTTATTAATCTTTCTTATGTTTTTAGATTATGACTTTTAATTTAACTAAGCTTTTACTAATTAGGATATTTTTCTTGTATTTAAACAGCTGTGTTGGATATTTTTCAGAAGAGAATTAACAAAATGAAGATTTTCAAAATTTTTGGAGTTTCTCTACAGTTAAGGTTTATAACCTTACAATTTGAGAACCCTAGTTTCTTTCTTTATGGTTTAGGACTGTAAAACTTTAGATAATGAGGAACTCTATCGGTACTATATGTTGTGTCAATTAGTATCATAGTAGGTTGACATGTTCGAGAGACAAAGGTGTTGCTAATAACTTCTCATTCCATGATGTATGAGTGGTGGTTGTCTAGTACATTCTGAGGGCTTATAGGTAGCGCAAAGAACCCAATCAAAGATATTAGATTGAGTGGAGCATTCATTAGCAAAAATCGTAAAACACTCAAACCATATGATACTGCAAGAGAGAGGCGAAAACAGACAAGGAGAAGGGTGTGCTTAGAGACTTATCTCGAGAAAAACAAAATTCTAAACCTATTTTGCAAACTCATATATGCATTATGTTCATTTGCGGAATGCGTATACAACAAACAGTGTAGTGAAAACTCAACTCTTTTGTAGATGTCTTCCTAAACTTGAAGAGATTCTTTTAGATGAAAATTTTTCGAAGAAAGAATTTACTAAATGACTATCGGTCTTGAAGACATATTTTTTATTGAACAAGGTTACTTGTTATAAAAAAAGTAGGATTTGTCATATGCAAAATTACTTATGCTGCTGATAATTGGTGGATTAAAGCTCTAGAAGTAGAGCTTGTACTAATAAGCCTATGATTCAATCATAGAAAAGTATGAGAAAATTATTAATTTTAGAGTTGGTTTTGTTAAATAATATATTTATCTTGTTTTATTTATTAATGGTAGAATAGTATTTTTAGTTTAACATATATATAAGCTCTTTGTATTTAGGTTAAAGCAAGAACAATAATGCAAATCAATTGAGGAGAATTCTAGCCTCCTTTCCTTTCATATTCGTATTTATTTTTGTGTTAATTAAATTGTTTTAACATGGTATTAGAGCTGGTTTTATGGAACGAGGTTTAATCCCAAACACAGTTTTGAGAGAGAAAAAATTGAGTGATATTTTATCTTCCGCTTCTGTAAAATCTGGTATTTCGACTTTCCTTCAGCTTCTATAATTTGGTATTTCTGTTTTGTCTCCGCAATTATTTTGGTATTTTGTCTTTACGCAATTTGTGTTGTGTTTTGGAGTAATCGTATAATTTCGAGAAGATATTTGTTGAGTATCTGTGATATCTGTTCAGTTTCTGCAATCTATTTGTCTTCCGTTGCTTTTGCATTCTGGTTCTGTTTATTTGTTAATTATGGCTACCGAAAGAGATGATTCGCTTCAGTCTGTGAGTGTGAGGTTGGATGGAAAGAATTATTCGCACTGGAGTTATGTAATGAGAAATTTCTTTAAGGGTAAGAAGATGTGGGTGTATGTTAGTAGAACTTATGTGATACCTAAGAATACTGAGGAGGGGGAGGCTGTTTTGATAGATACATAGGAAGCAAACAATGCAAAGATCATTACTTGGATCAACAACTTTGTTGAGCATTCTATAGGTACGCAGTTGGCGAAGTATGAGACAGCAAAGGAGGTTTGGGATCATCTGCAAAGGTTATTCACGCAATCAAATTTTGCAAAACAATATCAATTAGAGAATGACATACGAGCTCTTCATCGAGAAGAATATGAGTATTCAAGAGTTTTATTCTGTTATGACAGATCTTTAGGATCAATTGACTCTTACATAATCGACAGAATTAAAGGCATGTAGTGCCTATATTTAGCAATTTCAGAAGTTTCTCTCCTTACAGCCACAAGCAATGTCTGCTTCTTCTTTCATAGGTCAGTTGCCTCATAGCTCCTCAGGTATGTCACATTCTGAATGGGTCTTAGATTCTGGTGTTTTCCATCATATGTTTCCAGATTCTTCATCTTTTACCTCTGTGTCCCCTTCATCCTCCATTCCTGTTATGACTGCTGATGGCACTCTCATGCCTTTAGTAGGTGTTGGTTCTATTGTCACACCTCACTTGTCTCTCCCTAATGTTTATCTTATTCCGAACCTCAAATTGAATCTTGCTTCTGTTGGTCAAATTTGTGATTCTGGTGATTATTTAGTCATGTTTTATGGTTCTTTTTGTTATGTACATGATATTCAGTCTTAGAAGCTGATTGGGACAGGTCGTAGGGAGAATGGACTATATATTTTGGATGAGTTAAAAGTGTCAGTTGTCGCCGCCGCCGCCGCTGCTACTACTACTGTTGATTTGTCTTCCTTTCATTTGAGTCCTTCATCTTCTAGTTTTTATTTATGGCATTCTCGTCTAGGTCATGTTTCATCTTCTCGTTTAAGATTTTTAGCATCCACTGGAGCTTTAGGAAATTTGAAAACTTGTGATATTTCTGATTGTAGTGGATATAAACTAGTAAAATTTTCCGTTTTACCATTTAATCGAAGCATTTCTGTTTCTTCTTCACCTTTTGATTTGATTCATTCTGATGTGTGGGGACCTTCTTCTATTGCCATAAAAGGAGGGTCTCGTTATTATATTTCATTTATTGATGATCATACTCGTTATTGTTGGGTTTATTTAATGAAACAACGTTCTGAATTCTATGAGATATATACAACCTTTCGAGCTCTTGTGAAAACTCAACATTCTACTGTAATCAAATGCTTTAGGTGTGATTTGGGTGGGGAATACACTTCTAATAAATTTTATCAATTGCTTGCCTTAAATGGAACCATTCACCAAACTTCATGTACAGATACTTCTGAGCAAAATGGTGTTCTTTGAAAGAAAACATAGGTATATTGTTGAAAGCGCTCGTTCTTTTTTTGTTGCGCTCGTTCCTAGTGAGTTTTGGGGAGAAGTTGTCCTTACTCTTGTAAGTTTGATTAATATAATCTCATCTTCTCATAGTTCAGGTTTGTCTCCTTTTGAAAAGTTATATGGGCATGTCACTGATTATTCCTCATTTAGAGTTTTTTGTTATACTTGTTTTGTTTTTCATCCTCATGCAAAACGCAATAAGTTATCCTCTCGTTCTGCTAATTGTGTCTTTCTGGGTTATGGTGAAGGTAAAAAAGGGTATCGTTGTTTTGATCCAATAACTCATAAACTTTATGTGTCTCGTCATGTTGTCTTTCTTGAGCATATACTTTTCTTTTCTATTTCATCCACTACTCATAACTTGACTAGACTTGATGTTATTCGTATAGATTCCTTTTTTAAGGATTCTGATAATATATCATCACAGGTTCCTAGTACCTCAGATACCCTTTCCCATGTTCGATCAATTTGTACTTATCATCCTGCAGGTACTGACACTTTACTCTCTAGCATACCTAAAGCTCCATTCTCATCTACAACCCCCCAAGCTTCGTCTGAGATTATGGATCCACCTCTACGCCAATCCATACGCATTCATAAGTCCACAAAACTATTAGATTTTGTTTATTCTTATTATTCTTCATCATTTACTTCCTTTTTAGCTTCTATTCATTGTCTCTCTGAGCCCTCTTTCTATAAAGAGGCAATTCTTGATCCTCTTTGGCAGCAAGCTATGGATGAGGAACTTTCTGCTTTGCATAAGACAGATACTTGGAACTTGGTTCCTCTACCTCCTGGTAAGAGTATTGTTGGTTGTCGTTGGGTGATAAGATCAAGACTAACTCTGATGGGTCTATTGAGCGATAGAAAGGTAGGTTGGTTACAAAAGGATACTCTCAACAGTATGGTATGGATTATGATGAGACATTTGCCCCTGTTGCAAAAATGACTACTATTCATACTCTTATTGTTGTAGCTTCGGTTCGTCAATGGCATATCTCACAACTTGATGTTAAAAATACCTTCTTGAATGGAGATCTTCAAGAAAAAATTTATATAGCGCCTCCTCCTGGTGCTTCACATGACTCTGGGTATGTTTGTAAGCTTAAGAAAGTGTTATATGGTCTCAAACAAGCACCTCGTGCTTGGTTTGAGAAATTTTCTATTATGATCTCATCTCTTGGATTTGTTTCTAGTAGTCATGATTCTGCTCTTTTTATTAAGAGCACTGATGCAGGTTGTATCATTTTGTCCTTATATGTTGATGGCATGATTATTACTGGTGATGATATTGATGGTATCTCAGTTTTGAAGACAGAGGTGGTTAGACAATTTGAAATGAAGGATTTGGGTTCTCTTCGATATTTCCTGGGGTATTGAGGTAGCTTACTCACTTAGAGGTTACCTTCTTTCTCAATTGAAATATGTTACAAATATTCTTGAGCGTGCTAAACTTACTTATAACAAGACTTGTAGACACCCCCATTGAAGTTAACACAAGGTATTCTTCTTATGATTATTTGCCTTTGACAGATCCTACTTTATATCGTACTATTATTGGGAGCTTGGTATATCTCACCATTACTTGTCTAGATATTGCATATGTTATTCATGTTGTTAGTCAGTTTGTTGCTTCTCCTACTACTGTTCACTGGGTAGTTGTTCTTTGTATTTTATGATATCTTCGGGGTACAGTCTTTCATAGCCTCTTACTTTCATCCACCTTTTCCTTAGAGCTGCGTGCATACTTTGATGCTGATCATGGCAGTGATCCCACAGATCGCAAATCGGTTACTGGTTTCTGTATCTTTTTAGGTGATTCTCTCATCTCTTCGAAGAGCAAGAAACAATCTATTGTTTCTCAACTCAACCGAAGCAGAATATCGTGCTATGACATCTACTACCAAAGAGATTATTTGGTTACGTTGGTTACTTGCAGATATGGGAGTTTCACTTTCTCATCCTACTCCTATGTATTGTGACAATTAAAGTTCTATTCAGATTGCCCACAACTCACTTTTTCATGAACGAACTAAGCACATTGAGATTGATTGTCATCTTACTCGTCATCATCTCAAGCATGACACCATTACTTTGCCTTTTGTTTCTTCTTCCTTGCAGATTGCAGATTTCTTTATCAAGTCGCATTCCATTTCTCGTTTTCATTTTCTAGTTGGCAAACTCTCGATGCTTGTAGCTGCCGCATCATGAGTTTGAGGGGAGATGTTAAATAATATATTTATCTTGTTTTATTTATTAAAGGTAGAATAATATTTTTAGCTTAACCTATATATAAGCTCTTTGTATTTAGGTTAAAGCAAGAACAATAATGCAAATCAATTTAGGAGAATTCTAGCCTCCTTTCCTTTTATGTTCGTATTTATTTTTGTGTTAATTGAATTGTTTTAATAGGTTTAAGATGATTATGATGAGATTTTATGTGAGGCATATGAAAAATCAAATTATTATCAATAGCTTTCTATACAACTTTCTCAAATAGTAAGGTAGAAAAATACAAAGGATGAGATTGATGGAGACTATAGAGATTTTTCTAATTACAATAGAACTATACCTAAAAAGCGATCTCATTAGATTAATGAATTCTGTTTGAAGCTTGATATCCATAGTTTAAATGGAGATATGAGTTTTGAGGTATTTATTGACTGGATTGATTACTAATTGTGATAGAGTTATGAAATATTTAAAATGATCTACAGAGGAGATGAGGCAATTGGTTGAATTCTAATTAAGGGGAATAGCTTTTTTATATATGGTGGAGACAAGTCCAAGATACATTTTTTTTATTAGAAAGTAAGATGTATGTTCATTGTTGGTTTCGAATGAAAATATTATTGAGGAATAGATTTGATCCGCTAAATTACACGTGGAAATCAAAAACTACTATGTACTATTGTTAATTTGCAAAAGTGATGAATACGAGAGATTACAAAGTAATGAATTTGAGACATTATAAAGGGAAAAATTAGAAACGAAAGTCTCTAGTTTTGAAGTTGTTAACCGACCTGTAGTTAGTGAAATTGTCCGGCCAGTTTTTGAGAAGGCTCCTTCACCAACTTCCTAGAAGAAAAGTAAACTCTAGTAATGACTTTGATAATGGTAGCTCGAATTCTGAAAAATCTTTCTTTGAAGATGAGGTAAAAACTAAAACTACAACCCTGGCTGCTTTAAAAGTTCTACCAAAGATGAGTGACGAGAATGACACTTCAGAAAATGAATCTGATGAGTGTAATGAATCTGACAATTCAGACACAAACGAAGTCACTTTTTGACTATTTTGTATTATTAAGTGTTTTTTTCTTAGAAAGAACAGCCTAATTAGCTCTAATCCATGAATTCGTACGAAATTTATAGTTGAATAACTAAAATATATAACGTATAATAACTAATCGATTTGATTTAATCATTTTGAATTCTGCTCTTTCAAATGTTTGGCCCGATTCACATTGACTGTAAGAAAACATAGTAAGAAACATATTTTTACTTTTATTCAATGGTCTTAATTAACTTTTCAAGTTAATTAGTTGTTTAACATCATATGATAACATATTTAATTAACCAAGTGATTGCGGAATTCAAATGCAACACTCTACTCCTCTCTTTTATATATATATATATATATATATAGACAATCACACGAAGATTTTTTTGGAAATAGTCTAATTGTGAACGTTCTTGTGAAGACCTTTTTTAATTATAGTTCATACTTATGATAGAATTCCATATGGGAAACTTACCTCGTAATTTATGTAGAAGGAGTCTTTTGTTTGGTTGCTAGGAACCACAAAATTCTTACTTGCACATTCTGGTAAGGTGTTGTTTTCAGATTTCCAGATATATTGTCATTGATACAATATGAACTCATGCATATTGGAGCAATAAATTAGGTACTAGAGAGGAGTAATCATTACATTACCACTTCTTTAGTCCTGATAAAGACGATGCTTAGAATCGGACTCATTAACTTATTGCATTACAAGGGAAATTAGAAATTTCTTACCCCATGTAGAACAAAGGATGACATCAGGATCGGTCATGAAACTTGGTGGTGTTCCCCTCCTGTGAAAGGCGACTATTGCGTTCCACTGAGGCTCAGTTTATGTTGCTTAATTCTTCTTGATCTGCTTTGATGATTTTAAACCAAGATAAAATTGTAGGACATATCGATCCTTCACACAATATAGCGTTCATGTCCCACCTTAAAAGAGAGAGAGATCTTGAGTTTAAATCTATAGATCATATTCAAAATAAATAGTTATTACTCTTATCTCCAACCCAATGAAATTAATTCGTTCAAGACTAGATTGTAATAATTATTCTACTAATTTCATAGTCCTAAATCAAAAGGTGAATTAAAATTATCTCTAACATGTGTCCCTATTAATGAAAACATTTTATACTTAGAAATTTATAGAAATTCATTATTATCTTATCATGAAACTTAATTTAATTAGAAAGAGTGAAGATGATAGGACTTCAACTTAGAACAAAGTTTTATCATAAATCCCTACCAAATTTAATAGTTTTACCGACAGAAATTTATATCGGCATTTACACTAGCAGTCCATCAATACATATGTTACCGATGAACTCATAGACAGAAACAGTACGTCAGAAAAACTCTCGTCGGTAATTTATAGATTGTCGGTAATAAATTTGCAGACGAACAAAGTGCGCCAAAAAATATTTACCCGCTTTATTTCATAGGTATATCCATCGGTAAATATAACATATCACTAACAGAATATCACATATAATTTCATCAGTGTGTTAACAATAACAATGATATTTTCAGTAATTCTTTTTCAACTCTATAGAATATATTGACGGTCTAGTTTCGTCAATAACCCCATTAATAATAGTGGTATTTGCAGTAATTCTTTTCTAACTTACTGAAATATACTAATAGTGTTGTGCCATTAGTAACCCCGTCAGTAATATTAAAAAAAAATTGGATAGAAGTAGAAAAATAATTAAAATAAAAGATATTGGGCACCGTAAATTAAGGCTAAGTTTTGTAAAATTAATAAATTTTATGGAAAAAGACTTACATAAGCCATCTTGAGTAGGCTAGAAGCCAAACGATGAAGAGGACTCAAATAAAAAATAGCAAGATCTCACCAATCAAGCAACAAGGAGATTGAGAAAAAATAGGGGTCTATATTTCAAATCAGATAAAAATACATGAGTATCATTTGACTCCAAAACATTGAACAAATGTGTTTTGCCAAAATTCATAAGAAAAATCCCCGGTGGAATCCATCAAAAGGAAGGCCACCTCGAAATGGCCAAGAATTGAAAATGTCTTTGAAAATTTTTCACTTTTGAGAAATTTTTTACCTAAGCAGGCCGCCCATGAGAATTAGACCACACGAAAAATCTTTATATTTTTCAATTGGAAAGGTCACTCATCACAATGAGATCAATGTTGAAAAAAAAACTTTCAAGTTTTTCACTAACAAGCAGGTCGCCCATGAGAATTAGACCTCTTCGAAAAGTCAAAGTCTCTGACTTTTTTACCAACTAGGTGTCGCCTTGAATAATTAGACTACTTTAGAAAAATCTTCGTATTTTTCACCAACATACAGGTCGCCTGGAACAATTAGACTACTTTCAAAAAATCATTGTATTTTTCACCAAGTGGCAGGTCGTCTGGAACAATTAGATCACTTTTAAAAAATCTCTATATTTTTCACCAACGGGCAGATCATCTTAAACAATTAAATCTTTTCTGAAAAATCTTCGCATTTTTCACCAACAGGCCTAGAACAATTAGACCACTTTAAAAAAAGCTTCATATTTTTTACGAACGAGCAGGTCGTCTGGAACAATTAGATCATTTCTTGGAATTTCTGGATCTTAATTGATAAGGTAGGTCGCCTTTCAAATGACTAATTGTTTTAGATTTCACTCTCTCTCAAGAAAATTCATATGTCAGTTTACTACTTCGAAGTTTTCAGGATTCTTGAAAGAAGTAAAAGTTATTTTCCATAACTACTTTTCTTTATAAATTTGCTACGCAAGGCCAAAAGGAAACAAGATTTTTCAATGGCTTTACATTGTAAATATTTTAAAAAGAGGGCAACTGTCATAACCTAATTTTTTTAATTTCTAGGAAAATACAATATCAATATATATATATATATATATATATATATATATATAATTTGAGAATTGGGTCAAGATAACAAAAATTGAAGGTTTGGGGATGAAAATAAAAAATAGAGACAAAGGAAGAAAGAGAGGAGAAACTAGGGAGACAAAGAAGGAAAGAACAGAAAACAACAACACAGAAGCAAGGATCCGGTGTTGATTTGTCCAATCCAACAAAAAAAACAGAGAGAACAAAAGGGGAGATTACACAGAGAAAGAGCAAACAAAAAAAAACACAACAAAATAGAAGGAGCAAAAAAGAAGAACAACCAGAGAGAAAACAAATGAAAAGAGGAACAGAAAGAGCATTGTCTAGCCAAAACACCATCGCCCTCAACTTCGCCTTCAGCAGCAACTCACAAGTAAAGTCATTCTTCTTTCCCCGTATGTAATTTCAATTACTACGCACCGTTGCAAGCATGCATGAATAATTCACACATGCTTGCTGCTATGACCAACTTGGTCACAAGTCTGGGCTAGTGATCAAGCTAGGCCGGCTGGATCAAGCCCAGCTTATATGGGTGGGCTAGATCCAGCCCGCCATAAAAAAAGACAAATATTAGGACCGGCCTAGACCTAGACTTTAGGCCCAGCCAGCCTAATTTTCTTTGGGCTAAGGATGTGTTCGGAAAAACACACCCTTATGCCATTTCCCTTTAATCTTACTCTTAATTATTTTGATATCTAGTCAAATAGGCCTTTTTAGATATCAGAAAATTTTGAAAAAAATTGATGACCCTTTTGGAATTATTTATGGCTCCCTCGTATTTTTTTTTTTACTTCACCGAGTATCTGGGTTGTAGACTTTTACTATAAAATGTTAATCTAGTATGCGATACATATCTGTCTTTTTCTTTTTCTCTAAAAACAATAAAATAAAAAGATATGTTTTGCCTTCAATCCAAATTTTACTGATTTATTCACTAACATCAAAGTAAGGAATACCATACTTTTTGGTTACGTAATATTTATCAACATCATAGTTGGAAGTATTCGCAGTCGAATATTCATTGGCACTAGAGTCAAGAATATTATAAGCAGGCCATCAAAAACAGAATAAAACAAACTCATACAATTTAAAACAAAACCAGCAATGCAACTATCTCAGGTAGGACGTTTAAAGGGTGATAGTATCTTTTCTTTTGCATAATCAGTTTTGTACCATAGAATCTCTATTGAGTAGTAAGGGTTTCTAGTGACCGTAATATTAGGTGACGACTCCTTAAACCAGATCTTTTTCCCCTCTAAGAACAAGATATCAAATATATGTTCTTTTACCATAAAATTTTAAAGGTCGTCGTGATGTCGAGTGTGACATAATTAATTTCGACCAAACTATGATGGGGATCTAGTATGATTCCTCTATTAGTGATGTCATACCAATAGCATTTGAATAAAAATACTCTATTATGCTCACTATGATATTGCAATTCAATGACCTCTTCTAACTTCTCATAGTAATCAACTTCAAACTCATTGAAGTCGATCTATTATCACAAACCTCACTGTTATATGTCTTTCTACCCTGCCTAAATTCTTTTGTATGAAACACATGTCCATTGATAAAATACTCATTGTAGAACTTCACCTTTTTTTAAGACCTAGACCTAGTAAAGATTGTCACAGTCCGGCCCAACCTACCAGATATTGTCCGTTTTAAGCCTTACCGCCCTCACGGATTTGTCTTGGTGACCATGCATGGCCTAAAACGCATCTGACAAGTCAGCAACCAGCATTACTAATAAGACCAACTACCAACTCCTCACCTGCCGATATGGGATATTACAACCCACCCCCTTAAGGAGTTCGGTGACCTCGTCGGCACAACCGGACAGCCAGTGAGGCCGGCTCTGATACCAAATGTCACAGCCCGGCCCAACCTGCCAGATATTGTCCGCTTTGGGCCTTACCGCCCTCACGAATTTGTTTTTGGTGACCAAGCATGGCCCCAAAACGCGTTTGACAAGTTAACAACCAGCACTACTAATAAGGTCAGCTACCAACTCCTCACCCGTCGATGTGGGATATTACAATAGCCGCTCCGCCTTGCAGAATATTGTCAGCTATGGCTCAGCCCAACCCGGCTTTCATGCCTTACGGTTTTGTTCCTAGCAGCCCACAGGCCCCAAAACATGTCCTACAATGTTAGGTACCAACTGCCTTAATGTGCCCTGGCTCTGGACACTTTTCTCTCGATGTGGGATGTTACAATCCCCCCACCTTAAGAACGGGCCATCCTCGACTCTGATATCATATGCAAGGCCCGACCCACTCCCCCTTGTAGAATATTGTCCTCTATGGCTCAGCCCAACTCGGCTTCTACGCCTCACGGTTTTGTTCCTAGTAGCCCACATGCCCCAAAACGCGTCCTACAAGGTTAGGTACCAACTGTCTTAATATGCCCTGGCTCTGGACACTCTTATTTCGATGTAGGATGTTAGAAAAATAAAGTAATATTAATATTCTTTCCTGGTTGATAAATTTGGTACATGAAGTACAACTATGAAAAGTTAATAAGAAATGTGTAATCAAATTAAATATCCTGAGAGATAAAAATAATTAATCGATGAAACCTGATTATTTAGCTTTCTTGAGGAAGTTATCATCTTTGTTGTGTGGGTTACATGATCACGAGGTTCACATCAGCATGCATCATGTAAGTATCAACGTACTTCTCTCTCCTCTCTTTTTCTCTCTCTCATGACTGAAAACCTGGTAACGAAAATATTGGTTGGTTAATAATTGTGTGTTTGTGCATATGTATGATGGGTATTAAATGTATGATATGTTAAATATTTAATTAAGTTGAGTGAACGTAGATAGCTAGCAAGCAAAACAATTGTCTTCGGGCAATCATTGAAGCAACCAGATGCATTAATATTGGCACCATTGTTGTAATAGAGAGAAACACGCATTGTCAACTTTTATTTTAGTCTGTTGTCATAAAAAGGAGTGACCCAATCGCTCAAATTGTGTGGGGGAATGCTTCTAATTGATAATTTCCCTCCTGTTTTGATGAACGATATATAAATCTCTGGGGGTTATTGTGGATGCTGCCTGGCACTTTGGTGTCCCCATAGAAGAAATGTCAAATTAATAAGACCACTAGCTAGCTAGCTAGACCAGTACCATCTTTATCATGAATCTTTTGAATTAGCCTGAGCATTCCATAAAGATGTTCACCATGAGTACTTTTCCCTAGGATGGCCATTAGTAAAATTAAATTTATGGGATGAATTTAACCTAGCCATAATTTAATTTGAAACTATATATATAGACACCCGGAATCTCTTCCAATATATGTAGAGCCTACTTACACAAGAGTATTAAATCAATGAACCATACTTCATGATCTATCTTTATATATATATAAGCCTCGTTTTTCTCCTTCAGCATGTGAAATTTCTCAGATCCATATTGTAGGAAAATTAATAACAATAAGTACTCAAGAAATGTTTGCATGCATATATATGCACTCAATATAGAGGATTTGGTTTTTGGAACTTAACTATCCAATCTAGCTAGTTTTGATCCTAAATTCACAATTTTTTAATTATATTTATCTAAAAAGCAAATTAAAATAAATTCTATGATAGATTTACATAGTGATTTCATTTCATAATTCTCATTATTATATATTTTTAACTGTATTTTTCTTATTTTAGTGGAAAATATCGTATATCTTTACCAATATTGGATAGAAATGCATTTGTTTCAAGTGTCATTAAATTTTAATTGTATTTGAAACAAATGCCTTTAGATCTAATGTCAATAAAGTTGTATCATAATTACTAGTAAAAATTGTTGTAATTGCTTTTAAAGGTAAATAAATTTCGTTAAATATGATTAATAAAAACAATTGCTTGAAATTTAATTATAACATGTACTTGTAATGACAATTTATTCAAAATATCGATATAACCATCAAACAATTGCTGCTAAATTTTCATTTTGTATTAATGTCACTAGATAACAGTAAATTAATTTATACCCATAAATTGTAAACTATCAATCTCGCCTGGAATAAATAAATAATATATATAATTAAGAATGAAACATCCACCATAAAATTTAAATTATTTGAATGAATCTCAAACTCAACTTGAGGCCTATTTGTTTTTAAGTTTTAAAAGTGTTTTTGAAAAAAATTAAAAAAAATTTATTTTTTTATTTTAAATTAAATATTATTTTAGTGTTTTCAGATAATTTTAATGTGCTGATATTAAAATTAATTAGTAAAAAATAAAAAAATATTATTATAATATATTTTTAAACAAAAAATAATTTTAAAAGCAATTATTATATCACACCCCAAGTACATTCTTCATATAAGGGAGCAATTAAGAGCCAATGGATCAATAAAGATCCTTAAGCCCAACTCATTTTTAAAATACCAACAGATATATTGGGAGTGGGTAAAAATATTAAAATCACAAGTACAATATGGTATAAAAACAATATAAAATAAAATACAAAGGTGAAAATATATCGTCAATTCAAACTCGATCATCAACTTTGATCATACTATACAGGTTTCAAAGATGCTACTGCATGAAACCGGATAGACAGTTTCTATCTTCCAATCGATAAAAAGGGGAAAAAGAAGAAAAAATGGGGAAAGCTTTATTGTCTTCCTCTCTCACCAATTCTTTCTCAGTGGTTGCGATCTTGACTCAAGAGGAAAATTGTATCTTCTTTTATCAACGAAAGATTCAGCAGATGCCATGTACAATCATGGAAAGGGAAGATATAATAAGTTCAAGAAAGGAAAATGCAGATCTACAAGAGAGTCCTCTCCCACCATTTTGTGGGTACATGACCATTCTGTAGGACTGATCTCCTTGGACTCTAGTAGCCATTCTTATTACGGTTTTGCAAGGCACGTGTTTGTAAATTATAATATACGGAGACTGGTCTTGATATATGTAGTACCATTTGCACTAGTAAAAATGTTTTCATAAGGGCACCTTTTGTTTGTATTAATTAATTTTGGATAATCTGTAGTCTCTCGTTTGAGCAAAATATTGATCACTCTCATGTTATTCTTATGCTAGCTAGTACCATGATGTACACAGTTGGTGTCTACAATGATAAAATGTGAATAAAGAAGTGAAAGGTAGGGAGAAATATAGAAATTACTCAGTCTCCACAAAGCCCATCATGTCTTTCTCCCTCTAGGGACCATGAAAGGTCAGTGCCTCCCGACCCCATCATCTCTCTCTTGCCCTCTTGTCGTTGAGGTGGTTGCACAAGTAAAACGAGTGATGTTTAGAGAGAAAAGGAGGTAGAGGGAGAAAAAAAGAGAGATTGAGATTTTTTCTTAGCATAGTGGTGGTTTCAGTGGTGTTTTTCAAATGGATATTCAGGTCATGGGTCGTAGTTGAGATGGAGGCGTGCCCCCTGCACATACAAATACAAATAGTTACCTCTAACGCTTCTTCTTTTTTTTCTTTCTTGATGGACCCAATTGGCCAATTGTTAGTACCTATATTGTGGGCCTGAAAAAACCCTACCCTCTTCTCTATCTTTAGTCTCTACTTCTAGGTGGTTGGCTCTTCTCAAAGGCTTAGACCCCACAGTAAGTACACTAATGGAATTGATTCCAAAACTTTTCATGCATTTTTGGACCCTTCCCCCACATGCCCTACAAACCATTATAAATTATCAGGACTGCATTACCCTTTACGCACCCTCTCTCCTTGTTAATGTTGTCTCTCATTTTTGCTTCTCTTTCATATTGATCTCTAGCTATTCTCTTTTTCTCTCTATCATCAGCTTTTACATGTACGTTGATCATCTATCTATATATATATACACATATATTCACTCCCTAGCCAGCTTTATACAATAAATTTGTCCTAGCAAAAATGCCTGAAGATATGGTGAATCTATCGATCAATGGTCAGTCTCAGGTTCCTCCAGGCTTTAGATTTCACCCAACAGAAGAAGAGCTTCTTCACTACTACCTGAGGAAGAAAGTTGCTTATGAGAGGATAGACCTTGATGTAATTCGTGAGGTTGATCTTAATAAGCTTGAGCCATGGGATATCCAAGGTAAATTGAGAGCTAGCTAGTGTCTCCATGTTTATATTTCTCTACATGTTTTTTTTCTTCCACATATA
The DNA here is from genome assembly GCA_019202695.1 of Populus x sibirica. Lineage (NCBI taxonomy): Eukaryota > Viridiplantae > Streptophyta > Magnoliopsida > Malpighiales > Salicaceae > Populus > Populus x sibirica. Next base: position 3,389,945 of record JAGMVL010001426.1, read on the forward strand.
TATTCCAAACTTGTTGACTAACCAAATCTTTCCTTGTGTCAAACTGGGACTATGTAGAGAAGTGCAAAATAGGATCTACACCTCAGAATGACTGGTATTTCTTCAGTCACAAAGACAAGAAATATCCCACAGGGACAAGAACAAATCGTGCTACGGCTGCCGGATTCTGGAAAGCTACTGGCCGTGATAAGATCATCTATAGTGGGTTTAAAAGAATTGGATTGAGAAAGACTCTTGTATTTTACAAAGGAAGAGCTCCACATGGTCAGAAATCCGATTGGATCATGCATGAGTATAGGCTTGATGACAGCACCCATGAAACTAATGTAAGCCATCTTCTTTATGCTTAAGCATATTTTATATGTTTAATAAAAAAAATTACATTTTATATGCTTTGAAATCCTACCATGCTCCTATCTCTTCTTGTCTTGTCTTTTCTTTTTTCCTCTTTCCTTTTTACTTTTTCTATGTAAAAAGTATATACCTAGATCATTCTTGATAATCAAAAGTAAAGTTGATTTCATAAACGAAAATTAAACAATTCTATCTTTTTATTTATTTTTATTTTATTTTGTGATAAAAAGAAAATTTAAATTTGAGATCTCATAGCCTCCTTCATGTATTTGGTCTAAAAAAATGGTAGTATTTCTTCTAGATTGATCATTTCTAGCTTATATGGTATTCATTTTGTTCACTCTCTGAATCCTGCAGGTTTCAAATCCTATAGGAGAGGCAATCCCAGAAGAAGGTTGGGTGGTTTGCCGGGTATTTAGAAAGAAGAACTATCAAAAAACCCTTGAGAGTCCCAAAGGCTCATCAAGCTCATTGGATTCAAAGGCTCACCAGATTCTTGGTTCAGGGAATGAAGGAGTTCTTGATCAGATACTTATGTACATGGGAAGGACTTGCAAGATGGAGAATGAAACATTTAGCAACATGAATATCTCCAACAACAGCAACAACAGTAGTTTAAGGTTTCTATCGAACAACTGCATCAGTGAAGGACTCCATGAAAGATTCATGCACCTTCCTCGGCTAGAAAGCCCAACACTCCCTTCTATTCCAATCAGAAGTCCATCTTTCGATCAAGATCGAAGTTTCATTTCTTGTTATCATCAATCATACGATGAGATGCTGACAGAGAATGAACCTTCCTCTCCAAACCAAGTTGGCAATGGCATCTTCGACATGACCTCATCCTCAATGACTGATCATGACTCCAAATCCGGGCAACTTAATGATTGGGTAACTCTTGATCGTCTTGTGGCATCACAGCTTAATGGGCATGAAGTAGAGACATCCAAGCAATTATCTTGCTTTAGTACTGACCCAAATGCGAGTTTTGGTCTTTCTCCTGATGATGGCATGCAATTATCACACAAACAGCATTCTCATGGATCATCATCATCAAACATTCAAGCAAACTCTTCCCATGTTTACAGCAACGAGAATGACCTGTGGAGCCTTACTAAATCATCATCTCCATCTTCATCATCCGACCCATTATGCCACTTGTCGGTATAACAAAAGTGCTCGATATTTTATACCCTATTGAATAATATAGAAACCCTGAAAATCTAGGTATGTATACGTTATAGTCAGTCGTCTTTATCTATATATAATGCATGCATGTATTGCATAAATAAGTTTGGGTGATATATAGGGATATATCTATATATTTTGAGATGGGATGGCATTGTCAGCTTACACACCATTATGTTAATATCTCAAATAACGATGCCATCCATGTTATTCACAGATTGTTATCAAAGAATATTACAGCTTTAGTTTTTCTTAAAAAAACTTTCTGTGTGATTTGCTCTTTCTACTTGTAATCATATCCGCAGCTGATTGAGGTCTTACCTAAATTCGTTAACCAAATTGAAAAAGCTTCACAAGGCAATTATAGCACAGAGCTGACTTTAATGTGGTGTTGGGGTCGACCCAAACTCACACAAATGATAATACCCACATGCCATGGTGATATTGGAAAGAGGTCAATTATCAAATATTGATCAATTGGTTATTGTTTTGTCGAGGAATAGTGAGGCCGTGGGGTCTCTAACCCAATCTACGTACCAAGAAAGATGATAACAAAGAGAGAAAGGTGACTATCTTTTTGCTATAGTTGAGATAAGATAGAGTACACATGATACCACTCATAATTCATTATTTGGGAACAATAGAGTACACATGATACCACTCATAATTCATTATTTGGGAACAAAGCGTAGTGCATTGGTCTTGTCTTAGATATAAGACTTCTAAGGTCATATGGTTCCTAGCTAGATAGAATTGTATGCTTTCCTCTCTTTTTTTTCCTTTTTGGGAAATTATTTTGGTGGGTTTGCTTTGTTGAACTCCGAGTCATATGACTTGACTGCTATTTTTTATCCAAAAAAAAAAAAACAAAGAAGCTAAATTATCCAAAATTATATATAACCAACCAATTGAAAATGGGCTCATAATTCACACATAAAAATTGATCCAACTTGTGGTTACAATTTGGTAATGAAATATTATCTAATTTATAGTTTAAATTAATGTTCAATAAGAACTAATTAGGACATGGTTAGCTAGTATACGTGTGGAGTTCAAGCACATGTTAAAGAGATTGGTTAATAACTAATAGTTTTTTTTTTTTTTTGTATTTTAAACCCTTCTATCTTTGATCCTATGTCGACCAGAAATTCAAAGCGTATTACCATGTTGTCTAGGGTTTTATATTTTCAAAATATATGGAGATATATAAAAGAAAAGAACAAACCAAATACGAGGTTTAACTTATGACAAGAAGTGATAGTACGTTCGTTTTTATTCTTCAAACTCAATAATTACAATCATGGTATTGAAAATATTAATTATTTCTGTAATCACCAAAATTGCCAAGTGCTCCAATATTCAAACTTCTTTGAATTTCGAAGTATTAATTGAGATGAGCTAAGCTTATTTAATCTTATCTCTAACAGCTAGCCTTGGATGAATGTGGACTGTCCAATATTATATGATAATGTCATCAATATATTATTTTGAAATGACATTTTGTGAGTAATACTTGTAGTTTTGACTAATTAGGTACACCTAAAATAACAATAAATAATAGGTAGACAATTGTTATGTCATCCAGTGCTATATTTTATTTTATTTTATTTTATTTGAAATTAAATGGGAATCTTAATCATCATATGTAGGTGATTTATTTGTGAATTTTGTGATCATTAAATCTAAGAAATTGAAAGGCCCTCTATCAATTCTCTAAAAAACAAAATTGCTTTCTTTGCTCAGATATCTTTTGTACACGTGTCACTTAGTAATGGCTCTTTTGATTGCAATTTTGAAGAAGAAAATATGGTTGAAGTATTTAAGAATATATTTAAGATCTCGAAGGTATGAGTATATAGAGGATTTTAAATAGGATTATTTTTTTTTAATCTTCATGCACTTTTTAAAACGCCATTGTTGACCCTTTTTCTTTATTTTAATCATTTAAAATTGTTGACCCTTTTTCTTTATTTTAATCATTTAAATTAACATGGAAGTTTTTCTTTTTATATATATTTCTCGTTAAAAGAATGGTAAAATATAGATTTTCATATAAATTTTTTAAAAGTAAAATGCTTCAAGTATCCATGTACTATTGATCAAAACACAAATAATTTGTGAATGAATTATTCAACATTTGTATCATGTTATTAAGTGGGCTAGCTAGGGTGTCACATATATACCAAGCAAGCATGCGATTTGACTTCACACAAATAGGATAGAAATCTTTCTGATAATCATAGATAGTTTTATTAAAATAGGATAAAATAAAAGAGCATGGGAAAATTTCAAAAAAAAATGAACTTGAAACGTATGAGTTGGCGTTATATTTGCTGGATTTATTTTAAAAATCTGCCTGAAAAGTATAACATCACAATTTCTTTTAAGGAAAAAAAAGGGAAGAATGGAATAGGAAACCGCTACATGATATGAATTTTACTTATTTTTCTCTATTTTTGGTTTTCGGATTTGGGTAGAATCTAAAAGATTTTCAAAGTGGAAACAAAAACTTTTTTTCCATGGAAGACTAGAATTTCATTGATCAATTGATTTGGCAGAGAAAATTGCTGTGTACTACGATGAATAAAGAAAATTTCAACGGCGACATATGAGTAAGAAATACAGTAATTGTTAGGAAAGCCTGGACCGCTTAATGAAGTTATGGCCATGGCATGAATTAATGTTTGTAAATCGTACGTTATCTTGAAATTAGGGACCATTTTGGCTTGGCATGATAAAATTGACTATCTAAAGGTATTTATTTTCTCGATTTTCATGGTGGTAGAAAATGAGGCTTTGGTCTCTAGCTACTGGCTTTGCCAATGATCAAAACGTTGCATGTTATGATGAACGCAAGATCACAACCTACTATATATTTAGGAATTGTGTAATTAATTGGTTAAATGGAAGAAAAAAGAGGGCTAATATACACATACACATGATGCATATATGACGATTGATTAGGGAGAAAGACACATTTTCTGTGAAGCAGCTTCCTTGAGAATATTTTACAACCTTTAAACAAGATTAGACTGAGAAATGACAAATCAGAAGCTTATCTCCATTCAACCAAACTTTAATTTGTTGCTTACCATCTGATTATGACTAATCAATCGTTTTAATTACATTCCAAATAGACGTTAAGCTTCATCGAGAATTTTTCATAATAGGGTCCAAAGTTTTTAATTCATACGTATTTTTGATAATCAGTCAGCTTTGAAGGACCCATCAACAGCTTTTTCGGTGCACAAGTAATTGACCAAGTTATTAACTCCCATTAGTGATCACAACTAAGTTATTGATTAATCAAATTTGATGCAATTAAGATTGTAATTAACATAGAAATTGATTAGGAGAAGCTTTGATTGAGATTGAACAATTACATTGGATAACCAAACAAGTCTTTGTATATTGGTAAGGTTAATCTATCATGTATGACTTAATGTATGTTAGGTATCAAGCATTGAACCCAATTAATTTGCAATTCTCCTAGCACACTCATTGGCAAATGGACTGTAATTTTGGCCTTGTACAATTATGCACTTGATAATATATAGATCACTCACAGCTCACCTTATTATATATGTATATCTATATATATTTCATGGGTTTTTTTTTTTGTTTTTTTTCCTTTGTGGATATTCATTCTTCATGATCGATCGATTATTAGGAGCTAGCTAGCTAGCTAGCTAGCTCATCAAATAATTAACATCAAGGAGTTATTGAAGGATAAGGTTTGCACGGGGAAGAATACAAAAGGCTTGTAATGATAGCTCTATTGGATGTGATCAAAATTTGTTGGAACAGAGATGTAGTTACCAAAATTAAAGGCCTGTGTGCCCAAAATTATATCTATATATGCATGAATCGGTAGATATTGACGTGAAGGGTTTTGATGCTCCTACTCCTCCAATTCAAAGAGATGGAATTCTGGTAATTATAATAGGGTTCAATTACTCGTGTCTTCAAGGGGCATGGGAAGGATTTGTGCAGATATCAAGTTCGAGTTATTTCTGTCAATCCCAGTGATGTAACATCTACTTTAATTACCAACTAGTGATGTAACATCCCTTTCGTTGTGTAGATTTCGAGTTCGAGTTAGGACGTGTATTTTTTGTAAGAGCCTGGAACAATCAGAGTTTTACTCGCTCATCTGAACCCACAAAATATGCTTTCCGGAGATGGAGTTTCCTCGAATTCAAAAAAAAAAATTAATTACTCGTGTGTGTCGTCTTTATTTTATATATATATATCCCAAATTTCACTACAAAAAATAGGAAATATGAAAGCAAAAATCTTATTTATAAGAAAGATTAGAGACTTGAGCCAATATATATATAGGTCTAATTAATATTAATGAAATTTGTATATTTATTTGTTTATTTATATTATGATTAAGATTTCATTCTTTCCGTATAAATACAAGCACGTAGTTGTTATGTGTTAAGATCAAAATAATGCAAACCATAATATATTTCTCTTCCTCTCTTTTCTTATCAATTAGAAGCTTTTCGTGTCTGTTCATTCTTCCTTTCTCGTTCAAAATTAATTAGATGTGTGTCATGGATGACCAATTGATGAAAAATTAAAGTAGCACGTACCAGCGACAGGGATGTTACATCACTGGTTGGTGGCTGAACAAACAAATTAAAGAAAAAATAATTTTTGGGTACTAAAAATGAACCAGAAGAAATTAAATGGGAAATAAACATCCTACATATGTATGTCCATAAATACCCTACAGGCCTGTGTGCATGAACCAATTAGAATTAATAGCAATATAAATGAAGCAACATCGGTAGTTGGTGGATGCAGAGGCTTGAAAGAACATGTTAAGGAGATATTTTGGTAATAAATTAAAATAATTTGACAACATTTTCAAAAAGTGATTAAGGTTGGTTGATGCGATCTGTATTTTAAGTTTACATCTTCAAACCCGTAACCACAAAAATTATCACAATATCAAACACGAGATAAAGAATCTGTCAAGTTATAAATTCTATTTTTTTGTCTGGAAAATCATTCTCTTTGCATTCTTATAAAACATATATTTGACAATAAAAGTTAATGGAAGAATAACGGGTAAACAATATGATTGGTGTGGATTTTAGTAGACATGTAGTAGTGGGTGTATATTTGTCTAAGATTTATGTTACTGATCTCCTCCTAGCTCCCGCCTAGTGGTAGTGGTGGAGGATTTTGTTTGTTTTTCTAACAAATGACCTTTGCTTCTGTTAGAACTGAACTATCAAGGAATGGAGAATAACATAATCCCATTTTGAATTTGGTTAGATCCCTTTGTCGTGTAATTGAAGTATAGGTCCAAAAGTATTTTTAGCATGCATTTGGTCTTGATAATATATCATTGGAATATTTCTGTTTCAAATCCTTTTTTAGTGCTAAATAATCTACGTTCACGAGGTATAATTCTGCCGTTGAATTATGAGAAAAAAAATGTGGTTGGTCGCCTTTTAAAACTATATATTAAAGATCCCTGTAAATAATCAAATTAATTATGTACTTGCAATATTCATACTCGGATTGCATAGCCACTGTTACGGCAGAGGCTGGGAGCATGCAAATAGTGGGCCCGAGTGCCCACTTTGTGAGATATACCGACTGGTCCCACAAAAAGGGAACTATGGGTTAATGGAGAGGTCCATTCTACCTTGTAGGCCCAAAATACTGATGTCATATGGAATTTTATTTTTTTTATTTTAAATACCGTGGTTATAGTTTCGTCCAGGTAAGCCAATCCAGTAACTAGCCAATTTGGTGACCGGGGATCGGTTCATTTTTTAAAAATATATATATATATATATCGATTCTGTTTAAGTTGACTATGACCTAATCGATCTAGCGAAAACTCGTTGATTTTAAAAAACAAAATATTAAAACAATGTTATTTTTAATTTTTAAAGGGAGTTATTTTTTCTAATTTTTGTGACTAATTGAGTCTTCCCCTCAATCAAGAATCAAGCGAATGAGGTTTGGTAATTTTGGCCTTGGATACATCTAGATTAGTAGCTGATGACATAGTGGTGATGTTGTTTGTTTGTAGTTTAAAGATTGTTCGTTATAATCCCACCAAACTAACTAATGTTTGGAACCCTATATATATATATATATATGCTTAATTAGTAGAAAAATAATTCAGTAGCTGTAATCATGGTCATAAGGACACTTACCTGCATAATTAGTTGAAAGTTATTATAGTCGCCTCTTAATCATAGCAAGATGGAAAATTACTTGCATAATTGGACTCCAATGGTATAATATGATGGTTCTATCTTCCATTCGGATCATGTCAATTGTCATGGTCACTACATATTGATGTTTATCAAGAGAAAGGCACCAAAATCCCACTCTGTCTTGTGTACAACTACATGAGTTGCCTCTATGGTTGGATCTCATGTATATATAATCACTACTATTTTTGTGATATAAAATGTACCTTCTTGATGTTGCCTTCACTACATTTTATTTTATTTTTTGTATTGGGTCCTGAAATTAACGATCATATAAATTTTCAGTGACCTAAAGTTTATAGAAATCGAACTAATGATCTTTAAAAAACAAACATAGAATCTGACCAGTTGAGCTACATCCCTTTAAGGTTGTTTGTAAATTTTTCTTGAAAGAGTTTTACAATTCTGTAGAGAGGGAGGTTTCTAATAAAAAATCAGTTGGGTAGAATTTGATGTAGAAGAACAAAATCAAATCAAATTATTAAAATTTCAAACGAGGAATAATAAAAACAAAATTAATGGGTTATGGTCTATTTTTTTAACATGTTTAAAAAAAATATATTTTTATTGAGCTTCATTGAGTTTTTTTTTACTCAAAACGTAGCTGCTAGACACTTTCTCTTTCTTTTTTTTTTCTTTAATTATTTTTTCTCTACTCTTTCAACATTCAAGTACCGAAAACATGGAAAAAAAAATAAAGTTTCGTGCTGAAACTAAAGAACCTTGACAAAATATATATAATTTATTTTATATTGTTTTTTGAATTTTTATTTTGTAAAATCAAGTTTGAATCTAACGTTGAAATTAATATGCAGTAAGAAATCTAATTAAGGAGAAAGGTAGGAGGGACCAGATAACAAGGAGGAAGGTAACATCTAGGAGATTGAAATGGAGACACAATGCTATAATTATGAAATTTCGTAGATAAATTGGATGCTTAATCATCGTTTGAAAAAACATGGCACTTAGAATAGATATTCTTCCATAGTTTCTTGATGTGATTTTTTCTCTGCTCTCGAATATGCTTGAGTACTGGTGTTGATGGAAACAATGCCTTGCACGAAGATGTGTGTAATCAAGGCTAACAGGATAATTAAATTTATTTCAACGTCTTTGCAAAAGAAGGTGAATCATTGTCAAATCATACTGTTTTACCAAACCATAGGCTCAACCATATATATGCTAGGATTAATAGACAGAGCATCTTCTATAGTCAGGATGGTAAAAGTAAATAAATAAATAAACACGTCAATCCAAGTTTATTTTTCCCTTACAAAATAAAGCCATCCCCATTTTTATTCTATTTTTAAAACCATGCAAAATATATATATATATATATATATATATATATATATATATATATATCAGAGAGAGAGAGAGAGAGCATGAATTGTCTTGGAAAAAAATTTAATCAGAACAAATAAATATGAATTCTTGTATATTTTAGTATCATCAAACAGATATATTTTTTATCTCCATTACTTTAATTAAATATAATTGTAATAAATGTTATTACAACATCAACAAAAAACATCAACAAAAAAAAAAGAGACGTATAAGAAAAATTATGATTGGTATTATGACAGAGATTATTTTCAAATTATGTTTTTTGAAATATATTAAAATAATATATTTTTTTATTTTTTAAAATTTATTTTTAATATTATTATATCAAAATAATTTAAAAATATAAAAAAATTATTTAAAATTTTTTTTGATTTTTTACATGAATTTTTTCTAACAGCAAAAATAAACTGGTCAAAATCTAGCACCCAGGATAGTTAGGTGAAACACGACGGGAACATATAATGGTAATCGACCTATCAAGTAAATCTCATACCATATTAGTTTTTTTTTTTAAAAAAAAAAAGGAGCTATGGTTGGCCCATACCAGTTATAGAAAGACTCCTCGATCCAAACCTAGCCCATGCCAGACCCAGGCTATTTCCATCATGGAGTCAGTCCAATCAAGCAAATCATCAAGGACGGTGACAACAGAGGCATCTAGCTCCAATCTCTCCACTTATGGAGGTGCTAAAATGCTAGAAAGTAGGCCAGGAAATATAAGCATCTCTCTCTAGAGAGGTCAAACTAGGCAGCATCTGAAGAAGCCTTATAGCTGCTACCAGATAGGGTACTCAGAGCAGCCTTGCAGCCCAAAGTCCTCACCTGAAGGTAAGCTATGCGATATCACTCAGGCAGTAGGGATGCTATGGTTGAAGATCTTTCACGTACAATTTAAGCCAACTGAATAAAGGAATAGTCAAGAAAGCTTGTACTTAAGAATTGGCACCATCTTCTCAAGTCCTCCGAATTGGAAACAGGAAACTCCTATTTCTAGGCAATCTTGTTTTAACAACACTATATAACACAATGGCGGGATGAAAAGATCACACTCAAAACTTTATTCATGTTTTCGTGTGTTTAAGGGTTTAGTGACTCCTGTTTTAAGGATGTTTTATTTAAAAAAAATATTAATTTAGTGTTTTTTAATAGCTTTAATGGGTTGAAGTTAAAAATATAAAAAATTATATTAACTTATTTTTAAACAAAAATATTTTAAAAAATATATTATACAGCACAGTACTTAGATACACGAGATAGAAAAAAAAAAAGAATGGAATCCAATACTCATACCACAAAGCACCATATGTTAAGCAACCCAATGCCATCATCATTACATGTCCCATCTTCTGTTCTGTCCTCTTTTAATAATATGGGGACAACCCAAGGTTTTTTTATTAAAAAAAAATAGCACAGTCAATAAAAAAGAAAATTAGCAAACTAACACATATGAGAACTAATTAGAGAAATAACCTACTTCTGGTAGTTGTGTTGTTCATATCATCACAACTTATTAAAACTCAACAAGATGCAGAGATAGGAATACCGCAACCAAAATTCAATAAATTACGTTGTTCTACATGGTTGCGATCAGCGCAGACTATAGAATATGAAATAAATAAATAATTTAAAGATTTATAATAAGATATTGTTTAGAATTGTAATAACAGTTAATTTTAAAAGTATTTTTTACTCATAAATACATTAAAATATTTATTTTTTAAAAATTTATTTTTTACAATGTATCAAAACAATCTAAAAATATAAAAATTAAATAAATTTTTAACCAGCAGCATTTCAACCGCAGGCTCAGATTACCTGAAAGTAACAACACAACCACTTAAATTGTGTTATTTAGCCTCTCTTTTTCCCTCAGCTGTGCTAATTTGCTTTTTTTTCTGACTGTTATTTGAAAAAAAAAAAAAAACATAAACCCCGGATCCCTTTATAGTTAAATTCATTTCCCAAAATCAAGGAGGCATATTATATAGCAATTTCCTTGAAACTTTTTTTTTTTTAATGGTGTCTCTACACGCTACAAAGAAGTTTGGCAAACCAAACTTTGGATGGTCTATAACTTTTAAGCACCTCCCATTTGCATAATGATGTTGCACTAGAGCTTCTGCAGTTCAAAAATGATTCTACAGTGTGCAAAGAACATGACATGGTACAGAAAACCAAAGATGTATAGTTGATTTCTATGAACTTCTAAGGAAACTGAAGAGTAGGAAAATTTTACAAAGCAAGACCATGCTGCCATTGCCAACCTGTAAATCATGATGTTCGAAGTTGTAACTAGCTTTGTGTTAACAAATAATGGTGTTAAGGTACGCATGGTAACTGGTGACAATCCTCAAACTGCTAAAGCAATGTGTTTCATGGATATTCAGATGTAGAAAGAGATGAAATCGCAGGGAAGATTTCAGTGATGGGAAGGTCTTCTCTGAATGCCAAGCTTTTGCTTGTACAAGCATTGATCGCAAACATGTTTTAGATGTCAAAAATACCAATTTCTAGGGCTTGATAGTGGCTGGCTTTTATGAAATTTGTTGGGATTTCTAGGCAATGTTCTCTATGTTTTTTGGGGAAAACATTGTCTTAGCCATATAATTCAGACCAGTTTTGATCAATTTCTTTGCATAGACACCTTCGTTATGCTTGATTAATAGATAATCTAGGGTTTATATGTATCAATAACAAGTTTTTTTTGAAATTTAATCTTTGAGTTTTGATTTTGAATCGAAATCCATTTTGACAAAATCATGATGTTTAAGTGATAATTAAAATAATGGAAGCTAGATTATTCACTCTTACATGATTTTCGACATGTATGTGCCTTTCTTTTACCATATTTGATCTATTTTGGGTTTCATGATGCTGGGTTTGGGTTTCAGTGTTCTTCATTTATTTTTAAGTTTGATCCGTTTTGTTCCATAATTTTTTGTTTTTTGGGTGTTTAATATATTTTTTTGTCTTTGGTTTTGTTTTTAGCTTGTTTTCGGGTCAAACCAAGACTTTGGGTTTAATTTATGGTTAAATCAAAAATGTAACATCAACCTGGTCAAGTCAAAATTAGATCAAAAGTTTAAAATCCTATTTGGTTTGTCATATTTTTTGTTAAAGGTATTTTGGTTTAAGGGTGTTTTTGGAAAACAAACCTTAGATATATTTTGATAGTTTTATTACAAGAAAAAATGAAATTTTTGCCAAACAAAATCTTAAAAAATAATAAAACATAATGAATATTTTTTTTTTCATATGAACAAATTCTAAAATTCTCATGCACATTTTATTTTATATATAAAAAAAAATTTTCATTTTTATCATGCTTTTTATTTAAAAAAAAAAGAAAATACAAGAATCAGTCAAAGTTTATCATAACTAGTTTATAATTATCTATTAGAAATTGATCCACATTTTAAAACACAAAAAAAAATATTTTTTTCTTTTAATATACAGGATTATGATTGTATACGTAAGACGTATTCTCAATATTAAATAAAAAAATATAGTTCATTTTATTTTTTATGTTTTTATATTAAAATGGTAGGTATTAAACTGATAAGATAAAGACCTCCTTATTGAGAATGATTTTTCTTAAACTCTAGATAGACCAACGGTTAGAAGAAAAAAAACAACATTACCTTAGTTTAAATCAGACAAATAAATAATACAACTTACCTCAGGTAAGACGTACTAAAGGTGTTAATACTTTTCCTTTACGCAATCAGTCCTCATACCCAGACTTTGAGACTAGTGAAAGTTTCTAATGACTAAAACATCAGGTGGCGACTCTCATTCTCCATACTTTACTGATAAATGACAAGAATTCTACCCATGTTATTATCGATAATCTTGATCTGGGAGGATGATCACTACGACGCCACGCATGTGTGACATAATAGCGACTCCGCTAGGGACCTATAAATTAAACTTTGTTTGTTTGTCTAATTATCATGTTTTTTTTTTGTTAGTGTGTGTTTTTTTCTTTTTTATGCTTTATTTTTTTACTGTTTTTTGTCCATTTTTATTATCAACATGCATTCTTTTTATAGTTTTATATATATCACACATGTATTTGTATATTAGATATGGATTAATACCTCATGCATCACTTGCTTTAATTTTTTAAAGCACACATAAAGTGGACTTTGAAAAGTTTAATTGGTCAAATTAAATCAAGGGCTTAATTATGAAAACATTAAACTTTGATAGCCAATTAGGGGTTTGATTAAAGAAATTCAAAACTATGGACCAAATTGTAAAAGACACGAGACTTCAAGGGCTGAAATTGACCAAATCATGGGGTAAGTTGAAGAAAATTAACAATTTAATGGTCAATTAAGGGTCCAAATTCATAAATCGAAAACCAATGACCAAGACAAAAATGACGCTAAACTTTAGGGCTAATGATTGAGTTTGGCAGGGGTGAAATTGCATGAAATTAAGAGTTTGAGAGGCAATTACAAGTGCAATTAAAAGGAATTGAAAAAACATGGACTAAATTAAATATGTCAGATCTCAAATTAAAAACCTTAATTTCTAGGGGTTTAACCTAGACGACGCATCGTTCACCTACTGTTCATCTCATTCCTTGGCAATTTTGGATAATCAGGTTGTCACCTTTCAAGAGCTCGTTATGGAGTTATAAACCTTTAAATGACACGAGATTTTTTGCAAATGAAAAAAGAACATTCCTTCTACAATCTCATTTCCATGATTGAATGTTTATATTTTAATGTTTCCATAAAAATATCTATCTTATCTATGGACAACCATCAGTGAAGAATAAAAAAACAAATTTAATACAAATAACAATATGCAAATAACAAATTTAATGCAAATAACAAAAAACAAATTTAATACAAATTTTCTCACCTACATCGCGATGACCTTTAAAAAATAAAGATTGTTTTGAAAAAAAAACCAAATTTCTGGCATCTTATTCTTAGAAAGGAAAGGTCTAACTTAAAGAGTCACCACATAGTATTATAGTCACTAAAACTTGTCACGGGGTCAATTTTTCATCCCAAAAACAGACATTGCGTGGCAATCTAGCCCCGCTAGACTCAGCCTTTCCCTCACCGATTCACTCGTGTTTGTCTAGCATCTAAGTGTTTCCCTCACCATGAGGTTTTTCACACTCTCCCGTTACATAAACAAGCGGAATACACAAGTGACGATGCACAGAACACTTGTGCATAGCACACACACTAATAGACTTGTGTATCCTTTGTTGACAAGACTAATAAAGGTTCGGAGTGTTTTATTGTAATATCTTAACTGGTCAACAGAGATTTTATGGTACGGGACTAGTTACGTAAATGGAAATATATTATCACCCCTCAAACGTCCTACCTGAGGTAAGTTGCATTGCTGGTTTTGTCTTAAATTGCTAAAAATTTGTTTTTGTTCCATTCTTATGGTCTTCCTATAATATTCCAGACTCTAGTGTCGGTGATTATTCGCCAATGAATATTTCTAACTCTAGCATTGGTAAATATTGTGTAACCCTAAAAGTACGGTATTCCTGACTCTGGCGCCAATGAATAAATCCATAAAATTTGAATTAAAAGAAAAAAGAAACCATTTTTTTACTTTTATATTTTTTTACAGAAAAAAGACATGTATTGCATATTAGATTAATATTGCAGAGTAAAAAGTCACAAATCAAATATATTGTAAAAACAAAACAACACAAAAAAAGTGTGTGGAACTCATAAATAGATTAACGAAGATCTCCAAATTTTTTTGAAATTTTTTTATATAAAACAGAGCTCGTTTGGTCAAATATTAAAATAAAAAGATGTGAAATAAAAGAGATAAGGCATAAGGGTGTGTTGTGCCCAACACACCCTTAGCTCAAAACAATTTGGGCCGGTTGGGCCTGAGACCCAAACCCAGCCCAGTCTCAATTTTTTTGTTTTTTTTTATGAGCTAGATCGAACTTACCTTTACGAGCTGGGCTGGACCCAGCCAGCCCAGCCTGGTCACTGGCCAAGCCAGTGACCCGGCTGAACTGCAGCACGCATGCGTATAATTACCTTCGCACAGTGTAATGTAAACACAAAGGAAGCAGGGAATAAGCTTACTCGTTTCAGGGGCAGGGGCTGCTACTTGAAGGCGATGGCGATGGCGATGGCGATGGCGATAAAGACGTGAGGCTGCTGGCCGAATGGAAACCCTCCTCTGTTTCTTATTATCTTCACCTGTTCTGGTCGCCTGTTTTCTCTTTGTCTCTCTGTTCTTCTTTTTCTCCTCTCTGTTCTCTTGACTCTCTCTCTCTCTATACTCTCTCTGTCTATTCTTTTTCTTTGCGTTTTATTTCAGTCTATTCTCTCTTGTGTTTTTTTGTTCTGTCTTCCTTCTGCTCCCCCCTGTGTCGTTCTTTTTCTCCTCCTGTGTTGTTCCCGTGTCTATGGTCTCCCGAGTCCTCTCTGTCCTGTGCCCCTCCCCTTTCCCTGTTCTGTTGTTGTGGTCTTTATAGGGGAATAGAATGCCCTTGCATGTGGTGATCGTGGAGATGAGTTTGGAATAATAGGGGATAGTGGGCAGCTGAGGTAGAAGACCCACGTTTTTGCAGCAATTTTTCCATTCCAGCTGAACCGGTGGACTGAAGGAGGTGGTGATGAACACTGCTTTAGCAACGACACCGTTTTTTCCTTACTGATTTGGCTAATTTCAATTTGCCCCCTGAATTTCTAACATTTAGCAATTGGGCCCCTATTCAATGAAAATCTCCTTTTTTTAATTTTACCCCTGGTTCAATTATAATTGAATCCCTGAATTTCAGCGTTATTAACAAAACAGTCCTTGATTTCTGAATTATTCAATTCAACCTTTAATTGACAGCTTTTAATTCTTTTAAAATTACCCTGGAAAAAACAATTAACCCCCTATTGCATCACCGCCTATTCACTTTGGACCTTGGATTTAATTTCTTATAATTTTAACCCAAATCAATCTCAAACTTTGGTATTTCTTCAATTAACCCTTGATTACATTAATTAATTAAATTAAAGTTTAATTAAGTCCCTATACTTATTAATTCTTTTAAATTTTTACCAAATTGACTCCCAATTTTATAATTCAATTCTTATTAGTCCTCAAACTTTCAATTTATATTGTCTTAATCCAATTCTTAAATTATTATTTTTTATTAATTTATTTTTTAAAATTAAAAAAATTAGGTTATGACTCAAATAAAAAATTAAAAAACAAATCAAGAAAAATATAAGAAAAAAAACAAATAACAATAACAAAAAATGAGGAACAAATCTTATATAAAAATCAAATTTTAAGGGGTAAAATTAAAAATGAAATAAATCAAATCTAATATAATCAAAAGAATAAAGGTTAAATGTAATAAAATTGATAAATTACCAAACTTTTTTGAATTTTTGCAAGAACAATGTGTTTTTCAAAGCTGGAAAGAGCCCCTCACTCTTAAGTTTAATTAATCTAACTTTAAATTGTAGTTTAGTAATTTTACTGTATAACTAAAAACTAAAAAATCCTAAAAAAAAACTATTTTATTCCTCAAATCAAATTATAAATTTTATGTTGTTAATAATAAAATAATGATTTAATTGTACGAATCCACAATAAAATGAGAAAGAGCCCCCATGAAAAGTTTGATTCCTTTTTAGTTTTTTTTTTTAATTTTAATTTAGTACAGAAAGGTCAAAGGTACATCATCACATGCATGGTAAATGCGAGCGCAATTGCAAAAGCTAGGTACAATAAATATATCCTCTAATACATCACAATAATTTCATATAATATATATATTAATCACTCAAATTTGAAATTTTGAGGGGACTGTGGTGCACGAGCTTCGGCCTTCGGGCTAAATTTAATTCAAATAAAGGGAGTGTGTTGTGGGCCTTGTGGCTGTGTTGCCTTCAAATTTGAAATTTTGAGGGGACTGTGTATTTAATTCGGCTACAATTTTGTTGCCTTGCCTGCCTCACCCATTCCTAGGTCAATTCACATGTTTCCACATGGTAAAGACTACACCGCCAAGCTCACTTTAGTTATGGTCAAATAATAAGGTAATAATTATTTTTAAAAATATTTTTTATTTAAAAATATATTAAAATAATATTTATTTATTTATTTTTAATATTATTATATCAAAATGATTCAAAATAATTAAAAAAATTAAAAAAAAAACACTTTTTAAACACAAAAATAAACACTCTCTTATCTCAATTAATAAGTGCAAGTATTTTTTTTATTAAAAAACATTAAGGTGATGTTTAATTAGTTTTATAAAATAGAAATGATAGAGATAGTAGAAATGTAAATGTATTTAGTTGAAAAATCAGAGATAGAGATATAAAAATAAATTTATATTTAGATAATTTTAAAGTGAATTTTTATACTTTCAAAACAAGAATATGGAGGGAACATATCTTCATGGATAGTAATTATTATTTTTTATTCCTAAAATATCATATCAAAAAACATTTAATTTTAAAATTATCATACTAAACATGTAAGGATAAAAATGATTATTATCATAGTTTTAAAACTCAACGTGGAGGTCAATCTGAGGCAAAAGCTTAGGTCACTGGTCGAGGCTCAGGTTGACTTGAGTCAGTGTAAAAATAAAAGTAGTTAATATTATAGTTTTAAACTTGATTCGGGGGTCGACTTGGGCCAAGACCCGGACGAGTGGAGTTGATTGTTGACACGGGTCAATATAAGAATAAAAAAAATTATTATCATAGTTTTAAAACCTAACTCGGGTGTTAACCCGGGATAAGGCTCGAGTCACGTGTTAGGAGGGTCAACACAGGTCAATATAGAATAAAAATAGTTATTATCGTAGTTTTAATACTTGATTCGAGGGTCAACTCAGGTTAACTTGGGTCAATGTAAGGATTAAAGTTGTTGTTATTATGGTTTTAAAATCGAACTCGAGGGTCAACCAGGACAAGAACCAGGTCACGAGTCGAGAGGATAAACATAGGTTGACCCAAGTTAATATATGAATAAAATTGATTATTATTATCATTTTAAAACCCGATTTGGGAGTCGACTCGAGACAAAATTAAAGTTACAGATTAAGAGGGCCACCTCGGCTAACCCAAAAAAATTTAAAAGTAATCACAGTAACCTTGTTTTGACCAAAAACAAAATTGTGTATTGTCTCGGATTAACTTAGGTTTTTGATCGAGTCAAGTCGAGTGTATTATATAGTTGTAGGTGCAAGAAATGTTATCTATTATAACTGATCTTAAGTGTAAACATAAATACCATTAATACACATCTATCAATATTATTTAATAATTATCTCAATTCAAAAACTTAGATTGTTAATGAATAGTTTTATATTATTTTTTAACACTTTTTAAATAAAAGCTCTTTAAGTTTAAAAATTACACGCTAAAACTATTACGAAACTTGCATAAATTCATTATTACCTTGTGCTTAACATCATTAGAAGTTAAAACTTTGATATCATATAAAAAAATCATCTCAACTCAAAATCAAAAGTTTAAATAGTTAGAAGAATCTCAATAAATAATTTTATATTATTTTTTAACACACTACCATAGATGAAAATCATTTACAGACACACTATAATCTTTTACTTAATTATATTATTTTGATTAGAGATGTGATTATTTGCTTATTAAGATTCTTTTATCATATTAAAAATTTTCATTTAAAAATTATTGGAGTTATGTTATTACCCTTGTTTGGATGACTATTCTTACTTTAAAAAAATCCATATTTTCCAGGTAGGGAAAGTATTGATTTAAAATATAGTTAAAAGATAAAATTATAATTTTCATATCACAACTTTTTACAAAATTAACTTTCCTCTCCATTTTCATTCCTTCAAAATTTAGCATACCAAGGAAAATAAGATTTTCATTCTTCTCAATTTCATTTTTCCCTCTTATTTTTTCTCAGACACAATATAAAGGTTAAGGTGTTAATATTTAAACTTCTTTAACCTTTAGGTCTGTTTGTTTGCTAGAAAATAATATTTTTTTACAAAATAGTTTACATGAAAAATAAATTATTAGAAAGTGTATTATATTTTTATATTTGATAATGTCATGAAAAATAAGTTCAAAAATACTTTCTAATGTTTGACTATGTTATGAAAAATTGGATGAAAAATAACTTATTAATATTTTAATTTTATTTTTCAAGTTTACTAAAAGAATAGAGACCAAAACTGACATATGAAAAAGTTGAAGAGGGATGAAACTGGAAAAAAAACTCATTTTATAAATTATTTCAAATAAAACAAATAGCAATTAAAAGAATGAGAACTAAATTCAACAAATAAAAATATTGAAGGAGAATAAAATTAAAAAATAAATCAATTTCATCCATTATTTCAAATATAACAAACAAAAATTAAAAGAATAAGAAACAAATCTGATAGAAAAAAAATCAATTAATAAAAGGATAAGAGAAAAAAAATAACAATAAAAAAATAAAGTTTAAAGTTGATATAAAAATCAAATTATATCAAATTCTAATTAAAAAAATTAAAAAAATAAATTAAAATAAAATATATAGCAATCAAAATATTAAGGATCAAATTTGATATAATTAATAAATAACAAGATATTTTTTTTTTAATTTTTTTATAACTTATTGAAAGTATATTCCATTTAAAATTAAAGAACAATATTTTTAAAATAATCAAGTTAAATTTTGTTTTTTATTGAGATTTATTTTTTATCCAACTTTTTTTTAATAATAAATAAACATGTAAAGTTTAGAAAATTGTTTTCAATAAACTATTTTTCATAAACAAATAGGTCATTATAGGGAGATGGGAAAAATTAAAGAGGTTAAAGTGTTAATCAAGATGGGGTGAGAAACGTTTTTTGGGATTTACGCTTTTTTTTTTTTTTTCTATTTTCAAGACCATAAATTGCTTTGCTCTTTCAGGTCCAATTAACATATATTATATATTATATATTTTCAATTACATTTAATTTAAATATTGATTCAAATA
The DNA here is from genome assembly GCA_019202695.1 of Populus x sibirica. Taxonomy (NCBI): domain Eukaryota; kingdom Viridiplantae; phylum Streptophyta; class Magnoliopsida; order Malpighiales; family Salicaceae; genus Populus; species Populus x sibirica. The sequence goes on from JAGMVL010001426.1 coordinate 3,410,072, forward strand.
TTATTGAGTCTCATGTATATATATTAACATCTATCAAATATATTTAACATTTTATCTTTCAATCATTTTTTATCCTTGAATCAAACACAATATTAAAAATTTTAATTTCAATTTCAATTATAAAAAGAGTTTTGAGAAGAATACATTTATTGTATATAGTCCTTGGGAACTCTCATTGAATCAAATAAAAAATAATAATTTTGAAGTGGAATATAAATCAGCTGAAATTTGCGCAGGAGATCATAAATCCTCTGTAAGGAGCTCACTCTTGACCTTTCATGTTCTAAGTTCCAACATAAAAATTTTACCACGAATATCAGAAGACTATAATTAACCATATATTGCATCGAATTAGGACTCGGAGCCGATAACATGGCTCAGTTTGTTTAATGGTGGTTTTTTTTTTTAAAAAAAAATCTATGTGTTTGTTTTATAATAAAAAAATTAGTTAATAAAAATATTTTTCAATTAAAAAAATTAGTTTAATTTTCAGAAAAATATTTTTCTTTTATTTTTAGGTGGAAAATACTTTTCAGAAGTTGTGGGAAATTCAAAAAGATTTTGTTATTTGATAATTATATCAAATTTAGTCTTCAATCTTTTGATTGCTACATATTTTATTTTGAATATTTTTTTTCAATTTCATCCTATAGAATTTGATTTAATTTTATTTTTATATAAACTTTGGTTCTTATTATTTTTAATACTATTTGCTTTTTTCTTATTATTTTTTAATTAAAAATTTTTATCTATCATATTTGGTCATTATTATTTTTTTTGTTATTTATTTTTATTTCAAATAATTTATGAAATTATAATTTTTTAAATTTTATTATCTTTAAACTTTTTTATCTGTTAGATTTGGTTTTCATTATTTTAATTGTTATTTATTTTATTTAAAATAATTTATAAAAAAAATTAATTTCATCCTCCGACTTTTTTATCTAAATAAACATGAACAAAATCAAAATATTAATAAGTTATTTTTCAATTTATTTTACATAACTTAGTTAAACACTAAAAAGTGTTTTTAACTTATTTTCTATAACACTACTAAATAATAAAAATTAATTCACCAACTTTTTTATTTTTTTTAAAAAAACTATTTCCCGCCCAAAAAAAAAAAACAGTATCTTCGTCTTGATTTGCTCCTTCGTTAACTATTGGTTCAAGAGTCAAGACGCAGCACATCTACATGTATTATTTGTCCTTGTATTTACAAATTCAGACATTTTTGGAAAGTAGACCGCAGAATCAGAAGTGTTTGACCAGTCTAAGGAAAATGAAGCCAAGCCCAAGAACATATAGATTCCTCTTCAATCGTATAGTTAACTTGGTCCTCAAAAAACTTGGTCCTGCGGTGGTGGTCTTCGAGGTGTGTTTTCATTAGCTCTCCCTCTCGTCCTCTAGCAGCTCATACACGTGAAGCCAATAGGGGGGGCGGTCAGTTGTTCTGCAAAAAGATTAAACTAAAGGCAGGCATGCATGCATGCTAGCTAGCTAGCTCGATAAAAGTTAGCCAGGGAGATACATTGCTCTTGTGGTCCTTCAAGTTTCAGATTTCTGTCACATTAACCCCTCTAATACATCACAATTTGGGTATGCCAAGTTCCCAACCATCCAATTTGGCTGGCAGGAGCCCCGTCCCAAAAAACAAAACATTAATCTTATGTCCTTTATATAAAGAACATTTTTAAATTTAGTGTCAAAACTATTAAAATTTAAGTTTTGTTTTCCCTATAAAAAAATTTGAAAATTGATCAGGATTTGAAAATTGAGGGACTAGACACATAATTTACCTAGTTATTCTTAAAATCCATTTGTTTTTTAGTTTCAAAAAGTTTTTTAAAAAAAAAGTGAAATTTTTTTAAATTTTAATTTTAATTTTAATATTTTTATATCGTTTTAATGTCCTGATATTAAAAATAAATTTTAAAAAATAAAATAATATTATAAACAAAAATATAACTTTAAAAGACAATTTTTATTACAATATCAAAGAGGATGAATTTGTATTCGTGCGTGCTCTACTAATAATCTATCTCTCCCATGTCTTCTTCTATCACATTATCATAATTTACAGTGTTATTGACAATGCCTGACACACCTCCATTATAAATTATTATTTTCCCATGCGACTACACTACACCAGAACACAAGTCTTGGCGGATATATTGGAGCTGTACTCTGCTACATTCACAGACTTATAATCAATCTCTAGCTATCTCTCTCTCTCTCTTATTGATTTCTCTTCCTTACAGTTATAATAATTGTGGAAGAAATCAATGTCCTTAGAATATTATTACCATGCACCTATATCTAGCACCCTCCCCACCTCCCTTTCTAGGCACTTCTTAGCTTCTAGTGTGATGTAAGGAATTTTTTATTTCTTTCTAGCTACCTCTCGCTATGGGAAAGAAGGGCGGTACCTCATGGTTGACCATCGTGAAAAGAGCATTCAGGTCTCCAAGTAAAGAGAATGAGAAAAAGAGTAGCAGAAGGAGAGAAGAACATGACCAGGAAGAGGAAGAAAAGGTAATGATACTATTATCATGAACAATGACTTGCTTTAGTCTTTATGTTTATAACAAAGTATTGATTTCTTGGTGCATGGATTTCTGGGTTTAATGTTTTGCAGAAAAGAGAGAAAAGAAGATGGCTTTTTAGAAAGACGTCGTCCAGCACTAACCATGTCCCAGTTCAAGGATGTGAAGAAAATATTGCAATAGCGAACACAACAAGTACTGCCACTGCACCCTTGAGTCCTACTTTGGATGCTGAGAAAAAACTTGCAGTGGCAGTGGCAGCAGCCACAGCTGATGCTGCAGCTGTAACAGCCCAAGCAACAGTAGAGATTGTTAGACTCACTAGACCAGCTTCCATCTTTGTTAGAGCTAAACTCTGGGCTGCTATTGCCATTCAAACGGCCTTTAGAGGCTACCTAGTAAGTGTGTGTTTTGGTATTGTAATAACTTTTTGCTGTTATAATTTAAAAAAGAAATTATAAATTATATTTTTTTAACCAAGATCAAAAGGAATCTCGAATAGGATCCGTGTAAAACTACATAGTTATTTTTGTTAACTAGATGTCATTAAATTTATAATAAAACCATATAAACAAATGGATCCTAACTCATCACTTGCTATGTTGTATATTTCAATATCTTCATTTCTTTCTTGTTTAATGATTTGGTATTTATTAATCCTGATTGATTATTGAGGCAAGGAGAGCTCTACGTGCACTGAAAGGGCTAGTGAAGCTTCAAGCTTTGGTAAGAGGACACAATGTAAGAAAGCAAGCGAAGCTAACACTTCAATACATGCAAGCTTTAGCTCGAGTACAAGATCGAGTCCGTGACCACCGAGCAAGGCTTTCACATGAAGGGAGCAGAAGGTCCATGTTTTCTGAGACAAATAGCTCATGGGAGTTCAAATATCTCCACGAAATCCGTGAGAGGAAGTCCATGGTCAGTCCTTTGCAACCCTAGGAGCCCATCAGCCGAACTATACTTAAATCTAAAATGTTTAGGCCCATCTCATTTATTAAAAAAAATTATTGTATATGCATCAATTTTCAGACAATTGCTGATGAGAAGAGACACGTACAAATCATTTATAACATTCAAACCACTTAGGACATGAAATGACATGCTTCTTCTTGATGGGAAATTAATGGCTTTTCTTAACAGTCGAGAGATGTAAGCTCTGTTCTAGATGATTGGGATGATCGTCCACGCACCAATGAAGAGATTGAAGCCATGGTGGAAAGTAAGAAGGAAGCTGCATTAAAACGTGAAAAGGCCCTAGCTTATGCTTTCTCTAGCCAGGTTTGTCTTCTCACTCACTATGTGTTTGTTATATAAGTTAATTTTGGGCTCTAACATAATTATATCGTATGTTTTTCCTAATTAATTAATTTCTCAAATGTCTACTTGACTCAAAATCAAGATATGGAGGTCTAGAAGGAACCCATCAGCAGGGGATGAAAAGGAACTTGAAGACAGAACAGGATGGCTTGATCGCTGGATGGCAACAAAGCAATGGGAGGCAAGTAGCAGGGCAATAACAGATAGAAAAGACAACAGTATAAAGACTGTAGAAATGGACACATCTAGACCATTTTCATATTCTACTACAACTTCTTCTCAAAGATTACAAAGCCAAAACCACCTACAAAAACAAACCCCCAGACATTCTATTGCTTCTCCTCTCCATAGATCGCACTCCAGTCTTTCTCTCCACCAATCGCCAATCACACCCTCTCCTTGCAAGCCCAGGCCCCTTCAAGTACGTTCAGCCAGTCCAAGATGCCTAAAAGAAGAAAAAAAATGCTACTCAGCAGCACATACTCCAAGCTTGAGCTCTAGATATTTCATGAACAATGGTATTGGTCGATATGGAATGGTGGGAACTGCAAGTACTGGGGGCACTGCTACAATCTTGCCAAACTACATGGCAGCAACTGAGTCAGCAAAGGCTCGTGTTAGGCCACAGAGTGCACCAAGGCAGAGACCATCGACACCTGAGAGAGAACGTGGTGGATCGGTTGCGAAGAAACGTCTGTCATTCCCAGTTCAAGATCATGGACCACATGGAAATGGTGCTGGCATTATTGACTACTGTAGCAAAAGGAGCTTCAGTCAGAATTTAAGGAGCCCTAGCTTCAAGAGTGTGCATGGTTGCCACTTTGGAATGGGAGAGCAATCAAATTATTTCTCATGTTATAATGAGAGCATTGGTGGAGAAATATCCCCTTGTTCCACGACTGACCTTAGGTGGTTAAAATAAGAAATTTGTAATTGGGTTAGTAGTATTTTAAGAATGTAGTCATTTATAATTAATTATCTAGCAACGTTATTGAAATTGGCCCATTCTCATAATCTGACCCAAGATTTAGCTCATGAGTTTTCGACTCTCATTCCAGATAACTCTTCAATTAATTTAAAATAGCATCATTTAAAAAAAATTAAATTAAATTTTAAATTAGTTAATAAAAAAGAATTGTAGAACTCAGAGTTATTAAACCCGGCTTGAGAGTTGACCCGGCCAAGGGGCCGGGTCCCCGGTTTCATGGGTCAACTCGGGTCAACCCGGAAAAATTAAAAAAAATTCAAGTTTTAATATTTCATATGAAAAAATCCATGTAAAAATAGATTATAGATATTATGAAGTTTAAAAGAATATTTTAAAAAGTTTTTTATCCCACATTAAAAAGATAGTATGTTAAGCTTTTAAGTTAAAGTATTTAAACGAAAAAAGTTTTTTATTCCACATTGAAAAAACATAACTTTTTTCTTAGAAACATAGAGTATATATACTAATGGGTTTCAAATCCTACATTGAAAAAACATAACTTTTTTCATGGGAACATAGAGTATATATATATGAAAGGACTTCAAATCCCACATTGAAAAGATATTATGTTATCCTTTTAAGTTGAAATATTTAAATCAAAAGGTTTTTTATCCCACATTGAAAAAACATAACTTTTTTTTATGGAAACATAGAGTATATATATGAAAGGACTTTAAATCCCACATTGAAAAGATACTATGTTATCCTTTTAAGTTGAAGTATTTAAATCAAAAAGTTTTTTATCCCACATTGAAAAAACATGATGTTTTTCTTGGGAACATAGAGTATATATACTAATGGGTTTCAAATCTCAAATTTGAAAAAAAAAACCGGGTTTTGTTCGGGTTCGCCCGGGTCGCCCAGGTTTAGCCAGGCTGTTGCCACAACTAATTTTTTATTAAATTCGGACCAATCCAGTCACCGGATTTCAGATCAACCCGCTGGACCAGGTTTAATAACAATGTGTAGAACTATTTTGAAATTTAACTTGTGCGTATAATCACTTAACTTTTAAATTTTTTGAGTCCTAATAAAAAAGTTGGTGGGCCATATTCAGAGATATTTTTAAATGATATGTATAGTAGTGATATTTTTGGCACCCCATAGGAACTATTTAATTAAATTTTTCTTTCTGTATATATCTCAATTCGATCGATATTAATCTTAAATTAAGTCAAAATCCATAAACAAAAGATAATAATTTCTTAATTTTCTTTTATGTGATTTAAATAATCCTAACCAATAAATTTGCTTAAAGTGGTCATGGCTTTCCTATAACTTTTGTAAACTAAAAATAATAAGCAATTAATTGTAAATAACAATTATACATTGAGTATATAAATTATGATTTTAACTAAATAATTTAAGATTTTATATGAGGTTTCAAGAATAATTTTATATTATTTTTTAATGTATTTTCTTTAAATAATTTTTTTAAACTTAGAAGTTTGTATAAGTATATCGCTATTTTATGTTTAATTTTATAAAACATAAAAATTATAAGATTTGAAATCAATTATTAAAACTTTAATATTATATATATAAAATAATAATTCAATCTCAAAAATTAAAAATAATACCTTAATATTTACATAAATGGTATAAAGATTAAAAGAAAATAATGGAACAATTTGTACATGTAATATACAACCAATTGGAAACCCTGCTAACAAAAGACCTTCACTCTCTCCAACAGATCATCCATCCATCACACCAGAAAGAAACATATAAGACTAGTCGATAATTATTTAAACTCAAGGTTGAATTATTCATCCTCCATAATTATTACTTAGAGTCATTTATATTTTATTACACCCAGTAACATCACAATATTATAATTTTATATTTTTCCAGTTTATCATCTAAGAACTCTAATTTAAAATTAGAGAATATTGCATAAACTTTGTTAATCTTTACTTAAACTTATACAAATAAGTTCATATATAGTTTTTTACCTAATAATTTTATGAACTTTAAATGCTAACCATTTGAATTTTTGTACCTCTGCCCCCTTCCCGTTCATAGTTTTTCACCTAATAATTTTATGAACTTTAAATGCTAACCAGTTAAATTTGTGTACCTCTACCCCTCTCTCCCTCCCGTTCATAGGTTTTTATCTAAAAATTTTATGAAATTTTCTGCCCCCCCTCCTGTTCATAGGTTTTTACCTAAAAAATTTATGAACTTTAAATGCTAACCAGTTGAATTTTTGTACCTCCCCCCCTCCCGTTCATAGGTTTTTACCTAATAATTTTATGAACTTTAAATGCTAACCAGTTGAATTTTTGTACCTCTGCCCCCCCTCCGTCCTGTTCATAGGTTTTTACCTAATAATTTTATGAACTTTAAATGATAACCAGTTGAATTTTTATACCCCCCTTCCGTTCATAGGTTTTTACCTAATAATTTTATGAACTTTAAATGCTAACCAGTTGAATTTTTGTACCTCTGCGCCCCCCTCCCTCCCTCCCTTTCTTTTTTTCCTGTCATATTAATTCCATGAGCTTTTTCTCTCTATTCTTTTTTCCTCACTTGATTTTTTTTCTTAAATCTTGTGTTAAATGTGTTTGGACATACACTCCCTCATCTATCTTTTTCTAATTGAAGGTTTCACTCAATGGTTTTCAATGGTGGAGGCTCACAAAAAATTTTCTATACCCCTTATTTTCCAACTTTGGCGGGCAATTTAAAGGATAAATGCCATTAATGAGTTTATATTTTATTTTTTTATTTGATTGTTGACATTTTTGTATAGCTTTTCTGAACTTTAATTGCTCTAAAAAATTTAATTTAAGATAGAATAATATGTCAGGAGAGTACTTCTTATAAAATTTCAGCTCGATCTGATGGTTAGTTTGAGAGTTATGTTCAATCACATAAAATTAGTTTGTAGATGATTTTACAACAAAAATCAAGTTTTCTTATGTCATCCTTTCATGGATCGTATCAGTTACTCTATTAAATACTTGGTATCATTTTCATATTCTAAAATATAATTATTTTACATTTTCATCTTTTAGTTCATTTACAGATTTATTATCGTTTCACGGTAACGTTACCAATTTTCAACTGGAGTTTACACCAATACTTTTTCATATCATTCTTTCTTTTTCTTACTTATTAATCACATATTTAAACTCGTTTTTATTTTTATTTATTTATTTATTTTCTGTTTATTTTATTTTCAAATTTCCAACAGTTTACAACTTCCATAAGAAAATATATTCAACTTAATCAATGGTTGTTGTTATATAATATACTCCAAGTCATAATTAAAATATCACATGTTGATCAAAACCTTCAAATCGCCAAAACCAACATCAACCAAACTATTGGGAACACAATATTGATCTTATTATATATTGAATTATATGTAAGTGATAACACATTGAACAAAACAACACAACAGTCATCGATCAGAATTTTACATGTGTAAACTCTTCGAAAACCAACAAATCATCAAACTTCCATGGCAACAATATAGTAATACCATATATAGCTTCTGTCTTAGAGGGAGCTTAGTATCATTTCTTGTTGTCCTTGGCTTCTTTCTGGATCATTCCTTGCCAATTCCTCTAAGAGGACTGCAAATCTCTCCATAACTGGTGCGCGTAAGGAAACTAACAGCATAACCCCTCGCTCTCCGTTCTTGAATCTATAAGGCAGAAAATAGGTTCCAGCAATAGAAATTTCATCAGGCATGGCCTTAGCTGGCCCAGCATAAACTGGCTTATCCCACCCACAATCCACTTGATCAAACCCAATACTTGTTATGTCTGACACAACATATGACTGTAACCCGATAGGCTGGCCTTTGGTGATCTCTATTAGATCAGCCAATGATCTCATGTACTCCTCAGTTATTGCATTCTTGGCATTCCTTATCAACTCCATTGCATACCCTAATGAGTTTAAACAAAGATTCTTAGCATTTGTTACAGCTGCTGGCAAAGCTAGCACGTTACCGTAATATCCTTTTGGTAATGGTGGGTTGAACTTGGAACGTGCATTGACAAGCAATTGCATGCGCATCTGCTCATTAGGGTTTGCTTGAGATGCTATGGCATAGCATCTCCATAAGCATGCACTTATGACCTCAAAATTTGAACAAGGGTGTAAATGAGAAGGAATCCATCTACGAATGTTTGATAATTCTTTGCGGTTAAGAACGAAACTACGGTGGGCTACATCGTAAACTTCGCCGTGGAATTCAGGAACGTTGGTTGTAGGACCAACAACAACTGGACCATGATTACCATATTCACTGTGTCTGCGAGTAACGCGTGGTGGATTCCTAGCACAGAGAAGTTCCCTTTGCCACACAGGTAGAATTGAAGGGGCTTGCGCACCTCGTGCAATCTCCCCTATGGCACTCAATAGCTGAACTATGCCAAGTGCATCACTCATTAGGTGATTGAGACGATAGGCAAGTACAAAACCACCACACTTCAAGCGTGTCACCTGTTAAAATAAGTAAAATTATTAGTACAATGGAAAGAAAAAAATTATTATTTTCTCTAACCTAATTACATAGACAAGTACCTTCTTTTTTTATATACTTTACGTGGTCTATTGTCAAAAACAATTTACAATAAATGACTGAATAAACTTAATTAGTCAATGATGTCCTGTGACGTACCTGAAAAGACAATAATGGGGTATTGTGGATCCCTGCAGATCCTGGGACGTTGTATAGAAGTTCTTCAAAACAAGGGAATGGAGATGGAATTGGATCACCAAACTGCTCAACTGTAGCATCGGCATCGGCTTCGATGAACAAAACACCCTCCCCAGTACATTCAACTATAAGCTTATTGTCTGGCCCTTGTCTAATCCTACCAGCAAAAGGGTAATAATAAACAAGTGTTTGTGCAATCGCCTCTTTTATTACCTTCACGGGATCTTTCCCTTGCATTGAGGGATTGTGTGCATACAAGTTGTAATTCGGTGATTGGAATTGGAGGTATAATTGGCGATCAATATCAGAAAGCTGTCTGAGTTCATGAGGAGTGGCTTTAGCTGGGGCAACCAATTCAGGTTCGCATCGTCGGACCGCAAATGATAAGGGAGTAGATGCTGCCATGGCATAAAATTAAATAGTGTGTGCGGCAAACTGTGATCAATGGCAGCTATGCCACGGCCGGTAAGAATATGGGTTGGGAATGGGATGCCTGTAGTTGCAGACTCTCTACATATTTATAGTAAGCATTGTTTAGACGAAGCATGCATGAAGTAGGTGAACGATAAAGACTATCAAGCTGTGTTAATTAATTGGTTTAGATGATAAGACATTGACTTGTTCAATCAGTGTGGTGTTAAAGGGATTCGATCAAAGAAAGAGAGAGAAGGGTTCACGGGGAGGCATGACACCAAACTTGCAAATGTTTCCCTGTTCTGCCGGATTATATATATATATATATATATATATATATATATATATATATATATATATATATATATATATATATATATATTTGTGTATTACGATCCAAGCAATTAAGGGAGTGTTTTTTTTTTCATGATACAACATATTTTTTAAAAAAAATTTGACGGTATTAAATTGATTTTAAAAAAAAATTATGATTTTGATACGTTAATATCAAAAAAAAAATATAAAAAAAAATATTTTCAATTGAAAAATACTTTTGAAAAGTACTATATACTATATTACCAAATATACACTAAGTTATATATAATTAAATAAAACCAACATAAATTATAACAAAAGCTAAATAATGTGAGGAAATCATTGTTAATCAAGAGATCTTTTATAGTGTATTATAATAGTAGTTTCACTTTTAATTTCTCATATTTTTACATGATATTTCTTTGACTTTTTTTTTTCCTTCTAAATTCATTGCTTCTTCTCTGTCATTTTAGCGTCTTGGGTGTGGTTTGGTTACCACAATTATACCAAACCCAAGATACTTGGTTCTGGCAAAAACATCAAATCCATAAGTATTTTGGATCTGACAACCACTCTAGACTCCAAACATATTGGGTTTAATAATTATATTTGAGTCTTGCATGGATATTGAATCCAGACATATGGATCTGGTTGAGTGAGTATAGAGTCATGAATATGATTTAACCATTCAATCATAATGAGAGTATCGCCCATTGAGATAGTTTTTTTAACACATATATGTTATTAACAATAGAATGAGAAAACGAGAAGGCAAATGAATGTTACCTTTGGTCTTGATCAAAGGAGTGAGGAAGATAACCTTGAAGTGATACTGGTGGAGGCCATGTAGATTGAGATTCAAGAAAGAGACAGGGAACCCTGCTAATCTTTTCTCTCTCTCTCTCTTTTTCATACTGCTTTAATCTGAGGCCATGTTTGTTTCCCGGAATTCATTTTCCGGGAAACCACTTTCCAAACTTTCCTGTGTTTGTTTGCCATTAGGAAAGTTGGTCAACGGAAAACATTTTCCGGTCAACGGAAAACACTTTCTGGTCAACGGAAACACTTTTCGGTCAACGGAAAACACTTTCCAGTCAAAAAAAAAAATTGGTTTGGTTTCGAGGAAAGTGTTTTCCTTTTTGGCTGTGTTTGTTTTCCGGAAAGTGGTTTCCGGAAACCACTTTCCAAACTTTCCTGTGTTTGTTTGCCATTAGAAAAGTTGGTCAATGGAAAACACTTTCCAATCAAAGGAAAATTTGGCTTGGTTTTTCGGAAAGTGTTTTCCTGAAAAATTTGGGCGGAAAACACTTTCCGGAAGTTGTGAAAAATTTAGAAATGTCATTATTTGCTGATTATATCAAATTTGATCCTCAAACTTTTGATTGCTATATATAATTTGTTTTGAATATTTATTTTTCAATTTCATCTCTTAAAATTTAATTTTTATATTAATTTTGGTCCTTATTTTTATAATTGCTATTTGCTTTTTCCTTATCATTTTTTTATTGAAATTTTTTATCTATCAAATTTGGTCCTCATTCTTTTGATTTTTACTTATTTTATTTGAAATAATTTAAGAAATATTAATTATTATTATTTTAATTTCTTCACCTTTTATTTTTTTTAATTTTTTAGATTTGATCTCTATTATTTTGATTATTATTTATTTTATTTGAGATAATTTATGAAATTATATTTTTTTTCAATTTCATTCTCATTCAAAATTTTAATTTGTAAGATTTGTTCCTCATTATTTTAAAAAACTTGAAAAAATAAAACATTAATAAGTTATTTTCCAGTTCATTTTCCATAACATAACCAAACACCGGAAAGTGTTTTCCAACTTATTTTCCATTACACTACCAAACATCGGAAAATACTTTCCCGGAATTCACTTTCCCGAATTCACTTTTCCCGAATTCACTTTCCAAAAGGAAACTACTTTTCCTGCAAACAAACGGGGCCTGAGTCAATGAGAAATTTGGGCCCCGAGAACCTTAAATTTACCCTCCCAAAATCTAAATTTTTTTCCCTTAAAAAAATGAAAAACGTTAAGATTTGTAAATTAAATTATGCCCTTAAAATTCGCTTGATTAATTGCCTCTAAATATGGGCGGTATTCCCAATGGCCTCTACAAATTAATAAATTTAATTCTCTAGCGGCACTTTTCAAAATTGCCTCGACATAGCTGCCTTCATAGGACTACTTTGTTGCAGTGCAAATGTCGCGATATTAGAACACATGGATAAAGAAAATTTCATGGACTCAAAAAATAAAAAAGTAATAAAAAAAATTTGAAGAATATAGTTTAATTGTTCAGATTTTAAATTTATTTTTTAGAGGTCACCAGTTCGAGTTTCATAAACTTTAGGACTACTAGAGACTTAAATGATCGTTAACCTCAAAACCCGTAGTATTAGTCGAGGTGCGCGCAAATTAGCCCGGACATCCATATTAATAATAATAAAAAAAATCATAGTATCTATGAGAGATAAATGATAAGAGAAAATACTCGTTTAAAAAACTGATCTTGCCAACCCATGTTCTTTCATTGTCATGTATATACAGATTGGAGGAGATTCCTTCCAGATTTATATATATATATATATATCTTCTTTAGACCATTATGTTATTGAGTTAATGCATGTTGTTCTAAGCAACCTCTTCAATTATTAAAATATATTTCAGTAACATCGGGGAAGTTACTCAAAATTTCAACAGCAACTAATTTCAAAATTTCAGTAAGCGAGTGGGAAGTTTTTTAGATCAGAGTACTATTTTCATGCTGTGTGTTGAGATTTTTTAAAATATTTAAATAGCTTGAAATAAACTCTTATTCAAGAAGCAAGTTATAAATTGATTTCATAATTATAATTTTATTTTCCATCTCTTGCCTAATGGATTAAGAGGAGTACTCCTAAATTTTTTAAATTTTCCTCCGTTGTCATCTTCTTAATGGTGCTATTTTACTAAAATTTAGCTAAAAAGACAAAATACAAATATGCATAAACTCAAGTTTAGCAGATTTATCAAAATTAGAAGGCCAACAAGTCCAAGAAACCATAAAACGTCAACGACAAACAAAAAGATACAACTTTGTCTTCACACTACCAAACTCTCTAAATTTCAAAGTGATACTTCGAGATTTTGTATCGAAACTAAAAATAAATAAAAATGGAGAATAACGTAACCATACAATGAGATCTCGGCCAGCCTCCTCGAAAAAGAGCTCCCTCGTGAGAAAAAGAATTCAATCATATATAGTTTCCTGAGATTGAACTAGCTTCCGCCTACGTGTAACTAGGGTTATATATAAAAATGTTGGGTGGCTCAGCCTGTGCTATGAATGACTAGTTGTCTAGCTCTATATTTATTGGTACGTAGTTATGAATGCATGATGACTAGATTGATAGACATTTCACCTCGTTGTTGATTGTGGCTCTTGGCCAATAGATCGATATGGCCTGCCTTTGTGTCTCTTCAAAATTCCCATTTGTTTTTTTGTGTGGTAAACTTCAACTGAGGTTTTTTTTTTTTTTAATGCATGTTGTATTTTGTACATACATATTTGTTGGTTATTGGAATTCACCCACCACCATCCATCTTAATTTTTATTTTTATTTTTCAATTGCCAAAAAAAGAGTCAATGTGCCTTTTCGAAGTCATTTCTCAAGTAGTTGCTCATAGAAAATTACAAATATGAGATGCATGGATTCTTAAGATTAAATTATAGATGGTGACATTTCAACAACACAAAATCCAAGGCCTGCCGACCTTCTCTTGGTGAAGGAAAAAGGAGTTGGAATTTTCTAATTTGGACTTTAAAGTTAGAAGTTATGCATGTATTAAAGAAAAATCTAATGATTTGACGATTGGGTTTTGAACGAGTCAAGCTCGGGTCAACCAAGCTAGCGTAGGTTTATAATTTGTTAAGAGATATCTGAATTCTTTTATTTTGATTCAAAAATTTTATTTAGAAGTTCATCTAAACCAAATTAATGTTGTTCGAATCTTGAAATGTATATTGCAAACATCCTAATTGCCTAAGTAATGATCAATAAAGTTTTAAAAATAAAGAATTCATCATTAATAACAAACAAAAATTTCATTATTGTATTTCAACAAGTAAATAATCTCATTTATTTTAAATTAAACATAGATATCTTTTTACTATTAAAATACTGTTGAAAAAAAGAGTATCATCTCATTATCAAGCATTCGACATATATAATTTTTTTAAATTAAAATACAGAATCTTAAAGATGAAATATAGACTTACGTTTCCATACAAAAACAAAAAAGACAGAAGGAAGTTTTAATTAGAGAATTAATTTTGGCATGGGCTCATTCTTCTTAGGAAGGCGTTTTTCATTCAAGTGGGCTGATAGCTTTCTAATTTTTAGTTCTACAGATAACAAAATAGATCATATCTTCCTCCATTATCTCTACAGGAAAAAAAAAACAATAAATTCTCTCAATTTTGGCTCTAAAATATGATTTCAAAAGATTAAAAAAAAAAAGAGTTAAATCTCCTTACCAATAAGGGCAATATCTTTGGTCTTCTCGTACATTAATCTTGTGAAATCTAAATCATATAGGTTTTCATGGAATAAAAAACCGACTACGTTACTTCAAGTAGCCCAAGGGACTTAACCATTTAGGCTCAGCTCTTCACTTTGAGCCTTTATTTTCTATCCAATTTCTATTCCTCTCACAGAAATGGGCCTATTTCCTAAGGTAAGACTTGCATGATGGTGTCAATTTTTAGCACATTACTACATTAGCACGACATGACATTATTATTGTTTGATATTGTGGTAATAAATATTTAAAAATTATATTAAAAAAATTATTTTTAATATTAATATATCAAAATCATTAAAAAACACTAAAAATATTTTTTAAGATAAATATATTTTTAAAAAACATGTGAACACAGTTAAAAAAACACTAAAAAGGAGGCACGTATCCTGTACCAGAGTACAGAAGACGGAAGGGCATCGAAAGTGACTAGAGACGACAGTTATCAAGAGCTGGAATGGCAGGCATGCTTATTCCTGTTCTCCAATTGCTATTATCTCGGTCCTCCTCTCGGCTTGCTTAGCTCTTCGCACGGCTGAAAGAACCCGGACCTTTTACATCTGTTGGCAAATTGTTTTTTGCACTTTAAAATATTATAAAAAAAATTATTTTTTTTTTATTTTAAATTAATATTTTTTTTAGTATTTTCAGATATTTTGATGTGCTAATATTAAAAATAATTTTTCTAAAAAAAATATTTTGATACTTTTCCGAATAAAAAACACTTTATAAAACAACCGTAATCATACTTTTAAACACGCCAATTTTTTTTCTTTTTCTTTTTTTTTTCTTTTTCTTTTTTTGCTTTTTTTTTCTTTGATTTCTTTTTTACACTCTAAAAACAATTTACTGATTCACTTGTTTTTTTATTTTTTACATGTTTCTTAAGTATTATTATTAAAAAAACTATTTGAATTTTAATATTTTTTTAATTATTATATATTTGATCTAAAAATAATAATATTAATAATAAATTGTTTAAGCAGTTTCATTGAAATCAATTATTTATAATTAAAATGTTTAGATACATTTAGAGCATGATTTTTATTACATTTATATTTTTAAAACTTTCAATAGTACTAAACATAAACAAGCTGTTTTATTAATTTTTTAAAAAAATTTGCTTTAATAACTATAATTTCTTTTAAAAAAGTAAAACAATATTAGATATGAGAGTATTTAGCAATGTGGTTGCGGTTGTTTTTCAAATAATTTTTTATGTCGAAATACATGTCAATGATATTTTTTATTTTTTAAAAATTATTTTTAACATTATCACATCAAAAAAAATTAAAATATATTAAATTTTAACCAAAAAAATAAAAATTTTAAAAACATAATTTACTCAGCGCTACTAAACATATTAAAAGGGTGGGAGGCTGCCCTCCTCCTGAAGAAATCTAAGGTCTTTTTACTATCAGTGGTAAATAGGGCCCACGGTCGCTGCTGAATCTTCTGGTGTGAATATCAACAATTTTAGTATATTAATATTAAATTTAATCTTAAATTAGTATTAAAAATTCCATTTACGAACAAGTTACTAGCTGGTTTCTTTTTATCTTTCTCTCAAGCATAAAGAATATCTTGGCCATAATTTTATTACATGAAGACTAAGATAATTTTCTTACATTCCTTCCTTTTCTTAAAATTCAAATCTATATTTTCTATACCATATATTTAAGTTTGAGTTAAATAATAAATTAGTTTATTTTCTATATTATATTTTTTAATCTCAATTAAAAAAATTCAAAAGTTTTTTAAAAACACTTATAATTATTCAAAAACCAACAGATTCAGTTTTAATCAATGTTATTATATTTAATCTAATAACTCGTCAACCTGAAACCTAATAAAATCAGATAATTAGTTGATTTGAAATCTAATAAACCTAATATAGCCATGTTTTATATGGAAACATGTGTGAACTGATACAATCAAGCTTAATTATTTTGATATAGCAGTCAATAACTATGGTCTGTATTTAAAAAAATTAAAATGATATTATTTTAAAATAACATGTTGAAATAGTATTATAAATTTATAGGATTTAATGACTGTGGATATAATATACAAAATCTAACTAAAAATGTATTAAAAAATACTTTGAAAACATGCTGTCATCATGCAAGTTTGTCTAATTAAATGATAATTAATGATGGCATAATGAAATTCCTGACTCCATGTGAAGTTCAATGAATAAATTTGGACTTGACTAAGTATCTTTATTGAATGAATAGATTGAGATGTCCAATTACGTAGCAATAACGTCAACCATACATTACCACTCGTGTGTGCTTTACGCGTTTAGATTTTCGAAAATAAGACTAAACGAACTTCACGTTCCAAACACGCGCCTATAGCGAGAGTACACTTTTATGTCCCTCCTGGTTCCCAATGATAAAGGCAGGTTTTTAACTAAAGAGAACAAAATGATGCATTAAATGAGGCCTCTGCTTTTTCTTCACTCTCTCTCCCGACCTCGTTAAGTACCACCACGAACTAGTAGTAAGGAAAAGTCCATTCTATCCTCGTTTATTTAACATTATTAACCAGCAAGGTTTTAAGCCAAGTTTATTAGGCGAGCCTCATTTTTATTTTATTTTTATTTTATTTTTTTTATTTTTGATTTACGTGGGTGTCCGGGGCCAGCTTGCGCGCACCACGACTATTCCCACGGCCCACCGAACACCCCGCAAACCCAGTGGGCATGTAAGGCACCGCAGGGGTGACGCGTGCACATGAGGACTCGAACCCAGGAGCATCAGGAGGAGACAAGCCCCTCCTACCGCCAGGCCAAGACCCTCGGTGCAGCAGCAGGAGGAGCCTCATTTGATATTACGATGGAGTGGATATTTCAAATTGCCGTACAAGTTAATTTAAATTTGTTTTTTTATGAAAAATATATTAAAATAATATTTTTTATTTTTTATATTAAAATATTAAAATAATCAAAAAATATTAAAAAATATTAATTTAAATTTTTTTTAAAAATCAAAAATTTAGAAAATACAATTAAACCACACTCTCGAACAACTTTAAAATCATGGCTTTTTAAAAAAATAATAATAAAGAAAATAAAAAAGCATAGTGAAGAACACTAGCCGACTTGAGATATTGGTCTTGGGTTTGGAGGATCAATAAAAAAATATTATTTTAAAATTTATTTTAAATAAAAATAAAATGGTTTAAAAAAATAATAAGTTATTTTTCGAGCACATTAGATTTGACTAGATTAATTCTCACCTGATACAATATAAAACCTAACATGAGCTAGCTCAAACTATATATTAATTTATAGTTATTATAAAATGAAATTTTAGTATGCTATCATGTATTAATTTGTTATATAATTTAATATAACATTTTACAGATATTATGGTCAAAATAGAGATTATATATCAATGATAAATGAATATAGTATGAATGTAATACAAGTTACCACAACGATTAACTTTTTGATATTGAAGTTTTATCTATAATTATATATAACACTCACCACAATTCACCTTATCATAATTATAGATAAATTTGTTATTTAAAACTCATGTCATAAATTTATGTATATTTAAATATCTAGTTAATTTTGATTGATAGATAAATAAATGTAAAAATATTTCTTATCATAAAACATATAGTAATGTATTTTTTTCATGAGAAATTAGATATTATAGTAATTAATAATCCATTTGCGTGGTAGTATTGTAATTTGGTCATAAAAGGAGTGATTTATAGGAAATTTCAAATTAAATGCACATATAATAATAATTACCAATTTTTTAATGGGCTTCATTGATTTCAGCTTCTCACTATTTATTACTTCCATCTTGCATCGTTACTCCATGTATCTCTTATCTTTTCCCTCGTTGAATTTGCTCCTTATAAATTTCGTTCTCTCTCCCCTCTCGACAAAAGGGTTAGAGAAAAAAGGTTAGACATGGCAGCAGATGTCAGCTCAATCGTGAACAGTACTAGAAATTCAGAGATTTTGATCACAAAAGACTTGCTTGGAGGGTTTTCAAAGGTTGCTAACAAAGATTTGGATCTGGACTTACAAGTCACAAAAACTTGGGATGCGCCTCATGATTTCAAGGTATGTTTTTATTTCCTTTCTTTTTAATTATATCCAAGAAATTCAGATGTCTTTTTTGTTTCTTTGGTATTGATGACCAGTTTTTGCACAGAATTTAGGCTGTTGATAATATTTAAAAAAAAAAAACCGTGTAGAAGAACTGAATATTCTTGTTTTGTCAGTGGTCAGAGATTTTTTTTTAATTTTTTTTTGAGAAATTATTAAGCTATTTTGTTGAAGTAAAAACAAATTGTTGATGAGTTGGGGTTTTCATGCAGTCTTCAGGGAAGGTATACTCACAGAGATGTAATTCTGTAAGCTCACCATTACCATCCCCTAACAGCATGAAGCACCACAAACAGAGAACAGCCCAAGAATCAGAGGTTCAAGATTCTAAGTTTCCACCATTAAAGTTCTTGGAAGAAAGTTGCCTGGAATTGAAACTTGTACCGTCGAGTCACTGTCAAAGTGTGTGCACGCTTGACAAGGTAAAATCTGCTTTGCAAAGAGCAGAGAAAGAGACCATGACTAAGAAGAGATCTCCTCCACCACCAAACCCACAAACCAGTGACATCAAAGAAGACAGAAATGGCACTGCATCCTCTTCAACAGGAGTGTTCGCAGCTGCTTGTCCTGGTTGCTTGCTCTATGTGATTACTTTGAAAACAAATCCTAAGTGCCCTAGTTGCAACTCTATCGTCCCATCTCCATCGGCGGCTACAAAGAAGCCCAGAATTGACCTCAATGCTTCACTTTGATCTTGTAACCATGGGGATCAAGATTCCCAGAAGAGGAGAACTAGTCTAGTGCTAGGTGCTAAATACTTCCAAATTATTATTTGTGGATGAAAAAAATAGGTTATTCTGTTTATATGTTGTAGGCCACCCTAGGATTAGGTGAAATTAACCACCGATAATTGTCTTGGTGTTGAAATTCTTACAAGAAGTTAAATAGATTTAAAGCCATATCCTATGCCTTGTGGATCAACCAATATAATTAATGTGATGAGCCATCTACCACTAGCTCTTGGCCTTGAGAATCTGTGATTGTTCTTTCGGAAAGGTTTCGAGGCTATGAAAAAGAAAATCATTCATTGAATAGAAATTATCAAAGAGCTTCATGTGAGTTCCATGCTTCTTTTGCATGGGATTCACGAGCTAAGCCGGGAAAAAACGAAGAACTTCACCGTCCCGAGCAGCCATTAATTTCCTCCTGCCATGTTCAATGATACCATCAATAAATTATTTCATTTTT
The DNA here is from genome assembly GCA_019202695.1 of Populus x sibirica. Taxonomy (NCBI): domain Eukaryota; kingdom Viridiplantae; phylum Streptophyta; class Magnoliopsida; order Malpighiales; family Salicaceae; genus Populus; species Populus x sibirica. The sequence continues at coordinate 3,430,238 of JAGMVL010001426.1, forward strand.
TTCCATTTTCAACGGCACAATTAATAAATCCATTTTGGATGGTTCTACCAGTTCCTGAGACTGTGTGGCAACTAAAAGCAGAGCACATTTATTTATTCGTGCAAGCCAAGTTGTCTCCCAAGCTACGGCCTTTCATAGATTCATCTTGGATTGGCTATATGATCAATTGCGTGTTTCACTCGATGACATTTGTCTAATGTACTCGAGAAATAGAGCCCTGGATTTTTTTTGTTTTTTATTTTTGTTTTTTGGTACGGTTTGCAGTAAAAACTATTTTATCAGAGTAATCTGACCAAAAATTCACACAGCAAATAATAATAATAATAATAATAATAATAATTGGAGGTGAAGAACAATGATTTCTTTTGCACATGATCATATAACAGCTAGGACCCGATGATGAGAGCATGATCCAAAAAAAATTGCTGTTTCACTTGAATTATATGCTTAAAAGAATGATTAAATATGAATTGAAGGGATTTAAGGGATAATGTTGATCTCTGCAATTTGATCGAAGATAGACTCTATTGGTAGGTATGAATTTAAGGGATGGTCAAAGTTTGAGAATTTTCTGTGCACTTTAAAAAATTTCAAAGAACATTCATCTCTATTAATTATAATTAAAAAAAAATTATGTTAAAATTAATGTTATTAAACATGATTTGATTCAAGGGTGAATCAAGACTTGACCTAGATGATATTAGGAAAATAAAATGAGGATTGAAATTAATTTTTTTAAAAAATAAAAACTATTTTTATTGATTTAAATTAACCCATTTAACTTGTGATATGAGGTTTGAGTTGAATTTAATTAATTTTGTTTAAGGTTTTATTTTTTAAATGACTTGGAATTTAAAGAGAAGGATACTTGATTATCCTCGTTAATTGTCAAGCTAACCTCATTAGGTTGAAGGTCAATTACTTATAATTAAGCCAGGGAAAATCACCTACCAAGCAAAAGCATAAGAAACAATGCACCTCTCGCGAATGTCCACTCGTACAATAGAGATGGTCCGACGCTGACGTCAGTACATCATTTAATGAGCCACGTCAAGATCAAGCAATTAAAGGGAGAAAATCTCAACTCAACCTTGGACGATAACTATGCCAGCATCTCTTCATGACACGTGTCTCTGTATAATTGATCCGGCATTTAATGGTTCTTCCACTCATGCGCCACACGTCAAATGTTTCGGTGGCTGCCATTAATGAGGCTGTCGTTCTAAGCGAGTCAAGGACGAAACTAATTAATGAGTTGATTTTTTTGAAGTGAGAGAAGGCGTAGACAATCAAGGCAATGCATTAATTGAGCTGCACGTCGTTTTGTAAGTTGTAACTTGACAGGGCTGGCTGTTTTTTGTGCAGTGCCACGACAAAAAAAATGAAATTGGGATTGGACAGTGCAATTAAATCAATTAATTAGACAAATGAAAGAAAAATAAAATAAATCTTGCATGGGTCACTACTTGACTTGACAGTCCTTTCGGTTTTTGTTTTTTTATATAATTAGGTCCTCTAGTTTTTAGTTTTTAGTTTTTATGTTGGGTTCTGAAATTTTATTTTTTCATTATTATTTGGAGGATAAAAAGAAAAACATTGAAAAAGAAAAATCAAACACGGAGATTTTGGTGGGCCATATCTTGGCCACAATAAAATCCATAATGAATATTTCCCGGAGATGACAGTTTAGACTTGTTTATTTTTATATTTTAAAAATATTTTTAAAAAATTTAAATTTTTATAATTTTTTACTTATAAATTAATATATTTTAAGTGTTTTTAGATAATTTTGATACGCTGATGTCATAAATAATTTTTAAAAAATAAAAAAATATTATTTTGATGCAGTTCTGAATAAAAAAACACTTTGAAAAGTAACCGCAACCACACTTCTAAACACGTCTTTAATATATTTTAAGTTTTTAATTATATATAAAAAATAGATCAAGATTACAGTTTTTTTTTGTTTTTTTTTATTTTTAGAACGATTAGAGATTGTTCATCATTAATCTGCACTCATGGACACTCGTAAAGTGATATGTTTTACAATTATTTTATAATATCTTTTTACATGATTTATATGAATAGATTTGAGATAAATCTAGCTAATTTAATAATTTATCTTGTTTAGAGGATAAATCCCTAAAAGCTACCTTTGTTTTTCTCTATCGGGGTATTAAGATAAATAATGATTCTAGGTAAAAAAATATTATGTTTACTAAGATAGATAAGAAATATGTTAATAGAAAAATTATCTTGATGAAAAAAAATTCAAAAAAAATTGTATTTTTATATTTAATAATAATACTAAATAATCCTTCAAGAACAAATATTTTGTTTTTACATGCAATATTTTTTTGGTACCCACATCATCATATCACGGGCATACAATCTAGTTTGCTATCTATGCATTGTTCATTGATCTGCATGAAATTAAATTACGTAAATTAAAGCGGTATTTTATAAATATAAATGTGTAGTTGTTTTTTAATATAATAATTATTTTTGTATTTCCAATGAGTTCTACTATGAGTTCTTGATCTGGGTTCCAGTTTTTGGGTTCCAATGCAGGCTTAGCTAATACTGTTGGACAGGAGCATGTTCTTACAGCAATTGGTCCAGATTTATTGGACTCGCTGTTGCAGTGTGCTAACGACTGTATACGCGGGCTTCAATACATTTGATTCGGCTTATGACACGGCCCAGATAGAGTTTTTTTTTTTCCCTTCATTGTAATCTCGGTATGAAAATCTGTGATTTATACATTATTCTTTGTAATTCTTTATCCAGATCCAATAATTTAATGATGAAAAATTCAAGCATTTAGCAGCATCTTATTGCTAGTTTATTAATAATTAATGTATTGACAAATTTTATATGTAACTTATTAGTTGAAAGAGACTCATAAATAGAAGGGTCAAAGGTAGGGTGATGACCTAACATGTATGTATAAGCTTAACAGAATAATACATTTACACGAAGTCAGTCTAGCTTTATTTTCAAATCCAACACCCTTGAGCTTATCTATGCCATAAGCCCAAACACTAGCGGACCTGGTAAAATGTTAGACTCAACCCCCGTGAGCTTGGCTGCTCGTTGAGCTCAAGCACTTGTGGGTCAGCAAAAAGCCAAACTCAACCCTATTAGGTTGGGTTCCATGATGAGCCCAAAGCACCTGTGAGTCTGGCAAGATACCACACCCAACCCCCGTACGCTCGTCCCCCGCAGAGTGCAAGCACCTATAATTCTAGCAAGTTGTCGGACCCAACCCTCTTAAGCTTGGTTTCATGCTGAGCTCAGGTACCTGTTAGTTTAACAAGTTACCAGCCTCGCCCCTATTTGGATTACACATTGATCTCAAGTACCTATGGGTCTAGTAAGTTATCAAACCTAAAATTCTCGAGCTCAGCAACATATTAAGCCCAAGTGCAAATAAGTCCGACATGACGCCAGACCCAAATCCCTTGAGTTCACATTAAGCCTTGGTGCATATGGGTTTAACAAAATACCATATCTTAGGATAATCATTCCTCTACACCCCTAGGTGTATAAAAATCCTTTAAGAGCCGACTATATTTCAATCGACATTCATGCTATAATAGAGTCGTTCCTATCAGCATTAAATGTTGTGTGCGGAATAAGATATAAAAGTCTTTTATAGCTTAATTGTTTGTTCATCGGCACTCATAGTGTGTAAAGGCAATTCCCATCAATATTAATATTATGCAAGAAGACATTTTCATCAGCATTAATGCTGATGTAAGTGACTTTTTCCTTACTCGGATATTAAAAAAGAAAAGACTTTCAGGACAACAAGGCTCAAAATACAAAGGCTATAAATACCCGTCAAAACCACCCAAGTAAAGGGATTCATGATCTTTATTCTTTTATCATGCATTCTAAAAGCATTCATTACACAAAATCTAAGAGCAAATGTCCTTGTTTTTCGAGTTTAAAGATCTTATCTTCATTTATTTCAATCACTTACTATAAAGTCATCGACTTAATCGATATAGTGTCCCTAAACCCTACAAAAAAAAACTGTTTTGCAGGAACTGTGATTTCTACCACCAATCATTTGTTCTTTCTGTCTCCATGAATGAAATATTGACGTGAACGTGTAATCATCTATTTTTCAAATATTCAAACTCTATCCCCAAGCATATTTTAGATCCTGGGAGACCATCAATAATTAAAAAAAAAACAATGTTACCAACTCCAATTGACCTAGTGAGATTTGATGTTAGGTAAATTAATGTAATCAAGGTATATAAATACCTAAGATCACCTTGTAAACATTCAAGCCATTGAAAAATATTCAAGAACTACACACGAGTTCATTCAATCACACACTTTCCATGATATATATTTTATTTTTCTTTCTTGTTCATTAATTCTCGTTCTATATTTATTTATTTAAGCATTGAAATATCCTTTATTTTAATAGGATACTTATTTTTGCTATAACAATCAAATCCAGAGATGAAACCTGTATCAAGCCCACACATTTATGTTCAACGCAGTTATGAAAAACCCAATTCAATTATAAAGTTTTCACAACTTGTAAAGATCCAATCCTCCTTTTTTTATATACATCGAAAGACAGGTTATTGATATGAAATTAGGGAATTTATGAACTTTAGACAAGTAAAAGCTAGGTAGCATTTTGGTACAGTTCCTATTAAATAAAAATCAAGGAAGCTTTAACAGCGACCTATTCCTTAATATACATGGACAAGTGAATTTCTTCATCTCATTTGATCATGGCTGCCTTTGATAATTTTACGTGGTTGTTTTGCCTTCATACAAAGTTTGATTGTGGGATTAATTCCTTCATAAAAATATGGTGATATTATCAAAAGATGTCAAGGGACCATTATATTCATCTCCAATATATAATATGATATCAATAATAGAGATTCAATCATATTTGCCTACAACCTATGTTATTGCCATGATATAAATTTGAAATAATGTGAGCACATGACAAGAAATGATGTTTCAGGTAACATGAAAATTGGTAAGAAAAAAATTGGTCTTGTTTTTTAAATTTTGTAAGAAGAGGTGAATTTTCCAATTCAACTCGCTTTGGTGAGCAATAAACACTCAACGGTCGGATATTTTTTGGTAAATCCAAATACTAGAAATTATTTTTTAGGATTTTTTTTGTTTGAAAATATATAAAAATAATATTTTTTTTAATTTTTGATATCAGCCCATCAAAACAATAAAAAACATTAATTTAAAACAAAAAAATAAAAAAAATCTTTAAAAAGCGATCCAACCATACAAACAAACACACTCTAAACAAATATTTTGTGCGCCTGTCCATTGAACAACGAGAGGTCCTACGCAATCACAATAAAATTTACAGTTATTAAAATGAATCGATGAATTAAATTGATAAGGTTGTGATTCAGAATCTTATTGTGATAGAGTTTTAAATAAAATTGATTTCGACATTAATTTAACTAGATCATTTCAGCGGTTGACCTGAACCAAACCCAACATTAAAATCAAGAAATTTATAGAATAAAATAACATATTTTTAGATAAAAAAATATGTTATTTTATTCTATGTGATAATTTGAAAAATGACTCAGCAATCCAATAACCACTGCTTTTCCGTATAGGACATCGTATCAAGTTTGTGACTATAATAAAAACTCCATTATAATCAAATATTCAAACTCATGACATGCAGAGATTTTTTTAAAAGATTGTTAACTAGAGCACGTGTTATATTATGGCTTGGTCCGGATGGAGAAATTTTATGGTGATTAAGGAGTAAGTAATAGTATTTTATTAGTTATTTTCTGAATCAGTTTTTTTTTAAATAAATGCAAATAGAAAATATAATTCTAGATGGTGATATTCTTATCATTTTTTATGGGTCACGAGTTTCATCTTCCCTGTCCTTTTTATATCCGTTTTTTTCTTCAAGATGAGCCCAATAAATAATTATTGGAATGCCACTAATTACTCTATGAACACCATAAAATAACTACTAGAATTGCAGTAAAATACATTGTTTTATATCATTTTAGTTTATTTGTTATTGTTATTGTTGGTGGTGGTGGTGTTGCTCTTATCACAATAATGAAAATAACCTTGCCCATAACCCAATTTATGGTCTAGGTCATGGATTGACCATGTTAATTTAAACTGATCTGGTTCAATGAAAATAATGTTTTTTTTTAATTCAAAATGATTTCATTTTATTTATTTTTAAATCAACTCAAATTTTGATTGTGTTGTGAATTAACCTGTTAGATTAATTAAGTCACGTTGGACCAAACTCCAAATAATTTTTTAAATCTTAACCAAGACTAGAAAATGACCTTGCCCATAACTTAATTTATGGTTTAGGTCATGGGTTGACCATGTTAATTTGAACTGATATGGTTTAATAAAAATAATATTTTTTCTAAAATTTAAAATGATTTCATTTTATTTATTTTTAAATCAACTCAAATTTTAACTATGTCATGAATTAACCTATTAAATTAATTAAGTCACGTTGGACCAAACTGCAAATAATTTTTTAATCTTAACCAAGACTAGAAAATATGTCGATAAAGCTATGAATTGACTTGTTGGACCAAAATGAGTTTACTAAAAGTAATTATTACTATTATAGTCTCATAAAATAAAAAATTCAATACAGTTTAAAAACATCACAAAAAATATTAAATAAAATTATTAAATTATTGTTTTTTAAATACTTTTAATGTATCTATATTAAAAAAAAATATTTTAATAAAAAATTTAACTTAAATGAATATCACGTAACAAAAATTCAACACACACCAGGTAACAAAGATTTTTTTTTAAAATTGTTAATTTCAGAAAACAAAAGGTGTTAATACATCAAAATCTCGGTTAGGGCGGGGCTACATGAACTTCAAGATAAATCATTGGATCACATCCGACTACGACAGCCATCAAGCACACCGAATCCCATACGAATCCAACGGCTCCAAGAATGTGCAGCAGGGCCATCTCTATGCAGTCTAATGGTAGAGAATCATCCATCACATATATGCACACACCTGCTCCCTCAGTGCTTATGTTTTGGACCCCACCTCTCAGGTCCCTACAAGAATTGCTCTGCTCAACCACAACAAAAATACCGTCAAGAACAAGCACAAGCCCACGCGCCAATGAACAGCAACAACCCCATTTCCCATGGGATCTGTTCTCGTACTTTTAAAATTATTCCATGCAAATAAATAAATTCAATTTTGAATACATGGATTATTTAACTAGGATACATGAAAGAGAAGCAATTAATACATGTTGAAGATTGAATTTATATTTCTAAAAAAAACTTTTAAATATAATTTTATTTTATAAAATAGTGAAATCTATAATAATAACATTTTATATCTTTGTTGTGATGACATAAATATAAGATAATATTTTATTATGTGATCATAAGAATAATATTAGTTTGGTATGATGATTTATAACAACAATGTTATAGAGAATAATAATATTATTAATTTAGTAATTTTAAATGCTTGAAATAAAATAGATGTTGGTAACCTTTAAAGTTTTGTATATAAAATAAAATCTGTACAAAATAGTAAAACAGCTAAATAAAAAAGGAAAAATATGATTTATTTTGTAAAAAATCAAATAATATCCAAATAAAAAAGGAATTGTGATAATGGATTAAATTATAGTAAAATGGGAGTTAGGAAAAACCCCCTCTCCTCCCGTCAACCGTTACCACGTGCAGTAAATCACCCCACACCGCGCGTCGAAAAACCTCCAAAATTCAAAAACTTGCAACTCAAAATACCTCCCCCCTCTCTCTCATGATTTTTGATTCACCAAAAATTAAATAAAAATAAAAACTTATCGTTGCCCCTCTCCTCGCCCCTCCCTCTCTACACCTTGATTTTGTCACTTCCTCTCTCCCCGCTCTCGCCGGCGAGTGAAATTAAAAAAAAGATTCAAAATTAAAAAATCCGGCCATAGATCTAAATCTTGTAGAGAGGAAAGAAAATGTCGGAGGAAGAAAAGTTGTTAAAGGAAGCAAAGAAATTGCCATGGGAAGATCGGTTGTTACACAAGAATTGGAAAGTTAGAAATGAAGCCAATATCGATCTGGCTTCTCTCTGCGTCTCGATTTTCGATCCGAAAGACTCCAGACTTCGTGAATTCGGTTTGTTTTCGTAAAATTTTTAGCTTCAGATCCGATTGATCTGTGAAATGCGGATTCGGTTTCATGCGTTTAGTGTTTTCGTGACTGTCGTTTTGTGTTTTCGTGCTTAGCTCCGTTGTTTAGGAAAACGGTTGCGGATTCGAATGCGCCGGTGCAGGAAAAAGCGCTTGATGCTTTGATTGCTTTTTTGCGTGCTGCTGATGCGGATGCTGGAAGGTAGGGTTTGATCGTATTTAGTTTTTTTTTTTGGCGTTGGTTTTGTGGTTTTGTAACATGTTGTGGTTTGTGCGTAGGTATGCGAAAGAAGTGTGTGATGCGATTGTGGCTAAGTGTCTTACGGGGAGGCCAAAGACTGTGGAGAAAGCGCAGGCGGCGTTTATGCTGTGGGTGGAGTTGGAAGCTGTGGAGGCCTTTTTGGTGGGTGATTTTATGGTTTTTGGATAACGAGTGAAAATGTGTGTTGGTTTTAATTAATTTTTTCAGGATAGTTTGCTGTAGGAATGTTTCTTTTGTTTAGTCGTTAGTTGAGAATGAATGAATTGTTATTACGTTGTTTATGTTGAATAAGTTTATGGAAATTATAAGTTTATGGAAATTATAAGTGAGGTGTACAATTTTTTTTTATGCTCTCCTAAAATGGTAGTTGCATTTTGGTTGCTAGGTATTAGTTTGTTAATTAGTTATAGGATTGAATGGGAGCTTTGTGTGTCATTTCACTTGTCAGTGTAATGGCTAACTGTTCTTCAGTTGGTTTGTATTCTTCCGTAACTTATTAGCATGGTTAAGTGGATTTTGCAGCAAAGAGTTTTCGATGTTAAGTGGATATTTTGCAAGCTTTGACCATGCCAATCTAGTGTTGTGCAGTGAAATTAGGTGCTGGTTTTGAAATTAGTTGGTAAATGCATTAGAAAATGATATTGGTCAAATAGCTGAGGAGTTGTAAGCATAACAGGTTAGACATTTTCATTATGTAGAGACTGATTTAGTTGGGCGAGCTTGTACCTCTGTGGTTATTCATAAGCAAATCTTCAGAGCAGTTTCTTATGAATTTAAACAATAAGCTAACTCCCATGGAAGCAAAATCATACTGCAAAGTTCTACAACTGCACTTCTTATAGATGAACCCAACTAGATTGTAATTGAGGATATGTTTTTGATGTTCTAAAGTAACTTGAGAGATGATTTTTATTCTAGGATGGACAATGTGGGCAAAAGTTGTGCTTTTGCGACTCTGTATGTAGAGTGATCTCATCCATATTAAGAATCTGTTAAAGGGGCAATGAAAGTTAGCCATGCACTCTACTCTGATACATCATAAGGACATAATTGAGAAAAACAGAGCAAGAAATGGTCAACGCAGTGCTTCATGTAGAGGTTATAATGGAGCTTGTTCAGGTTTACCCTTTTGCCTATATCGAGTTGGGGGTGCTTTCTGAAAACACCTTCCTTTATGTAATATTTTAAAACTTTAACTCGACTCTCCTCTTTTGTTTTTAAAACTCCATAAAGTAGGAAAAAATTAAATTTATGTTTCACAAAGGCTGCACGGTACACCAAGGAGTCAGGGTTTGCAAATAAGGGAGTGAAGGGTGTAATCTTGGAGTGGGAGAGAAGTTAATGTTTGAAACTTTGAATTAAGAAGGAATATTGAAGCTGTAGAAAAGTGATCAGAAGGAATTGTAAGAAAAAGAAGCAGAAAGAAAACAAATGAGCAGTGTCATCACCTCTTCTTCTCAGGATTTCACTTTTGCAAAAAATAATCCAAGATAATTCTTGTTCCTATATAATTCTCATGTTTATGAATACTCAGAATAATCCAGTTAGGTATGCGTGCTTTTCAAACCAAAACAAATTATCAAAAGCTTTCCTTTTTTAGAAAAAGGTGCTCATATAGACACCAAAATTTGTAAGGGTTCTCAACTGAGTAAGTTGGAGATCAAAATATGATTGTAAAATGATAAATAATGGAGAACTCCTAACTCCTAACTCCTAAGTAAATATTTTTGGTATACTGAGCTTCATTTTTTGAAATTAAGGACCTTTCTTGTGGTTGTTTCATCCTGCTTTGGTTGGGAAAAATCAACTTCAAACCTCGTAATCTCGTAGCATTAGAATTCGTTGAGCTTGCACAAGTAGGTAGGCTATAATGTTTCTTGAAACAACTCGACTTCACTTGGAAAGTGGCACCTAGTTTCATAGTGTCTTTTATTGTGGATTGAAACCCCTGATTTTCAGTGTATCTCACTGTCTTTTATGCTGTGGTTATTTTGAAATGTGAATCATTGCATGTGGCATTTCTTTTGTCATGCTTCAGGATTTTGTAGCATTCAGCATTTCTGTCATTTTCAATTTCTTTATTTTATTATTCCTTCCTTCCTTCATGCATTCCATTCAATTTGGCATCCATGTTTCGTAGCTTGGTTTCTAGCTGTTGCTTGCGGTGGAGTTTCTTTGCTCACCAAATGCTCAGAATTTATTGCTGGAATGGAACTGGTTATTTTGTGTAAGATTGTTACAAGTGCTTGGTGGTTGTAGGATGCAATGGAGAAGGCAATCAAGAACAAAGTTTCCAAAGCGGTGGTGCCTGCAATAGATGTCATGTTTCAAGCCTTAAGGTTTGTAAGCAATATTTCTTGGTTGCAAAGCACTGATTCTTTTATTCATCCAATTGTCTCTGCTGTTCTGTTCTCTTTGCTAATAGTGAATTTGGAGCCAAAGTTGTGCCCCCAAAGAGGATTTTGAAGATGCTTCCAGAATTGTTTGATCACCAGGATCAAAATGTTCGTGCATCATCTAAAGGACTTACTCTTGAACTTTGTCGGTGGATTGGAAAAGACCCTGTTAAATCAATTCTGTTGGAGAAGATGCGAGATACAATGGTACAACAGATTTATTCATTAATTTGTATGACTTTGTTACTTCTTTCATTTTACCTATATATTATAACAAACATTTATTTTCTCCTCCTTCTCCCCATGTTCCTGCATGAAGAAAAAAGAATTGGAGGCTGAGCTTGTTAATGTTACAGGAACAGCTAAGCCATCCCGCAAGATTAGGTAAATGTAGCCAGGAACCTTTTTCCACTTTTTTCATGCATTTTACTAGAAGTACTGTAGTTCTCTTGAGATGTTTCCTTAGGATCTGGGCTCATAGTCTGCCAACATAACTATGCTTTGAATTGATCATATGCTGTTCTGTCATTGTGATCCTTAGATTTACACTCGTGTTCTTTTTACACCCCACCAATTGTCCCTTGCATACATACTGTTCTTCCTTCAGTGATTTTTCTTCTATACAACATTGGTTTGAAATTAATAATGGAACAAGATTACAATTATTAAACCTATCTGCATTTTCCCAATACTCTGTTGCTTAAGCAATTTTATGCTTCCAGGAAATCTACATTTATCCTTCCTTTACCAATTAGTTTAAAAATAAGATAAATCTTGTTGAGGTTCGTTGTGTCATACTTCGGTTGGAATGTAGAATTAACATGTGTATGTGATCAGATCTGAGCAAGACAAGGAGCCAGAGCCAGAAGGAGTATCAGAAGTTGCGGGTCCTGGTCAGTCCGAAGAAGTTGCACCTGATGGTATGTGATTTAACTTGCTCCCATAATATCTGAATCTTTCATTCAATTGACTAACATGCTATTACTTGGATATGTTCTGATTGTCAGCTCCTCAAGAAATAGATGAGTATGATCTTATGGACCCTGTTGATATTTTATCACCCTTGGAAAAATCTGGATTTTGGGATGGAGTGGTCAGTGCTCCTGCTTCTTGTTTTCATTTTTTTAGTATTTTGGATATCTAACTTTATTGTTATCATTTTCTAAATATGCCTGTTTTGATGCTTACTGCTAAAGTGTAACAATTTGTGTCTACCTCTTAGAAAGCTACCAAATGGTCAGAAAGAAAGGAGGCTGTTGCAGAGCTGACGAAGCTTGCTTCCACAAAGAGGATAGCACCTGGTGATTTCTCTGAAGTTTGTCGGACATTGAAGAAGGTATTTTTTTTCTATAAGCTGGAACCTCCATTTTAAATTGTCTATAATCATCTCCCTTTTTATTGTCAGTATATCTGGGGCTATTTTGTCTTCTTTGTGTTCCTTACTTTTTTTGTTTTTACTTTATTAGTTTCCTTTCTGGTGTATGAATACTATTGTTGAAAAAGCTTATGTTATTTGGTGACAAATATTTTACTTGATTCTGGAGAAGTGAATTTGTTTGGTCAATTTGTGAACAGGATGAGAACCTTCATAAACCAAATATTATTAGGAAAAATATTTTTGAAGTATGGTGCCAAAACACATACACGTTACTAGCTGTACATGCAGGTTTATTATGAGGTTACATAATATAGTTGATGAAATTCTTCTGCTCATCCCTTTCCCTTTCCTTTTTAAGCTTTGGTCTAACGTGAATGGAATCAAATTAAAAATTTCGTAGTTGTTTTCTAAGCACAAGGATCTGATTAAGATATTTTCCATGGAGATTATGGTATGCTTTTCCTCAATAGCAATTGAACACTACTGAATTTCATTATGTTAACTTGAACCTGGTACTAAACTTGGAACTCGTAGGATTACAAATGTTTTCTGAAATTTGTATGTTACTGGTTTAAGGTGTCCAGACTTCAGAGTGACTTTTCAGTACGATGCTTTTCTTATCCTTCTTGACATATCTGTGATCCATTTTACCACCATCTGTATAATCATTTCATTTTGTTCCCCTATTAGAAGAGCTTCACTATGTTTTTGCCTGCAGCTTATTACAGATGTGAACATCGCTGTTGCAGTTGAAGCCATACAAGCTATTGGAAACCTTGCGTGTGGTCTAAGATCCCATTTTTCTGGCAGCTCTCGGTTCTTATTGCCTGTTTTGCTTGTAAGTGCCATATACACTTTAATTATGACACATTCCCATTTACTGAAGCTTTCAAACCTTGGCTATCTGGGTGTGTTGAACTGGTCTACATAAGTGTGTCATCTTGTGTGATAAATGGGCTATTTAAGTATATATAGTACCTGTTTTAACAACAATGCATTTTCTATTGTTTCACCTAATAGGAAAAACTGAAAGAGAAAAAACCTACTCTGACAGAGTCACTTACACAAACTCTCCAAGCGATGCATAAGGCTGGATGCTCAAATCTTGCTGACATTGTTGAAGGCAAGTTCCACTTTTCATTCCAAATAGTTCTATGGTCTCGAGAGTTTTTTCTCTACTCTTTGCTCGAGCTGTTTGAGTCGAGAGATTGGATTTCTTAGTTTTTTGTATTTGTTTTAACCAATTCCTCCAATTTTGTCGAATCCAGAATTTGTTTTTGGTTGTCTCCATGAACTCATCATCATGGTTGCATTACAATTCATAACGGACATGTGCATAAGAAAATAATAATTAAGCTTATTTAGGACAAAATACTGCATTTTCCATCTACTATTAGTATTTTTTGCAGATTCTTTTGTAATTACCATTTCTTTTCCCATATAGTTTGCTGTTGAATGTTTATATTATTCTCCACTTTCTTTTTTTTGGGTACATATAAAAAAATATATGCCACTGGTGGTTCGTTCATGATTTACAGGGTTACATACTTCTGATTCTTAATGATTTCTGTTACTGCAGATGTCAAAACAGCAGTGAAAAATAAAGTTCCTCTTGTGCGCTCATTAACTCTAAACTGGGTGACATTTTGTATTGAAACCAGTAATAAAGCTGTTATTCTGAAGGTGCATAAGGATTACGTCCCTATCTGTATGGAGGTTAGTGTATCCCTTGTTCTTATGTTAATGTTCTGACTCATAATCGAAATCTTCACATGGCATCTTTGCTCTAATATAAAACTTTGAAGGAGAAACGGAAAATCCATTTTTACATTGTGAACTGGAACTGGCCTTTGGTTAAAGATTATTCAGGGGTCATCATCTATTAATTCTTTGCTTATGATGCATGGAGCTCTATGATATGCAGCTGTGGGAGCGCACAGATTTTGTTTATAGGCAGCTGCTTTGCCTGCTTTGTTTTTGTTTAGTTTGAAATTAAGTGATTGTATTTTGCAGAGCCTCAATGATGGGACTCCTGATGTGAGGGATTCTGCCTTTTCAGTGTTAGCGGCAGTAGCTAAGGTAGCTTTTCCATTTGAGAAAAATATTGAAAAGTTTTTGCTTCAAATTTACGTACTATTATTTTTACTCTCAAATTGTTGGTTAGATGGTTGGCATGAGGCCTTTGGAGAGGTCACTGGAGAAACTTGATGATGTGAGAAGAAAGAAGCTGTCCGAAATGATAGCAGGTTCTGGGGATGGTGTGGCAGCTGTGGCAACCTCAGGTGGGTACATCCATGTCCATGTTGCTATCACAACAATTAATTTAGAGTTATAAAATCTTTAGCTATGTACTTGTTTTGTATTAAATTTGGCTGATCATGTTTGTTGTGCCATGGCCAGGTACTGTCCAAACTGCTCGTGGAAGTATGTCTTCTGTAGAGGTTGGTTGAGGCATTCCTGTTTTTCAAACTTTATTATTTTGGTATTGTTATTTGATCGTCTTTATCATTTGTAACAAATTCATCAATTACATTACAACTATAATTGTCTTATTTCCATTAGAAACTGTATTGAGCTGACTTCTAGAAAAGCTGTTTCAAACAGTAGATATGCTTTTTGTGCACCATGGAAGAGTGGCATTGGTTTTGAAATCTGCAGCTGTGGTTTGTTCAGATTCTCTGTAGGGTGAAGGGCCCTATGTTTTGATGATGGTCCGTTGTTGCAAGGTCACTAAATTTAGCGAGCATGATACAGCTGCTCTTCATTGGACGATAAAAGGAAAAAAAGATACACGCTTGGAGTGTTTTTTTTTTTTTAAACAATAATAGTGTTCCTTTTGGCTGATTTCTTGCGCCCCTTGGTAAATTTTTCTCATTTCAATGGTTATCATGTTCACATAAAAAGTGATTTATCCATGTTTCTGCTGCCTCATCTCAATATTTTTGCTATATTTCTCGTTGTTTATTTCTTAATTCCTTGAGCGTATGTTGTAGTTGTTCTATGTACCTCACTTCGGTTTCATTAAGGGTGGTTTTTTCAATTTCATTTTAATCACCGTCACAAAAGCGTTGTAACTAATTTGCTTTTGCAGACATCAGAAAGATCATTTGTTAAGAAGTCAGCGGCAAGCATGCTTTCTGGGAAGAGGCCTGCTCCAGCAGCTGTGAGTTTATTTTACCTTTTCCTTTTGTGTTTCTTATCAATCACTTAGTTCCACTCAAATGGACATTATCACAATGATGTTTCCTGATTGTGATATTGTTCCTTTTTTCAGCCCGCTAACAAAAAGGCGGCACCTACAAAATCGGGGGCCAGCAAGAAAGTTGATGGAACTGGGCGACCAGAAACTTCACGAGTACTTGAACCACCTGAAGATGTTGAGGTGAGCATTCCTTTGTTTCTGGAAGTGCTCTTTGTTGATTGGCATTTACATTCATAGTTTTTGATAAATGAGTTGCTCTCTTTTTGATATTTGCAGCCAGCAGAGATGAGTCTTGAAGAAATTGAAACCAGATTAGGCTCTCTCATTCAAGCAGATACCATTTCTCAACTGAAGAGTGCAGTATGGAAAGAGCGGCTGGAAGGTATGTTATAAGAACATTTGCCTGTTTCATGCGTGCATTAAAAACTGAAGGTTTACTAAGCTGTTATTTCTGCTATTCTGATGCATTTGGTTCCACTCAATTTCAAAACTGAAGGTTGTTTGGTTGTTTTGTCTATCTTAGGTTTTAAATGATCTTTTTTTCCACTATAAAAGCTGAAACATGACTGCTAACTAATATTAGTTTGATTTCAGTAATCTTTTGTCACAAGTTGCTAGGGACATTTAATTATTCTTTAGGGTGCTTCTCTGTGAACATGTTTTCTTCTAACATCAAGATGGTGAACTATAGCAGCGATTTTTATGCAACTGTTCAGTAGAATTTACATCATGATTTGTTGGTTCTAAGTAAATTCCTTAGATTTAGGTTTTTACTTTGACTTGTATTTAAAGTTTATTTGGCTGTTTCTTTGTAAAATTGTTTTGATGCTAATTTCCTATGGGGATATGTATATGCATGCATATGCATGCATGCATATCTGTGTGTGTGTGTGAATTTGTACGGCAATTTCATCTTGTGGGGCATATCTATTTCTTGGTGCACAGAATTCAGAAATTTATCTTATATAGCTTGTTCATTTTGATGCAGTTAATTGGTTAATTTTCATCTTGTTTTGTTCATATACAATGTTAATTTTCCTGTTTTGGTTACATTTTTTATTTTTTAATTGATTTATGGTTTTTAACCATTGGAAATTGTTGCAGCAATATCTTCATTGAAAGAACAAGTGGAGGGGTTGCAGAACTGTAATCAATCTGTGGAGATTTTGATTCGTTTACTCTGTGCTATTCCTGGCTGGAATGAGAAAATTGTTCAGGTATTTAAATGTTTTTATGTTTCACTTTTTTTTCTTATGAACAGATTATCATCAAGATCAAATGTGTGATGGTTATAATATTTTGAAATACAAACAAAAGTGCAGGTTCAGCAACAGTTCATTGAAGTCATTACTTACCTAGCTTCAACTGCATCAAAATTTCCAAAGAAATGTGTAGTGCTCTGCCTTCTAGGTGGGTATTAGGTGTTAGTTGCCTTATTCTTTTGTTTGTAGTGAGAGCCAAATATTCTGAAAAAACTGCTTATATTTTTTTCTATCATCTGTAGATGTGAACCCAATTCTGTGCTAAATTGATTTTTCTCTTTTTGACCTTGTCATGCATTGGATAAAATACAAAGTTGCAGCTTAGCTTACACTTCATACCTTCTCTCAGGTATTAGTGAACGGGTAGCGGATATTAAAACCAGAGCTTATGCTATGAAGTGCCTTACTACTTTCACGGAAGCAGTAGGTCCAGGATTCGTTTTTGACCGAGTAAGTATAATTACAGCTCACCATTAATTTTGTGTTTCTCAAAACAGAAGTTAGGTGCTTGCTTTAACAATTTGTGTTATTTTTGGTCAAGTGTAATGCATTGAGTGAACCATTTTCTTATGTGTCATGGAATAATCTGTGGAATTTCATCATTTGCAGCTTTACAAAATTATGAAAGAGCACAAGAATCCAAAGGTTCTTAGTGAGGGAATACTCTGGATGGTTTTGGCAATTGATGACTTTGGTGTGTCACATTTGAAGCTTAAGGTGCTTCTATTTCTCCCTCCCCATAACTCTTCCTTGACTTACTGAAGATTATCTTTCTATTCTATTTTTTATCCGGTAGTTGCGGTTATCTAAGGGGAAATGTGAATTTTATCTCGCAGGATTTAATTGACTTCTGTAAAGATACTGGGCTACAGTCCAGTGTAGCTGCTAGCAGAAATGCAACTATCAAACTTTTGGGTGCCTTACATAAGTTTGTTGGTCCAGGTGTGTAGTTGTATTATTATTTCCAATTCTCCACATGCCTTGAATCCTAATATGTATTTCTGATTTTTTTTTAGATATTAAAGGTTTTCTGGCTGATGTCAAACCTGCACTGCTCAGTGCACTTGATGCGGAGTATGAAAAAAATCCTTTTGAGGTAATAGGAGGCCAAAGATCAAATTCCTTTCTCAAAATGTGTGTTCTATATTGTTTACTCGAAGCCTTTGCACATGTCTTCAGGGTGCTTCTGCTATTCCAAAGAAAACAGTTAGGATGTCAGAGTCCATGACTTGTGTTTCTGGTGGTGGGCTGGATAGCCTGCCACGTGAAGATATTAGTGGAAAGGTAACACCTACTCTGATCAAGAGCTTGGAAAGTCCTGATTGGAAGGTATGGTTGTCAATGCTGATGAAGCCAGCTCACTTGTATGATTGCCTTTGCAAAACCGTGTCCTTATTGGTATCAACTTGACTCTTAAATCCGCATTACAGGTTCGACTTGAGTCAATTGAAGCTGTCAATAAAATTTTGGAGGAGTCTAATAAACGCATTCAACCAAATGGAACTGGTATGCATTTGAGTTAAAGTTGACTTGAATAATTATAAAGTTTTATTAAGACATGCAGTGTCATAATAAGCTTGCTGTTATAACCAGAAATCTGTTGGTCAATAATATCTTGTGTGGTTGCAGGTGAATTATTTGGTGCCCTTAGAGGGCGTCTGTATGACAGCAATAAAAATCTAATCATGACAGCTTTGACTACCATTGGTTGTGTTGCTTCTGCTATGGGACCAGCTGTCGAGAAGTCAAGCAAGGTTTGACCACTCAAGATGATCATGTTTCTTTACATTTATGTTTATGGTCTTGAGAAGAGCTTAAGTTTGCTGTGCACTGGGTTTCACAGGGTGTTCTGTCAGATATTTTGAAATGTCTTGGGGACAATAAGAAACATATGAGGGAATGTGCTTTGAATACATTAGATTCTTGGGTTGCTGCTGTTCATCTTGATAAAATGGTAATTGTTTATGGAATTACTGGTAACGTGTTATTTTAATTTTGGGCTGTTTTGATATGTTGTGGTCTGGTAGTAATGATATTTCTTTGGTTGTAGATTCCTTACATCACAGCTGCTTTATTTGAAAGTAAGCTTGGTGCTGAAGGCCGCAAGGACCTTTTTGATTGGCTTTCAAAGCAACTTTCTGGATTAAGCGAGTTTCCTGATGCCATACATTTGCTGAAACCTGCTGGCTCTGCTATGACGGTAGCTTTTAGTTTTGTTTTCTTCACCAAGACATTTCCTGACTCCTGCGTTCTTGACATTTGCTTTGGGATTTTGTTAGGATAAATCAGCAGATGTTCGAAAAGCAGCTGAAGCATGCATCTCTGAGATTTTGAGAGTGTGTGGACAAGAAATGGTAAGTGAATTAGATATGGTGTTTTTCTCTTTCACCTGCATTGATTGATGACTAAACTTTCAATTATGTATTCCCTTGTTTTAGATTGAGAGGAATCTGAAGGATTTTCATGGGCCAGCCTTAGCTCTTGTTCTCGAACGTGTGAGGCCTGCTAGTGTTTATCAAGGTCTGTTCTTTGGTAACTTGGATGACTTCAATTTTGTGTCTCTGCATGCATGCACATACCTCTTGTTTTTCTGCATATTGAAGTTTGTCATGGCTTCTCAGAGTCATTTGAATCAACAAAAACAATTTCAATGGGTCCATCATCCAAAACAAGCTCAAAGGTTGGGAAAGCTGCTTCCAATGGCATATCAAAGCATTCAAATAGATCTATATCTTCGGTATGTTTCTCCTATTTGACTTGTATTGTTTGGAATTCAATGCGGAGATTGATTATTTATGTCCTGGATTTATTAGAGAGTCATACCAACAAAAGGGTCAAAGCCAGAGCCAGCGATGTCTATTCAGGACAGAGCTGTTCAGTCTCAAGCATTATTGAATGTCAAGGACTCAAACAAGGTAGCTGACATTACACATCAAAATTTTCATTAGATGTAAATAGCATTCATTCAACATTTTCCATTTGCACTTGCCTATTCACAGGAGGATAGGGAAAGAATGGTAGTCCGAAGGTTTAAGTTTGAAGAGCCACGGATGGAACAAATTCAAGATCTTGAGGTTTGGTTTTATACAGTGCTTCTAGTTAACTCTATTGGTTTTTTTACTGCATTTTGAGATGTCTCTTCCCACATTCCCTATACGCAGGGTGATATGATGAAGTACTTAAGAGAGGATCTGAACAGGAGGCTTTTAAGTCTGGATTTTAAGAAACAAGTTGATGGGCTAGAGATGTTACAAAAGGTATTTGGCTATTTTCTTGACTATTGGAAATTACTCTTGAGAATGGCATCCTGTTATTGAATTTGAAACTTTTTTGTTTCGTTTTTTCCAGGCCCTTCCATCCATTGGAAATGAAATAATTGAAGTTCTGGACATACTCTTGAAGTGGTTTGTTTTGCAGTTTTGTAAATCTAACACAACGTGCCTGTTAAAGGTATATTTTCCTTTCTGTTTCCATTATATTGTATCACTTACTTTTGTTGATATGGTTTATGAGTACGATGCTTCATAAGATATGATCATATGAAGTTTGACCTGTTGAAATGGACAGGTTTTGGAATTCCTCCCTGCACTTTTTGACTTGCTCCGGGATGAGGCCTACGCTTTGAGTGAATCAGAAGCAGCTATATTTCTTCCATGCTTGATTGAAAAGGTTCTACTTAGACCTCAGTAGCATAAATTGTCATACATCTGTTTGATATCATTATATTCCTTATGGTCTGAATGTTTGTGCTGCACTTGGAGAAAAATCATGTCAATAGTTTTAGGAAGTGAAATGAATATTTAAACTGTTTTTCTTGTGTGCCATTATCCTGTACTTTGATGGGAAATACTTTTAATATATTGAACATACGATGTTGTATGCTGCAGTTGGGGCATAACATTGAGAAAGTGCGGGAAAAAATGCGTGAGCTTGCCAAACAAATTTTGCATGCGTATTCAGCAACAAAATCTTTCCCATACATTCTGGAGGGTTTGCGCTCTAAGAACAACCGTACTCGGATAGAGTGTGCAGATCTAGTTGGTTTCTTGATTGATCAGCATGGGGCTGAGGTGAAATTAGATAATTTATGCTGTTATTCTTATTGGCATTTTTTGCTCATACTTACATCCATATTTTCTTGCTTTATAGATAAGTGGACAGTTAAAGTCATTGCAAATTGTTGCAAGCTTGACTGCAGAACGTGATGGTGAAATTAGAAAAGCTGCATTAAATGCTCTGGCTACTGGTTATAAGATTCTTGGTATGTTTTGATTCCATGAAATAACATGTCACCTTGCTGGTATTAAGTGGGATTGTTGATATGTAAAGTTTAGTGTTATGAATGTCCATTGCCCTATTAAAGATGCATATTTGGGCATTTTTTAGTGGTATTTTTTCTTCAATAGGTGAGGACATTTGGAGATATCTTGGGAAGCTAACAGATGCTCAGAAAAGCATGATTGATGATAGATTTAAGTGGAAGGTGAGTATATATTGGTGCTTTGATCTTTGTCCACTTTCAGTCCACTCATCCTGATATTTTTGGTAGGTTCGAGAGATGGAAAAAAGGAAAGAAGGTCGCCCTGGTGATGCTAGAGCTGCTTTAAGGCGCTCTGTTCGGGAAAATGGGTATCTTTTCATACTTGCATTTATTTTCACTGGAGTTCTATTTTGTTCATATTATTATGAACGTGTCCTATTTAAGATTATTACTGCTAAAATATTTTCTACTTCATTTTTTCTTTCTTCATTTTCTACCATCCAGTTTTCCATGTCATCTTGTTAATTTTGGTGACATTGCTTTTATATTCTTTATTTATACTTAGGTCTGATATAGCAGAACAGAGTGGGGAAGTTTCACAATCAGTCTCTGGCCCTATATTAGCCAGGTATCATAGGATTTTTTTTTGTTTCTTCATTATCATATCTTTGATTTCATAGTTTCTCTCCTTAAGTAAACCGCTGTCCATGTCCAGGAAAAACTTTGGTACTCAGGAGCTTCAGGTGGAGAGACATATAATGCCCCGTGCACTCACTAGTGCCAGTGGCCCCACGGACTGGAATGAAGCTCTGGACATCATTTCTTTTAGTTCCCCAGAGCAGGTACCTTATTTTGATCTTTTTGAGTCCTTAGAGTGCATGGTTTCAAGTATCAAATTTTAAGCAATTGTGCTAGAAGTTATACTCCTTCACTTCCATATATTGGTCACGTCTGGTTTTGCAAAATAGCACTATCATGTTGGATGATGTCTCTAACTGTCTTATACATGTCTATCTACCATTCCTGCATGTCCTCTTTGCTTGTCTTTAATATGTTTTCAAAATTAATTGTATGTTCTTTCCAGTTGTTATTTGGTTTAGCATGTGATGAGACTGTCATTGCTATTAAAATGTTATGTTTTATTTGGATGCATCACATAGTTTCTTAAGTTTTCCAATGTCCAATTGTTTTGCCCGGTCATATTTCTTTTTTTTTGCCCTATTGATGGGTGAGTTCCTGAACTATAGAAGTGACTTCTACTTGCAGTCAGTTGAAGGCATGAAAGTTGTTTGCCATGAGCTGGCACAGGCTACCAGTGATGAAGAAGGAAGTGTGATGGATGAACTAGTGAAAGATGCAGATAGACTTGTTTCATGCTTGGCAAACAAGGTAACAATTGTTTCATGACAAAATTTGTCTGATATTTTCCTTCTCGCATTTAGATGTCAACTGGCTTATTTAATAACAGCTTGCTACTCTGAAGTTCACTTGTTTCCTTGTTTTTTCATCTGATCAGGTAGCAAGGACATTTGACTTCAGTTTGACTGGAGCATCATCACGGTCTTGTAAATATGTTCTTAACACACTCATGCAGGTAAAATTTACAAGTTTTTATTCCCAGTACATAACCTGCCCTCCTTTTCTTTTTCCTCAAAGTGGTCCATGTCCTCCCTTGTCTTCACCACAACATCCAGCATTGAGATCTACTCCCTCAATCCCATAAATATAGCGTAATGGTTTTTCCACAAATTTTTAGGAATAGAAAAAAATAATTAAGGGTGTTTGTTTTAAACATGTTATTCCACTCTAACCTGCCCTCCTTTTTCTTTTTCCTCAAAATGGTCCATGTCCTCCCATGTCTTCTCCACAACCCCATCTAGCATTGAGATCTACTCCCTCAATCCCATAAATAATGCCCTAATGGTTTTTCCACAAATTTTTAGGAATATAAAAAATTAATTAAGGGTGTTTGTTTTAAACATGTTATTCCACTTTTACTCCTAACTATATCTATATGGTTAAATATTATTGTTCAGTAAATTTGAAAAAGTAAAGGTTAATAAGGGAAAGTGAGTGAAAGTTTGTAATAATTGTAAGTTTATTTTTAGAATGGACACTTAGATGAAGACTGCCAAAATGGAAAGTAGGACATTTAATATGGATCCGAGGGAGTATTACTTGATAAAATATTAACTATATGAACATTCCTGCAGACTTTTCAAAATAAAACACTTGCTCATGCTGTCAAAGAGAGCACTCTTGACAGTCTGATAACGGAGCTTCTACTTTGGCTTTTGGATGAAAGGGTCCCACATATGGATGATGGCAGCCAACTCCTAAAAGCATTGAATGTGCTGATGCTTAAGATACTGGTGAGGATTTAATGGAAGATGTGCCTATTTAGTTTGAAGATGTCCATTACATAATTGTTAACTGACCATCACATGTACAGGATAATGCGGATCGAACATCATCCTTTGATGTCTTGATTAATCTGTTGCGACCTTTGGATCCCAGCAGGTGGCCTTCACCTGCATCAACTGAGACCTTTGCCATCAGGAACCAGAAGTTCTCTGATCTTGTTGTAAAATGCCTCATCAAACTTACAAAGGTAATATATTTGATATTTCAATCCTTGGAGCCTTCTTCCTTTTGACTTCGCACTGATTTTCATGGATGGAAAATTTTGATTTTGAGTTGGTAAACTAGAAATGTTTATAATAAAATTTAAACAATGATTTCTCTACCTTTTCTATGAAAAGTTGTTTCTGATTTGGCCTCTTGAAGCTCGATTATAAATTACATTTGATCTAAAATCAGCTGATTTAAGCATGACATGTACTGATTAAATGTCTTTTCCTAAAACTAGTCTTGTCCATGATATGCATGAGACTCGGTTGGGAGGTAGTGGGTCAGGCCTAGAACTCTATTAACATGTCAACAATAAATTTGTGAAGTAAATTTCACACTAAAATTGCAGCTCCTGAGTCTAACATGGTTCATCACTTTGGTCATGTTGTCCAAAACTGGAGAAATCTGTAAGAGTTCAACAAGTAATTGGAATGAAGGAATGAACCAATATGTTTGGTGCCACTAAGAACAGTTTAAGCAATGTTTGAGCGTTTAATGTGTCCCATTAAAGAAAGTTGTCCGGTATTTTTAGTCAGGTATTTCGGCTTATGGTAGACTGAGACAGGGTACCACCTTATTCTGGAATGTTATTCACCATCTATGGAGTTGGGGAGATATCTACCTGACCCCCTTCCAGTTGAAGTTCCCCAAACATAATATTTTTAGCATCTATGGAGTTGCGGAGGTTGATGTCATCCTTCCCCCTCGGCAGCAGGATTGTGTATTGAACTGTCCAGCTTATTAACCGTTGTTTATTATTGTTGGATATGTCACCAAAGTTTAGTTTTCTCAGGTTCTTCAAAGCACTATATATGATGTTGATCTTGACCGCATCCTTCGGAGCATCCATATTTACCTCCAAGAATTGGGAATGGAAGAAATCAGGAGAAGGTATGTTTAATTGCTCTCCCTTTCCCCTGTTGGTGTCTGGTTCTTGTTAAATTGTTTCATTTCATTTCTCTGGAGCATCTATACTTACCTTTCAATTTGGTCTCTTAAGTTGATGGATCTGACTTCCCTGTTTTTATGCTTTTTCCAAACTTATAAATAGAGCTGGAGCGGATGACAAGCCTTTGCGTATGGTGAAAACTGTTCTCCATGAACTTGTTAAGCTCCGTGGAGCTTCCATAAAGGGTCACCTATCCATGGTTCCTATTGACATGAAACCTCAGCCAATTATTCTTGCCTACATTGATCTTAATCTTGAGGTACAAAGTTAAGAACTATACAGTTCTGTATTTATTCAACCTGGTCATTTTTTACTCATGCTTGTTTCATTCTTTTTTTCTATCCAGACTTTAGCTGCAGCAAGAATGTTGACCTCAACAGCCCCCGTGGGCCAAAATCATTGGGGTGATTCTGCAGCCAACAATTCATCACCTGCCACGCATTCTGCCGAGGCTCAGTTGAAGGTAATTGCGTAGTTTCATCTCAAATGATTTGGCTGTCTTCAATTAATAAATGAAACTAGTTTATTTTGCATTTCATCTCTCTATACCCCTCTAAATTTCTCAATAATATTTATTGCATTTTACTTTGACTACAGCAAGAACTCGCTGCCATATTCAAGAAAATTGGTGACAAACAAACCTGCACCATTGGTTTATATGAGCTCTATCGCATTACTCAGTTATATCCCAAGGTAAGTAATTGATGTGTTCTAGTGTCTACTGGCAGAGTTATGATACTGTTTTTGTTTACTAGAGATAATTAGGGGCCTGCAATGGTGTTAGTACTTTGGCGTTATGTCCATCAGCTGTTTATTCATTTCAGTTTTTCCTTTTTCGAAATTGCAGGTTGATATATTTGCTCAGCTCCAAAATGCTAGCGAGGCATTTCGCACTTACATTAGAGATGGTCTAGCTCAGGTTTGCAATACCTCAATCTCATCATTGTGATTGGAAGAACCACACATCAAGTTGCCAACAAACATTGATTTTATTGCAGATGGAGAAGAATACTGCTGCTGGAAGGACGCCTTCTAGTTTGCCTATGTCAACCCCCCCTCCATCCGCTCCAAATGTTTCTTCCCCTGATTTGCAGCCTCTTTCCCCTGTTCATACAAACTCCTTAAATGATTCAAAACCTTTACATGCTAAACCAGAAGCGACAAACTTTCATCTACCTCCCTCATATTCTGAAGATAACAGAGAAGTTGGTGCCATTTTATCTAGAGGTTTTGTCTCTGAGAATTCTTTGGGTGACCAAAGAAATGAGAAGCTTATTAGTGGAGGTAAATTTGCCAACAGTCCCCATCCTTCTCTCACACCCATGCACACACACGCTTGTGCTTTGTTATTGTTGATGGAAAATGAATGCTATATTCGTGCTTTGTTGATGGAAGTTATGGTGTTGCCATTGCAGTAACCAGCGGGACATTAGATGCAATTAGGGAAAGGATGAAGAGTATGCAGTTAGCTGCCACTGCTGGGCTTCCTGATTCAGGAAGCAGGCCACTGATGTCTGTGAATGATAATTTAAATAATGGACTTTCTAGTCTGATTCTTCATGCGCCAGACTCTGCAGGCACGGAGAATCCTATGCTTG
This sequence comes from Populus x sibirica, assembly GCA_019202695.1. Classification (NCBI taxonomy): domain Eukaryota; kingdom Viridiplantae; phylum Streptophyta; class Magnoliopsida; order Malpighiales; family Salicaceae; genus Populus; species Populus x sibirica. The sequence goes on from JAGMVL010001426.1 coordinate 3,456,364, forward strand.
GCGGGGTTCTTCCTTTGGATGAGAAGGCGTTGTCTGGGCTTCAAGCCCGGATGGAGAGACTTAAAAGTGGATCTCTTGAACCTCTGTAGATAAGTAAAATGAGTTGAGCTGAGATTCTCTTCTGCGTATTTTTGTATGTCCGAGGTATAAGATTCTGTTCGACGGGGAGTTCCATCGCCATTTAATCGGAGCTACTGCTGGTAGATTATCATGTAGAGCTGGGTGTCCATCGAGCAACCAGCGGGGAGTTTGTTCTCCCTGTATTTGATTTTTGAAGTGTCACTCTCTGGGCAGACAGTGGAGTGGTTTGTTGTTATCTAGGTTGCTTTGGCGCTGGCATATGTATATTGTAGGTTAATTTTTTGGCATATTTGTTTGATTTCTTTCAATTAATACAATTGTATACCGATTTCGGATCTGTTGTATACAAATTATGGATTGGAGCATGGAAATGTCCACGTTGCATGTTAATATTCAATTTCAATTTTGCATTGCTCGTCAAAGAATTTGTTTTTTCAGCGAATGTTAGGCAGTTATGTGCTCATTTAACACTTAGCTTGGGTCATAGTTATGAAACCGGCCTGGTTTGGCGAGTTGATTTAGGATTTGATCAGGGTTCAAATCATAAAAACTACAAAAACTTGGGTGTGCAATTTTCTTTTTCAAACTTGAATGATTTGTCAGGTTAACTCAAAACCATCCTAGAGACTTGAATTTTTATTTTTATTTTAATAAACTCTAAAATCTAATTATCATTCCAATTTGACAAAATTTTTACTGTTAGTCACATTAAAAGCATAGTTATCAAACCCGATCTAGGGGTTGACCTGGTTAAGAGGCTGGGTTGCGGGTTACACAGGTTAACCCGGAAAAATTAAAAAAATATTTGAAGTTTTAATATTTTATATGAAAAAATCAAGAAACAATTTATGTGAATATAGGCTATACATGTTGTAAATAATGAAGTTTAAAAGAATATTTTTGAAGGTTTTTTATCCACATAAAAAAATATTATATTACCTTTTTTAAATAAAAAAAGTTTTTTATCCTACATTGAAAATATATAATTTTTTTCTTGTGAACATAAAGTTAGAGTATATATACTAAAAAATTTTAAATCCCACATTGAAAAAATACCTTTTTTTTTATAGAGTATACATACTAAAAGGTTTCAAATCCCACATTGAAAAAATAAAACATTCTTCTAGTATTTATATAGTAAACTTTGAAAAGAGTTAATAACCAACTAAAAAAATATGAAAAAAGAGGGGTCTAGGAGAAAAATCACATTTGAAAAAAAAATGGGTCTCATCCGGGTTCGCCCGGGTCACTAGTTGACCTACCAGGTTGACTAGGTTTGGTCGAGTTTTTGCACTAGTCGGTCTTTTGCCTTACCCAGACCGGTCTAGCTATCGGGTCTCGGGCCGGCCCCTTTTTGATAGGATTAAAAGGATGAAAGGATGATAGTCTAATGCCAGCTCCTTTTTGATAAAATTAAAAGGCATAGGACTTAATTGGTATTGTGGTTATAACTTCAGGACTAAATTAATTTTTTTCTCTCGAGAAAATAGATAAAGGGAAAAATATAAACTTAGGTGTTGTTTGAATCATTGTGGTGTCTTTTTTAATTATTATTCTAAGAAAATTGTGTTTATATTATTTTTGTACATAATTTAAAAAGTGAAATTAGTTTTTCAAAAATAATAAAATGTGTTTTTATTTTATTTTTTATATGTAAGAAGTTGCATTATTGATATTATAATCATTATATCACAACATACTATTAATATCATCCTAATATCATAATTAGGATCAATATTATTGTCATAATATTACCCTCGTAATCTTGACTGTCAATTTCATTTTAACTTCTTCACCATTATCTCCTATTTAAACATCATCATCATCTTAATTAACTTCACTCACCACACCACCATCTTTTATCATTATTGTTCTATTTTGATTACTTCTATTATGTCATCTTTACTTACCACAATTTTCATTATATGCTAATAAAATAATAGTAATTACTAATTTTATATTACTATAAAAATTATCATTATTATTAGTATCGTACCAACAATTATTATATTGTCATTGTCACCACTGTAACTATGATGCTACCACTATAATGCTATCATTATCATAGGGTAGCTTAAACAACATAGGATTGTTGATCGTTTAACCTCTCTAACTCAAGTGAATGCTCTCCAGCCTAAAAAACTTCTCTATCATCTAAGCACTCATTCTAAACTAGACCTCATCCTAACCACCTTGAGATTGAATTCTCCCATATAAATTCCTTAGGAAGTCTAGTGACCAGGACACACCATAATACAATGTTACTGCATCTATAGTACTAAGCCACAGTCTCTTATGCTTTCACATGAATTGTTATTGTGACGCTTACTTTTCTTGTGAACCCGTGTCCTTAAAGGATGCCTACCTTTATCGCCAATGACTATCTTCTACCAACTTGTCTCCTAAGATGACACTTACCTTTCTTTCCAATGACTATCTCCTGTTAATTTATCTTCTCAAAAGGCAACAACCTTTCTTCTCAATTACCCGCAAATGCCAACCTTTCTCATCAATAACACAACCCATCTTTTTAGATTACCTATAAGGAAAAATAATTATTTTTCATCATTACTCTGCTCTCATGAGATAAGCTCATATGATCGAGGATCATAAATACCTTGAGTCATCAAATAAAAACACAAGACAAAAGATCACACAAGAACATAACTTAATAAAAGAGAATATCACACAATAATACACAATCATCACCATATTCACTCTCATGAACTCTTGGTTTCTTGGTTGCACTTTCCTTCTCTCGTACATTTATTAACTTAAACATTGGATGATCATCTATTCTAATAAAAGATTTAATTTTGCAAGGGAGCATGGAATGATTCAGGTCTAGACATCTTAGAGCATAGGAGTCCGCCATGAAAAGCTCAAATCCAATCTAATTTTTTTTTAATGATTTCACCACGAAACTAGTTTTAGTTTCTTAAGAAGGATTTTGTTTTTAAAAAAAGAATTGTTACAATAGATCTCTCAAATTTAGAGCTTCACAAAAGCAAGAAAAATCTACAGTAAATATTAAAGACATGTTAAATCGCAATAAATGTTGGATGAAGCGTTAGAAAATTATCGTGTGAATAAGAAAATGGATGTTCATCAAACTTCTTCTTCTTCTCCTTCTTCTTCTTTGACTCGTAAGACGATTCACAAAATTTGGAGCCATGCAATGAAGTTTTGGATACTTTCCCTCTCTTTTCATGTGAGAGATTTAATTCTTTAATTTTTTTTAATAATGAAATTCAAATCTAAACTTATCTCGTATTTGAATCTTTGTCTAGAAGTCGTATGGATTGATTTAATTAACAGAATTGGCCAGTAATTTCTTTAGAACAAGACAAGTAGGTAGGCAGTGGCATTTATGGCGACATGGAAAAGAATTTGAGCTTCTTATAAGAAATTTTGACCTTGAAAATTGTTGGTTTTACTTAGACATAGAATTAAAGTAGTTTTCTTTTTTGTTTAATATTAATATTTTGATGGGTTTTTCTCTTGCATAAAGTTTTTTTAGAAAGACATTAATTTTGTAATAATTCTATGTAGAAAAAGCCCTTACAAAAGAGAATATAAGCACAAGAGTACTTATGTAGCAGCACAATCACTTAAATCGAGCTATGAAAGAATAAAATCACACTTAAATGTTTTTTGAATAATTGGTGATTTTTTTTTTATCATAATAAGCTACGAAACATAGTTCTTGCTTAAAATAAATAAAAATAAATAAAATCAAAGAAAGCTGTATGATTTAATACACCAATTCTACGAGTAATACAAGATAACATTTGAGTATAATTTAACCTCCAAAAAGCTACGAAAATCACCCTGCTGATTTTTTAGTTTAATTTTCCTATTCGCCAAGGGAGAACTTAGAAGTCAAAAAGTAAGGAAATATCAATATTAATTATATTTTCAGATGGTAATATATATATATATATATATATATATATATGAACAGAAAAGAAAAGGGTGAAAGAAAAGCAAAATCAAAAGTCAAAATAAGAAAAGGGTGAAAAAAATATCATATAATAAATACCTAAAATAGTTATAAGACTGAATTGACAAGTCAATTCAGGGGTTAACTAGGGTTAAGTTAGTTGAAAACTTGAATTTTTTTACCATAATAATATCATTTAAGAAAAAAAACCTGTAAAGCACAAGAAAAGACGTACAATAAGTGAATTCCCCCGGGAAAAAGAGAAAAGACTCTTATAAACACACTGATTTAAAAGTGAACGACCTATCTTAATCATACTTAAAAGTAAACTTAATCTTAACGTAACAAAAAAATAATAATATAATACATACCTAAAACGGTTAAAACTATAATTATAAAATCCGGTCCAACAAATCAATTTAGTGACCCGTCGATTCAAGATCTCGAATTGATACTCAAGTCAATAAGAAACTGATTTATTCTATAAAAATATATTAATTTTTTAAAAAATAAAAAATTAAATTAAACCGAGTTAGTTTCAAATAAAAATCCCAGGTAAGATGAACACCATAATTGATTTTGAAAAAAATATAGAATGGGTAGTTTAGAAAATTAAAATATATATTCTGTGTGGAAGGAACGTGCGCAAGTCACGGAACGACATTTTTGACTGGAATTTTATGTGCTCTTCTTTTCAAACATCACATTGCTGTAAAATCTAAAACTGGGGCAGAAGAGAAAAATGCTGATTCACAATCAATTGTCACGTTTCAAGGGTGAGAAACATGGCATGATCAGCCCCACGTTTTATATTCAAAATATTTACCAAATCTTTGAAATATTTCATATGATTGAAATCCATTATGATCACGCATTATCAATATCATTTGTTTCTATATATATATAAAAAGGAATTTTTCCAGAAATTAATTTGAGAAATATTAGCGGATGAGTCTTGATGTTTTTTTTTCCTGTGAATGGATACGCATGAGTCTTAATGTTTTTTTTTTTGAATGAAAAACATTAAATTAATGATTTTATTTTCGGTATCAGAATTATCGAATGTGGTTTCATGCATGATGAGCTTCCGTAATATCACCTCAGTACCGATGAACAATGACAGGAAATTAAGTAGGAGATAAATATATATATATAACCCAGTCCATATAATTTGATGTTCATTCATACAGATTTATGTGAGCCAACAAATTAGCACACAGACACAAGAAAGAGAAGGCAATGTACGTACGTAGTTCAGGAAAAACAAGGCAACATTATCTTAAACCACGAGCCCACAACGGAGGAGTAAAATCATTGATCGCTGGCAAATTGCAATGATGTTCTCTCTTCTCCATGAGAAGGTAGTTCTTGATCACAGCATGGCCCTTAAGCTTCTCTGCTACATAGATTGGTAGCCAAGCGGGAATCGAATCAGAAGTTCATGGGGGGATTTCCTTGCAAGAAGAGAGGCCACGACAATAAATATAATCCTCCACTGATTCTGGTGATCAAGCTCATAAAGCTGAAACCTGAAGAAGAAAAACACTACCAGCTAGCAAGTACATGCACATTGCTCCTCCAATTAGATCAAATCAAGAAATATACTCTCACACACGCAAAAAAGAAAAGAAAAAAGAAGCTTGCTCAATGCGGGTGATAATATTCAATTTATTTGGAAAATAACTTAGTAAATAAGTTTATCAATCGTTGCTTGTTGAGCCTAATGAATGCGTGAAAATAGGGTGTTCTAAATCGGAGAGTACAAGAACTTTAAAAAAACATAAAATAATTCTCTGTTGCAAGAACGAAACAACTTCTCTGCTCTAAGCTAGCACTAATTTCTTTAATTAAGAAATAATTCTTCCATTTAATTTAATGCAAGCAGTGTGTTAGCTCTCTAGCTAGACTCGATATGCACATGCAAAGAATAAAGTGATGATGACCAACACAGGCTCACATAGAGATAGAAAGGAGAGAGTATGCTTGGCTCCTCGCACGCCACCGGCAGCAGCCAATCTAAGACAGAAGAGATTGGTCTTTGCTGTGGCATACAGGGAGCCAGGCATAACCCATTTCACCTCCTTCTTCGATGCATGATCTCCCTTCTCTTTCGAATTCTGTTCTTGCTTCCATTGATCAGGGACACAAATCTTGTGAAAGACTGGAGAGATATATAGAGAAGAGCAAACCCAGATCAAGGGGGTGAACGTCGAAGGCTTCTTCTATGTATAGAAAGCTATAGCAAGGAGTGAAGAGTAGAATTTTCTTACCATATGAGAAAAAAATGCCTCCCATATATAATGCCATAAATCCACCATCAACAGATATATTTTTTTTTAAATTAAAATCTCAATAGTGAATTCTAAGGAAATAATTTTTTTTTTACGTACACATTCACACTATAGCCACCATCGATCGGCACCGAACCACTGCAGGAACCTTTTCTTCCTTTGTTTTTTCTAAAAAAAAAAAAAAAAAAAAACTTTTTTTGTAAGTCTTCTCACAGGCTTCTTTTTGCTTAACATACAAAATTCCACCTATATGGGTTTAGGTAGAGCATGGCATGGCTTTTATATTTGACCTCTGGTGGTTTTCTAAGTGTATGATATGCCTGTCTCAACCTTTGAGGTGACAGCTCAATGGATTTGTTTTATATAATATAATTATTATAGTAAGTTTATTTCCCCATATTTTTATTTTTAAAAATAGCGAGAATTACCAAAAACGAACTGATTTTTAAAATAAAATGTTAAGAAATACTTCAATATTTTAATTAAAATCAAACAAAAACATAAAATATAAATCAACCGAAAGGCATAAAAGTCCATCCCCTTTTTTTTTTTTTTTTTTTTTTTGAGAATGTGGTTATGGTTACTTTTAAAGTGTGTATTAAAATAATTTTTTTTTATGTTTAAAAAATTAATTTTGAAATTAACGCATCAAAATGATCTAAAAATACTACAAAAATATTAATTTGAAGCAAAAAAAAAATTAAAATTTTTAAATATTTTCAAAAACATTTTTAAAACGCAAAAACAAATAAGATTTAATCTAGATGAAAATAATATTCAGATCCTCATCCACAATTTTGCCTTCTTATCAAGTTTTCCGATCCCATATGCATCGTTCACAACCTTTTATCTCCTTCATCAAAATAATTAAATCATAACTCCAAAAGATTAACCCAATGGTTAAAGAAATATACTTCATTCATTTAGGATCTGCATAAAAAAACTTATTAAATTCTTTTAAATTCCAAAAAACTTATTAACTTCAGTCATTCACGACTTTTAAGACTTAGAATTTTTAAAATGGAAGGTGAATTATAAGTTGGCAATTAAATAGAACCACTCAAAAGAAAAGGATATGGCTATTTGGAGTGTTTTTTCACCAATTAATACATAATTATTTTGTCGATTATTCAAGATTTGAAGGAAGAGGCTAATTAAGTTGGAGATCCAATGAAATCAACAAATTTTATGTATTAAATCGATTTGGGATTATATTTCTCTTTTTTGACAACCCAATTTCGTTTTTCACTATACTTGTTTTCAACATTTTTTTTTAATTTTTTAACCTATAGAGATGTTTTTTGTTTATTTTTTTTCATTTTTTGTTAAATATTTCTAATTTTTAAATTTAAAGTGACTAGAACATAATAAATAGTATTCAACACAATGGAAATGGAATCATTAACAGAGGGATACACAGTTCTTGGAAATTTTTATACAAGGAGTCAAAAAAGAACAAATCATGTCATTAGCTAGGAGTACAGCCCCTACCACAAATGGGCATGAGATTCCACACAGGGATAGTCACCCTGTGAAAAGAAAACCCCAGGCCGGCAGGCCCCCCTTCTCTTTCTTTGTTTTCCTAATAGATTTACACTTGTTTAGTGTGTTCTAGCGTGGTGGGTACGATTAAAACACTGTGTTTAGCTCTGATTATAATTTTTAAAATATTTAATTAATTAACATATGCTATAATTTTATATAGATCTCACAGAAAACTCTAGCTAGCTAGTTATAAAAAAGAAATTACAATTCATAAACGTTCTTAAACCTTTATTTCTGCTTTCAAACTGTAATTACAAGAGCTATTATTGTATCAAACTTACACTTAGTTTCTTTTTAAAACCATGGCCAGCCTCAAAATGCTTTGATTATATAGGTTTTGCCTTTCCCTTTCACTCTAAAGTAAAGGTGAATGCTTTTCCCTTCTGGAGCCAGGCTTGTCGGGTGCCCTATGGAGGACTTCGGGATTCCTTTTGCCAACCAAGGCCTATCAATGAGACATTGAATCTAAACCTTACTACCTGCACCATCTTGATCCTTACACAGTAGTACTACTTTCGTTCCTGTTTTGCCTGAATTTGTTCTGAAATACATGAGTGGCCACCGTTTCTTTCCTGATAAAATCTGCATGCTCAAGTTAAAACCCTTCTTTTGGAGGAAAAAGATTGATGGTCTCCTTGCATGTTACATCTTAATTTCGATTTCAAATTCTTCCACGTTTGGAATGAAACATGATAGCTACTGCATATTGGAAACATTTATATTGTTCATTTACAGTATTTACAGATGGTTTGGAAACATATTATCATGTTAAAAAAATAATAAAAAAATCTATTATATCTTTTATTTTTAATAAAAGAGGGGGTTTTTATTACGTTCTAGTGGGATGATACATGATTTTTTTTTCCTCCAAGTATCAAGTAGTAATTATTAATAGTGTTTAATTACACATGGTTCATGTGTAAATATTATTATCTTATTCTAACACTATGAAACTCTCTGGTAGGCATCTGTAACGTTTTCTTAGGTTTCTACAAGATCACTGCTCGAGTGTCAATTTAAGAACAAGCCAATCACGTGGCTAGACAAGCCTACTAGGGGCTTTTGAATGATCTATTCTAGGTCAAAGATCAAAACCAAGATTGACGATGGCTACATGTCCCCACTTGATTGTCTTCTTTCCTTTTGATATTTGTGGATCCTTCCTTCGTATTTCCACAACACTCCTCCATAATTCTGAATCCGTCCTTCATAATTTGGAACTAGTTTGGAATTAATTCGAAATTAATCACATCATTATCAAATTTTGATTTGATTTACATTACCTCCAACATACCACATTGATCGATCCTGATAATTGTTAAACCGGTCTATCTAATTAGATTAACACAGTGATTAATAATTCATGATTTGACTCGAGTCGAGTTTTAAAATAAAATAGTTGAGAATTGACTTTGTAAATACTCATTATTGTTTTAACTAATTGACTTAAATTAAATAGTGATTCAATCAAAATCTAATGTAATTTTTTTTTTTAAAGAATAATGTTTTTTATGTTTTTTTTAAATAAATTTTAAAATTATATTGTTCTGAATAAATTCGAGTTAATTCTTTCTATCTATATAAAGTTCACTGAGTGTAATAAGCTTGATCTTACTGCATTTAATCTGGTCCGTTGTCAAAGAGGAATTCATGGTTAATTGGTTTTTTTAGATTGTGACGAGATTGCTCGAATTTTAAATCCGAACAAATTCGAATGATCCATTAATTCGTATCATACCACACCCTTAGGTGGTTCCCAACTGATCATCTTTCTTCCAATCTGGGCTGCTATTAACACTTTGGATATTCAACTCTGGATAGACAAGAAATCTCTCAAGTAGGACCCATTTAAAATGGTCTGTCTATATGCTATTAAGCTTCATTTACGCAGGTTACTGTGCCTGTGCTTTTTATTCATCAGTGTTCGTCTTTCTCCTGTAATGGTGATGGTGATGGTGATGTTGTAGTTATTTCTCTACAAAGTTAATTTCTTTGCTTGTAGCAGACAGGCACCCGCGTCCATATTATGCTGGCAGAGCTTCTCTGGGTATTTTTAATAATGTAATGTTTTTCGAAGTTTCAAGGGTGTGTTTGATGATCATTTTAATATTAAATTAACTTATAAAAAGATTGAAAACTTTTTGACATATATATAAAAAAAAACGATAAAGAATCTTTTAGTAAACACTAACACTAACATTTAATTGATTTAATAAATCACGTTGTACAAAGTAGTTGATTGAGCCATAATTAAAGGATATATAGCTACAAATTTAGGCGTCATTTAGTGCTATGATTTGGGTGCCTTTTAAGATAATTTCCAAAAACATTTTGGTTTTTAGATGATTTTTTAATAATTTTAATACAAGATATTGAAAAATACTCCACAAAACATTAATTTACTATCTTTTCAAATAAAAATCATTTTCAACTATATTATTAAAAATATAATTAAAATTATTTTGATCTCAACACATAAAAAATATCTATCATAGGTATATATATTTTAGCTTAAGATATTAATAATATTTTTTTGTAGTGAAGTGAGGTGCGGTTGAAATTGTGTTTTGATCTAATCACAGTTTTTATAAATATTTAATTAATTAATATATATGATAATTTTATATAGATTTCATTAGAAATTCTCATTTAAAGTTTTAATTATAAAAAACTATAATTTACAATTTTTTTAATTTTTTTTAAATCTTAACATAAAAGCTATTACAGTATCATATAAACACCGCGAGTGTATATCAAAGTATACCTGGGCTTAAGATTCTTTCAAATATTTTCTATAAAACCTACGTAAGTGCTGCAAACTGACATGATAAAAACATGAGCAGTACTCAGCACCTAAGAAGAAAAATGGGGGGGGGGGGGGGGGATTGGAAATCTAGACAATTATGTATAAAAAACATGTATTAATTAATTATCAAAGCTGAATTTAATGACTAAAATAATTTGGCATTAAACATGATTAGCCAAGAAAAATAATTTTGTTGCCGTCAAATCAAGATTAATTAGTCAAAAAGAAGAAAAGGAAAAAACAAATTAAATACTGTGAGAGATAGAAGAATTTAATTAAAAAGGTTTCAAGTGGAGTATCTTTTTTAGCCCGATGCTTCGCAGCTAAAAGCTGGGTATCATTTCATTACTATTTCAGAATAAAAGAGATAAAAATAATGTCTACAGACAAAAAATATTTACTTGTTTTCTTATATTTTTTTTTAAAGTATAAAAATTTATTAAAGACTGGTTTATTTGTATGGTTATTTTTGTTTTTTCAATCAAATAAATTTTTATTTTCGATGTTTTTATCTTTAATATTTTTTTTTATAATTTTAAAATAATGACCAAACACAACTTGAATGTTTTTAATATATTGAAGTTTGATAGTAACTTGAATGTTTTCAATGAACATGCTCAGAATTATTTGTAGATATTTATTTTCTAAAGCTGGGCCGGCAGGCCGATAGGTTGCCTGTTTAGTCGAGTGTAAATCAATAGTTATTTGACCAGGAAAAAAATAGCTTTGTTCGAACAAGATGAAGTGAAAATGGAATGATCACAGTTTGAAGTGATTGAAAATGAATTCACGAGTCCGTACAGTTAAAATATATAGTTTTCGAGATGATTTGAGCGGTGATTTTACTAAAAGGTAAACAGATCTCGTGATTTCTAATGATATGATTCGGACTCAAAATCTTCGAAATGATTATTCTTCCTCTTGCCATCTAAGTCTTTCAAAAAATTAATTACATCTTTTTTTTTTTTTAATGTAGAAAAGCTATGAGTTAGTTTAAACTATTTTTTTTAGTTTTTTTAAATTGTTTTGATGTCAAAAATAAAAATATTATTTTGGTGCATTTCAAAGAATAAAACACTTTAAAAAAATAACCTTTATCATACTCCTAAATAGACCCTTAATAGTCATCACCCTTAATTATTCAAAATTAAAATATTATAACATATATAATTTGATATGAATCAAGTTAGGTTTGAATTTGACCTTAAAATATCTGTTGATCAATTTTACGAGATCAGACATATCTCTCAAACCGTACATTGAATCGAGCTGAAATTCTACAGGGAGATACCAGACACATGGAATTATATTATGATAAATTTTCAGGTAAAAAGGAGTTTGGAAACATTTTATTTCCAAAGGGCTGAAGTTACCAGATGAATTTTGTCAAATCTGTCAGAGTAGACCTTCATATACTATTTGAGATATATCTGGATCTACATGTGATATTTTGATGTGATTCAAGTTGTAATGGAAATTAAACATTTCAAGCTTTCCAACCATATATGGTAGGCTCAATAATTCATCCAAATGAGAAAGAACAACGTGTTTGAAGTCAGAACTGAAATCTGCCAAGAATATGCAAAAATTAAAGATTTGGGCTACATGAAGGAATTTTAGCATGAAGGCTTTGTTTTATTATTCTATTCTATTTATTTATTTATTTTTGAATATTTATTTTTAATTTAGGTTTGTTCTGGCCCATTAGATATTGTTTAACGATATATTTAATTATTTAATTATTAGTTTAGATCTATTAGCTTGCAACCCAAAAGAGATACATTAGGATTAGTTAAAGGAGCCTATACTATGTTTTTTTGAACTACAAATCTGAGCAAAAAGTTGAAGAAAAAACATGAGTTTTTCTTTGTTTGTTTGTGGCAAAATAACCTTTCTTTACGTAAAACAAAGATTGTACATTAACTTATTGAAGATATTTAACTGGCTTCGTGGTGTCATTTGCATACTTAGAGTTCTTAGATACTAGATTATCTCTGTGTCAAATTTTTTATCTAGTACTTTTGATTCTTAGATATAGAGTTACATCTGAGTCAGAGTTTTATTAAATCTAATTTTTTGTTTTACAAGTTGTTATCTACTTTATTAGTGGTTGCTTAACCACGTAATCAAGAGGCGCGCTTCATAATTAAAAGAAAATAAAAAAGTTTGATGATTTATTTTAGCAACTTGTGTGTTTGGTACTGTGGTAGCTTTTATGGTTGTGGTTTGAAAAAAGTTGTTTTTATAAAAAAATTTTTTTAGTTGAGGTTGGTTTGGTATTTATATATGTTTGATTAAAACTGTGATTAAAATTGAGGTTGAATAAAAAGTAGTTTAATGTGTTTGGTTAAATATGCTTTTCAAATTGAGGTTATAAAATAATTAAAAAAGATATATATATATATATATTGATGGTTTTTAATTTAAATATTGTAGATTTAACTACCATTATTACATCATTAAATAAATAATATTTTATATCAAATATTTTTTATTATTCCATTAACTTATCTACAATTTCATCACGTATGAAATTCATCTGATAAGGACTATAGTTTCCATGGTTTTTTGAGCGTGCAACAAAATCAGGTAAAATACCATCAGAAACAAAATTGAAATTGCGATCAAATTCCACAAATATTACGTCATCATGCGATGTTCTTCTAATTTATGTAGTGTTATTAAATAATATTAAACACTAATTTTTCGAGTTAAACACAATTTAAAAAAAATAAAATTTTTTTTACCGGGTTAGACGCGATCCAATAAATAGTGGAGACACTGTTCACGTGAACAATGCCATGTAGTTAGAATCATGGCACTGTTCACGTTAATAGTGCCATATGAATTTAACTCACCTGGGCACTGTTCACTTCTTGAACAGTGCACAAAGTGAATTATTCACCTGGCGATCGCGAGAAAAGTAGCTCTCAATTGCATGCGGAACTGACGGTTTTAACCCAAAATACATGGGTCCCACACAACACGGTCAAGTGCTTTTCTTCGTTACCAAACATGATGTTTACGCGGTTGGCTTTAAAAGCTAAAGCTACCACGTAAATAAACACCTTCATAATTAATAGAAATTTGATAAAAGAAAAGCCAGAAATAATTAAAGTGCTAAACCTTGAAATTTAGTCACCGACATTCTAATATGTCAAATCATTACTTTGGTTCTAAGTGCTTGATAATATAATACATGATATTTTGTTTATTTTTAAGATATTATAACATATATAATTTGATACGAATCAAGTCAGGTCTGAATTTGACCTTAAAATATATGTTGATTAATTTTATGAGATTTGACATTTCTTTCAAACCGTATATTGAATCGAGCTGAAATTCTACAGGGAGATACCAGACACATGGAACTATATTACAATAATTTTTCAGCTAAAAGAGAGTTTAGAAACATCTTATTTTCAAAGGGTTAAAGTTATTAGATGAATCTTGTCAAATCTGTCAGAGTAGACCTTCGTATACTGTTTGAGATATATTTGGATCTACATGTGGGATTTTGATGTGATTCAAGTTGTAATGAAAACTAAACGTTTCAAGCTTTCCAATCATATATGGTAGACCTAGTAATTCATCCAAATGAGAGAGAACAACGTATTTGAAGTAAGAACTGAAATCTGCCAAAAATGTGTGAAAATTGAAGATTTGGACTATATGGATGAATTTTATCATGAAGACTTTGTTTTATTATTCTATTATATTTATTTATTTATTTAATGTTGAATACTTATTTTTAATTTTGGTTTGTTCTGGCCTATTAGACATTGTTCAGGGGTTTATTTAATTATTAAACTTATATTAGTTGATTACTAGTTTAGATCCATTAGCTTGCAATCCAAAAGGGATATATTAGAGTTAGTTAAAGAAGACTGTACTATGTTTTTTTTGAGTTGCAAATTTGAGCAAAAAGTTGAAGAATAAACATGAGTGTTTTTTGTTTGTTTGTAGTAAAACAACCTTTCTTTATAGGAACAAAAATCATACATTAACTTATTGAAAATATTTAAATGGCTTCGTGGCGTCATTCACATACTTAGGGTTATTAGATATAAGATTATCTTGGTGTCAAAGTTTTTGTCTAATATTTTTTGTTTTTAGATATAGAGTTACATCTGAGTTAGAGTTTTATCAAATCTAATTTTTAACTTTACAAGTTATTATCTACTTTGTTAGTGGTTGCTTGACCACGTAATCAAGAGGTGCACATCATAATTAAAAGAAAATAAAAAAGTTTGATAACTTATTTTAGCAACTTATAATTAACATAAATTTGATAAAAGAAAAGCCAGAAATAATTGAAGTGCTAAACCTTAAAATTTAGTCACCAACATTCTAATATATCAAATCATTACTTTAGTTCTAAGTGTTTAATAGTATGATACATGATATTTGTTAAAAGTATTTTTAATAAAAAATATATTAAAATAATATTTTTATTATTTTTTTATACATCGACATATTAAAATTATTTATAAACACCTTAAAAAAACATCAATTTAATATTTTTTCAAATAAAAAATAATATAAAAATCTCTTTAAAATGCATAAGCTGTAGCAGTGCCAATCAGGCGCTAAACTAAGCATGGAAAAAACGTAGAGCATCGACATGATGGGCAAGAAAAATGAACACATTCAATCTGGATCTAATCATAAATATGGATCGTCTATATCGTGTCGATGGTTTGGAATTATAGCAGCTAACAGCAGCTATAAGGTAAGGGCACATGATGGGCAAGAAAAATGAAACTCGTACATTGTCCTCGAAAAAAAAAAAAGGTTGACAGAGATGGCCTTTTTCAGTTTAGATGTCTATATCAAGAAGCAAGAAAGTATAGAGGAGAATTCCATGTCTAATGAGCTTTATTTGGCATGATGGGATAGGGCCGAAGGTGGCTTTTGACAATGAAGTAGCCAACAGAGAATTAATCCCAGAAGCCAATCAACCAGAGCTTAATTTTTTTAGTCAAAAGATGAAATTCAAAAGAAAACAACTTTTTCGGACAATGATTATGATTAAGTCACAATTCATGAACATCATGATTGCCTTCTAGCATGATCTTATCTTGTACTACAGTACTGCTAACTATGAGATGAGTAGTAGCAGTTCATTGGGCAACATCATATCTATTATTATGTGGAGTAAGTTGTTGAAGCCCATGTTCGAGAAATGTCAGATGATGTTTCTTTATTAACCTCTGATTTTTGTTATTAATTAACCTTAATGATTAATGTCTGGTTCTGGGTTTTAATTCTAAGGAAGATTGCTGTTTTTTTCCTTCTCTTTCTGTAGATACATGACACTAATTTATTTAAAATTTAAAATCTGATATAAAATTAAAAATAATGTAAAATTATTTTGATATTAGATGAAAAACTCATGCACGGTTTCGTTAAATAGCGTTAAGGTTGATTTATCTATCAACTTTTTTACTATCACTATGAAAAACCAGACTCCATGCCTTACTCTTGAATTATATTAGATTTCTTTTTTTTTAAAAAAAAAATAGAATGTGAAATTAAATATATATGGGGATGCTTAACCAAACCCCAAGTTCATGTACCCCCATTGATTCCAATTTGTAGAACTTCTAATAACTGAAATCAATCCATGTAAGAGAAATAAAAAACAGCCAAAATAATGTAAATAGAGAAAGAAAAATGATAGGTTATAGAATAATATAAAACTATTCCAGGTAACTTATCTAGCAGCTTGTAGACATTTAAAACAAGAAGAAGACTTTGGTTTTGCAGTTTTGGACATTGCAAGAACTGCTGTAATGGCGATGTTAACAAAGATTACCACTGTATTGTCTAGGTTTGTCTGTTTTTCTCTAGGAATTTGCCGTCTAGACAAGCACTCGAAACTACTACAACATCACTTCACCGTGTCTCTTCTCTTCAGTCTCCATTGCCATCATCACCAACATGAGACCTCCCAAAGCAAAGCCTCAGGTCAGTTGGTCTAAACCTTTTTACTCTTTTCTTGGTCTGCCTTTATTTTCCTTTATCAATTCATTGTTAAGACTGTTAATATTCAAGAGCAGGAAGTAGTGCTGGCGACTAAAAGTTCAGAACAAGCATGTATAGATATTGGCCCGGTCTCAATGTGATTCTTCATAACCCACCGATGTGAGGCATGGGGCATGATGACACCTTGCATTTGGTTAGCATCCTAGAAAATAATGGACAGATTTTAGAAAAAGATAAGAAACTGTTTGGTTGAAAAAAACAGAATCAAATACATAAAATAAATGTCTTTAAAATAGTTCTGGAAAAAATTTCTTTACTTTCATAACATAAATTATAGAGATACATGTTCTTTTATTCTCGCTGTCTTCTTTTCTTCTGTTACAAGGTAATAATCAAGTAATCAAATGCATGTGAAAGCTGGATTAAGGATACCCTAACCGTTATATATATATATATATATATATATATATATATATAAAAGAAGATACTGGCAAGCATATGATCATTCCTTTCAATATTCAGCAATAATCTTATCAGGGTATTTATCAGTTTCATAAATCAGATTAGTTGCCTTTAGTAATTTAGAGTCTTGTTCAGAACAGTAGTATTTAACAATTTAATACTTTGTTCACGACTCTTTTTTGAGGTTGATTTAATTTTCAAGCGAACAAATTGTAAGCAATCATTAACCTTATGGTTAGAGATTTTATCATCCAAGAATATCATGCACTCATTTTGCTCAGAAGCTTTGAAAGTTGGTTCAAGATTTCATAGCCCATAGGCCTATCTATGCATATACCAGGCTAGTACATAAACTAGCTTCTAGAGGATCAAGATCGAGATAGGGTTTCCGAGGCAACATCTAAGCCATGAATTCTCTGCCCCTCGTGTCCTTGTCACATGAAGTTCTTTTTGGAAATCCATTGCTGCTGCACATTTTCTCTTACATTCAGCAGCCTGCCCAAGTTTGTTCGCATCTACAACCTTGCATAGAGAAAAAAATTATTGCGAGTGGTACTGTTAGTTGAGTATAACAGGCGTTAAGAAAGTGGTAATTGGACACAGAGATATTCTATTTGCTACCAGTTTGTCATTTCTCTTTTGGTTCGCAGGATTCGTACATTCGTGGCCGAGAGAATCCATACTTTGATGGTCTGTTAAGAGGTAACGACACTGGCAGCCAGAATACTTCTCCGTCAACATCAGATATTGGTGATTTGAGAGGAATAAGTTTTTCAGATATTCCTGGAAAGTTTAAGGACTTGCCAGTAAAGGATTCAGTCTCAGACATTCTCGAACCCTTCGAGCAGACTACATTTGGGACTTTGTCAAAAGTTCCTAGATCAACATCATTCGAATCCCAAAGTTCTCAATCTGATATGAGCTTTGATTTGGATGGTTCAAATCATTTAGTGAAACAAGCCAGTCCTGGTACCTTTGAAACAACCGAAGAACACCAAGTTGTACCTTTCCTACCAAGACCTATGACTGAAAAATCATTTGTTCTGAACAAAAGGAAATCAAACCTGTCAAATATTCCACTTCCTCAGTCGGCCGCAACATTTTATAATGGATTTTCCCCACAATTTGAGATTTTGGAATCATGTGAAAGCACCATGAAGCTAAATTTATACTTGAAAGCCAGAAAGGATGATGTGAGTGCTGGTGTTCCTGGAAAATTCTTGCATGCTGTAATTGGTCAAGATGTCTCAGGTAATTCCCTTTTTTCTAGTCTGAAAACTCTTTTAACTAACTTAATTTCTTGATATTTTCTCTCCCAAAATTCAGTCTTTTACTTGTCATTGGTTTTTAAGATCATGCACCATTCTTCAGCACTCATGAAGATTCTTGCAGAAACTTAGCCTACCGGGAATTGAGTTTGGGAACAATGCTATAACTTAGTCTACTCCTTCTACTTTCTTGAAACTCAGGTTTTGGAAATTCTAAGCAATTGTAAAGGACATGTAACTACAATTATGATCTGACTTCCATTTTCTTCTTTTATAGACGTTGGATCCATCGCTTCGACCATCATGTATGCTCTCTACTTGAATGAGACAATCAAAAGTGACCAGTTCTGCACTGTACCTATCATTAATATGAAGAGGACAGACCTAAGTTCTCATGCAGAACTAAAATGGTTGCTGGATTCTTGTCATATTGATGTGCCATCCTTACTTTTCGTAGATGAGGTATTCTTCGGAACTAAATTGGTTGCTGGATTCATGTCATATATGTAGCTTAGAACTACAGATTTAAACTAAAGTTTAACCAACTTACTCGTGCTAAAGCCTGTTCTTCTGAATGGTTGGTTACATCGAGCAGATTGATCTGTCATACTTTGATCTGTTCGGGTGTCTCAAGCTAGTGCTAGTGAATGGACACAAGCTCCCAACAAGACAAGAGGTAGTGGCTCATTGGAAAAACTTCTTATGTTTCTAAAACAGCTATTGGTAAGTAAGAATGATATTTATTTGTGTTTCTCATTGAACAGGCATTAAAGGAAGCGGTCGTTGAAGTATTCAATTGCAGAAAGGTGAATTTTTTTAGCTCAGGGTGGTTCTCTTTGACATTTCTCTTGTTCTTTCCTTTGGTTTTCATAGAGTGAAATGACTAAAGTTTCTGTCTGTTTTACAGGGTGAATCTGTGTATCCTTGGGTTGAGACTGTTACTGTTGATCGGGTATGATATTTGAAGCTTTGCAATCTATATAACTTAGATCAATTGAATGACTAAATGATAGGTAATCTGCTGCATATCAGAAACTCCTTTTGCCTTTGTTGTGGAGATGACTGCTGAGCGCCGGGCCTACTCTAAGCTAACCTGTAACATCACGCACCATGAGCACTTTGTTTTCTTTTCTTGTATACTTCAAGTTTTTGTTTCTCCTATATATTAATTTTCTCCCACATCGATTCCCTTTTGAAGAATGAAAGCCTTCCAAATCCTGGTTGCTAGCCTACTTTGTGGACTATGAATCCATACATAAGATTAATCCTAAACACTGCTGAAGTAAAGAAATGAAAGGCAGTCTAGAAATAACATTCCATCCAAAGTACTATTTTGTTAGTGAAAACTCGGACAACTAAGATTAGAAACAGATTTCATATGCAAATTTTTCTGCCATCTCCATGCTTTAACTTCTCTGTTACCACTCTGAACAAGTGTGTGATTAGGCTATTGCTTCTGCACAGGACTGCTCATGCTGTAGCCTTATTGCTGAAAAGTTATTCCTGACTGCACCTGAGCTTTTGGCAGGGCAAAGATTCAGTAAACTTTTGGTACCTACTGCCTCTAAAGACAAAATCTTCCTTTTTCTTTTGTTTTTCTTCAGTTTTTCTACTCTATTATCATTTACCAACTAGACCTTTCTCTTTATATGTTTCTCAACACCATCACATGCTTATAAAACTATGTATTGTATAGGAGTGCAAAGTCTATACCAATCCTGCCTGAGGGTTTTCTCTTCACATCTTCTTTGTCAGTTGGATTTGAATAACTTTAAAACAACAGAATCCTGTATTTCCCTTTACTTTATGGTTTACAAAAGGACAGGCTGCCTTAGACAAATATATGAATGTTTCTATTCAATCTTGACCTTTCTACCAAATTTCTTAAATCTGGCTATTTTTCGATCAGTTAGCTGGCATCCTAATGGATACTGGAAACCTTACTAGTCCTCATTGCACTACCAAAGACAAGTACATGGCTACTTTGTTACTCAATGGCGCTGGTCGCTTCGGATCCAATGGTCTTTATCAAATAAGTGAGTCTCTTTGGCCTGAACTTCTATTTTGTGTTTAAAGTTTGCTGCAAGCAATTGAAAGCTTGTGTATGTGCTGCTTTTTCTCTAATCTTTGAGCTAACTCCTTGCTTTTGCAGTGAGATACAAAATGTATGATATCTCTGATCTTAAAGTAGTTGACATATTGCGCAAGGAGTTTAAAAAGTGGACAAGAGGAGGTCTGAACTTTCGCTATTCTCCATATTTATCATTTAATATGCAACTGATTTATAGCTGTGCCAGAACAAGTTTTCATTATTGGCCTGAGACATTTTAGAGAATGTAGTTGTTATCGAAACTTTTCACCTTGTTTGTAATAAATTTTATCATTTTGTTCCTTATGCCTTGTCATGAGATAATTTTTTCTCTGAATAAAGCCTTTCGTATGCTTGCAATTGACCAGGTAAGCCAGATCCTACTGGTTCAAGATTACTGGTGTCAAATATTGGGATGAGTTCCATTGGCATTTCATTGGAGCAGTTTCTTGCTCATGAACGTTCTTCGAAAGAAGAAATCAAGTATTTCCAGCGTGAGTAACTGCATACACATTTAGAATTGAAATCTAATTTTATGGACATATTCTTGATTAATGATCAACTGATATCTTTGCATGGTCAATCTAGCATATTGTTAACACTTTAACAGAATATTTTACATAGGGGCTCATGCAAATGCCAAAATGTTTTCTGTTCTTGTGCTTTCTCCTGCTTATCATTAGCTTTTACAATGTCTTCTAGTTAACAGCATTTCATCCATCCATTTATGCGATGGCATTTGACTATAAGTTGCCAATAGTACTTTGTTGCTAAATCTCAGAGTCGGAGAAGCTTCGGTTACTCATGATTGTATCAGGATATTATGATGCAGAGAAGAACTTCAAGGTATGAAGAAATTCTTGATTTATTATTTCTTTATTTGTTTACTGAATTTATTCTTATGCACATTTTTGGTGTAACTTAGAGGGAGATACTGGTCTCTGCTGAATCTATGGAGCTTATGAGGAATCTGCTATCCTTCTTCAGTTCAAATGCCTCCCATCTGCCACTCAAAGCTATGCATAGACCAAGTTAGTTTTTCTGCATTATGTGGAGATTATTTAGATATAAATAGAAAATATTTCTTTTTCGGCGTTCAACGCAGGTCCACTCTTATACACTAAAACGCTCTTTCACTTGTCGATCATGCAGGTCTCAGAGATGACATGAAGGCATTTGAGATTGACAAAGCTACATCAAGAAAGACTATCGAGCGTCTCTTGGAAGAATTTGGTGGGGCATCAAAAGGCTAATGTGGTTAGTGAACAAGAAGACAGCAAGAATGCAGATACATAATTGTCACTTCATTGTGGAAATACATAAACAAACCAATGGAGAAGCTTCTAATAAATTTAAAGAAAAGCATCTGTCCATGCCTGCAGAATTCAATATGAATTTCCCTTCTAATGCATGATCAAATCAAGTCCTTATATTTTTGTTTGGTTCCGCTCTTCGAATTCGATAGAGCCTGTTCCCTCTTGCCAATCTCACATGCTTGTCACTGATATGAGCCTGTAGTGATAGGATTGAAATTAAGGAGAGAATTTTGTTGGCAATGATATCCATGTGGATTGAAGCTGGCAGCATAGAAAAAGAGTACGTAGCAGTATTGAAATTTTGCAGCATGATCTTTGCAACTTTTTTTGTGGGGACATGGCCTGAGCCATAATATTCTTGAAGTCAACATTCTTGGCTTCATTGCGCCAACCCAAATTCAAATCTTTAAAGTGAAAACCTCTGAATTTTCTTGCAACCAACAGCCATGGTTTCATTGTCATTCAGTCAGATTATTTCAGAGTAGCGAGTTTGGCAAGAATGTCCTTCCTGTATTTGCACCATTTTTCTTCTTGCCTTTACTCTTCTACCTCCAAAGTCACAAGTCGAACGCACAGGTCAATGATCTCAAATTCACTCTTGTTTTCACTAAAGAGACTGTTTCTATGGACAAGCTAATGAAGTCTTGTTGCTTAGCAGAAAGTAATTCTTTTCTGTTCTGCAGTTGCAGCTGAAGATCCTGAATTTGTTTTTCCAAAGCATAAATCTCAGTAAGTGGTGGCAAAATGATGAGAAGAAAGGATTTCCATGACGTGGCAGAATTCAATTTGAAGTCAGAAGCAGAAGTGACAGGATTAGGATCTCTCACTTATGAGTTCTGAATTCTGAAGATTTCTGAGTTCTGAGTCCAGAAGAAGTTCTGAGTTCTAACAAGAATTATCTATCTTAGATTATGTCTTAGATTAGGATTATTTTCATTACTGTTGCAATTTTTTTATTAGAACTCCAGTCAGATTACAATATGAGACTATACAAATAGCCAAGGTATATTGAACATTCATCAAGCAATAAGCAATAAGAAAAATATCAAACACCTTCAGAAACCTTTCTGAAACTATTCTCAACTTCAAACATTCCACGTTCATCGAGGAACATTTGCAGGTCTGCATTCACCTTTTCCTAAACTTGCTTTGCCACTTCAGATTTCTTCTTACCAATGCCCAGCATGCTCCTGCCATAGAATTTAACAGAATTGGCAATATCCGCAACATCAACCTGAGCCTCAATAGAGAGACCATCTTTCCCAACTGAATTGACTTTCGCCAGCAAGTCCTGAAGTTCCTCAAATTCTTGAGCATCAACAAGATCCCCAGATTTCATATTGAGCAGCTCACTTAATCTCTTTCTGTCTTCATCAAAATTCTTTTCAGAAACTTCAGAGATTTTGGGTTTTGGAAGTCGTCTGCGAGGAACCTGATGCTCTGCCGGAGCTTCTCTTGGACTTCGCTACTTCATATATTCGCATTGCTTCAGCAAAAGCTGGAGGCTGCAAAAAATTCAAATTAAGTATGTTACTTTAAAAGTTAATCAAATGCAAGTAAGGTTTAAGCAGGAATGAAAGTTAACCTTGTCAAAGAATTTGCACAATTTGGAACTGATGATCCGGGCTCAGTCTCTATTGTTGGGGTCTTGCAACTTGTAGTTGTTTCAGTCATAACTTCAGGCTCAAGGACAGTTTCCTTTGGCATTTCCTGCTGATTGCCTGAGTGCATTACTTGGGTAGAGAGAGAAAGAGAAGTTTCTTCCACAATTTCTTCTGAAGCCTTTTGAAGGTTTTCAGGTTCATTGTAATGACTTTCTTGAATAACCTCTCCCGAGTTTTCCCTATTGTCAGTATCCTGATCTAGGTGCTCTTTCCCATCTTGAGCACTATCTTGAGGAATATCTTGCTCAATTTGGCACTGACCAAATAAACATGAGGAACATTTTGTTTCTTCTTCTTCTACTACTTGTTCTTTTCTAGATAGTGTTTTCTGTTCATCATCTTGAGTTCTTCTGTGCCAGTTGGTTGACAGCAGCAACAGCAGCTTAAATCCTGAACCAGTTCAGGTGTTTGTAAACCAGAAGATCCACAGATTACACTTAGTAAATCTTGATATTGATGTCAGGTACTTTCAAGAATAATACAGCCAACTGAGACAATGAATTTAGTTTTGTAAGGCTAGCATTGATTCTTTGCGAGCTTGTCTCCGCAACACGCCATTGTTTGAAGCTTTTCCCCAGAGTAAAGCTCTTCTAAGTTCTCCAATCTCTCAATCAAGTTCACAGGAACCCTTTCTAGCTGCTCGCACGATCTCAAGTCCAGCAATCTTGACCACTGAGCTCTCCTACTAATTCATCCCGCAGTTCTTCAATAGAAGAACCATGAAGGCCTCATAGCTTGGCCACTCCAGTAACTCCATGCCAGTTTTCACCAAGAATACATGCTCTCCTTGCGATGCTATCTGGACAGAAACGTGGCGAACCAAATCATGCTTTCTCACATGTTCTTCTTTGTCAGTGTCTAACATCTAGTCACGTCCTCGGTAAGAATTTCTTGATCTTCTAGAAATAACTTGGCCTTGCTTTCCAAATAATTATAACTCATCTTAAGACAAGGATAAACATTTTCGTCTCTGTAATTAGTCTCTACAGAGACCACAAGGATCTCTTTAAGATGTCGAAATGCGATTTCCCACTTCTCTATAGATTTTTCCACCTTTTAGTGCCTTTCCGACACCACAACTTAAAAACAAAGGTCCAAGTGATGATAATATAAGTTAACTTGAGTTAATTTAACTAACATGCAACTCATGATAACAAAAAAAAAAATACACAAAGCTCAAGGTCTAATAATCTAATATTAAAGAATGAAATAAAAAAATAATTTCAAAAAACAAAACGTCAAAGAAAAAACTCGAGTCAACTCGGATTCACTCGACTAATTCGCCACCCGCAATATAAGATCAAGATAAAAAAATTAAGTTTTTTTAAAAAGATCCTAGGAAAATGACCGAAGTTAAATCAATAAAAAAACATCGAAAGAAAAACCGGAGACAATCCTAGTCAACCTGACTAACTCATGACCCAGAATAACCCCACAGAAAGGACAATAGAGAACATAAAAAAGTTCAAGGTCTAATAACCTAATGTCAAAATGATGACATTGAAAAAAATAATCAATTTCAAATAAAAAAATATTGAAAAAAACTTGTGTCAACTCGGGTTAATTCGACAAAATAACGACTCGGGATATTAGATTAGAATAACCCCACTAAAAGGAAAGCGGAAAAAACTATGAAGTTCAAGGGCCAATAATTTAATGTCGAGGGATTAAGTTGAAGAAAAAAATTAAATTAAAAAAAATATAAAAAAAACCCAATAAACCCGTGACCTGGGATAACCCGCAGAAAGCATAGTGAAAAAAATCATGAAACTCAAAACCCGATAACCCAAAGTTAAAGGATAAATTTAAAAAAAAGGACATAAAAAAATGATTGAAGTTACATCAAGTTAATATCTAAAATCAGTGACCCGAATCAGGAGATCACGATCACATCATATAAGACAAACACTAAAAAATTACAAAGAAAAATTCATTATCATCTAAAATTAAAAAAGTAAAACAAATAGAAATTAAAATATTAAGGATCAAACTAACATAAAAATTAAATGAAAGAAAATAATGAGGGACTAAATTGAAAATTAAAATAAATTAAGAAAATAATAAAAGAAATAACAATCAAGAGAATGAGAATCAAATTAGATAAAAAAAAGTTTAATGAAATAAAATGACGAGGAAAAAAATTGAAAGAAATAAATAAACCAAGAAAATAATAAAACATAAAAAATAACAATTAAAAGAATGAGGATCAAATCGAATATAAAAATTAAATAAATAAAAAGCATAATGATGAAATTGAAATATAAAACTTCAAAAAGCATTAAAAGCAAAACAAATAGTAATAAAAAAAAATTAAGACCAAGATTGATAGGAATACAAAGTGGATGATACAATCGATTTTTGAAAGGGTAGCGTGAATTTTTGGGTTAGAAGAGAGAAAAGCGACAAGAAAAGAAAAAATTTCATTGAAGGCCAACCACATCTCTGCTATGAATACATTCTCCACCACTATGAAGAGGATGACACGTCGCTTCCAACACTATCACGGGTGATAAAGTTTGATCACTGAAAAACGCCACACACATCATTCAAATAGCTCATGCACTTTTACTTATTGTCACGTGCTACGCACACGTCAACTACTTTTTTAAAATTATTTGTAGATATGTTCAAAGATTTAATTGTTCCTTATTCAAATAGATAATTTCAAAAAACTTGTTTTGAAAGACCAAAGTTCTCTTAAGTATAAGTTGTTATTTTTTATTTTAAAGTTCATATGGTTATTTTACTGTGCATTTAAAGCATAAAAAAACCAAGAAACCCCTCAACCAAGTAAAAGTTATTGTTCATTTAAAATATTAAATGAATAATTTGTCCCTAAACAATATAATACAAATAAAAAATCCATGAAATTTTAAAGATCAAATCACAGCTCCATGAATTTAGCAAATGATGGTACATGTTAATGACACATACCATTATTATTAAATCTAACTCAATTATATTAGTTGATTTAGAAAATTTATGATTTATACTTTATTAAAATTGAATTTTAAGTTGAACATAAAAAAATATTAGCAAAGTAATTCAATTGACTCAAATTTTTAATAAACTAACAAATCAAAAGAGTTAATTTTAATTTTTTATAAATAAAATAAAATAAAATTATTTTAATAAAAATAATTAATTCGTATTGATTGATTAATTAAAATTTTTTTACGAGGCATTATCCAAACTGAGTAACGATATAGGGCCACGGGAACCACACATGGGTCCCACCGAAGGAGTAATTCGGGAAACCCAAAAGGACTCCCACTTTCAGGCTTTTTTATCGTGATCCTATTAATCCAAACTGGCCCATCCGTCTAAACCATTATAAGACGCAGCCCAAATATCACCCTGGCCCAACCCATTCTTCATCGGCCTAATCACTTCAGATCCTTCACCCTCTCCTCCCTCTTTCCCTCCCTCCCTCCCCTCCCTCTGTAAATTCCTTTCCTTCACTTCAGATCCTAAATACTCCTTTCTCTCTAGATCCAACCCTCTGGAATTCAATTATATTCAATTTCGTCCTTTTTCATGCCTTCCATCAGATTCCTAAATCACTAGATACACTGCTAGCAAAGCCATGGATTCTCTCCCTTCCTCCAATTCCAATTCCAATTCCCCTCTCAAAAAATCACTATCTGATACCACAAATATCCAAAACCTCTCCTCCATCCTCAACAACCCTCACTCCTTCAAATCCACCGATCCCTCCGCCTGGCTCGGCTGGTGGTCCTCCTCCACCACTCTAGCTCCTCCTGATTTCTCCCCCATACTCCCCAAACAACCGCCACCTGATATTTCCCGATCGGATTTCCTCCCCTACTTATCTGCTGTCTCCGACACCTACTCCCGCTTCGAAGACATCAAAAACCACTCTAAAAATAACGACCTTGATCAAGAATCGAAGTCGGATTTGGAGGATGCGGAGTCCAATTCGGATTTGGCTGCTGTAGGGCAAGGGGAGGCGCTGGTTGCGTGTTTGAGGGAAGTTCCGGCACTGTATTTTAAAGAGGATTTTGCGTTGGAAGACGGGCCCACCTTTCATGCCGCCTGTCCGTTTAGCAATGCGGCGGCGAATTTGATGTTGCAGGAGAAGTTGAGTCAGTATTTGGATGTGGTGGAGTTGCATTTGGTGAAGGAGATATCGTTGCGGTCGAATTCGTTTTTCGAGGCGCAAGGGCAGTTGGAGGATTTGAATGGGAAGATTGTGGAAGGGTGTGAGAGGATCAGGGAGTTGAAGGAGACTATTAGGGTTTTGGATAAGGATTTGGTGGAGTCGGCGAGGGAGATTCATGAGCTGAATGTTAGTAGAGGGGATTTGGTTTCTTTGCAGAATAAGTTGAGGCTTATTTTGTATGTTAATCAGGCTCTCTCCACGCTTAAATTGGTAATTCTTGTGTGCCCTTTTGTTAGTTTTAGTTGGATTTAAGTTGAATTTGTTAGTGTATTTGCTCGATTGTTGTTTTCCGTATCGAGTGAAGTTAGAAGTAACTGATAGGAATTAATGTATGACCCTAGATTAGGTTAATTAGGCTCTTTTGGTGCTTTAATCGGTAATTAGCATTGCATATTGTTTGATGAATTCGAAATTTGAGAGGGAATGGTGGGCCTATTCATAGATAGGTTTGTTATAGAAGTGTTGCTCTTCGGTTTTCTTGATGATTTGTAATGGAAGTTAATTTTTTTTGTGGTATACAGCTTGTTGCATCTGCAGATTGTGCCGGAGCATTGGATGTTACTGATGATTTGCAGCAGTTCTTGGTACATTTTGATTTATGGATGTAATGAGAAGTTTGATTGAGTTACATGCATATTGTTTTGCTTGAAATCTTATGTTTTCTGTCTTTGATAGGATGGAGATGAGCTGACTGGTCTACATTGTTTTCGTCACCTTCGGGATCATGTGGCAGCTGCAATAGAGTCCATAAACAGGTATCCTTTTTTTTTTCTTCTGAAAATATGACTGCATCAGTTATTTGCCAATGTGACCTGCCATTTGCATTGGTTTTGCTATTTATCACTTTATGCTCTTCATATTTGCCAAAATGACTGCATCTTTCCATAGATGATATGGTTTTGGGGTCAAATTTGGTAGTGGGGAATGTCAGGAGTAGAGGCAGAAGGGTTGTTCTTAAGTTGGAAGAAGACCTATGATTGATTGAGCTAGAGTTTCCTGATGAGGTCTCCAAATGATGGGCAGTGTTAAGGGGGAGGGGGTGGATTACAGCAATGGCTATTAAATAAGCTTTTATCTTGCTTGGCTTCTGCTTATGGGATTTTATGGTTTGCCTTAAGTTTATTAAGATTGGCTGGTCCTAGTGCTCTGTGTACGATGTCTTGTTCTTTTATTTGTATTTGCAATTTTGCCAGCTATCAGGTCAAGTAGTTAACTGTGAGAAGTGTGCTGCTTGTTACATAATGTAAAACAAAATGTCATATCATTTAATTTAGAGAAGGGAATGTATGCCATTTTGTTGGTCTTTTGTAACTTATTACATTTGTTTTTGTAGCATCCTTTCAGCAGAATTTATGCGAGCTTCAATACATGGTGCTGGGGATAAATATTTGCTTTTTTTATCCAAAGCAAAAGCCAGGGATTCCATATATATGAATGGAATAGATGAAGAAGTAAGCTTAATTTCACTTATCCATTTTCTTCTTTTGACAAAGAACATGTGGTTTTTTGGGTACTTTAGTATGATTATATTTGTAGACATGAAAGCATCCATTTGAATTTCATGTCATTTTAAGACGTTTAATACAGCATGTAAATTATTTAGTCTATCATGGCCTTGAGTCATGAACTACGTCTTACCTTAAGATTCTCACTCCAGCACATTTAAGCTGGACCTGTCATTGTGCTTATTCTTATGATATTTGTCTTTTTCGTGATTTCTATTACTATCAAGCATCTAAAGTTGGAAATAAGTGGCTGTTGTTGGTTTTGCACTTGATGTCCGTGTATCCCGTCTCACTAATGCTTGTGATTTGCCTAATAAAATTTTTCTAGCTGTTCTTCTGCAGACTTTCTAGTGATTAGTATATCTATTTTAGTTTATTCTAATGATTAGTATATCTATTTTAGTTTATCTTCTTTATTGAATTTTGGTCAGTAATGTCTGCTGTTCTTTGTCATGTTTAGCAGGTTAAGTTGGATGATGAAGAGATGTCCAATTTTCGAGATCATCTTCTTCCTCTCATTGTTGGGTTACTTAGAACTGTGAGTTTTATTTCATGGAAATGCTGTCTCTGAAGTTAAATTTTTCCCCTCACAATATTTTGTTTGAAGAGTTGGCTCATGGACTTGATGTAGTTGCCCCTTGTTTTTATTCTGACCTGCCTTTGTTACAACTTCTTCTGTTGTTTGTTGCTGTTAAACACTTATATAATTTTACTCTTGCTGTTGATATTTACTCCTTGGTTCCATATCTTGTTTCTTGTTTTAGGATTTTATATGAATTACCCAACATGAGTAAATTTTAAGATATTCACATTGATAGAAAGGCTTGCTTAACTGAGAGAAACAGGAAAGAACTGTTGGGGCATA
Organism: Populus x sibirica; assembly: GCA_019202695.1. Classification (NCBI taxonomy): domain Eukaryota; kingdom Viridiplantae; phylum Streptophyta; class Magnoliopsida; order Malpighiales; family Salicaceae; genus Populus; species Populus x sibirica. The sequence continues at coordinate 3,486,373 of JAGMVL010001426.1, forward strand.
GTGAGTTTGTAAGTTCAAATTCCAGAAATCAAATATTGTTTCCAGTTTGGGTAGGATAAATTTCTGGTTCTACTTGTATCCAATAAGACTCTTCCAAGTTATGGTCATACTGAAGTCAGATCCTGGTAGGGACTGTTGGAGATAGTTCCATCCTTCAGCATGTTTGTCAGATGTTAGTTGTTATCAGTACTGCAATTTGAGCTTATCAGTAATGATTATGGGGAAGTAGTTGATTGTGCTTGGTTTAGCACTGGACTCATTGTTTCAGTGATTTCTTTCAGGCCAAGCTCCCCCCTGTGTTGAGAATATACCGAGATACCCTTACAGCCAGTATGAAAACCACCATTAAGAATGCGGTTGCAGAGCTGCTTCCTACCTTTTCAGCCCAATCTCTGGAGTCAGATCTCACACCTGCAGAGCGAACAGCAGATACAGATGGTAAGTACATAATACTAGATTCTAACACTTCCCCCCTGAGTTTATTAATTCAGAAGTAACTTGTCTATTTTCTTTAAGATGCACTTTTGATTGCAGACAAGTTACTTGGTATCTGTTTCTGCTCCTTTCTCTCTCCTTTTTTAACACTTCTAAGTGACTTAGGTGGAGGTTTATCACTTGCAAGCAAGTTAAGGAGCTTGTCATCCGAAAATTTTGTGCTACTTTTAAGTGCTATTTTCAACATTGTACAGGTAATGTATACTTCACAAGTATCTTCCTCAATACATAGTTTCTAAGGTTCTTGATGATGTACTAGATGTGATTTTTTACTTTAATTCAGAGATATACTGGCCAACTGAATGTAATGAAGGTGGATTGTTGCCACCAAAATCTAATTTTTTTGTGGGGGCATAGTTGCTGGATTAGGCCTTGCTCAAAAGAGTTTGTGGTTTACAAGCTGTACATTATAATGAGGAATCTATCTTATGGACTCAAACTGAAGTGTTGAGTTTGCTTAAACTGTGTAATCATAGAGCTGAGTGTGCTTGTCTACTAAACCTGCTTGTGATTTGATTGATAATTTTAATGAACTATTCATATAATCATGGCACATGAACTAGCATGGAATACCCAGGTCAGAATTCGTGTTTGTAGTAGATAGTAGTCTACCCTGCACCTTAGCCTGTCCAGTGGTCCAAGGTTGATTGGATGGATGGACTGGTTGCAAAATTATGGGAGGCTTTAGCCCATTTTAATAGGTAGTCTATTTGTAAGACCAAGGGAACCACTTTTCAAGAAACTGTTACACGTCGCATAAGCCAGTACTTTGAAGTTCTAACAGTATGATGTAATCCAATTTGCATTTTTCTATTTTTTTTCACCTTCTTTCCTTGGTTTGGGGTTAATTCTTCAGTATTGTTTTTTATATATATTTATAAAAACTCATACTTAGGTTGCTAATTTCTAATTATGCTTATGGTGAACTTGGTTTGAATTTTGACTTCTTGATAATCATAGACATGATTTGATAGCTTGATTCAATTTTCTATTTTTTTCTCTCATTATGTGCCTTTTAAGTAAGAAGTAATATGATTTATTTTCTTTTAGTGAATGCAGGCACACTTAGTCCGGGCTGCTGAAGTGAAAAAGGCAATTGAGTGGATTATGTGTAGCGTTGACGGACACTATGCTGCTGATTCAGTTGCTGCTGCAATTGCAGTTGGTGCAGCAGCTGCTGAAACAGCTCATGAGAGTGATGGTCTAGGTGGTTCTCTTCTCCCTTTTCTCCACAGAGAAGTACTTCCAAGTTTGCTTCATCTCAGCTGAAAGCAAATGATGCAGCAAGTCCCTCAAATATTTCAAGAAATTTTAGGTGAACTCTTGTCCCTTTGTTGTGATAGTTTTACAATATTATTCAAGTGATGTTAAGCTTTTAAGTGAGAGTAACACTATATAAAAAAGCGATGTTGCACGAATCACTACACAACATAAATAATGGCTGGGCTTATAATTTTGTACAACGTTATGGTTATTTATTTTATGAGTTCTTTCATGATATTTTCCTGTGATCAGATCTGTTATAATTATAAGATCTGTTATAATTATAATTTATCTTTATGGAAATTTGTGGGTTGTTTCTATTTAAGGATCTGAGTTCAAGAGCTATGTTTCGTGCTATTTGTGTATAACAACTTTTCATAATAAAAGGTGCCATCTTCTTCATTTTAGTTATAGAGTAATATCTTGGCAAAGAAAAGATTTAAAAACTGTTATGAAATTCCATATAATGAAAACCAAAGAGATTTTAACAGGATTAGTTATGTTTTTCCTTCACCCTGATCTATTATGGAATAGTATAGTTGAGCATGAATTTATTTGGTATCCATCTCCTACAACTTGAACTGAGCTGGGCATCAAGTAACTTTCCAGTTTAGAGTGCTGTAAAAAAAAGAATTATCAATAAACTTGAAGAAGGTTGGGAATGCCTCCATGTTTGGAGGTACTCTCCAAAATGCTGATGATGATCAGAAGCTCTGTTGCAATGATGGGTTTTTCAAGTTGCCCTTGTTACTTAGCCACTGCCTGGCTGCCACTTCTCTTATAGGCTGGTATTTTGGCCACCTTCAAATCCCATCTAGCCATTTGATGTTAGAGCAGTGCCTGCTGAAATAAGACTGGCAACGAATGGAATGTTGAACCTTCAGTTGGGTTTTCCAGTTTCCATCCCCAAAGTATTGGTGTTGATTCATTTTTATTTTCATTAAAAATTTGTTGAATCTTTGTAGTTTTCTGAAAGTTACAATCTTTGACAGAGCCGATGTATTGAGAGAGAATGCAGAAGCTGTCTTTGCTGCTTGTGATGCTGCTCATGGAAGATGGGCGAAGCTCCTTGGTGTCCGTGCTCTTCTTCATCCAAAGTTGAGATTGGTGGAGTTTTTAAGCATATACAACATCACCCAAGATTTTATAACTGCCACTGAAAAGGTATTCAGCTATTTAGTTTTCTACATAATGAAAACAATTTGCTGTTCGTGTCTGTGATGCTGTTTGTATGCTAACATAAACAGATTGGTGGAAGGTTGGGTTATAGTATTCGTGGAACAATGCAATCACAGGCTAAAGCTTTTGTTGATTTCCAGCATGAAATACGAGTTAGTTTCCTTTTCCAGCTTCCCCTTTATTTAGGTCTTTGTTTTTTGTGAGACCTTTGCAATTTGTTTTCAGGCTAACCTTTACCTTGATGGATGTAGATGACAAAAATTAGGGCAGTGCTTGATCAGGAGATGTGGGTGGAAGTAGATGTCCCTGATGAATTTCAGGCCATTGTTGCTTCATTGTTTTATTCTGAATCTGTGGGCCTAAATGATACTCAAGGTGATGCGACAACCAGATATGGTGAAGTGGGCACAGGCAATGATGGTTCACTTGTGATTGATGCTGAAGCACAAAATGCTGAACAAGAACTTGTGCAAATGAACTCTACAGATATATCTTTGGAAAATTCTGTGCAAAAGAAATCTACTCCCTCAACAGAGGCAACTGAAAGCAATAAAGTCATAGCTGCAACTTCATCAGCTCAGAGTAACAATCATAATGTGAAGGAGCGTGGAAAATCTACTTCCCAAACACTTTCTTGTGGAGGTGTTGGTTATCACATGGTAAACTGGTTAGTTTTCTTGTTTTACCTTTTTTTTTCAGTTTTTTGCATGTGGTTGCGAATTCCTCAACAAAATCTTCCTTATTTCCTCTAGAAATCCTTGCATCCCATACATAATTAATGCCATTAGTTATTGCCAGTGTGGCTTGGCATTCCATTACTTGATGACACTTTACCTTTCTAATGTGTATTTGACTAATTATCATCTACAGATTTCCTTACTGTGTATTGTTATTTTCATTTTGCAAACTATTTTTATTTTTCAACCATCAAAAGAACTTTCTGAAGCGAACAATTTGCTGATGCCATTTGTGTTTATTCTTTCTCAGTGGCTTAATATTGCTGAAGATGTTGTCAGAATACATGGATATGAATAATTTTTTGCCAACACTATCTTCAGAAGTTGTTCATCGTGTCGTGGAGATCTTAAAATTCTTCAATACAAGGACTTGCCAACTTATTCTTGGAGCTGGTGCCATGCAGGTAAAAGTCAGATTTGCATTCTACAATTTGTTGTATTTTAATAACCTAATGCTCAGAAAAAGGTCTACATTTTCTGGTTAATATCATTTTTTGCAAACATTTTCTGGTTAATATCATAAAGACAAACGAAGCTTTTTTTGTCTTGCATGCATTTATGATCTTTGTTCTGTCAGTTATCCCAGTTTGTAGACACAGGTAATAAATAAGGGAATATTAAAGATTTGAGTCAGAGAATTTCTCAATTCTGACACAAGGTACTTATTAGATTGAATGTACTTATTTGATATCTCATCCTTGATAGCTTTGAAGTGCTCCACTGATTCCCCAAACGCCACAGTCTTGCCTTGAGTGGTTTCTTTATCTATCTTTGTGCCTGCCCACAAACTGATATACCATGCACATTTTATTCTCTCACTCTTCCTGTTTGCATTATTTTATTTTATACTCTTTCATTTACAATCAATTTGAAGTGAGCTTGGTTGCTGATTTAGCTACTAAGTGGGGTCAATGTCATGCTGCAGGTGTCGGGTCTGAAGTCTATTACCTCAAAGCACTTGGCCCTTGCTAGTCAAGTCATCGGTTTTGTACATGCCATTATTCCTGGTAGGTTGATAGACTGAGATGCTGGTACCTCAGCTAGTTAACAAGTGTTCTTGTTCCAAATTGTTATGTGCATGGACAGTCTTAAAGACAGCTTTTTTTCCACTCTTATTGCGAGCTCTTCATTCATTATCTGAAGTTTCTAAGTTTCTTTGTGCTTCCTGTCTGAGCAAAGAAATCAGGCGAGTTCTTTTCCTTAAAGTACCTGAAGCACGGAAAGTATTACTGTTGTCAGAGATTGATCGAGTAGCACAGGTAGGTGTCTGTTTAAGTTGCTTCTTCAGCTAATATTATGATGCGTTCAACTTCAATTGATTAGTTCTGTTGCTACTGATTGATGGTGTGCATGAGACAGAAACTTTTGCAATCTTCAAATTTGATAATGCATGCAATTTATGATGAGTTCAAGCATCATGGTTGTCATTGGGCCATGGTACATACCTTTGGTGAAAGGAACACATAGCTTCTTCATGACAATGAATTCATCTATTGACTTATAGTATTTCTACCCCCCAGTTCAATATATATTTTTCTTCTTTTTTCTTTCCCAATCATATCAAGTTACTTCCACTGCACATAGCTCTTCATGTTCTTGGAGAGGGGCGGGTGATGGGGGTGAAGATCTCATGGAACTGCTCTTTCAATGCCTTTATTTTGGGGGATTCTTGTAGTTTGGAACTTAGTTTTGTGTGTGGACGCACAGGTGTTTATGTTTAGTTTCATATATCACAGGGTTTTGTTTCTTAATTCAGGATTACAAGGTTCATCAAGAGGAGATACTTACAAAGCTGGTTCAGATAATGAGGGAAAGGTTGTTGCATCATCTACGTAGTCTGCCTCAGATTGTTGAGAGCTGGAATAGACCTGTAGATACCGATTCACAGCCTAGTCCTTTTGCTCTAACGCTTGTAAAGGTACTAATCGTAAATTAGAATGTTCCAACTTTGAAACTTCCTAATACACCAAAAGCTTGTGTGTCCTCATACTGTAGATTTTGGCAATTTGGAAATTCCAAATATACCTACTCTGATCACATAGTTGAGGAAGACTTAAGTGTGGGGAGACATGGCAGGTTGATATGCAGATGTCTTTTCACTGCATAGAGTTGTTTGGTGAATATTTACTGCATGCTAACAGTCCTCAATTTGATTCCTGATTGTGAATCCTCAACTAGTGTGGCTGCCTATATTGATATGGATAAGTGTTCCACCCCCGATGTTAACTTTGTCTTTGCTTGTTTAGTTAAGAACATAATCTAGAAAATTCCTGCTAAATAGCCTTATTTAAGAAATTTGAGCTCGAGTGCCTTTTATAATCAGCACAATATTAGAATTTGGGAGGTGCTTTTTTTCTCTTTACAGTTGTTCAATCAAACTTTTCCTAGGAGGGTTGGACTTAATTAGCTGTTCAATTTGTTGCAGGAGGTTACCTATCTTCAACGAATCTTATCTAGAACTTTACATGAAGCAGATATTCAAGCAATTTTCAGGTGAGTTTTAAATTTAACTTGGTGAATAATACTTGATTGCTACAATTTCAGCATATACTTTGGTGTCTATGCTGTTCCATGCTACAAAATGTAGAGTATGACTTTCATTTCATGGTCGTGCAATGCATAGTCCAATGACGAAAAAAAGCCTGAGGTAAAATGTCTTGAAGTTGATATTGAGGCAGTTTTTGTTGCCTCTTCCTGTTTTTTGTTTTTTTTTCTTAACAGATTATCTATTTAATAATCTTCTTGAACTGAAATTGGCTTCAATGTGTGGCCTGATTAAACAAAGAAAGTCATCTCTAGAATGGATGCATCTAGTTCTAACTTATTTTCTAAGAATGTTTTTGATGTTAAATGCTTCCACAGTATCCAGAGCATTATATCTTGATGAAAAATATTTTCTCATGAAAACAAACCGAGCAAATCTCAAATCCCAAGAACTTTTTTTTCCCTTGGATTTTGAAGAAAATGCTTATTCCTGCATTGCTAATGATTTTTTCAGGCAAGTGGTTACAATCTTTCATAAAGAAATTTCAGAAGCATTTTCACGGATGGAGATCAGCAGTCAGCAAGCAAAGTTCAGGTACTGCCTTTTATTTACTCACATTTGCATCCAGTAGTATTCTGCGTATTAAATGGTGTCTTCTTCTGTGTGGAAAATCATTTTCCTGAGCTAAAGTTGTCTTTATTTGTATTCCATATAACAGGCTTCATCGGGATATTACACTTATCCTTGGATGCATCAGATCATTACCTTCAGGTAACTTGAGTGAATCGGGTACCCCAAATTGGGGACAACTTGATGAATTTTTGGTTCAAAGATTCGGGTCTGAAGCTGGCTGAAAATTGTCATCATCAAGTGTCAAATTGGTTGCTCTTCTAGTGTGGCTGTAACATGATTTTTATGGAAGATATGGGATGATAGAACCAGCTCTCAACTTATACAGTTGCCTTGTAGCATAAATTTGAGGTACTTCTCTGTTCTGAGTTGTCAAACTCTTTTATCTGCTTCTTGTATTCTTTTTTCATCCTTCAGGGGGGGTAAAGAATTCAAATTACTATGAACATAGAAAAACCATCAAGATACTGGATAGATGTACCATCCCCCTTTTGCAATGAATGATTTTCCTTACCAGATTCCGTGCATGGAAAAGTTTGCTGGTTTCTGATCATTGGAATTCATTTCAGGTGTTTTGATTGCTTTTAGGTAAATAGTTGACAGCATATGTATCAACATTGAAATGTTGCAGAAGGAAGTGTCTTTGAAGCAGAATTTTTGTAGGGGTTTGCAGATAATACAATTTTTTAATTGTTTGAAATAGTGAACAGCTGGTTCTAGCTATCGAGTTGTTCTTCCATGTGCCGTTTTCAGATGCACTCGATTGCTTAATCTTGAGATAATTGTATTCTAGTACCATAAACACGATTTCATTTTTCATTTTGTCTGTCTTCCATTCTTTCCTATCTTCATGTACTGGTTCATAAATTAGCCTGAAGATATCATCAACTACGTTTAATTCGCAAAATTTCTACAGGGTGGGTGCATTGTCAATATGGTTTGTGTATGCCTTTATTTTATTTATTTTATAATTTTTTAAATCTTGGCTGCAAACAGCGATGGTGTTGTGCAAACAATGGCTTATTTTATTTCTGGCAATGGGGAGTAGTGTGTGATCTAGTGCAAGTCTGTGTTCACTAAAATTCATTAAAGCTGCCTTAAGTGTGCTCCTACTCATTTTATCATTAAACACACCTACGTAGCGTTAGCAAAAGAAACGGTTGTAATTGAGATAGAATAGACATGTTTCCTTGTCTTTTTGTTTTGAAAATACATAAATTTACTTTAAAATTATTTTATAGATGAAATTATTTATATATTTCTGTCTCTCTAACCTAACATATTTTTGTCCTATTGTATCTGTTTTTCCTGTTCTATGATATTAACCAAATCTTGACTAAAAACACAAGAACATAGAAAAGCTGTAAACATTTCTCCAAAATGAAATAAAATAGCAATAACAATCTTTTAGTTTTCAAACTGACCTTTAGTTTTCTCTAGTCCTAAGAATGTCACCTTTTCTATATTCCATTTTTTACTCAGAAGCAAATTCTCCATTTATGACATTTGAACCAGCAGCTACTTTATTCCCTGCAATTCCACCAGAAAAATTTCACGAAACTCTTATTCTCTCCTCCCTCGCATCTCTGTGCTTCCCCCCATCATCTAGGCAAACTTGCCTTGTATTGTTTCCACTGCTGCTAAGAACCACCAAGAGATGTTTCCTTTGTGAACACGAACATTTATATGATCAGCAGGTTCAGAATCGATGCAAACTGAGTTGGTATAATTGAAAAGATCAAACCAGTTTCCTGTTGGGAAGCAGGCATCAACAGAAACTGCTCCTCATGTCAGGACAGGTGACACCATCACACCTTTACCGATTGGAAACCGTGAGTTGATTTTGTATGTTTGGATGCCTCAAGGGAATGAAAAGAGAAGAGGCCACGCCATGGGGATCCTGTTAGTGTGTGCCTCGTACATTAAGGTGTAGAGTATGGAAGGAGCTGATATCGCAGGCTGATAACCTTCTTGGCCGCTGCAGCAACAGGCTCCCAGAGATCAAGCTGTCAGCGATTTGAACCTTTGTTTGAATGGCATCTTGGAAAGGAGCAGAGGGCACCAAGTTTAAGGAAAATTTCAAACAAGAATTTTACCTGAATCCATCGTTGAGAGAAAGCCGCAAATGTCAGCACCAACCATTGGGATTCCAAACAGTCTGGAATTTGACCGAATAAAGTATGCTCAGCTTTTCAAAGTGTTATTTATTTATAAATATATTAAAATAATTTTTTTTATTTTTTAAAAATTATTTTTAATATTAGTATATTAAAATAATCTGAAAATATCAAAAAATATTAATTTAAAACAAAAACAAAAATAAAATTCTTTTAATTTTTTTTAAAAACACTTTTTAAAAACAAAAACAAATAGACATAACTCATATAAGGACTGCCATCACGTTTAATAAAAGCATCAGTCTCCATTCCTCTATCATAAGTTCTAGGTTATGTTTACATAAATACCTGTAGAAGAATTAGATGCAGTTTAAACTCTCAGTGAAGGAGATTTTGGAAGATGAGCTGTCAGATACGGCGTTAATGGCTCTGGACTTCCTTGACAGGACAGACCAGCGGGAAGATGGCAGGAAACCGTTGTCCGGGTCTGTTTTGGGATATTTTTTGTGTATCCTTCAGAATTTTTACCATAGCCTTTTTGTTTTTTGTCTTTCTGATTTTCCTTTCAATCCTAACCTGTATATTTCAGGCTGCGTCAACTCATTAAATCCACTTTAGCAGTAAAAGAAAGAATTCTTCGAAATGTTCTGTTTTCTCTATTCTAATAAGCAGATTGCTAGAGTTCAGAGGATTTTCATGTGAAGATATTTCCTTTGAACATGTCAGGATCCAAGATAAGCACAAATTTCTGACCATTTTAGAGAAGGGTTTCCCCAAATTTCCTCATTTGTTCCAATGAGAAGTTAACAGGATCAAAAGCAAAGTCCTCGCATCCATCCATGTAATCAATGTTTGTGCACATTAACTTCAAGAGGAATGCCAGCTTTTGCATAGCCAGCAACCACACAATCAAGATCCGTAACGCTCGCATAACCATATCAGCATTGATGAAATCCTTTACATTGAGGTAAAAAAAACAAAAAGATTTGGTCAAGCAAGCGGCGACTAAGATATAAGAAATCAACTCAGGTCTACTGGCATGTCTAAAAGAAGACTGCAAGAATGTCTACTCAATGCTACATGCCAAATGACCAGTAAGGCATTGGGGCAAGCCTACCAATCAGCTCAGTATACTGCTGTATCACCATATCTGGTGCCGGTCTGGCGAAAAAATAGAAATCAATAACACCACCAATAACCTTATAAGTTAACCTATCACCTTGATAAATTATATCCATGCCATTACTATTAAGCAACAAAACAACATGAGCAGGTCTCTGCCGGTGCTTTGTCCAAATCATTACTATCTTTCTTTCCTGTTGCAGATATAAAAAATATAAAACGCAGCTGCTGCAATCCTTGTTGATTTATTCTTATTAATAACTTGCTAGACAATGGTTGTCCATCATTACAATTTCACATTCAACTTGAACTCCTCTCCAAGGAACAAAGAAAGTCCTGACATCACCAAGACATCAAAATCTCCATTGTTATTAAGGCTTGCCCTAATCCTTCTATTTCCACTCCTTGTTTCCTTGGAAGTCTGCAACTCATACCACTTGATCCCATTAGTCTTCTTCAATCCTATGAATGTTACTTTGCTCACCATCCACTTTTGACTGAAAGCAAATTCTCCATTTATGATGTTTGATCTAACCATTGCCATATCTCCTACAATCTCACTATGAAATTTCACTAAACTCCAACTCTTTCTCTCCCCTCCCATCTCCACACTCTCCCCATCATCTAAGAATAATTCCCCTGTGCTGTTTCCACTGCTGCTAAGAACCACTAATAGATGAAATGCTGTTTTTCGAGCTTCTTCCGTTGTCATGGCTTCTCCTTGCAAGGCCAGAATATTTCCTTCATGAACATGCACGTTTATATGATCTGCAGGTGCAGCAAGTTTGATGTACTTTCCTGGACTTACAGAAACCGTATTAGAGTAGTTAAAAAGATCAAACCAGTTTCCCGCGGGAAAGTATGCATCGACTGAGGTAGCTCCGGACTTCAATACTGGTGATACCATTACACCTTTACCGATCAGAAATTGTGAGTTGACTTCATAAGTTTTGATGTCTTGAGGGAATGAAAAGAAAAGAGGTCGTGCTATTGGGGTTCCTTTAATGTGAGCCTCATACATTAGTGTGTAGAAATATGGAAGCAGCTGATATCGAAGGCCAAGCACCTTCCTAGCTGATGCTGCAACAGAATCCCAGAGATAAAGCTCCTGCCGTGTTGTGTCTATCGATGAATGATCTCTCGCAAAGGGGTAAAAGGAACCTAGCTGCATTGTAATAAAAGTTCAGAACAATTTAAACACAGAAAAAGAGTATAGCGTCTGTCAACATCCAACTACAGCAAAGTTACCTGAATCCAACGCCGACAAAGCTCTTCATTTGTGTTTCCTGAAAAACCACATATGTCAGCACCAACCATAGGAATCCCAAACAGTCCGAAATTCAGAATTGATGGAATAGTATAGGCCAAGTCATCCCATGTGGCAGCATTATCTCCAGTCCAATGTGCTGTATACCTCCCAGAGCCAATGAAAGTTGATCGAGAAAGTACGAATGGCCTTTTACCAGTTGAATTGATCAGACCAACATTGGTGGCTTTCGATTCCAAAAGGCCATAGAGGTTATGAACGTTGTACTCTTTCATGACATCAAAGTGTAGAGATGTTGCTGGAACAGTTTTATTATTAATAGGCCGTCGAATACCAGCATTGTTAATCCTGTAGGGTGGATCATCAATGGTAGAAAATGGGGTGGGTGTTGCATCTATGAAATTCGATATCTCGTTCATGTCAATCCAGAGACCGTCTACAGGGAGAAGCTCTCGAAATATTTTTATCTCATTACCCCAAAATTCTCGGCCAGCAGGATTTATGAAATCCGGGAAATAGACCTTTCCAGGCCACACTTCACCCATGTACGGAATCCCATTGCGTTTAATGAAAATATCAGCCTGCATTCCTCTGATGTAGGTTTCATACGTTGAGTTCACACTGATACCTGCAGAAAATTGGAGGTTCAACAGAATGTAGCAGAACCATTCTTTCTTTCTTCCATTTTTGTTAAAGCCAATTAGAAGAAGTGTGGAAGTTCTAGGATTTCATGTAAAGATAATTGTTTTGCTTCTTCATGTTAATCACATACCAGGATCCAAGATGACCACATATTTCTGACCATTTTGGTGAAGGGTATTGACAAATTTCTTCATTTTTTCCAGGGGAAAGTTAACAGGATGAAATGTGAAGTCCTTGTATGCATCCATGTAATCAATATCTGTCCACATAACTTCAAGAGGGATCCGAGCTTTTGCATAGCCAGCAACCACACCTTCAACATCAGAAATGTTCTTGTAACCGTATCGGCACTGATGAAATCCTTCACATTGGACCAAAAAAACATATTACAAATGGAACAAGCTTTGTTCACAAAAACTGAGGTAAAATAGTATGCTCCATAAATATCCAGTGTCACATGGAACCGAAACCACACAACAGTAACTAAGGCCTCTATTGCAGTTCCTATATTTGGCTAAGTCTAATAAGTTGACCATGGAGTGTAAGAGAGTTCAGGACTCTCTTAATGAATTGGAAAAGTTTGATCACTTAGCACTAGTTATAAAAAATAAATCTCTCATTGCCCAAAATTCTTGAATTTGATGTTCAGGCATCAAACAATTTTGCAGACTGAAACATGTTAAATTGGCAACTAGAAAGTTTCAAGGAAGGAATAATGCTACTTACCGAATGACCAATATGGCATTGGGGCCGGCCGACCAATAAGCTCTGTATACTGCTCTATCACCATATCTGGCGATGGCCCAGCAAAAAAATACAAATCAATAATGCCTCCAATAACCTTATAAGTTATCCTATCTCCTCCATAAACTATGTCCATGCCATTGCTATTAAACAGCAGGACACCATGAGTAGTCCCTGCCTGTACTTTGCCATCAGCCGATGCTGATCTTACATCGATGTAAAATGGGTGGGAACCATAGAGGTTAACATCAATATTAGCACTTGCGAGGTCAGCATTCCACAAGGTGAATGTGTCATCAGGCTTCAACTTGAAAGTGCTCTTTGTGTGCTCTCCGAGACCATATAAAGAAGATCTCTTTATAGGAAGCCTGGAAGATAGCTGGATATACTGATCCTTAAAGACCAAGAAAGTGTCGGGATTGGACATATCCGTGGACGTGTCGAAGAGGACATCACCGGAGGATTTTCGGGTGACAGAGAAGCCAAAAGGGATGGTGTTGTGCAGGGTAAAAAGCAGGTCTGAGTTGGGGTCAGAGAGGAGGTTGTTATCTAGCAGGAGTCGATGATTTAATGGAGAGTAATGCAGGTAGTTCTTCGGAGAGTGCTTTTGCCGGGGAGCGATGTGTTGCGGAATCTCCCATCTTTGGTTTTTGGAATCTGTTATTCTGACTCTCAAACGGTTCTTGGTTTCAAATCTGCATGTAGGAGGCAAAGCATGTCAACGCATAGAGCAGGGAATATGCAAGCTGGAAGACATGTCAATCATATATGAGTAAGACATGTCGTTTGCTTGTTTCAGAGGGGAACGTACATGATTCTTTGAAGAGGGTAAATTATTCACATAGTCCTCAAAGTTTTAAAGGCTGGTCATATTAGCCCCTTTATCCTATTTTTTGGACAAATCAATTTATATTAAGATCCCACATGTGGATCAACCATGTATAAGGCCTAAGTTTAGGGTCGGGTTGGTTACCGGGGTTAACTTAAACTCAAGCATTTTTAATTAAAAAAACTTAAAACAATATTGTTTTGATTAAAAAAATCAGGTTTTTTTTTTAACTCAGCTTTGACAAGTCACAGATTGACCTTTCAAGTTGAGCTAGACCTTACAGCGCTGATGAATTATATGGAGGGGCCAAATTTAATCAAAAATTAAAAGTTTAAAGATAATCATACTCAGAATAGCGATAAATAAATTAATTAAATAAAAAATAAAAAAATATACCATGTGATGAATTGAATACCAAACAACAAAAATAGCTGAATTTATTAAATGCTCCTTGGAAACAAGAATTTTCTCATGCCCAAATGAAAATTTCCCTTCTTTTCTAAGGATATAATTCTATTTGTAGTTGAGTTTAATAGAAGAAATCAAGTTAGATTTTTTTTTTTTTTTTTAAGGGCAGGCTATGCAACCTTGCAAGTCAACTTTTAACTAATAAATTAAGTGGTTAGTCTATTTATTTACTCCAAGCAAAGACAACATAAAAGATTATTATATTTTTTTAAGAAAAAACATAACATTTGAACTAGTCTAAGTCTCAAGAAAGAATTAAAAAAAGAAAGAAAGAAGAAGCAATTATTTATATGTTTTCTGTTTTCAAGAACATTCGACAGTAAGAAAAAATTAATGTAAGCAAAATCATGAAAACCATAAGGAAAGAAACTAAGCTACTTACTCGGCAATAAGATTAAGATGTTGGATATCATTGCCATAAACTGAAGATCTCTTGATAAGGCTAAGATCAGCAGTCAACAACTTGCCTGTTAAACCAGAGTTAACAGAGCCAATTTTATAGCCATAACCAACCACTTCTTCTTTCACATCCTTTCCACTAGTCAGCGGCACCCCACAAACCAACAGCAAGACTAGAAGTTGAAGATTGCTCTGAGATGGAGATGTTGCTTTTGTGTTTCTGCAACTGTTCTTGTTCCTCTCTTTCTCCATTTTTTGGGTCATATGATCAGTTAGAGGCATTGGTGCTTACTTGGTTTCAAGTTCCAAGCTTAAATATCTAAAGAAAGCAAGATGACCATAACCATGGTGACCTTACTGTAGTTTCCACAGGCAACTTGAAAAAAAAAAGGAGCTTTCTTGGCCACATAAAGTGAACTAGTGTTCTAAATCTGTTACGTTGGGATTGGTATCCAGTCACTATCCTCTGTTTCTGTATCCTAAAACAATAGGCTAGATGGGGACGACAAAAAATAAATGCAATTTGCATATGATACACGAGCATCTAGATTACGAGTTACGCTTGATGTTGACTAAGATTAATTAAGTACATCCATTCTAACCCTGCCCAGGATCTAGGTTACGAGTTAGACTTGATGTCGACTAAAATTGATCGAGACAATTCTCAACTTGGTTCAATATAAACTTGGCTCGGATTAGATCCGAGGTTAATCCAATAAGAAAAAAAAGAAAAAAAAAAGATTTTCCTTAAAAAACTAGATGTGGGTGGAATATATTTTCTGTATGCAAAAGCTTGCTCAAGAATATATTTACTGCTAAGAAATGAAAAAGAAAATAGTGGATAGAAATAAACAGTAATTATCCTTTTTCATTTCGGGTTTTCTTTCTCTCTTAATTGTTAATTGTTAATTAACAATTTAGCAGCTAGAATTTCAAAGAATTGCAATCTTTTTATTGGATTTTATTCTTGCCAACTTTGTGGTAGAAAATATTTTCTGTCAATCCTTACATGCTAAATTTCACCTCTAACTTGAACTCTTCTCCTAGGAACAAAGAAAGGTCTGACATCTCAAGCATATGTAACTCTCCATTTCTATTAAAGCTTGTCTTGGCGCCTGAATTTCCACTCTTTGTTTCCTTGGAAGTCTGCAACTCATACCACTTGAAACCCTTAGTCTTTTCTAATCCTATGAATGTTACTTTACTTACAATCCATTTTTGGCTCAAAGCAAATTCTCCATTTGTGATGTTTGATCTAACCATTGCCATATCTCCTACTATCTCACTGTAAAATCTCACAAAGCTCCAGTTCTTTTCCTCCCCCCCCATCTCCACACTCTCCCCATCATCCAAGAAAACTTCCCCTGTGCTGTTTCCAGTGCTGCCAAGAGCTACCAGCAGATGGAATGCTGTTTTTCGAGCTTCTTTTGTCGTCATGGCTTCACCTTGCAAGGCCAAGATGTTTCCTTCATGAACATGAACGTTTATATGATCTGCAGGCGCACTTAGTTCTATGTACTTTCCAGTATCTACAGTAACTGAATTAGAGTAATTGAAGAGGTCAAACCAATTTCCTGCAGGGAAGTACGCGTTAACTGAAGTAGCTCCTGACTCCAATACAGGTGATACCATTACACCTTTGCCAATCAGAAATTGTGAGTTGATGTCATAAGTTTTGAGGTCTTGAGGGAATGAAAAGAAAAGAGGTCGTGCTATAGGGATCCCTTTAATGTGTGCCTCATACATTAATGTGTAGAAGTAGGGAAGCAACTGGTAGCGAAGGCCAAGAACCTTCTTTGCTGTTGCAGCAACAGAATCCCAGAGATAAAGCTCTTGCCGTCTGGTGTCTAGATCCGAGTGATCTCTTGAGAAAGGGTAAAAGGCACCTAGCTGCATTGTAACATAACTTCAGCATCGATTACACAGCAGAAAATTTACAGCAATTTGTTACGCTGAAATTCAATCTAGAGAAAAGAAACAAAAATGTAACTGCATATACATGAATGTTAATGTTATCCAATGCACATCAGTCTGAATTATTAGGACTTCATAACATCTTTAGATGAGCAATAACCAATGATTTACCTGGATCCAGCGACGACAAAGCTCTTCTGTCGTGTCTCTACTGAAACCGCATATGTCGGCACCAACCATTGGAATTCCAAACAGTCCAAAATTCAAAATTGATGGAATGGTGTACGCTAGATCATCCCATGTCACAGCATTATCTCCGGTCCAATGAGCAGTGTACTTTCCAGAGCCAACGAAAGTTGATCTAGAAAGTACAAAAGGCCTTTTACCAGTTGCATTTTTCAGACCAGCATTGGTGGCTTCGGATTCCAAAAAGCCATAAAGGTTATGAAAATTGTACTCAGTAATGTTACCAAAATGTAGAGATGTTGCAGGAATGGTCCTATTGTTGATAGGTCGTTGAATGCCGGCGTTGTTAATCCTGTAGGGAGGATCATCAAGGGTAGATAACGGGGTGGGAGGGGAGGTTATGAAATTTGATATCTCATTCATGTCAATCCAGAGACCATCAAAGGGGAGAAGATCTCGGAATATTTTGATCTCATTACTCCAAAAATCTCTGCCAGCTGGATTTAGAAAATCAGGGAAATAGACTGATCCAGGCCAAACTACACCCATGTAAGGGTTGCCATCGCGTTTAAAAAATATATCAGCTTGCATTCCTCTTATGTAAGTTTCATATGTTGTGTTCACACCAATACCTGTGGAGAATCAGAGGCAGCTTAGTTCTCTTTAAGAAGTCATAAAAGGCACTTCTTCAAAAGATAATACCAATCAGCAGACCTCTAAATATGATACTTTCAGGTTAAAAGAGTTGATGTTTTCTTCAGGTTACCACTTACCTGGATCCAATATCAGCACATATTTCTGACCATTTTGGTGAAGGTTATCAACAAATTGCTTCATTTGTTCCAATGGAAAGTTGATGGGATCGAGAGTGAAATCCTTATGTTCATCCATGTAATCAATGTCTGTCCACATAACTTCAAGAGGGATCCCAGCTTTTGCATAGCCAGCAACCACACCCTCAACATCAGAAACATTCTTGTAGCCATATCGGCATTGATGAAATCCTTAAAACAGAAAAAAAGAAAAAAGGAGTGCTCAGAGACATAGTTCACAGGATATAAAAAGGGAATCCAGCATATTGAGTAGAGATGATTCTGCACATAAATACTGATAGAAATTGAACTCCAGAAAGTCTCAAATTGAATGTTTCTTTGCCTGTAATTTCCTAATCTGTGGAACGTAATTTATTTATTTTTGGTCATGTTCTTAGTTACATCACAGCAATTTTTCAGAGCAAGAGAGATTACAACAATGAAAACAAAGGAGGAAAACAAGTACAACACAGAAAAAATGATGCTACTTACCAAATGACCAATATGGCATGGGGGCAGGCCGGCCAATAAGCTCTGTGTACTGCTCCATAACCATATCCGGTGATAGTCCAGCAAAAATATACAGATCGATAACACCACCAATAACCTTTTAAGTTATCCTATCACCTCCATAAACAATGTCCATGCCATTACTATTAAGCAGCAAGACACCATGAGTAGTCCCTGCTGATACTTTGCCATCATCAGACGGTGATCTGACATCAATATAGAAAGGGTGGGATCCATAAAGATTGACATCAAGATTAACACTCCCTATGTCAGCATTCCACAAAGCCAGTGTCTGGTTAGGTGTCAACTTGAAAGAGCTCTTGGTGTGCTCTCCAAGTCCATAAAGAGAAGACCTATGTTCAGGAAGCGTGGAGGAGAGCTGGATATACTGGTCCTTGAAGACTAAGAAAGTGCCAGCATCGGATGCGTCAGGGGACGTGTCAAAAAGGATGTCCCCTGACGATTTGCGAGTGACCGAGAAGCTGAAAGGAGTGGTGTCATGGAGGGTGAAAAGGAGGTCAGAGTTATAGTGGGAGAGGAGCAGGTTTTCCTGTATGGCATGGTGTTGAATTTTTTTTTCTGGGGAGTTGTTTTGTCGAGGAATGATCTCTTGTGGAATCTCCCATCTTCGGTTTTCAGAATCTGTTATTCGGATTCTTAAACTCCCCTCTGTTTCAAAGCTGCACAAAGGCAGAGAGCAGTCAGGAACTAGTGAAAGAAAACTACCATGCCTGCAATTCATGTATGCTTAAATCAGTATTGTTTAAAATCTAGTTAAAACCTGATTTTACTTTAAAAAAAAAAAAACTTAAAACAATTCTAGGTTAGCGCGCCCTACTCAGCCTGGGAAGGGGTTCAAGGACTTTGACTTAAATGCGACAGCCACAGTTGTCAAATTCATAGCCTCATGATTAACACTCGACTGTTCTATCCACTGAATGGTCTAATTGCCGGAATCAACAATTTTCTCATTTTTTTAGGCGATGAGTTAAGAAATTGGTCCCGGCTAAATTTAGTCAATAAAGTTTAACATTGTTTTAAGCAACCTGGTAATCTGTCTAGAATCCAACAAATACCTGAAGTAGAAGAGATTAGGGAATAGGCAAGAGCTAATCACTTCTGTCATAACCAAAGTACTTCATCCTCAAAACAACATGTAAGATCATGCTCAATCATAAGTTTTTCAAGAAATCTAAGTAAACAATGGAAAGGATAGCTTAATGTAACAAAAGTCTTCATAATGAGATAGATTAAGCCAATTACCTGGCAAAAAGGTTGAGGTGTGGAATATCAGCTCCATAAACAATGGAATTCTTGATAAGGCTGAGATTAGCAGACAACCATTTGCCAGGTAGATTGACAGAGACAGATTCAATGGTGTAGCCATAGCCAACCACTTCTTCTCCACTTGATAGGGCAACCCAGCAAGAGGAAAATAAGATACTATATAAGAAAAGAAGTGAATGGTGAGAATGAGATATTGCCTTTGGCTCATTGTTCTTCCTGTATCTCTTCTCATCCATTTTTGTGAGTGCACTGACTTCTTGATGGTCTTTAAATATTCAAGAAAAAAAACTTTACACGATGGACTTTTCAGTCATCATGGTCCCACAAAATGAAGTGTGTGTATGCTATCTTGGTAATTTTCATGGTTATGATTAAAAAATAAAGTAAATAAATTTGTAATTATAGTTTAAAAAAATATATATAGTTAAAACTATTATTACATGGATTTTTGCAAAAGTTTATGTGTCGGATAATCGTTTAATCTTTTAATTTAAGTAATTTATTATGCTTTTTCTAGTCAAGATAGCTGATAACCGATACCTGATACCTGGTTGGTTAAGGTGGGTGATGATTGGTACCTAAAAAATATAATTTTTGGTGGATTTTGAAACTCTATGATGCTTAAAAAAATATATTTTTGAGATAAAAGATAATATGATATTTTAGAGAAAAAATTTGAAGGATTCATAGAGTCTTTACAACTTATGAATCTTGTTATTTTTCAAAGAGAAAGAGTTGAAGTGTTATCTTGTCCTAATAGTATTAAAGAGAAATAAATATTCTTTATACGTCATTAATGAGAGGTAAATATCTCTTAAACACGATTCTCAGGTCTATGACCAGCAACACAAACGTAGTACCTCAAGGTGTCCCGTCTACCCTAAGTCTCCAAACTTACATATTTGATATCATAAAAAAAAAAATATAGCGCAACATAAAGCAAAATATACAAAGCTGATGAATTCAAGAAATAAATTAAAATCTAACTCTTTCATAAATAATCCAAAACATAATTAAAATCATTATGTGGAGTATACATGAATACCGAACAAAGAATAAACTCATGGTTTTGATGAACAAAAGAGGCCTACCAACTTAAAGAAGCAAGAAAAACACAGCCAAAAGATCCTTAACATTTGATTTTAACATTTTATATTAAGGGTCACGATAAAATAAAATAAAAAATAGTTGGTCTTGTGAACTAATAGAGGGTCTAGAAAGATCATTAATTTTACTTCTATTTACGCTCGACAAGATGTTAAACCCATGGATATTGAATATAGCAACCTGATAGATCTTTATATACTTGGATTCAGTGTGTATGAGATTAAAAAAAAAAAAATTGGGTCGTCACTTTATCTTTAATCCTTTTTTAAATATAAATTTTAAACAAAAAATAACATATATAAAACACAAATCAATCCATCATCTATCTTCCTAATCAGGAGTTTCTGGGATGGCTTCTTGAAAAGAGACATTAGAGAGCTTGTGACTGTTTGTCCTCCTTAAGTCTTCCTCTTCCGTTTTTTTTTATTTTTTTTTCCTTCCTTGTAGAATACTCCGGTCAATGATAGGCATGTAGGTCCAATTATTCTATCGGGCGTCTATATATTATAGTTTGAAATTTTGATAATCTATTTCACACTTATATATTCTGGATTTCTCACCAAATAATAGCTGATATATAATTTAGTGGATTGCCATTGAATTCACTATAATAATTAAAAACCAATACCATACTAAAACTGTACAAATGAATTAAATTTAAAAATTAATTATAAAATATTTTTTACATTGATTTATTTTTTTTATAAAATATTTTATGAGAAACAAATAGAAAACTACTTTAATACTTTTTTAAAAGTTTATTGTACTATAATTCAATCATCAACGTGGACTAGCGTTATAGCTTTGCCTTCAACGACCGGAACTTCCTCTCAAAAGACTAAACCGTTTAACACGGAGACGACCATTTCTACATATCACAATTTTTATATATATATATTTTTTTAGAAATGAAAATTCAAATATTTTTATAAAATACAAATACGTTTTTTTTAATATACTTGCATTAAAATATTAGAATATTTTTTTAATTGAAACTTAATTTTTTAATAATGATTATGAGTGTTTTTTTTTCTTCTAAAAAATACACTATTAGTGCTTAAATATTTATTTTTTATGTTTAAAAAATATTTTAAATGACCCATGGCATATCAGGAATCATCTATTATCTAGTTAATAATTAATAATTAAAAATAAATTCCATGTAGATATATATACCTTAATAATTAAATAAAACAATCAAGCCATTTTTATCCCATAAAATTTACTCAAGAGAATGCAGATGTCCGAAGAATGAAGATGCCTAATATCTCCCAAGTAGAGGAGGTAGAGCATGTATTAGTTGGCTGTGATAAGTTGCTTTCTCTTCAATTTCATCCATGGTTTCCGCTATTTCTTAATTCAAATCGATTTCCATCAAAATATAAAATACATTTAGAAGCCTCTATTTGACTTACTTTTGTTGGCAATTGTTACTCTGCAACTAGAACATTTAGAAGATTTTTTGTTATTGTAGTAGCGGTGGTTTTTTAAAGTATTTTTTATTTGAAAATATATTAAAATAATATTTTTTATTTTTAAAAATTTATTTTTGATATTAACATATCAAAACGACTAGAAAATATCTAAAAATTAATTTGAAACCAAAAAAATAAAAAAAAATCAAAATTTTTCAAAAACACTTTTAAAATACAAAAATAAATAAGCTCCTAGATCATCTTACACGTAACAAATAGTATTTGTTATAGAACAATAGAATGCATGGTAGATTCATAGCCCTATTGTGGCAAGCATACAACAGAAGTTTTATCAGGACAAGACAAACATGCATGTATTCATAAGAATAAAATCAGAAGTAATGATTACTATTAGTTCAAGATATGCGTAAGCTGCTTCAAGCATTTATGATTAACAAAAAAAAAAAAAAAAAACACAAGTAATCTATCTTGCCTCTAACACTGAAATCGAGCATTCGTTAGCTGAAGGTGGTTTGCTCTGGCCTGATGAACAACTGGCTTCCACAAGGTCCCTTTCAGTGAAAAATCCTGGTTGTTTCGGCTGAGGCAATTCATCTTCGTTACCCAACATCAAGACCACATATGACATGTTTGGTCTATTTTCTGGATTTTCTTGCACGCACAATAGCCCCACGTGAATAGAACGTAATACTTCAGACAAATAAGGTGTTTTAACTTTTGATTTTGCAGCAAGTTCTAGAGGCCTGCCTTGTTTGAAGAGCATCCAAGCCTGATAAACAAAACCATGCTGTTAATACATATTTATGCAAATTCAGCATTCATACCCAGTGACCATTGTCGGTCTCAATTGTTTTTCAGAATTTCTTCATTTTTTTTTTCAAGTGTTTTTAAGTGTTCAAGTCTCACAAACGTAAGTAGATTTGACACTCACATGCCCAATAAGGTTGAGGCGGTGATCAGGATGACAGAATCCTCTGTTTCTGTTGCCACTTACTATCTCTAGCACCAATACACCAAAGCTAAAGACGTCTGATTTTAGCGAGTAGAGTCCATGGTTTGCATACTCTGGAGATATGTAACCACTGCATGTATTCATGGAATCTTAAGTCCCATTTGCAAACTATGAAGACAAAATGCATATGATGGAGACGACACTTACTACGTCCCAGCCACTTTGTTAGTATTGGCTTCGGTTTCATTTTCTCCAAAACTTCTAGCCAGGCCAAAGTCTGAGATTTTTTGGATTCATTTCGTAATCCAACAAAATATTGCTGGTTTTCAGATCTCTGTGGATTATTCTTAGTCTCGAATCTTGGTGAAGATAAAGGAGTCCACGAGCAATCCCATTGATGATGTTGTAGCGCTTAGGCCAATCTAGTAGCAAGCTTTGAGTTTCATCTGCTCAAGTTATTCCATTATAGATTCATAAATAAATAAATAGATATTGTTTGTGAAAGGAGGAGAAAATAAACAAGATGATGAGTGACAATCAATGAATTTTGAGTTACAATTACATACATGGCAGAATTTTTTCTCTTCCTCTACAAAGCCACTTTCCTAGGGGCTTCGAAGGAAGATCAATATAGATGGTAGAACTTATACCAAATCCATTATGGAAGCTCAATGGTGCTAAATTTGAAACATTAGAATAACTTTTAGAAAAGGATTTGTGAGATTCATACCAAAAATAAAGAAGTCCAAGCTTTTATTAGGCAAAAACTCGTAGACCAACATAGTTTCATCTCTTTCAATGCAGCATCCAAGAAGCCTCACTAGATTCCGGTGCTGAAGTTTCATGATATGTTTGACTTCATTTTTGAACTCATCAAGTCCTTGTCTTGAATTCTTAGAGAGTCTTTTGACAGCTATTTCTCGTCCATCTCTTAACGTTCCCTGCAAATAATGGCTCGACATCATAAGCAAATCATACGTTGTCTTCTGAGACTTGAGAATTTCATGCAGCTTGTTATCTGTTCAGAAAATCTTTCCAATCAGACATCCTTTTATGCTAAAAAAAAAGTAGGTTCTGTCGTGGAATAATCTCAATACCACAGAACTCCACTGGTGCCTGGAGTTTGTACCATGAAAATTCAGAAGCCATATTGCATGACTGTTTATAGATAATTATTACCTTATAAACAGGTCCAAAGCCCCCTTCTCCTAGTTTATTGGATACAGAAAAGTTATTTGTTGCACAAGCCAACTCATCCATGTTAAAGAAGGGTAATTCTAGTTCTTCCTTCAGGTCCTTGTTATTTGATCTTCTTTGAAAATTACCTGTCATTTTTCCTGTCAGCATAACTACTATGGATTGGGGAGAGAAAAAAAAAAAAAAAGACAAGGGATCTCTATTTGCTGTTAAACACGACGGAGTTTCTAACAGCTTACAGTCTACCTTAGATTACTGAAAAAATAAACTAATCTTGTTATCTGATAATCCAGGAATGGAGCGATAGGAATAGTTGGATTTTGATGGTGAGAATACGTACTGTTTTTCTGCTGCTTCTTTTTCCAAACATACAAGACCAAACATAGGCCAATAAACAAAATTCCAGTGGACAACACAGTGCTTGCTACGATCCTTTTCTTCACTTTGGATTTGGTATTAACCTTTGGAGAGTCATCTTTATCTATAACATGATAGAGAAAAACTGGTGTTAAGAAGAGGAAATGGCAGATATATGACTTCACTACACGTGCAATACAATCTCTATGTTGCTTAAGAGTCTTAATCAGGTTTCTTTTAGCCATATTTTAAGAGAAGGAAACTCTATTGCTGATGGCCTCGCAAGGAAAGGTTTAGATAATATGCTCACAGACTATATATATATAGCTTGGTTTTAAGATTTTTAAACTGTGCATCCTTTTTCCAATAGTATACTGGCTTTCTATCTAAATATATTTATAAACGAAAAATGGATTTGGGTCGTCGTCGTCAATCCAATTTATATTAATATTATTTATATTAACAAGATAATATAAGGGATTATATATCTTGATAATAACTATACTCTTCACCTTTATATATAAATATGTCTATTAACAGTAACAGATGACATAAGAAAAAAGAACAAAGAAAAATAAAAAAAAGGAGAAAAGACAATAAGAAGAAAACTCTTTTTTAATTCAAGAAGAATTGTTTCCGCAAACAATGTACATTTAGGTAATAGTGAGTATCAAGCATGATTCATCATCATTTGATATGTTTATGCTTAGAATAGTTATACAAGTTTTCTCGGAAATGTTTATATTGTTTCTTCCCGTTTCTGTTTTTTACCCTGCAATTTTGTCCTTCAATAAAAACCGACTTTTCTAGTGTGAGAAGAAACTCATACCTGGTTCTGATGCATCCATCCGTATAAAAATGTCTTGCTCATTTTGAAAGAAAGTTCTGATATCAATCAGATCATTGAACCAAAGCAAGCACCCACTTCCTCCATCCCTAATGTCCAAGTTTGCGTACGCAGTACAGCTGCAGTTCTTCAAGCACGTGTTCTTGCACTCCTCCAGGTTCATACTCCTGTTAAACCATGATTTTCTTGTCTCTGGCATCTTCACACCTGAGATTTTACGAAACCCATCTCTAAAACAATTTGGTGCAATTTTTCTAACGCAACCACTTGACCAATCTGTCTTGTCCCACTCACTTGGAACTTTTGGTACAAATCCATGCAAACAATTACACACTGGAGAGTTGTTAATACTACAGATACCATTTGCACCACAGAGCGCATAACTTTCACAATTATCGGTATTTGCTGTTTCATAAAGAAACCAACTTTGAGTCTGCTCAATCCAGAGGAGGTGTAGGACATCACCATCCTGAGTTAAGACGATCCTCCAGTGCCTTGAGCTATTTTTAAGTTCTTCTCTGTAGAATATCTCCTTGTCATTAAAAACAAATTCAAATGTGTACACGGGATTTGGTTTTACTTGAGGCACGCCACTGAACTGCAGACCATTCCATGGCCCAGCTCGATGCTTCGCTTTTGAATCTTCCAACAATATTAACTCTGGATATCCATCAGGAACGAGGATGCCTGTAATATTACCTCTGGAAGGATCATCTGCTGACTTCCATGACGTCACGTACCATTCCATTCCAGTTATTCTATTCCGCCCTATCTTCATGCCCGGTATTAATGTATTACCTGGATGTTCAAAACTTTGCCACAAGGAATTTTCCAGGTTATCATCACCCTTCTCTTTCACAACAAGGTTTCCTGAATCCAAAAGTTGAACAACTGGATTCTTAGCAAGTGTTAATGTGTTGGAAGACCAAATGATGCTTCCACTACGATTGAGAAGGACAAGAAGTCCTTGGTTGGTAAGCCTTGCAACACCTGATGAATCGTTAAGTGGAGCTTCTCTGTTGGCAACCCAAACTGCTGTCGGGACAGATATTTTGCCATACCATACCCCCAAGTATCGGTTTTTGGATTTGCCAGGGCTGAAAAATCCTAATTCATAGGTCCCACTAGCTGAAACTATTGTATCTCCATCTCTAATTGACTGAGTTGTGTTCATGGTGTCAATAGGGGTGGTTACTCTTACAAACAGCAACAAAGAGAAGCAAAAACGAAGGAAGGAAATAGAATCCATTAGCACTCTCATGATTTTTTAAAATAGCTCGCTTTGTTATGTTATGAAATGGTTGGCCTTCTAGATGTGAATATACTCGTCTTAAGAAATTACCTCTTTAAAACCACAATCTGTCTATTGCTACTGCTATGTTCCACTACTGAGGTAAACGATTTAACACCACGATCTGACATCAATATAGAAAGGGTGGGATACATAAATATTGACACCAAGATTAGCGCTGCCTATGTCAGCATTCCACAAAGTCAAAGTCAAAGTCAGTGTCTTGTTAGGTGTCAACTTGAAAGAGCTCTTGGTGTGCTCTCCAAGTCCATAAAGAGAAGACCTGTGTTCAGGAAGCGTGGAGGAGAGCTGGATATACTGGTCCTTGAAGACTAAGAAAGTGCCAGCATCGGATGCGTCAGGGGACGTGTCAAAAAGGATGTCCCCTGACGATTTGCGAGTGTATTAAAGAGAAAGAGAGGCTGCAAAATTAGGGTATTAAAAGATTCTCTTGGTATTCTAGTTTTGGCTGAATGTATTAACAGAAAGGAGTGGTGTCATAGAGAGTGAAAAGTGAGAGAGGAGCAGGTTTTCCTGCATGGCATAGTGTTGAAATTATTTTTTTCTGGTGAGTTGTTTTTTCGAGGAATGAAAGTCATGTTTAGAAACGCGAGTATTTTTTAAAAATTTAAAAAGTTTTTTACTAAATTTTTTTTATATATATTTTCAGATCGTTTTAATATGTTAGATCTCAAAAATAAATTTAAAAAGATAAAAAAAAATATCATTTTGAAGTATTTTTAAATAAAAAACATTTTAAACCACAACCACTACTTCAATCCCAAACAATCCTAATTATGTCTCGTGGAATCTCCCATCTTTGGTTTTCAGGATTTGTTATTTGGATTCTTAAACTCTCCTCTGTTTCAAAGCTGCACAAAGGCGATTTAGTTAAAGAAAACTACCATGCCTGCAATTCATGTATGCTTAAATCAGTATTATTTAAACCCGGTCTGGCTGGCAGCTCAACTTACTCACTTCAATCTAGAATCCAGCATGGGGTTAACTTAATAGATCAATTTGTAATTCAGTTAAAATCCAGTTATAGTTTTAAAAAAACAAAAACTTGAAATAATATTATTTTAGATTAACGTAAATTAACCCCAACTCACATGACCCAGTTGCCAGCCTGGGGAGGGGTTCAAAGACTTTGACTTAAATGCGACAGCCACAATTGTCAGATTCATAGCCTCATGATTAACACTGGACTGTTCCATCCACTGAATGGTCTAAATTGCCGGAATCAACCATACTCTCATTTTTTTTTATTTTGTTCCATCCACAGTTTTATATATATATGTCCTCCTTAAGTCTTCCTCTTCCTTTTTTTTTTTTTTTTTTTTTCTTGTAGAATACTTCAGTCAATGATAGGCAATATGTCCAATTATTCAATCGGCCTTCTATAAGGGGATTCTATGTATTATAATTTGAGATTTTGATAACCTATTTCACACTTATATATTCTGGATTTTTCACCAAATAATAGCTGATGTATAATTTAGAGGGTTGCCTGTGAATTCACTATAATAATTAAAAACCAATACCGAACTAAAACTGTACAAATGAATTAAATTTAAAAATTAATTATAAAATATTTTCTACGTTGATTAATCTTCTTATATAATATTTCATGAGAAAATATTTTTTTATAAAGGGACAGTACTGATCCATCAACTACTGCTACTTCAATAATTTTTAAGAGATTTATTGTACTATAATTTAATCATCAATGTGGACGGACTAGCGTTACAGCTTTGCTTTCAACGACCGAAACTTCCTCTCAAAACTGTTGAACACGGAGACGACCATTTCTGCAGATCAATGTCCAGATGATTTGGTTGCTGAAGTTTGCAGAGGCATCATCCTATCATTTAATTTACCGTATGAATTCCAAGGATAATCTTGAGTCACTTGCTTGATTTATTACTATAAACTGCTGGCAAAAGTGATATGGCATTGCTTAAATGCTTAATTTCACCTCTAACTTGAACTCCTCTCCAAGTGATAGAGAAAAACCTGACATCTCTAGCATGCCAAGTTCTCCATTGCTATTGAAGCTTGCTACTGTACCTGAATTTCCACTCTTTGTTTCCTTGGGAGTCTGCAGCTCATACCACTTGAACCCCTTGGTCTTTTCCAATCCGATGAATGTTACTTTGCTTACAATCCATTCTTGGCTCAGAGCATATTCTCCATTTATGATGATTGATCTAACCATTGCCATATCTCCGACTATTCCACCGTAAAATCTCACTAAGCTCCAACTCTTTCCCTCCCCTCCCATCTCCACGCTCTCCCCGTCATCTAAGAAAACCTCCCCTGTGCTGTTTTCATTGCTGCTAAGAACTACTAGTAGATGGAATGCTGTTCTTCGAGCTTCTTTAGTTGTCATGGCTTCACCTTGCAAGGTCAAGATGTTTCCTTCGCGAACATGAACGTTTATATGATCTGCCCGAGCATCAAGCTTGATGTACTTTCCTGAATCTGCAGTAACTGAATTGGTGTGGTTGAAAAGGTCAAACCACTTTCCTGCTGGGAAGTATGCATCAACTGAAACTGCTCCTGAGTTTAATACAGGTGATACCATAACTCCTTTGCCGACTAGAAATTGCGAGTTGATTCCGTAAGTTTTGATGTCTTGAGGGAATGAGAAGAAAAGAGGTCTTGCTATTGGGGTTCCTTTCATGTGTGCCTCATACATTAACGTGTAGAAGTAGGGAAGTAATTGGTACCGGAGACCGAGCACCTTCTTGGCTGCTGCTGCAACAGAATCCCACAAATAAAGCTCTTGCCGTGTTGAGTCTATTGCTGAGTGATCTCTTGCAAAGGGATAAAAGGCACCTAGCTGCATGGCAACCACATTTGAAAACTAATTAAACAAAGGCAGAAGTGTTAAACAACTGTGCAATTTCCAGCCACGAGCAATAATTTCACCTGAATCCAACGTCGACAAAGCTCTTCAGTTGTGTTCCTAGAGAAACCACATATGTCAGAACCAACCATTGGTATACCGAACAGCCCAAAATTTAAAATCGAAGGAATGGTGTATGCCAAGTCATCCCATGTGGCAGCATTGTCTCCAGTCCAATGTGCTGTGTACTTACCAGAGCCAACAAAAGTTGATCTTGAAAGTATGAACGGCCTTTTACCAGTCACATTGATTAGAGCTGCATTTGTGGCTTTGGATTCTGATAGGCCATAAAGATTATGCGCATTATACTCTACAATGTCTCCATTGTGTAGAGAGGTTGCAGGAATGGTTTTGTTATTAATAGGTTGTTGAACAGCAGCATTGTTAATCTTGTATGGAGGATCGTCTAGCTTAGAGAATTCGGTAGGAGATGGAGTTATGAAATTGGATATCTCATTCATATCTAGCCATAGACCATCAAATGGCAGAAGTTCATGGAACAATTTGATCTCATTGCTCCAAAACTCTCTGCCAGCTTCATTAAGAAAATCAGGGAAGTAGACTGATCCAGGCCAAACCTCTCCCATATAAGGAATGCCATCATGTCTGATGAAAACATCAGCCTTCATCCCTCTGATATAAGTTCCATATGTTGTGTTCACGCTGATACCTGCAAAGGTCAGAGGCAGTTTGGCTCTGTAAGAATTCAATTTAACCCTTTCATCCCAGCAGCCTTGTAAGAACTAGAGGAGTTTCAGATAAATGGAACTTTTTCTTTCTTCAAGTTGCCACATACCAGGATCCAAGATGAGCACATATTTCTGACCATTTTGGTGAAGGGTGTCGGTGAATTTCTTCATCTTTTCCAATGGGAAGTTCACAGGATCAAGAGTGAAATCCTTAAATCCATCCATATAATCAATGTCTGTCCACATAACTTCAAGAGGGATACCAGCTTTTGCATAGCCAGCAACCACTCCTTCAACATCAGAAACATTTTTGTAACCCCATCGACACTGATGAAATCCTTCACACAGGAAAATCAATCATATGGGGCAAGCAAGAAAAGAAAATCTAATGATGTGAAGCAAGAAAATAGTGGCTGCAAGCCTGTACTTACCAAAGGACCAATATGGCATAGGAGCAGGCCGGCCAATGAGTTCGGTATACTGCTGTACTACTAACTCAGGCAAAGGCCCGGCGAAAATGTACAAATCAATTACTCCACCAATTACCTTATAAGTGATCCTATCACCTTCATAAATTATGTCCATTCCATTACTATTAAGCAGCAAAACACCATGAGTAGTCCCTGCTATAACTTTACCGTCAAGAGATTCTGATCTCACATCAACGTAAAAGGGATGGGATCCATAAAGGTTAACATCAGGAACAGCACTAGCAATGTCAGCATTCCACAAAGTGAGTGGCGTCTTATCAGGTTCCAACTTAAAGGACTTCTTTGTATGCTCTCCGAGGCCATAAAGAGAAGACCTATCTTTTGGGAGTGAAAAGGAAAGCTGGATATATTGGTCCTTGAAAACAAAAAAGGTTTCAGAATCGGATGTGTTCGGAGACGCATCGAAAAGGACATCTCCGGAGGAATGCCGGGACAAGGAGAAGCCAAATGGTGTGGTGTTGTGAAGGGTGAAGAAGAGGTCAGAATTGGGGTCTGAAAGAATGTAGTTTGCCAATGAGGACTGGACGTGGTTTTGTCCAAAGCTGAGGTTATGTTTTGGGCGTGGAATTATGTCTTGAGGGATTTCCCATCTTTGCTTGTTGGCGTCTGTTATCCGAATTCTCAAACGATCTTTTGTGTCAAAACTGCAGGGAAGGCATTCTTATTGATCAATTCTACGGAAGTTAGAGATCTCAAATAGTAATTGAAGGACATTCCTTAATTATCAAACCTGGTTTGATTAGGAAATTAACTCAGAGCCCGGCTCAAGCCATGTTTGCTCTAGTAAAATCTGAGTGATCAACTTGTAACTTAGCTAAACTTAGGTGAGATATAAACATGTCAACTTCAAAGATTTTCTTAAAATATTTTGTCTAAAATGATATCAATTAAAAAAAAACTTAAAAAATATTGTTTGAAATAAATCTCAATTGGCCCCATCAATCCATAGATTAACTTGACCAACCTGCAAGGCTTGATTTAGGATCGGGTCAAACATCGAACCGGATGGGATAGCTATGCTTAAACCCACTAGCTATAACATTTTTATTTTAAGTAAAAATTAGGAATGAGTATTGAACCAAGTTACCTGGCAATAAAGTTGAGGTTCTGAATGTCAGGACCAAAAGTAGAGGAATTCTTGATGAGTTGAAGATCAGCTGTCAAAACATTTACAGAGGGATCAACTCTAGCTGACACGACCTTGTGACCATAACCAACAGGCTGTGATTCTACCTCTCCATTTGATATAGATAGTGGAGCCAAGCAAGATGCAAGGAAGAAACACAGAATAAAATAAGCCAACTTGGCTGTAATATTTCTATTCTTTGGTTTTGTCATTTGTGTTTGTGTTGTGAGAAAAACGGAGCCTTTCCTATTGACCTTTATCTCATCTCCACGGTCCAAACAGGTACAAAATGGGGTATTTTTTTCCTCCACATGCCTGGTGGCCTTGTCCCACTCTCTGTCTCTGCTTGGAACAGTAGGTAGGTAGTAAAGCTTTTCCCCATGTTCATCAAACTACAAGGAAAGACATGGTCTGAATGTAGGAAATTAGGAATTGGCCTGGCTCGGAAGGTCAATATACATACGTAAAAACTTTGGACGCTCAACTTGAAAAAATAACTATTAAAAAAAAAAAAAAAAAAACTCGCTCGTTCATATAAGTATATATGGGTGTCTATGGATTCAGGTTAAATTATTTTCCTCGTAAATGCAGGGACTCAATTGACAAAATCTATCCTTCTGAGTTCTGAACTCAAATGAGAATTGGTATATATTTCAAGGACATAATTGAGAAATTGGGATACAGGCCAAGAACCAAACCAGCCTGTATATGTACGGACAGAGAATGGTGGGGTTTTAGACTTTTTGTTGGTGCTCTCCAATCTGTCAGTCATCTTTCTTCCCAGAAACAAAAATTGCAAGAGAGGAAGGTTCGGTCTAACTACTTGTTACATTTCTTTTTATTTTTTTATTGTCCTGCTGTATTTTTCAATTCTTGGCCTGTAAGGCTATTGCTCCCATGGCCACAGCAGCAAGTGTTGCTAGAAAACTTGAAGCCTTCCCAAAACATCTTACTAAAGACATCCACGTCAATAACCTGATGTGTTAACATCTCTCACACCAGCTTCAGACAATCATACAGCATCTGAGGAAATCTTCCTTGAACAGTGAAGTATTTGGAATTTGAAGATGTGGCTTGTGATTTCTATGACTACAGGTTTATTGTAATTGCACCAAGTAAAACGTCTAATTGATATGGTTATACATCACATCTACAAGTCCCGAATGCGTTAGGATGTTATGATATTTAGAATATAGATTTTTATATGCTGGATATCTAAATAAAGCGTGGACAGCTTTGATGTGACAATGATATTTTCTATGTAATAAACTTTATTGAATAAAAAGCATGCCAGTAACAAGGACATTCCTTGGCAAATTGGGAACCGGTTGTTTTGTCAGCTCTGCACTAAGGGGAAACAGACAACCAAAAACAAATGAATAAAGCTAGGAAAATAGTATCCACAGAAAATGAAAGAGAGATGACCTTACATCAATCTCCATTCATTTCAAGTCTTGGCAGGCAACAAGTCTTTCATGGCTGACAGTGAGTTGCAAGGAAAGATTCAAAGAAGAAAATCACATTGTTGGGCTAGGTAGAAACCGAAAAGTAAAATATTTTGCTGGAACAGAGCTCTTGAATGTGGGCATGCATGGGAGATTAATATACAAGAATTTGTTGTGCAACTGATGTGTTATTAGCTTCACATGGATAGTTTCTTTACAGCTCCTTCTATTGGCACAACATACTGCCAAACTACAAGTTCTACATACAGCTTTTATGTACAAAAAGGAGCTCCACAGTCTACAAGGTACTAATGGTTTTGAACTGAGCGTCCACATGCATCCACCAACAGAAACGAATCTGCCATGCCAAAATGATCATGCCATGGCTACATGTCTGTCTGCAATGATTTCAAGTGTAAAAATACCATGTCAGCTTCACTCATCTTATCTCCTGCCACCAAGTTCTCATCGTTACGCTATGAAGTTTGTGTTACAGGAGCTGCAAGGATTGATGTGGAACAGCTCAAACTTTCAGTGATATGTAGCCCAGGATTTACATTGCATACTAGTCATTTGAGGGATAAGTATACTTCACAATAGACCATTGCCATGTTCGGAAGGATATTTGAAATTGTTCATTGCTCCCAACCCATTAACATCTTCCAGACTTGTTCCTCAATTTTTCTTCGTGGAACAGCCAAGCCTTCCCCTTCATCAAGTAATACTCTGTACACTTCGAATTCCCGATCTCCAATCATGCGCCTCCTAATCTCAGCCTGGAAAGACAAGCAGGGTATATGACATTTACAGTGAAAGAAAATAGCTATAATCACTTAATTTACAGAATTCAAATCTCTCAAATTTAAGTAATGATCGCAAGCAATCCCACAGTTTCAGCCATAATGCCTAATCAGGTTCAAATATCAGGCAAATATCATCTCATTCGAATAAAGAAAAGATGCCTGTAAGTTGTTGAGAGGGAAAGGCCAAAGTGATGTCAAGCAGATATTGCCAAGCCAGCAAGTAGCTCAGTACCGAGAAAATGCAACTGTTAAGCATCGTGAGAGCAAGAGTGATGTCATGGAAAACAAGAGGTCGGCCCTTGCCGGATAACTCCACAGGATTCGCCACCATCAGCTCTGTATCAGGACCACGGCTGACAACAGCTACTCGGAGAGGGCGCACTAGTTCCATCTCCAAACGGGAGGACAGTGCTTTCTGCTTGTTAGGATCAACTATTTTCTTCCCATCAGCTTGCATGATAAACAAGTCAATCTCACAGGTCCTTCTGTGTTTTATGTAAAAGCGTCCATAAGAAATCTGGTTAAACAAGCAGTAATTAGTTTATCTCCAGAAAGATTCAGTGAAAACATTAGAACAATGATGCAAAAAGTGCTTCCAACTTGGAAAATGAGGCATCTGACTTGCATGAATAGCAAACATGGCAGAGATGTCCTTCGATGTAATTTCAGAATCTCATACAATTAATCTACCTGTATATTGTAATCCTTTAGAGTCCTCATTATGTCGTAAAGAAGACCCTTGTGATCTTGGCACACAATTTGAACAAGGGTGTGAGCTGGACTCAGCAAGTTGTCCATTATAACAGAAACACTAGTGGAAGTTAGTGAACTGGGGAGTTCATCTGGCATTTGCAAAGGGAGAATGTTTTCTGTGATTGCAGTTGGAAGAAATGAAGATTCTGCTGAACATGCAGTAATTTCAGGGCCAACCATTTCTATGTCACAGCTTATCATTGAATTTCCCATGACAGCTCTTAAGTGATCATATGTATCCTCCTTTCTCTTATTTGTATGCAGGAGCTCTCTGATAAAGAAAGACATTAAGAAAAACTTATTTTAACAAGAACATAATCAAAAGTTCAAGAAGCTGCATAGCTATGCAAACGGGAGTCATAGAAATGTCCATCTTGATTGCTCACATCTTTCTATGAACTAATACAATAAATGACCTACAAGTAGGTACGCAAACATGGTCATTATGAGAAGATACACCTCCTGTGAAAACTTCTATTTTTACCCCTCTCAAATTTTCTGAACGCACAATTATTGTAAAACAAGGAGCATAAGCTTGAAAATATATGATAAAGTTTTGAGGAGAGACGTCGAAAATTCAAAACCTTGTATCTGTAACGAAGAATAGGTCCATTACTCTCCCATCCGGTGTTGTGGATACCTTCACTTTTTTTATAGTGAGTTCAAGCTCACAAAGAACCCCGGTCACATCTGCAAAAGCAAACCCTCCAGGATTCAGCCTGAAACATTCCAATTTCTAAATTCTCCACTGAAACATCAAAATCACAAGGGGATCTAACAACTTTATGCCGATTGCGAGGTATATGCAAGGTTTTTTACAGGGAACATGATTCCTTCAAAGTTACATGTGATTGCTGAATTTAAAGAGTATGAATTGCAATCTTGGAAACTTATGACAAGCTAAGGTTTTTGAAGAACAAGAAGCAATAAAAAGGTAACTAAGAATCAGATCGGCCTTGGTGATCACTTTAGCAACAAAAATTACATGTATGAGAAGAAAACTACACAATCAAAACATTGAACAAGGAGGATCAGATAGAGAAAAGCTGAATAAAAAAAACCCAGGAAAATATCAGTACCATGTAAAAGCCCTTTTCTGTCATGACAAGCTAACTTCAAGAGGAAAACATCAGGTGGTCTTGGAGGCTGCAATTCTGCAGTGTAATAAGAAATCCCAGATGCTGAAGAGCAAGAAGGGCATGCCCCTACTAATCTCTTCTTCAATAAACCCCACCTTGTTGTTGATTTGCCAACCACCCAAAACACTATGTAGCACCATTTCCCATCCGTAGAAACATCTTCACCACATCAAAAAAAATCCAAAAACACCCAAAATCAGAACAAAAATCCCCATTTTCTTTCACAAAACTACTAAAAAAAGAATTAAAAAAGCACACACACACCTTTGTTTTCCACAAACTAAAGGTGTGGAAAACAAAATATTGAGCTGAAAACACTCGAAGACAAGCTCTAAAAATGGAGACTTTTCTCTCTTTGGGGTCCTTACCTCCTCTAACAATGCTAAGGCCAAAGAAGAGAATGATACGACATAAATCACAACCAAGACCAGTCTTGTCAGGACAATTCACAGTGATAACAGCAGGGTCTCCTTCTTTCTCTGAGTGTCTAATTATCACTACATCATCATACAAAATTCCCATTTCCTAGACCTTTTCTTTCCCTACTCCTCCTCCTCTTTTCTTTCTTGAACTTGCGAGCTGGGGTTTTTCTGTTGCTGTTGGTGGTGTACAGGGAAGAAGAAGCAGCAGCAGCGGATAAAGAAACAGAGAGAAAGAGAGTCGGAAGACAATGTTGTGTTGTGTTATTTTTGCTTCGCTTCTGCTTCACTTGTGCTCTTCTTCTTCTTGTTGTTTCCTTGTCTGTTTATCCTTTTGATTGAAATATTGGACACGAGATGATGAGACAGTGTTCCAACTTCCAAGTTTGAGAAGCACGAGAATTTGCTGTCAATGCGGCACTTTCAAGTGTTTGTTTGTTATTGTATTTTTAATTATATTTGTATATATTTTAAAAAAATTAGTGTTTTTTATAGTTTTAATATGTTAATATTAAAAAAAATAAAAAAAAATATTTTAATATATTTAAAAAAAACAATATTTAAAAAAAAACTCTATGCGCTATAATATTAAACACGCTATAGGAGGCAAACAATCGTCTAAAATAATTCATGGAATTTATGATTTTTTGTTCATTAAGTATCTTTTTCCAAATTCTTCTTTGAGCTCTGAAAATTGATTGGTTAGGTGGGTTTGTGTTGATGATAAGAGAAGGTTTAAGAGTATGATGTGAATTTTTTTTTATTTTTTATTTTTATTTTTTTTTTGTCAATTTAGATAGAAAATTCTCTTGCTGGTAGATAGCATGCTATTTTTTTAATTTGCATTTTTTATTTATTAAGACAGTATTTTTTTTTATAATAAATTGCAAGAAAATAAAAGGAACGACTTGATTGATGGCCTAATAATATGTATCTCGTGTGTCTCTCTAATGAGTAATTTATCTTGATTTATTATTAGAAAAAGGTTATAGTTTAGAAAACGATAAAATAACTTAGCAATTTGGAACTTAATTTAAATCTGGTTTTTATTTTGAATTGTTTTTAATATTAATTTAATAGATTGATTTATTATCAAGTTAATTTAACCAAAACTAAGTAAAATTTATAGTGATCAACTCTTGTGAATTAAAAAAAAATAGAATAATTATCATTTTAGAAAAAATTAATTAATTTGAGTTGGCACGATTATATATAAATGACTCAATAACTTGTTTTATATTATTTTTTAGTATATTTTTTAATTAAAAACTCTTGGAATTTACAAGTGTTGAACATTATATTATTTTTTTTATTAAAAAATAAAGATATTAAAATTTAAACTTTTAATTATTTAGTTATTAAAATTTTGATTATATCTAAAACTATTTTAATTTTAAAAATAATTTTATCTTTCAAACATAGTTGTTGGCTGTAATTGTTATGATTATACATATCATTGTGTCGGTAAAATGTCCAATAATATATTATGTCAAATAAAATTTAAAATTTTCATTTTATTACTTTTGATTTATGACTGTTTAAAATAGTTCTCAAATATCTTTAAGATTTTTTTAAAAAAAATTCAATAGCTTTTAAATATAATACATTAAAAAATCATAACTTCTAGGACAAGCCGAGTTTAAGATGAGCTCGAGACAAAATTATATATAATAAATTTTAAACAAGTCAAAATTGAGTTTTATATTTTAGATTTGTTATGAATACAAACACAAATAAAGTTTAAAGCCTTAATAAAATTAGCCAAATCAAGTGGAATTGTTTAGCTGTGTTTGGTGACGTGATTAAATCATGTTTTTAAAAAATTTAATTTTTTTATTTTAAATTATTTTTTAGATCATTTTAATGTATTGATATTAAAATAATTTTTAAAAAATAAAAAAATATATTTTAAATTATTTTCAAATAAAAAATACTTTAAAAATTAATATTAACAATATTCTCAAACATCTCTTAAACCTAGTGTGTGGTTGCGATTGCTTTTTAAAGTGCTTTTCAATTAGAAATACATCAAAATGATATTTTTTATTTTTTAAAAAATTATTTTTGATATCAGTGCATTAAAATAATTTGAAAACATTAAAAAATAAATTTAAAGCAAAAAAAAAAAAAAAAAAAAAATATTTTTAAAACACAAAAACAAACACATTCTCACTCATTTTCAACCATATTTTTACTGTATAAATTTTTTTTTTTTAACTTGAATTACAATATAAAAAAATAACTGGGAGGACACTTTTACTGGACAAATCCAATATTATTGAACCATAAATATTAAAAAAATGTCGGTCGGTCCATTACTCTTAAAGTCCAACCTCTAAAATACCCATTTACGGAGATGTTGGAACTTCAATACGTTGCAATAAATTATATGATATATCATATAATAGCGTACGATATGATATTTTGTCGTCGTTTGATTGGCCAGGCCAGAGCAGTGTGATAGCCGCCCACGTGTCTTATTTTGTGGATGGGTCCCTCTCACGTGCTTATCTTAACGGAGTCTCCAAGAAAGAAAAGCCCTTTTGTGACTTGTGATTTTTTATATATTTTTTAAGCCCTT
This sequence comes from Populus x sibirica, assembly GCA_019202695.1. Taxonomy (NCBI): domain Eukaryota; kingdom Viridiplantae; phylum Streptophyta; class Magnoliopsida; order Malpighiales; family Salicaceae; genus Populus; species Populus x sibirica. The sequence goes on from JAGMVL010001426.1 coordinate 3,525,003, forward strand.
TCACACCTCCTTTTTCACTTCTGCGTGTCCCGCTGTCTCTCTGGCCAAACTGTTGCTTTTTTAAGTATTAATATATTAAATTAATATTTTTTTATTTTATAGATTTCATTTTAAAAAAATATAAAAACACAAAAAAAATTATTTTTTTAAAAAAACTTTGAGAATATGCTTAATTATTATTTTTAAAATATTTTTTTACTTGAAAATATATTAAAATAATATTTTTATTTTAAAAAAATTATTTTAATATCATCTCATGATCTGAAAACACTCAAAAAATTAATTTTAAACAAATAAAAAAAAATTATTTTTTTAAAAAAATACTTTTAAAATAAAACAAAGAAAAGCTTAAGTTCTTAGAGGGTATTTAAGAATATGATTACAGTTGTTTTTTAAAGTTTTTGTACTTAAAAATATATTAAAATAATATTTTTTATTTTTAAAAAATTATTTTTAATATCAACGTATCAAAATATCTAAAAACATTAAAAAAATATTAATTTAAAAATTTTTAAAAAATTAAAAATATTTTTAAAACATAAAAATAAACAGAATTTAGTATATCCAACGCCGTTACAAACTAAAAAAACGGTGCTTAGACAACAAGGCAAGGCAAGGTGTACAGCACTTACCAACTAAATTGACTTGCAAAAAAAAAAAGAATTAAAGAATAATAGTGTTAAAAGAATATGTAAAATGCTTTATTCCATCACAAATAGTAGCCTCGGCCGAGTGTGAGGTATGAGATCATGGACACCACGTCATCAATTTTGGTAGATTCTAATAATTTAATTGTTCAACGGAGTAGAAATTTGGGTGGAGGAAAAGGACTTGGATCTTGAGATTATTATGCGCAAGGATCCGTTGTGTTGGCATGTAGCCTAGGGCATATACTAATGATTAATTTCAGAATCTTTTCACTCAGGTAAGGCCAGTATCCGGCGACCACCACCAGTATAAAATCCTCGTCTGCCGTCGAGATTTCATCGATTCTGAGCCACGAGTCTAGGTTTAAGAAAGAATAAAAAGGATAACTTGTCCTGTTCCGTTTAAAATCGAAGTCATGATAAAATTTTATTAAAATTCAGCTCTTTAAACTTTATAGTTTTAAAACTCGTTCCGGCGAATCGATCCCAACTAATATGAGATTGAAATCAAACTTAATTTTAAAAAAAAATTAAAAATTAAATTGACCTGCCATATTAATCCATACCTATCATTATACTATCAAACAAACAAAATCTTTTTTATAAATAATTCTTCGCTGTTTAAACTTCAATGAAGGTTGTTGACATAACACTGGACTATCACATTTTCAATGGTAAAAAACTTGCAAGAAATGTGTAAATTAAAACTATTTATAGGATAAAGGTTTTTATTGGTTGAATTATAGATAGGTTAAAGTGTCTTTGTAAATAGTTTATTTCTCCAATATTAAAGTAAACTTTTTTAATGAATATCTCTAGATACTTGCAAAAAATATTCTTTTAGGGTGTTTAGAGGACCCCCGTGATAAAATTAGCAACTTAGTAGAGAAAAAAAGTAATAAATACACTTACAGATATTTAAATTCAAAGATTTTAGTTGTTCTTGTGTTGAATATGTATCCTTTTAATTTAAGGAAAAACTTGCATTTTACTTGGAAGTTCAAGGGGTATTTATAACCCATCAATCTTGTATTTTTTCTTGAGTGAAGGGATCGGAGAGTAATTTTATCATGACAATATTTACTACGAACAAAACATTCCTCACACAAGTAGTAATGGGAAAAAATATCTCTTACACAAACATTAATGAAGAAGAATATCTCTTACACAAGCATAAATGAGCATTATTGGAGAAAGGATATTGACGATGTCCCAAAAAATCCAAATAGCCTAGGAATAGAGCTCCCAGGTTAGATAATCGGTTAATCAATTTGTCTTAGCAATATCGTCTATTTTTCCTAGTCAAGGTAGTTGATAGCTTATACTTAGTGTTTGGTAGACCAATGTGGTTTGTGACTAGTACATGTAAAGGTCATTTTTTTATGGAAGTGAGGAATCTCCGACGGTAAAGTTAGTAACTTTGCAGAGAGAGAAAGTGCAATGATATTTTAGAGAGACAGACTCTGAAAATATATATGCTGAAAATGTTGAGAATGAAGAGATTGTAAATCTTTGTTCTGAATTTCTCATGGTGTATTTATAGCCCAAAAGCCTTGTCCTTTTGTGAAGAGGAGAGTTTGGAGTTAATTTTACCCTTGTGATATTTTAAGTTGTATTCAATTCAAAATAATACGTATTGAATCGGTATAAAAAAATGAGAGGCCCGCATAGGGTCCCGAAAAAAAATCCCTAGAGAGTGTTGAGCTTGGATAAAATGCTCAAGCCCACAAGAGGTGAAAGTGGATTCAAGCGCACTGCCTTGACCTAAACACATTGGGTCAGACGTGAAAGCTCGAGCCTATGAGAGGTGAAAGTAGATCCGAGAGGGCTGCCTAGACCCAAACACACTAGGCTCGAGCGTGACAGCCCGAGCCCACGAGGGGTGAAAGTGGGTCCAGGAGCGTTGCCTAGACCCAAACATGTTAGGCTCAGGGTCCGAGCCCACAAGGGGTGAAAGTGGGTTCGAGGGTGCTGCCTGGACTCGAACATGCTAGGCTCGGATATATTAAAGGTGAGAAATAGATCTAGACACGTTGTCCGGATACAAACATATTGGACTTAGGACACAATCTTAATACATCCTCCAACAAGGATGCTAGAGTGCATGTTTGACACCAAAGGTGCTAGACGTACGCTCTACATGGGCTAAGGTAGTAACCCAAGCCCAGATTTCTTGGGAAATAGGCTTAGGCTAGCACATCTAAACCCAAATTACAAGAATACTCGTAACCATCAAATTCCAAGCAAATCTTCACCATTTAAAAAACTTGCGATTATTTTTATAAAAAAAGCCCTAGCTAGAGTCCATGAACCTTGTCCCATAATTATCAAAATCATGATTCGTCATGCTGACATTGTAAGTGAGCACATCGGCAAAGCAGAAGTTGTCAAGTTTCACGGCATCATCGCCATAATGACAGCAAAAATAATTTCAGACCTGTTCAAGGAAGTTCACATCACGGGCCTTGACCATGCCATGAACTTCAAAGGGCGACTTGAATCTCGTCTCGAATGATTTGCCCTACAAATGGCCTGCCTCGGATGCCTCAACAGCAAAAGCTAGCAGTTCCCTTGAAGCCACGCATCTCCCTCCCCAGCTTGGATATTTAATATTCTTCACAAGTGGTCAATTCAAGATTTTTCATGTCTGGGTTTTTATATAACTAGGGTGATCTAGACCCTTGAAGCCACAAATATAGAAGGGACAATAAACTTTAACTTGTTCCTATCTGTCTATGAATCTATGAAGTAAATTATTCTTCAATAAAAATAATAAAATGGATACTTGAATTATTTGTTGTTATCTAGATGGACAGTAGCAAGTATTTTTTAATTAGTTTCCCGTGTTAACTTATACCAGAAACATAATATGTTTCTTTTTATGTTTTAAAAGAATTTTTTAAAAATTTTATTTTATTTTATATTTTATTTTACTTTAAATTAATTTTTTTATGTTATTGTATTGTTTGATATACTGATATTAAAAATAAATTTAAAATAAAAATAAAAAAATATTATTTCTATATATTTCCGAGTAAATATAGCATGAAACTCACTAGGATATTAAAAACCTAAATATAGCATGTAATAACTCAGAATAACTCAAATTAATGATGTTTCATTAGTTATTTTATAAAATTTATTTTAAAAACATAAATAATATAAAGGGGAGAGAATGTAATATATTCACTAGAATTGTTTTTCTTTTAGTTATATTTCTCAAGTGAATTTATAGAAGTAACTAATAAAATATTAGTAATTAGTCCGTATAAAATTACTCGATTCATCCGAGATCATTGATTTGAGCTTCTGAAAACCCTAATAGCCTAGCAAGTATCAAATTGGGCATGAGATGTCTAAGTCGCCAATCCCTTGGCCGAATTTGACAATTGTGCTCTCAAATAATAGAGTGTATATATATATATATATATAAAGAATCAGCCATTCCTCAAGGGCAAGCTTCTCCCACAATTGTCAACTTCCTCTAGTGAGCAGATGTTGACGGTGGCAAGGCATGAATTGTCCAGTTTCATGGCATCGCCGCCACAATTTCAGATTTCTTAAGGGAAGTTGACATCATGGGCCTTGACAATGCAAGGACCTCTCAAGGGCAAGCTTGAATACTTGGCCTGGTTGATTTTCCCTCTATACAAATGGCTTTTTTTTTTTTTTTTGAATTTCCCAGCTGGGTGGTCAACTTTCAGAATTACTTGAAGGTGTTGTTTTATATATGGAATATTTAATTAGTAATTGAATCCCTATAGCTGAATAAAATTAATCAATTAGTCTTTGTAGCATCATAAATAATTAAATAGTCCATTGACTAAGATAGATCCACCATCCATAATTTAGTAGTTTTTTAAATCAAATTTGCCCATATTACCTAATTTTATTTTATTTTTTTAGTTTTAAATAAAGGGAAAAACAAAATAAATTAAAAAAAACACCATCTATGTAATAAATCTGGTCCTTTTTTTTTCCTTATTCCACTCAACTCTTTCAAAAGTTTTTCCTATGATCTAAATATTCCAATATTCTTAACTTCTATGTTTGCTGTATAGGTTTATCTTGACTACAAACTCAAATAATTTTTTTTTAATATAAAGTATTAAGGTGATATTTGTGGTCATTAAGTGAGTTCTGTTATTTTTAACATGATTTTTTTTTCATAGTTCTTATTAATGTATATTATTCAAGGTCATCTATTTCATAGCAAATAAATATTTTACTTCTACCAATACTTAAAGATTATGGACAAGTTTCTGATAAAATTTTATCATGCGCGTGTGGGCACACATATATATTGCATTTTTACTCCATTAAAATCAATACCTTATTATCATAGTTTAGAATTAACTTGGAAAAAGATTTGAATCTAGATTAATTGTTTTTATTAAAATAATCAAGATTAAATGGATTAATCAAATCATTATAAATTCAATCGGACCAATTATATTTTATCAAATTAATATTTTATTTAATTCTATTTAAAATTCACCTCAAATCAAGAAAGGTTTTCCTAATATGTAAAAATCCAAAATAATGAATATCAGATCGATCACTTTTACTCTATTCTACTCATAACACAAGAAGGGGCATTTACAGAAAGAAGAAATTGAAAGTCTTTTCACTCCTCGGGCTTCTAAGAAAAACAAAAAGGGGCATTTTTTTAAAAACTATGTGAAGTGTTATAAAAAGTGAAATCAAAGAAATATATATATAAAAAAGAATTAAATGAAAAGGGGCATTATAGGAATTGAAGAGAACTGTAACGGCTAGTAAGACTTGTACAATTGGATGAAGATCTTGGCGGAAAGAAAAAAAAAACCCAGCACGCTCCCCAAAGCAGTAGCCTCCTCTCCTTTAACCACATTTTCTACTTTCTTCCTTACAGTAACACACACTTTCCTTACTTAGAAGAAATCTAGTACTGCACTAGGGTTTCTTGTCTTCTCCATAGAAGAAAACAGGGGATTTTTTTTCTAAGTGTACAAGGTTCACTGTTTGCAACAATGAACATCTTCAAGAAGAAAACTTCTCCTAAAGGTACTGTTTTTGTTGTTGTAAATAGTATGTTTAAAGTGGGTTTTGTCTTAGATTGGTGATTGTGCTGTAAATTTTTGAACTTTTTCAGTTTTGGTGGAGTAGAGGATGTTTTTTGCTTATTTGGGATTGTGTTGCTGTTAAAATGTTAATGATTCTGTTGTTTGCTTTGAGTTTTGGAGTGGAGGATCAGGGTTTGATTTCATAGTTTTGAAGCTTAGTTTGCGTGAAATTAATGAAGGATTGTTTGAATCCAACAGAGGCTCTCAGGACTAGCAAGAGAGAAATGGTGGTTGCTACTAGAGGTATTTGTGGTTGTTTGTCCTTGAAGGATCAAAATTTTGATTAATTGTTACCTGCGTCAATTGGTTTAACAGTATAGTTGGAAACTTTCTGTGTTAAATAGTGGCAAAGCTATTATGGGTTTTTGTTTGTCTTTGATTTCTAGGTATTGAGCGTGAAATTGCATCGCTTCAACTGGAGGTATGTTGATGTTGCTTTTTTTGCAATGGTTTTGGATGGAATTTACTACCAGGTCTTTTTTTTAATTTCTTTTTCTAAATTGTACTTTGTAATGCATTTTTAGGAGAAGAAATTGGTGGCAGAGATAAAGCAAACAGCAAAAACTGGAAATGAGGCAAGTCTATTTATTCTTCGGTGTAGTGGTTAAATGGTTCATGGATGAGAACAAATATAAACATGACCTATTATGATCAGTTATTATCAATCTTGTGCCTTTATGATTTGTTATGAAGCATCATTTGACATCGTGGAAAAATTGTCCACTTTAAGAAGTTGCAGATGCACCATTGAGGTGAAATGAGATAAAATAATTTTAGAGTTTAGGGAATGAGATGGTTTGTGATAACTTAGACCGTTCAGTGAAAATTGCTCAAGAAATTTGAGTAATCTGTAGTTGCTGCATAAGTGTGTGCTGCGTAATCCATGCAAAGGTAACATGGTTTGTTTGAAGTCATAGCTTGGAGTTGTTGAGGATGTCTTCTTGGATAGCTTCTTGATAATGTAAGACTTTTGCTCGATACTTAGGCTGCTACTAAAATCTTAGCCCGGCAACTTGTTCGACTTCGGCAACAAATAACAAATTTGCAGGGGAGTCGTGCCCAAATCAGAGGTGTTGCTACTCATACACAGGTAACTTTCTGTCTGCACAATCTAGTTAGTAAGTTTAGAAGGATCTACAGGGTTGTCCTTGTTGTCTGATGTTGATGCCTTGGTCTATATTTTATGTTCACAGGCGCTGTATGCCAGCACTTCAATTTCCACTGGAATGAAAGGTGCAACTAAGGCAATGGTGGCTATGAACAAGGTATTAATAGTGATGCAACCGTAGTATAATAGTTTTTATTACTAAACCCATCCTATTTATGAGACAGGTATTCATAGAAAACCATAATTCCATAAACCCATGTCTTATTGGAAGAAACGCTTCAAACTGGAAGTCATTCATACTCTATGTAGTGCTTGATATAGTATCATGTTCAGCAGTTACATACCTTTCAATGCACTTAAGTGTTGGCTATGGTTTGTTAGAGATGACATAGGAGACATTTCATAGTGCAAGCTATGATCTATTATTTTCTTCTACTTCATTGACTGAGAGGCGTTATAAGCATGAGCCATTTAAACTGTATTGTAGTAGACAATACTGTAACATTTTCAATGGTGCACATGTCGATTGGCTTGTACAGTGTTGACAGAAAGAGATGTCAAAAATAGCATAAAAATAAAAATGAGAGTATTGGATGCCCTAATGTTGTGTTCCGGTGCTGCTTTGCAGTAGAAAGCTGCACAACAGGGCTGGTTGCTTAGATTACAGCGTGTTCATCAAAGTGCTCACATAATCCATTGAGCTTGTAGTGCTCATTTTGGAGGCTAATCTCCTGAAATATGTTTAAGCATTCTTTACAGTCGACTGGAGTATATCAATACCTTGGTTTTTTGACAGCAAATGGCTCCTGCAAAACAAGCTAAAGTGATCAAAGAGTTCCAGAAGCAGTCAGCACAAATGGATATGACGGTAATCCTATGTTTTGTTTCTACAACATTTCATTTTTCCCTATAAATTCCTGTGTATAAGTGGAGTTCCCATACTTCTTCTAGCAATCAAATGATTATTCTTAGATAAAAAAGTTTGGAGGAGACAATGCACACACAACCATTGTGCCTTTTTTTTTTGACTAATCAGAGTGACAATGTGCAAGATGCCCCCTATCATCAAAATGTCAAATGGATTTCATTCAATGGATAGATTGAACTTTTCTCTATGACTGATTTTGTTGTTTAGAGTGGTACTGGGAGTATCTAATATCTTATTAAACATTTTGCAGATTGAGATGATGTCAGAAGCTATAGATGAGACTTTAGACAAAGATGAGGCTGAAGAGGAAACAGAGGAGCTCACTAACCAGGTGAAACATCAACAGCAACAATTTAGTTTGTTTTAGTTTTATTTTAAAGACCTAGTCCATCTCTAATTTAAATAACATCATTTGTAGGTGCTTGATGAGATTGGTGTGGACATTGCATCTCAGGTTTGTTTTGTTGAGATTAGTTGTCTCATGTAATCCTTGGTTGTTATGCTTTCTTAATTTCTGGGATGTCTAATCATATGTATGATTCTGATCCTTGTTTTTAACAGTTATCTTCAGCTCCAAAAGGTCGGATCGCATCAAAGATTGCTCCTCCTAATGCTGTTACAAGGTATGACGTAGCACTTCACTTTGAAGTAATGTCCATTATTTAATCCATGTTGAATGAAAAAATGGCTCAAGCAAATTTAATTTATGACATTGCCTCGTGAGTGAAACTTTCGAGTTGGTGATATCCCCGGCTCACAATTGGTGCCTAAGTAATCTTTTCATATACTCTCAGCTGTTTTCTGTTTAGTTAAAAGAGACTGAACATGTGAACAAAGGGAGAAGAGAAATCTTTTCATGTTTGCTATAAGACTAGGACCACACCTAGATATTCTGCAAACAAGATAAAAATTGCTAGTTTTGCTATTTTGTTAAACTTGGATATAATATATACCTGCAAAGTGCAAGCAGCTATGGCAGTGCCTGGCCTTGATCATTGATGAGTACTGCAACTTGCGTAGAGATGTAGTCCATGCCAAGCTCGTGTTGGAATATTACAGGGTTCTTGGACTCTAGAATTTCTGTTAGTCCCTATAATATCATATTGTCCACTGAGATTTAGACCATGGCGTACTGGGATGGCTAGTAGTGTTGGTGGTGTGAAGGTTGGGTGTGAATCATAGGCACAATTTGTTGGGTGGTGGATGTGGCACCAGTTTAGATTTTATCATGAAACATTACCACTTTTTAATGGGTAAAGCATATTTAATGGGGCAAGTATCTGAGATAGAGGAATCTATTGGGATTTGTCTCCGCTGAAACCAGAAATTTGTTGTATTGAACTTTATTCAGAGATGGGGTTCTGAATGAGTGGTGTGAGAACTGTGATGATAAGAGATTTCACCATTGATATTTCCCATCAAAATAACAAGAGCCCAGAGAGTTACTTCGGAACAATACTCTACGGACAATACTTTGAGCCAGCATCTGAGCGCACATTCTGCAAACTGAAGTTTTTCCCGTGACAGGAAGCAGATATAAACGAAGTATTTACTCACCAAAAATTTGTTATACTAACAAACTCTTTTATCTGAATTTGTATGCAGTCCTGAATCTACCAATGTTGAGGATCTTGAGAAAAGACTGGCCTCTCTACGACGCATTTGATCTGGAAAACATGTAGCAGTGATGCTTGGAGCAGAATCTTAATGGGTGTAAATTCTTACAAAACAGTCAGATGCATGAAATGCCAATTATAGTAGCAGCATTGTCTATGTTATACATATTCTACTTATGCGAAATACCACCATACTAGACTTGTTATATGAACAGGAGAAAAGGTAGTCATATTGAAAGATATTCTGATTTTGTACTTGCATTTGTTCTCATTCTTTTACTCTACCCTTTTGGACTAGAATGTCTTTTCATTTGGGTCATGGGAGGGTCTAAAATACCCAAAACACCTAAACTGCTTCCGTAGCCTCCTGGTCCTGGAGGCAAAAACCCCCTTTTGATCATCTTTCAGCTTGCCCTAAAGACATGAAGCTACATAGAAGGGAAGAAAAGGAGATTTTGAGCATCGGGACAACATGTATGATCATCAAAGCTATTTAGCCCTTGTTTAGTATTATGTTCGAACTAGGATTGATTAAATTTTAATATATATATTTTTAATGTTTTTGGATTGTATTGATATTTGATATTAAAAATAATTTTTAAAAAATAATAAAAATATTATTTTAATATACTTTAAAAAACACTTTCAAAATATCTTGTCCAAACATTGTTTTTAGATTTCGTTAGTCAACTTTAGTCGGTCACTTTAACAAAATACTAAGCGTTTGGGAACGCGGCTGTGTTTTTAAAAAAATTGAATTTTTTTTTTGTTAACATTGAGTGCGGTTTGTATTTTTTGGATTGTTTTGATATGTTGATGTCAAAAATGATTTTTAAAAAATGAAAAAATATTATTGACATATATTTTGGCATGAAATGCTATTTGAAAAGCACCCGCAACTACACTGTCAAACACATTTAGGATATGGGGCTGATGGGGTAAAGCATAGGCAATGTAGTAGCCGCAATGGGGCTGCATTAGCAACTTGCTTAACACATCTTGTCATCAGCATATTTTATGAGTAAAATGCAAGCTGGAAGCCAGAGTAGCTTTATGCACAAAGCAAATTCATTTCGTGCAATTGGCTAAGGAATTGCAACTTGGTTTTAGTTGGTTTAGGTATATTCTAACGAGAATCTGTCTCCATTCTTGATTGATCCATGAACCAGGAATCAAGTTGATTTATGCATAGAATATAACTCCAAATGGTCCAAGCTCCAAGCAACTTCTTTTGCTGCTGAGGTCAATTTGGGTCTAGCCTTGTTCTTATCATGATGAGATTTGTGGGATCAGGAGATTTTTGTAGGCTTCAAATTCTTTGTCTGGAATCATGATCAGCATGGTTTGACATTGGACCAGAAATATGTAAGCATAAATAAACAACGCGAAAATGGCCCTGAAGTTTATGTGCAGCTCAATTTGGGTCCCTCTTGTTAGTGAAATTACACCAACCACCATGGATTCTTCCTCTTCGCAGGTCATTAATGGCATGCGGGAAGGACTTGTGCACTTCCACGAGATTTGAAAAAAGAAATTGATCGTCATTTGCCTAGGATTCTAGAAGGTGTTAAGCTGGACTTTTGTAAAATCTTTGATTTATACTCATGGGATATAAAATATTGATGTTCATTTTCTTAGCTTGCAAGTCTCTCTCTCTCTCTTTTTTTTTCTTCTTAATTTGAAAGTCTTTGTATAAATTCTCCATACAAATTTTCAACCATTTTTGCTTATTGAGATTAAATCTTTTTATACACCAAGCTAAGTTGTTGTCCATAGCCTATTACAAAACAAACTAGAAGTGCTCAGCTTTTTCATGTAATATACGAGGAGAAATACTATGGATTTAAACAATATATTAACTATTTTGTTCTGAAAATTAAAATGTTATTTGTCAATTGATCGAGATAATTTAATAAATTTATGTTTTTTATATATAATGAAATTATTTTATCACCCTTGAAAGCTAAGAAAATAAACTTGTTGTCCAGAGGTTGTATTTGCATAGTTAAAAGACGATAATATCTTTAAAAACTCAAAAGTTTTGGCTTTGTAAAGAGTGTTTTTTTGTCTATGTATTTTTTCTAAAGTAAAATGACATGTCTAGCCTTTGATTATAAAAATTTTAAGCCCGGTAAGGGAGGGCATTTTCATCTTTACAACATTTTTTTATAATATTAGGATACTCTTAAAGGCTTTTTAGTAATTTGAATCATTAAAATATTAATAAATCCATATAAAAGGTTGATACGTGCTATGCAAACGTCATCACCCCCCTCCACCAAATGGGAGGCGCGTGGTACGTATTATGATGGGTCTCGAGTTTAGTGAGTTAACCTGGTTAACTTTAATTTTTTTGTTGTTTTTCTTAATTGATTTTTTTTTCAATTTCATCCTTCAATATTTGGTTAATTAAGAATTACACTTCATAATTTGTTTTAATTTTCTTTCTATGAGGTTATTCCAATCCCATGATCCAGGTTAAGGATTTGATAATTTAACCCGGTTGATTTGGGTTATTTTTTTAAACTAGTTTTTTTTTTAATTTTATTCTTTAATATTGGGTTAACTAAGAATTATGTTTCATAATTTATTTCACTTTACTTCTGTGAGGTTATCTTGGTCCAATGACTCGGGTCATGGGAGTGACCGGTTGATCTAAGTTGACTCGAGTTGTCTTTTTATCTTTTTCTAATTGATTTTTTTTTTCCAGTCTCATTATTCAATATTAGGTTGATTCAGAATTAGGGACCTGATTTGATTTACTTTCTATATAGTCATCACAATCTTATAACCAACTTGCAGACTTTACAGGTTAACTCAGGTTGACTTGATTCAATCCAATATGTTTTCGTCTCAATATTAAAAAAAAGATGTCACCTTGAATCTTTTTTTTTATTTTTAATCATATTATATTTTTATCGAGGTTGTTTTTAGACCCGCTAAGTCAATTGGGTTATATCAGACCAACGCTTATTCAACTTAAGATTTTTTTTCTACTAAAAAATACATTAATAATACTTGAATTTTTTTTTTATATGACCTGCATTGTAACGGGGTCAATAATCTAGTATGAATTATTAGATATTGTTTGATAAATACTATAATTCAAGTATTTTTTTAAATGTTTTTCAAAATATTATTTCACATAATTTTTTTTTTAAAATTCATTTTTACCGTGTGACCAAACACATTTTAAAAATCTCAATCAATTGATTTTTCTTCTTTTTTTTTTCTTTACAAATAAAACATGTCATCTAATAATGTCATAAATTCGCAAAACCTATGTATATCTCTTGGCATATGGCGTAATCATGAAAGAAAAAAACACGTCTATATGGCATATGAACTTTGTTCATATGGATGGTGAATGAGTTATCCTCTTTATTATTATTATTATTAGTATTATTATTATTATTTTAGATTTGAAATTACATGTTTAGTTTTAAAAAAACATAAAAATTAATGTATTTTCAAACTAGTTTAAAATACAATATTATCATATAGACAACCGATATTCAGGCATTCTCTGGCAACACAGTACAAATGATATTTCATAAAAATTTGATTTTTTTTATTATAATATTTTTTAATGTTTTTAGGTTATTTTAATAAGTTAATATTAAAAATAAATTTTAAAAAATAAAAATATATTATTTTAATATATTTATAAATAAAAATTTTCAAAAAAACAACTACAATCGTAATATCAAATATTATCCCAGCCTAGTTCGGAAGTTCACACGTAAAATATTTTGTTCTTTAAAACAAAAAAAATAAAAAAATAGGCTAGTTCTATAAATAGAAACAAATTGAGGGACCACAACAAGAAGCAGAAAAAACTTTAAGACAGAAATAAAAGGAAGCTTCTACTCATACCGTTGACAGGTTCTATTTTTATAAACATGACACCCAAAAATCTTTCACCTTATTTTTCACAGAAATTACAAAAACGCCCTCCATTTCCTTCCTTTTTCTTACCCGAATCAGAAAATGAAGTCATAATACATTCAATCTTATCTTTCTAAGCCCTCGATTTCATCAATCTATCAAAAAACCCACCTTGGTTTTTCCCTTAAAAATCGAACTTCTTTCTTTTTTTGAAGCAATTCAGGTTTTTGTTTTTTTACTCCCAATTTTGATCGATATTCTTGTTTTGACGTTGAATTCATGCCTGCCCTTGAATTTTTTGCTGTTAACTATCATGTTTTGATGTTAAAGTTTGGTTCTTTTTAATGTTTCTGACCTGGATTTTTGAATTTTTTTTTTTTGTAGATAGAAAGAGGGAGAGAGATGCAGAGCCAGGTGGTGTGTAGAGGGTGTAGAAGTTTATTGTTATATCCAAGTGGAGCTACTAATGTTTGTTGTGCTTTATGTAGTACCGTTACCTCTATTCCTGCTCCTGGTATATAATTCAGTTCCCTCTCTCTCTGTTTTGTTTGTTGAACCCTTTAATGTTTTTGTTTTTATGTGAATGCTTTTCGCCTTTATTAATGTTCATGATAGGCGCAATGAATGTTGGTAATTTGGAAGATTTAGGTTTTTGGTTTTTGTTCTTCTTTCTAATTGGCACTGCTAAGTTTAAAAATTTCTTCTGCCTTTTGTTTTAGTGTGTTCTAGGAGATAATTGCTCGAAGAATTGTTGGTGGGAAAGATGGAGGCTGTGGGTTTTAGATGAATTAGTTGACTTGGGTTGTTTTAGATGAAATTAGGGTTGGATTTGATGATTAGCTTTGGAGGTTAGAATTTCATCGAAGTTGTTGCTTTGGATAAATTTGGAATTTTCTGCATTGTGGAATTGAAGTTTAGAAATGGATGAAAAATGCTTCTAGAACTTGTGTTTTTACTGTTAAAAGAGAGTTACCTTTTGTATTATACTGGATGTCAGTGTCATCTAAGATTAGCCATGGATTTGAAAACAGGAATGCCTTCTTGCGTAGTTCATAATCCTGCTGTTATCCACCGAGTGTTAAAGTTTCATGCTCATTGTCTGGCTTCCATTGCTTATACCGAGTGCCAATTCTGAGCTTTTCTCAAAATGAAGGGACTAGCTTGTTCTTAGACTCTAATGAGAATATGCATTTGTATCTGACATATAAGTTAGATTGCAGTTCAAAAGGATTTGGTAATTTAAATCATTATAGCCTTCTTCCCTGGTTCTTGATATGAATAGACAGCCTTGTTACCTATATTTGTAGTACTAGTTATGAAAAACAACCAATCCCCCAAAATGTCCACATTCTAGATGTTGAAATTGAAATGGTTGTGGAACCTCCACTCTTTTTTATGAGGATATAAAAATGCTCCAGTTCCGTTTCGTTCTCTTTCGACTTAAATAAAAAAAAGTAAAGAAAAAGAATTCAATATGTGTTGGGAATTTCAATTTAGCTTGGATATAATTAAAATATATGGTGATAGGATATTTGGGTTCAATTGCAACTTGCAGGGATGGACTTGGCTCAACTCATATGTCGAGGTTGCAGGACATTGCTAATGTATGCACGGGGGGCAACAACTGTGAGATGCTCCTGCTGCCACATAGTGAACTTTGCACCAGGTATAATATAAGCATTGTAAAATTATTTCATACTATTTGACAAATTTGGATTTGCAATTTGCAAGCTTAACTCATCTAATCTGCTCCATAACAACAGAAATAGTCTTGTGCTGTTTTTCTTTTTATAGTGTAAAGGTTTAGGTTGATAATTTGCTTCCAAGAAGCTTGGATTGCTCTTTTCTTCCATGGACATTTTCTGTGCCTTATCAAAACATTTCAGATACTCAAGGGGAAAAAAACTAAAAGACAAGAAGTATATAGAACTATCAGCAGGGCACCAATGATCCTAATTAATTATAGAATGTAGTGGTGAGAGTGGTATCTTCTTTTTGAGATGAGAATTCATTTCTAAAAGTTCTATCTCACTTTATTGCTTATTACTCTTTTCCATCTCACTTGCTTTCTTTTAGTAGTTGTTTGCACTATTTTCCAGGTTCCTTTTTTATTAGGTAATTGCTATTGAATTTTTAAAATTTGAATGTTTGGAGGGACTGGTAGCTGGTGCACTTATGGTTACTGAGAGTGGTGATATGGATTTATTTTGATACCCAGTTTCCATCAATTTACCTTCTGTCAATGAAACTGGAAGTTGTTCCCATTGGCTTCATTTGTGTACTTTCTATCATTTAATTTCTAAATTGCATTTATCGATTGTGCTAAGTTTCCTTTATCTTTCTCTTTTGTTTGGTGGTGTGTACTGATTTGTTTTCTCTATGTTTTTGTGGCTGTGTGAGTAGGACCTAACCAGGTTGCTCATGTCAACTGTGGGAACTGCCAGACTACACTTATGTATCCGAATGGTGCTCCATCTGTCAAGTGTGCGGTCTGTCACTATGTTACTAACGTTAGTGTAAGTGCATTAACTATATTAAGGCACCAGTATTTACCTTGTAAAATTTGCTGTGGCTGCCAAAGATTGAAATTATCTTCGGTTTTGGCTCAAGTTTTTTGCTTCTGTTATTTAAATTAATTTCCATCTCATGATATGAACTTCAGTACTTCAAGTAGTAATCTGCCTTTGCATTCGTGCATTGGATCAAGATTGTCTCCTGTTAATGTTTGGGCACATGCTTGCTCATGAACAATAGTTTATCTAATATTCTGCTGCTTACAAATTATATGAAGATCGTCATGTCTTTCTATCTCTGGATGCATATAATGATCTGTACTGTATGGTTGAAATATTTGAATTCCATAAAGGGATGGATAGTGGATAACGTTATGTAGTCATTAGGAGTTGGTCTAACATGATTATTGCCTCTCTTTTTAAGGACTGTCTTTACCATCATTAATTTTACAAATCTCCTCCCCTCCTTTTATACATCCTGCTACTCATTTCTTGGTAGTTATTGCCAAATTGCCAACTTTCAGTACAAAGTTAAAGCCTGAAGGTAGATATGTGTATGAACTCAGAATTTTTTTTGTTTTTTTGTTGAGGACACATAATAAGTTGCGAATGAGCTTTCCACATGCCATTGAAATTGATTTATAGCTCCTCTTTTTGACAGTTCTCTTTGCTATGATAATACGCAGTGTCTTTAAAAAACAAAGTTTGTCCACAGTGACCACCCAACCTGAAACTTCTTCCTTGATCTTTTGATAGTTCTAAGTATTTGCTGCTGTGGTTCGCTTTGTGATGTGTTGCAGAGATAATCTTGACATTTTTTTAGTAAATGTGCTTATTGTTTAACAAAATTGTCCTTTTCTTCTGAATGGATGTTAGCTCTTTGTACTTGCCAGTTACCTCTGGAGTCAATTGGAATAGTCCAAAAGAGCCAAATGTTTTTGTATTCCTTGACATGGATTAGTTCCTCTGTAAATTAAGATTATTATAAATATAAATTTCATTTTGATCCTGTCAGCTGGCTTTCAGGAAATTCAATGTTCTCCTGTGTGTGTGAAGTTAAATAGACTTGGAATGTATTTTCATGATCCAGATGATTCCCTTGCAGTGAGAAGTAACTTTCTAATACTGCTAGAGCATCCTTGTCACCATGAACAGACACCATAGCTTTGGATATACATCTCTGTTTTTGGCGACTGAATGATTTCTTTTATTGCATCAACCAACCACTGCACTTTTTCCTCATTTGGTCATTGTGAGGTCTTTAGTGAGCAATGATTGTTCTTTTCACTCCCTTGTGCTGTATCATGTGTCTTGCAGATGGCTAATGTGAGAGTTCCGCTTCCAGCAAACAGACCTGGTGGTATAGGTGGAACAATGCCGTCTACTTCAACAGTAAGTAACTGGACTTACTTTTCTTTCTTGGTGGAAAATGCAACAAAAAATCTTGGTTATTTTGTATCTAATGCTTACTAAATCTGTTATTTCCCTTCTCATACCTGTTTTCAATGCCTCATTCTCAGACTCAAACTGTCGTTGTGGAAAACCCTATGTCTGTTGATGAAAGTGGCAAATTGGTATAACTCAACTTGATTACTTTTCAACTTTTCTTGTTAAAAAAATCTGATTTATTTTTCCCATTCTTTGTTTTCCATTCATTCCTTTGGAGTAGAATATGTGCTGATAAGATTTCTATCCATTGCAGGTCAGCAATGTTGTTGTTGGTGTCACTACAGAAAAAAATAATCCGGTGAGATTTTGATATCTTGCTATACTTTTAGTAGGAAATGGCCCAGATTCATACTTGTTGTGAAGAAGGATATGAAAATTCGTTATGTATATTTTGTCTAAAATAGCCATGAGCAACATTTGTTCAAAACCATTTTGAATACACGAGCTGTTGGTGAAATTTGCAGTGTGGATGTGTACATTTTGAGGATATGAAGCTTTCGAGGGCATTCTTTCTGTCTCTCTGATTGCCGAACTGAAACATCGTTACGTTTGTACTAATATCTGGTTGAGTGAATGTGCTTGTATCTTTCAAAGTGAACTATCATATACTGTATGCAGGGAATGTGCTTATTTGGTACTTCCGGAACCCTAGATTCTTGAAGATAAATTCTGTATAATTGAGTGTTCTATCATTAAAATCATGTTTTAACCTTTCCAAATTAGTTGTATCTGCGTTGTGGTTTGTTTCTCATCAAGGCAATGACTTTCATTGCAATAAACAGTTGACTTTTTCGGGAATTTAATCATTTATAGAAAATGGCTGTATTTCCTTTCAAAAACGAATTGGGAGGTGGACATTATTGATGCAAAGGCAATTTTTGATAACTTGTGCTAAAAGAAAAGGGAGGAGAAAAGAAAAAAGCCATGAGCAAGTCTCCATGAAATAGTAAAGAGAGATCACTTCCTAAGCTTGAATTTTGTCTTGATTAGAGTTGTGGATTACATTTCTCGTCATATGACAATGGAAGTCCAAGCTCGAGAGATTCCATACGAAGAGGAGGCTGTCTAGCATTGAGGTTGAATTTATATTGAGTGTGTTTAGCATGAAAAAAAATATTAAATATATGTTATTATAGTGTTTTCTATGGTTTTTTTTAAAAAAATTATTTTAATGTATTTTTAAATAAAATATACTTTTAAAAATGATTTTAATATAAAATACACACAAAACATTAGAGGGGGGTTTTGGAGGCTGAAGTCACATATTGTTAAACTTGGCTTGTTAACCTATGACATATAAGCCCATTTCCCCTTGAAATGTGAAACATAAAGAGAGATCACTTCCTAATCTTAAATCTTGTCTTGATTGGAGTTGCTTTTCTCGTCATATGACAATATAAGTCCAAGCCGGAGAGATTCAGGCTGTCTAGCATTGTGATTAAACTTATATATTAATACTTGAGTGTGTTTAGCATAAAAAGATATTAAATTGATTATTTTTATTTTTAATTAGGAAGGGTGGTTGAAGGCTGGACCTATGATATATAGCCCATTTCCCCTTGAAATGTGAAACATGTTCAGTGTTTTTTTGAATCGTTTTAAAAATTAACTTGATGAATTAACTTATAATATTGACTTGGTTAAACTCTTAGACTTAACTTGATTAACTTGAATGAATTTTTTAAATTTTTTTAATTTAAAATAATATTATTTTAATTATCTTTTAAAATTTTGTTTAAAACGAAAGGTTTAAAAAAATATCAAAATGATATTATTTTGAAATATATTTGAGTGTTCACTGATCTATAAATTAACTCAAAAACTTATTATCAAAACCTCGAATTCGATAAGATCTCAAGCCGAGTTTAATAACTATAATATGAAAGCTAAAGTAGAGTCTATTAAGTAAAAGTAAAGTAAATATTCTTTATTATTTCTTAATCAGAAAACTATTTCAATAATATAATAAGAGATGATGAAACATTTTATATAATTTGTTTTATTCTTGTTCTACTACTATATAAATTCCAAGTAAATTGAACATAAAGCATATATCAAACAATACCATTCTCTTCATTTCTTTCGAGAATGGAACCCAAGTTCTTCACTTGTTTAGCATCCATAGGCTTTTTTGTTTATCTGGTTTTCTCTCATGTCAATGGGATTTGTTAGGAGGAGGAATTCTCCAACACAAACAAGCAACTGGCATGACAAGATCATGAACCTTACCCTACGTCAAAAAAAATCTGATGTTTACTGCAAGGGGAAAAGGACTTGAACTTTTCCCAACCACCAAAACCAAAATTGTGAACTTTAAGTTTGATGGTTAGACAACCCAAAGAAAGTTAGTGGCACACTAAATGTGGCTTACTAGACTCAACAAAGGGATTTGGCCATCCATTTTCCTCTCTTAACCTATATATATGGCCTGCCTTGTGCTGGGTCTGCCATCATCATTACACCGTTCAATATCCCTTCTATCCCAGTACTCTCTCTCTTGTCTTCTGTCAACATGGGCTTGCAAAATGAAGAAAAGCTTGAGCTTGGATGCACTGGCTTACAGCCAAAGCCAAAGAAATGGGCTCTCTTGATGGTAAGGGTGGTTGCATTCTTGGCCACAGCAGCTGCAACACTTGTGATGGCGCTCAACAAAGAAACCAAAACTCTTGTTGTTGCCACTGTTGGGAATACCCCAATAAAAGTCACCCTCACTGCCAAGTTTCAACACACCCCAGCATTCGTGTAAGCCTAATCAACTCATCTCCTTCCTTTAACATAACTGTAATCAGAATTTGTAAGTACATGAACATAGGAGATGGGAATTTAGCATGGAAATGTTTCAGTATTTCTAGTTATGTGTGTGAGATATGGTGTACTGCAGGTTCTTTGTTATAGCTAATGGAATGGCTAGTTTCCATAACTTGGTGATGATTATGGTGGAGCTTTGTGGTCAGAAGCTTGATTACAAAGGAATGCGCCTTGCCATGGTCGCCATTTTAGATATGGTAACATTCTCACAACTTTTTTCTTTACCAAGAGACAAAAAAGGGGGGAGAAGACTCTTTGTTAAACAAAAACTATTTTGCTCAAATGTTTGCAGATGACAGTGGCTCTGTTATCAGGAGGGGCTAGTGCTGCGACTTTCATGGCTGAGCTAGGCAAGAACGGAAATTCTCATGCAAGGTGGGACAAGATTTGTGACAAATTTGAGACTTTTTGTGATCATGGTGGTGCTGCACTCATTGCTTCCTCTGCCGGCCTTATTCTCATGATGATTATTAGTGTCATGTCGATCATGAAGCTTCTAATCAAACCAAAATCTGACAGCAGCTAGCATTGTTGTCCCATATAATGTAAGGACTAAGTGAATCCATTCACTTTGCACCCTTTTCTGCTCTGTGTACGTATTACTCTTGCAAATAATCAAGAATGTTGCCTTCGAGCCGTCTTTGTTGCTATGGCCAGAGAAATGCTATCAGCTGCTTTCAAGTCTCAACAACCATGCATAACAGATAGAGTTTTTGAACATGAATATGGCTTAATTCTAGGGCTAGGAAAGATCCTTTTTCTATCCACCTCTATGGAGCTTCCACAATCAATATACATAGGTAAATAGATACGTGGACCCGGGCTACACGCATGGCTGTATATATATATATATTAAAAATAAATGACTATAATAAATTGACCAAATAAAAAAATAATTACAATAACCTGAAAAAAGAAAAAGAAAAGGTTTTCTGTACCACTCACAATCTCTAGAAGCAGGACTCCAAAACTGAAGAATTCAGATTTCAGAGTAAAAATGCCCTCCATGGCGCCATTCCGGCCCGTTATTCTCCAGCGCACCTCTCCAACTATGATCATTTGCTCTAATACAACATTAAGAAACCATTTTAATTCAAAAATTTAAATTGTTTAATGAAGTTATAAAATATAATTTATATTACTCTGACATGATCAAAGCTCTAAAACTCGCAGCACAGAAATTTATTAATTTTGAAATATATCAGGAAACTGAAGCGCGTAGCAGCATGGAGAGAAATTGTTGCTTACCAAAGATAAATGAATCCAAGCTTTTATTAGGCATGTATTCGTAGACTAACATCTTCTCATCCCCTTGAATGCAGCAACCCAGGAGCATGACAAGATTCATGTGCTGCAATTTAGATACGAGTATAAGCTCAACAAGCCCTTGTCATGAACTTCTTGATAGTCTTTTATCTCTCTCTCTCTCTCTCTCTCCCTCTCCCCCAATCGATAAATTTCCCTCAAATAAAACATCTCACTAGTCATTACATAGATTTTACAGGGTTTTTGAATTTTGTTCTTTGAGTGATTTATATAAAACTACATTGTAAACAGGTCCAAAACTGCGCCGTCCAAGTTTATTCTTTGCTGAGAAGCAATCTGTGGCAGCCATGATTGTTGCAGCACTGTCGAGTTATGTCCCTTGTTCCCCATGATTTTCAAGTTCATGGATGTCATTTGTTCCATCCAATGTCATCAACTCATTCAGAAACTTTTCTTTAACACAGTAAGACATAAAACCCGGTGTGGGCCAAGCTTTGAATCGACAAGTCATCATATTGATTTGAAGGCTGAGAAAATCACATGTCGTGTAGAAAAAAATCACAATTCACCTAATAACGTTGCATTATCAAGTCATAAATCACATGGTTAGGCCACTGACTTTGTTCTTTAACACAGCAACCACTCTCAACTGATTTATTCTGGGGGTCAGTCATGTTGTAGCTCCAACCATTTGAACATACATGATTGGACGATGATAAGAATTTGAACCAGCAACGTTCAACGCATATATAATCACAGCATGAAGAGATGCCAAACGAAAAAAGAGAGGAGTGTAATTGCAAGCAAAAGCTGCAGCAGCCATATTAGCAGACCAACAAAGTAAGGAAAAGATTTAAGCTAGATGTCGTGCCAACACGCAGGAAAAAAATGATGAACAGCAGACATGTTCACAAAGTATATAGATATTGGCATTCTTTTGAGGAGATACTATTTGGACTTTCTATGGGATCATTCCTCTGTGCTTGTAGAAGTCACAAGTACTATAATATTATTCATCTGAATAGAACATCGACCCAGATATGCTAAGGTCCTCTTATGTACTGATACATCCAACTCTCAACTCAATGGTTTTCAAAAGAGAAACCCTTTGTCCTGTTTGAGTTCAAAACAAAGTGAGATAATATATCTGGACTTGATATGGGACTGGCCTTCTATTATGATAAAAACAGAGAATTGATGTGCATGTTTCTGGGTTATTCTTAATTCCTTCAAAGTTTATGAGCTTAAAAATCATAATTCAATTCTTTTTGCATGCTTCTGCTGTGAAACTTCGGTTGATTCTCTTGAATGCAACAAAAGCCGAGGCTTTCCGTGTTTGCAACAATTGTAATCCTGTTGCATTTGGACAAATCATGATGCAAAAAAGGTCAAGCAAAGAGAAATGGTGCCTACTTATCTTAAATTTTATGGCAGGCATGATGTGAGAAAAGTATACGCAGAAAAACACAAAGGAGAGGGACCTTTGGTTGCGAAGATGCTCTGGTACGCATTTGTTTCTGAGGCTAGGGCAAAATATCATGGCTAAAACCAAAAACAACTAACACCCTGCAAAAAAGGATGAAACTCGGTAAAAGAAAGGCTAGAAAAATAGAAAAAAAGATCAGAGAGCAAAAGTTTAATTAGCAGGAAACTAACAAACGCAGCTAACTATGGAAATGAACAAACTTGTGAAACAAGGCAAATAAATCCTCTCTGATGCATGCATGAAAACTAGCAATAGCACAAATCTCGTAATGATACAGGTGATATATCAATCATTGATACTAAATCTTGATTAGATTTTAATCCATATGATAATCAGTTCAAAGAAAGAACTTAGAACAACAACCTACAACAACATATATCCCGTTTATGTACATCTATGCTATTTTACATCTAGCAGATCCACATCTTGTGTAGTGCAGCCCAATTTATATCCAAACTTGACTCGGGATTCATTTGATTCAAGATCGAGTCTCAGATGGGTTGACCAGCCCATCCTAATTTTTTTTTAAAAAATAATTTAAAATAATAATTCTTTTTTAAATTAAAATTTTTAACCTACTCAATCCAAGTCAGGTCAAGATTAACGAGTCATAAAAGTGGCCGCAGGTCACTAAACTAAGACAACGAGTGAAGATGAAATGCTAAGATTCAAAACTACACTTTTTACACTACTATACTAGTGAAAGTGGATAACACATTTCATGTCCAACAAAGTACATTTATGTTGCTTTTTTTTTAAAAAAAAAAAAAAAAAACTTAAGTTTCAACCTTGGTTATAAAACCTGAATCAGCTCAGTAATTAACTCGAGACTCAATCGATTTAAAATCAAAACTAAACTAAACTAAAATAATAATAAAAAATTTAACCCAACTTGGTGAATCCCCAATTCTTAACTTATTAACTTTTTTTAATGATTAATCCAAATTAACCCTCCCTAGTCGTTACCTGACACAGCCATGAATAGGGTTTTAACACAATGATCTGAACCTCACCGTTTTGAAAAAAGAAGTTGCATGCGTGCATAGGAAGCATATGATAGTGTAACGTGCAAGTCCTCGTATAAAGAAAGAAAAACAGTTGGTTGTTTTCGTTGAAAACCGCGTGCGTTTTAGCGGGTATCAACAATTGACTTGATCCTCTCTTCTCCTTTCTCTCTCTAAGACTTAACGACTTTCTCTCTCTACATCAAATCCAATTGCGTGCTCCTAGGGTCTTTCTCTCTCTTCATCTAGTCTTACTCTTACCCCACTATTATTTATTATTGTTTTTTTAAAGAAAATTAAACCCCATTTTGTTTTATTATTTTTTGAGTTTTTTGTTTTATTATTGAATTACAATAAATAAAATGTATCAACTGAATTAATTAGATTGCCAAATTAAGATAGGGAGGAGACTGATTTCTTGCTGCATTTAAACTTCTTTCAATCTTCTTCAATCCTAACCGTTCTTATTTTTATTAATAAGGCAATAAATATTTATATGTTGATTTCACCTGCTTTGTCATTATTATTATAATTATTATTATTTATTATTCCGATCTCTCTACCAATCAAATTAAATAAATAAAAAGCCCGAGTCTTTCCTTTTGTTTCTTTTAATAAAATCTTAGTATTGGATTTGATTTATTATTATTTTTTGACTTATTTTTTTTTTTGTTCATGCAAGTTTTATGAGAAAAGAAACCTTTTTTAGACAATTGGGATAGAAGGGAATTGAGGGTTAGGTTTCTTTTTGTTAGGGAAATAGAGTTTTTCTTTCTGGGTTTTGAATTTTGGTTAGGTTAGTTTAAAAAATTGCTGGTATTGCTGGCTAAAGATTCTAACTTCTCGAGTCAAAATTCTTTCTTTGTTTGAACAGTCAATGGAACAGTTCAAATCTCCTGCAGAATGTCATCTCAAAGAGGTTAGTTTGATTCTGCCCCATGATTTATTTGTTCTAAAGTTTTGATCTTTATGTGTTCTGTTTCTCATTGACTGAATTGTTTTTATGTAAGATTGGTGTCATTTGGTTCTGTATATAGTTATTATCTGCATTGTACTAATCTGGGTTGTTGAGAAGATTAGATATTTGTCTTTCGATCGGAGTGTTAGGCAGAAAGTTTTGATCTTTTGATGATCGTTCGTGTTTCTGTTACAAATCATTGAGAATACAATGTGTATTGATTATTTGGTTTTAGTGAGTGGAGGAATTTGATTATGTAAGGATCATGGAGTTTTTGTTTCATGATCTTAAATGTGATTGTTGCTAATTTTTTGGTTTCTTGCTAAATTGGATTGTGATTGTCAATTATGATAAACAGTTCTTTTACCTTCCCTTGGTTGTTGTTTTAGATTGTTTTAGCTAGATTATGTTTCATTAGTTTCAGTAGATGCGCTGTGCTAATCCGGATTAGCGCTCTGATTATGTCGCTAATAAGACCAAGTTTAGGGTTTGCATACAAAACTTTAACTTGGGTGGTATACTAGGATCTGGTGTTCGAGTGCCTGGACGAGGAGTATGAATTTGAATTTTAATAGAGCAAGTAATTTAATTTAATAAATAATGTTTTGAAGAATCAATCTATTAAGCAATCCCCAAAAAGTGACAAGTCCTCTGAGGGCCCAGGAAGTCATCAAAATCAAAAGGTGCACACAGTTGATTTGGTTTTCAATTGTGGCAGTATGTGTGTTTACTCTTTTACTACTGGACTACAGTGTTCTCAGATGCGTAATCAAATTCAAATTTAAAATTTTTCTTCAATGGTATTTGGAGAACCTAGTGTAATAACTCCTGTTTTTGAACTTTGAATTTTTTCACCATGAACAACTGAAAAGTATTTACGCAAAAACATACATTGCCTGTTTTTTATTTTATTATTTGGATTGACAAATAGACCGTCAGATTTTCTTCATGAAGCAAAATCCAAATGCTTGAAATTCTTATGGTGCAGAATGTACCAGCTTGTTTTTTGAATCATTTAATTTCTGATGCTTGTTGAAGTATGATATGATTCATGTGGTACAGGTAAAAGCCAGATGGGATCCAGATGAAGCTTGTAGGCCTATCATTGAGGATGCTCCAGTGTTTTATCCAACTGTTGAGGTAGTTATTTGGTACATTTCATGATAGTACTATCTTATATTTAATTTTATAACAAGTGTCATGCTCCTTTATTTAGGAATTTGAGAATACACTTGATTATATATCAAAGATACGTGCTAAAGCAGAGCCATATGGTATATGTCGGATTGTCCCTCCACCTTCATGGAGTCCACCTTGCCGCCTCAAAGAGAAAGATACATGGAAACATAATAAGTTTTCTACACGAATTCAGTTTGTTGAATTGCTTCAAAATAGAGAGCCAATGAGAAAGAAATCTAAAAGTCGGAAACGGAAAAGAAGGAGACAATTAAGGATGGGAATCACAAGAAGAACCAACAGGAGACGTGCCAATTCTTGTTCAGAAAGTAAAGTTGCGTCTGAGACCGATGAGACATTTGGATTCCTTTCTGGTTCTGATTTCACTCTTGAAGAATTTGAGAAAGAAGCTGCTTGTTTCAAAGAGTTCTACTTTGGAGTGAAGCATCTCATGGATGGTGTGACTGTAAACCAGAAATTGGAGCCTTCTGTTGAGGATATTGAAGGTGAATACTGGCGGATTGTTGAGAAACCAACAGACGAGGTTAAGGTATGAAATAGGGTTGTTGACATGATTGTTTCTCCTGTGTCTTAATTTATATCCATGTTTAACCTCTATAACATTTCTCTTCTATCATATCACAGGTACTCTATGGAGCTGATTTGGAAACGGTAACATTTGGAAGTGGGTTTCCTAAGGCTTCAGCCTTGATGACCAAAGGTGATTCAGATCAGTATGTGGTATCTGGTTGGAATCTAAACAACTTACCACGCCTGCCAGGTTCTGTGCTGTGTTTTGAAGGATGTGATATCTCAGGAGTTTTAGTTCCGTGGCTTTATATTGGAATGTGTTTCTCATCATTTTGTTAGGTAAGTCACCAGACTACTATTTTTAAAGATATTTGAGAATAGAGTGATCAATACAATAGGCTCTGCTAGGTTTAGTTTAACCAATTTCAACATGACAGGGGCATGCATCAAGTTTTCTTGGTCTGTTGTTTTAGTTATTGATTCTTTAAGGTTCATTTATCTCTAGCATTATCAGCCTAGTACTATAAATTGATCAAAATTATTCTTTAGATTCAAGCTAACATCAATTGTTTGTACTGCATCTAGTTCCTATGCAGTTGGATTTTCCTTTCCTTTTCATTTGTTTACTGATTTGTTCTTCTTCTCACCATTTGAATTGGTTTTCAAAACAGCATGTTGAGGACCACCACTTGTATTCGCTAAACTATTTACATTGGGGTGATCAAAAGATATGGTATGGTGTACCTGAAAGCCATGCTTCCAATTTGGAAGATGCAATGAGAAAGCATTTACCTGATTTGTTTGAAGAACAACCTGATCTACTTCATTGTCTGGTAAGAAGATGACTATTTAGTATTTTTAATAGTTGGATATAAATTGAGCTGTTTAAGAGGTTATTTGTTGATAAAAGCTGGACAAGTTCCAAAGATGTCTGAAAAATGAGGAGGAAAGTGGACAAACCAAATGAGATTAGATAGCTGTCCAATATATGAAGCTAGAAGATGATCTGTTCTGCCGTGACTTCCAACCTCATTTCCTTACTCCTAAATCATTTAACTGGACTCTACTTACAAATTTTGAGCTGATACCCCCCCCCCCCCCCCCACCCCCACACACACACACACACACACACAATCACTTCACTGGCTGGCTTTCTTTAAGTTGCTTACCTCAATGATTAAGCTGATTCATTGTGCAAGACACTCTCGTATTATGTCAGGAATCCACAAGCACTAAAAGCTTTTGACCTTTTGTTTTGACCCCACTTTGCTTCTAATTTTTGTGAGAAGTTATCTAACATGGTAATTCCTTTTTTGGGTACAGGTAACTCAACTATCTCCTACGGTTTTAAAAGCTGAGGGTGTACCAGTATATCGGGTGGTCCAACACTCTGGGGAGTTTGTTCTTACCTTTCCTAGAGCATACCACTCTGGCTTTAATTGTGGCTTCAACTGTGCGGAGGCAGTCAATGTAGCCCCTGTTGATTGGTTGGCACATGGACAGCATGCAGTTGAGCTTTACAGTGAGCAACAGCGCAAGACATCTATATCTCATGACAAGCTGCTGATGGGAGCGGCTCAGGAAGCAATCTGTGCCCTTAAGGAACTGTTACTTCTTGGAAAGGAAACTCCTGAAAATTTAAGGTGGAGGAGTGCCTGTGGGAAGGACGGAGTGCTTACCATGGCAGTTAAGGTACTCTTTTATCTGTCATGTTAAGATGCATACATGCTTGTATGTTCATGCACTTTACATTATTGAATATTTTAATACCATCAGAAAGACTAATTTTTTCAAGATTATACTTTCAACAGACAAGGGTGAAGATGGAGCAGGAAAGAATAAAGTGTCTTCCAACTAATTTAAGACTACAAAAGATGGAAAAGGACTTTGATTTGCAAAATGAGAGAGAATGTTTCTCGTGCTTCTATGACTTGCATTTATCTGCGGTGAGCTGTAAGTGCTCCCCTAAACGATTTGCTTGCCTTAAACATGCAAGCCAATTTTGTTCCTGTGAAATAGAACATAGGTATGTCCTCCTTCGCTACACTTTGGATGAATTGAACACTCTGGTTGATGGATTGGAGGGAGAATCATATGCTCTGAAAGAATGGGCATCTGGAGAACACAGATTGGTTTCTGTTGGTGATAATGACACTCATGTGCCTGAGCTTGAACTTGTTGGCGAGGAATTGCAAACCAGCTATTCTAAGAGACAGGAAAGTCCACCTTGTTCTTCAAAAGCAGAAGAAAACTTAAGCACCAAAGGCTCTTGCAGTTTTAATAGCAATTCTTATTCAGAAGTAATCCAGTCAGGGAGTCATCACAACAACTTTAACAAAGAAGCTTTGGTAATGAAAAACGAAGTTAAGATGAAGCAAGAGGGCTGCATTGATTTGAACATTGATGTTATGTCTATTGACCAGGAAAGTAAGCTTCTGCTTGTATCTGATAGCTGTGGTAAAAATGTGAAGGAGACGCATGGTTCACCATGCATGCAAGACACACATTTCAGTTCAGATGCAGCAAAAGAACAAGGCAGGGGACAAGCTGCTGGAGACTGTAAATCTGAGTTGCATGAATTGTCAAACAAGAACCAGCCTTCATATCCAATGTTCGGTGCATCTTCTAAGAAGCTGTTTGGGGTTGATCTTTCATTTCCACCTTCACATTCAGTGATGTCAGCAAAGAGCTTCAAAACTGAAATGGTTGAGGGATCAAATGTAAGATCTGTAACAAACCAAAGCAACCCAGTGAAGAAATTGAATCCTTGTGTGGAACCAATAAATGTAGGATCTGTCATTTTGGGAAAGCTTTGGTGCTGTAAGCAGGCCATATTCCCTAAAGGTACACTGTTTTATGATGTTTTCTTGGTTTTATTAATTATATTTTCTGTTTTTGTAATTCATTTTTACATATTGCAGGATTCATTGATATATTGTTTCATTTTTTGTTTATTTTTTGCAGGATTTAGAAGCCAGGTGAAGTTCTTTAGTGTTCGTGATCCAACAAAAATTTGTACCTATATTTCAGAAGTACAGGATGCTGGTCCTCTTGGCCCTCTTTTCAAGGTCTCTCTTTTTTTTTCCCCTCTACAAGTCTGCTTGAGTTTAGGACTGATGAAAAATGTGGATTTAGAGTTTTAGAGTTGAACTTGTCATGGATATCTAGCTTTCAAAATGACACCCTGAAATTTCAGGTATCTTTAGAAGAATGCCCTGGTGAGATATTTGCTGATGTTTCAATTGAGAAGTGCTGGGAGATGGTTCTGCAAAGACTAAACGGAGAAATTCTAAGACGAAACAGCCTAGGAGAAAGAGACCTTCCCCCTTTGGAGCCTTTGCAGAGCATGAATGGGCTAGAAATGTTTGGATTTCTCTCCCCACCAATTGTTCAGGTAAAGCAACCTCCGTGTGCCATATTTAATTGATGCTTCTGTTACAGAGGCTTCTTGAATCTAATAGCATTTATCTGGTAAGACTAATGGAATATTTTCAAAATTGGAACTGTCATATATTTGAGGTTGCAGCACATACACGCCATAGAGGTATGATGTGTTGTCCACCTTAGATTATACTATCTGAATTCATATGTTGACCCTGACTAAATTACTTTCAGGCTATCGAGGCTCTTGACCCTGATCATCGGTGTGTGGAATACTGGAATCATAGGCTTGTGAATTTGAGGAATGCAAGTGAAGTCAAGCAGCCCTCATTTGGATCAAGTTGCTGTCTTGCCGAAACAAAGGAAAAGGCTGACATTAACCTTTTGACACAGGACCCTGGTAGCTTATGTGTAGGAGGTCATCATTCGGTTGATGAAGACGTGCAGCATGTCCTGCGAGGATTATTCAAGAAAGCAAGTCCAGAAGAGTTAAAAATAATGCACAGAATACTCTGCAGTGACACGCAAAGTGCCGAACAGAGAGTAGCATTCACAACACTGATGGAAGAGATTCAGAAAACAAGTAGATAAATAAAAAGAACATGTTTAGGTTCCTTCATTCTTTCTCAATGAGGGTAGCTTTACCACATCTTTCTCATAACTTAGGCCCATTCTTTCAATAGTTCATTAAGGGAAACAGTTCCCAGGCACGAATCGCACAGAAATGTTGTGCAGCGTGCCTGCTCGTAACGTAGATACAGCAGCATCTTGATTTCTGCTGCCTTCTGACCATAAGGGAGATTTTGTACTTCAGGAAATTTTACCAACGTGTTCAACTTGTAACTTGGGCTGACCAGAAGAGGGAACTCAGAGATTTGTCTACAATCCATTTAAGTTTCTTGAAAGTTGAGGTGCATGAATGAATACATGTTCCTCATGGTTATATTCCTAGCTATGTTCTTATGGCAAGTTCTCTTTGACAATCTTTCCTCTTTTCTCTCTGACCATATCACCTTCCTTTTCTTCCCTTCTGTAGCGTGGCTGCTCTTATGGTTACTCGAAGGTGTTACAGTTGTGATGACAAACTATATCTTTGCCCTTGTAGATTCAACAATGTTCCACTTCTACCCCGTAGTGTAGAATTTCCCAATGTTACCCTTATAATTTCTTGAAAGTTTCAATTTTATCCTTTACTAAATAATTTACAAAGAAATCTCTTATTCATATTTTATTTCAGTCATTTCTCTTATTTTTCTTCTTGGATCCCCATAACAGTTATAATATCTCGGATTGACACTTGAAATATAAAAAGAAAACTCAAAAACCAAATTAAAAAAGGTATGTGGTTTAATAATTAAGGCACTATTATAACAATAGCAAACACCATAAATTAATAAATACAAGTACTTTTTTTTAAAAAAAATCTTTGATTAATATATAATAGCCTAGCAATTTAAGTATATATGTAGCTCTCAAATTCGATAGGAAAATTTGGTTACATGCGAACAAACTTGTTCAAGTTGATTTGATTATATTTTATCAATTTAGTTAAAATTCAAGTTCACTAATAATTTAAAATATATATATATAAATAAGTAAATAAATAAATAAATAAAAATCTCCATGACTTATTCTTCACTTGTGAGATTTGCAACAATGTGATTTTGAAGAAAACAAAAAACCACTTGAGTTATGTTTAAGTCATGAAGATAATGGGTTTATCCAAGGTTTTTACTGGGCTAAATCTAAAATATTTTTGTTTTTATTTAAAACTCAGCTTATGCTGATCTTGGGATAATTGGTTTTTGGATTAACTTGTGAAGTTAGACCAAGTTTAATAAATATAAATAAGATAAGTGATGAATTTATTGTTTACTTGTTTTAAAATAGTTTTTAAAAGGGTGATTATCTGAATAAATATTAAATTAATTTTTTTTTATATTAAAAGTAAAAAATTATCATTTTGAATTAGCAAGAAATTTTCACCCAATTAAAGCAGCCATGGATTCATGAATTCTGCATCAGGTATTGAGAACAAGCACAATTACACAAAAGTTTATTGCTTCCAGTTAAAACATGTTACAAACCCCATGAAAGATCATTAAGCAGACCAATGATCTCTGCCTCTAATCAGTTAACAACTCTGCTAAAACCCCTTTTACAAGAACAATCCTACCCTATCTCCTGAATTACAACATTAACAAAGAAGCACAAGACTATAGCTACAGAAGGTCCAACTAGCAATCGCAGTTCTTGATTATATTTTCGGTTCCTTAGCAAGAACCCATCAATGGCCAACCAGACTCGTTCTTTGAATCTTTGAAGCCAAAATCATACAAAGAATCAAGAATACAGTCCAAACCTCAGTGCACAAGCAAGTCGCGTCTTACTCTCCATGGTGAACAGTCAACTCCTCATCGTCTGCAGTACTTGGAACAGATATTCTTGGAGGAGGAGGAGGAGAAACAGGAGTCCCTGGCGGCGCAACCATGGTTGGCTCTGAATAGTTCTTGCCAGGTTCAGCACCAAAAAATGAGTAATCAAGAAGGTTGTCTATGCCATGAACAGCAATGGCAGCATTGGTGTAGATATCGGGATGCGTAAGGCGAGAGCCATCAAGAGTGAAATTTGATACAGAATTGTTGGTGATGAGTGGACTTGTCAAGAATGAGAGTTGGGAGGCGAGAGCAGGCCTTAAATTGCTGGAGATCAGCAAAAGCGAGGCGTTGAGGGACAATATGGTAAGGGAAGATAAAAGGGTCAGAGGTGGTGGTGGTGGTTGGAGAAAGAGAGTTGTCAGAAGGGATAAAGAAAGTGGCGGAAATAGGGAAGGTGGTAGGGTCAGCCATGGTGAGGACACTGGCCCAGTTCTTGAAGTCTCCAGCACCAAGTACTGCATCAATTATGTTGTCGATTTGTTCTTGAAGGACGGATTTGAGGTCTTCTTGTTTAAATGTTAATGGTGGTGGTGTAGGTGGTAGTGAGAGAGTGGTGGTGACGGTGGTAATGCTTGTGGGAGTTAGGGCAGGACTGGGGGCAAATGTGGGGGTGCTGTTGTTGGTGGAATTGTAGGTGGGAGTTTGGGCGAGTCTGAAAACAGATGTGAGGGTGAGGGTGGTGGGAATTGGAGTAGGGGCAGACGAGGTTGTAATTGTGGAAGTGAGGGTGGTGGAGGTGGAGGTGGTATTGTTGGTGGGACTTGGAGCAGAGGTGGGTGAAGGTGTGGGGATGGTACTGGTGGGAGATGGAGCAGCAGTGGGGGGAAATGTGGGGTTAAGGGTGATGCTTGTGTTGGTATTGGTGGTGGGAGTTAGAGTGGTGGAAGAACTGGGTGAATGTGTGGGGCTAAGAGTGCAGATGAAGGTGGAGGTGGCTCTGGTGGCGAGGAGGAGGACGGAGGAGAAGTATTTGTCCATTGAGAGAGTTTCTTGATTTTCTTGAATTTGGTTTTGTTCAATCGAGAGATATTTGTGGTCTTGTTGGTTACTTTGGGTTGAAGAGAGTGTAACTAACTTACAACCAACTCTTCCCGCCAAGAACTGTTGAAGAACTCGAGGCAGTTTTGGAAAATGGCCAAAGGCAATTCTGATTTTCCAATCTTGTTAGTGGCTCTAGAGCTTGAAGACATTTACAGAGATGTGATGCTTTTGTTCATTTCTGAAGAACTTGTTAGGATACTGGCATGCAAACCCGACAAGATAAAAGGCAAATGATAGGATAAAATGAGAAATCAGATACATAAGAATTTACGTGGTTCACCCAATTTGGCTACGTCCACGGGCAAGTATAGAAGGATTTTACTAAGTAATGTGGGAATTACAACCTCTCTCTACTAATAGGAGAACAACTGAAATCTCTCTACTAATAGGAGAAAACACCTCACTTACTCTCTCACAAATACCTCACAATTTTGTGGGATTATTTTCCCTCTCTCACTCTTCTCTTCCTCTCTTGTTTCTCTCTTATGGTGTGCTTATAATGCTTGGATGCATTGCCTATTTATAGGCAAGCATCCATGCAAGAGATAAGGGCCAAGGCAAGTGGCCAAAATGGCCAAGTGGCAAGGGGCAAGTGGCACCCAAATGGTGCCAGCCAGCTTTGACCAAACCAGTCAACACTGACAAGTATATATGGTGCAAATCCTCTTATGGCCTAGCAGAAACGTAAGCGGCATGAAGATGACAAGTATAGAAAGGATAGAAGAATCACGAGATGATCAAGTGTGAAGACTTGATTAAATCATCAAAGTCTTCAAGTGGGAGAATGTGAAGCTAGCTGGCTGGCACCATTTGGGTGCCACTTGCCCCTTGCCACGTGGCCAAGTGGCCAAAATGGCCAAGTGGCAAGGGGCAAGTGGCACCTAAATGGTGCCAGCCAGCTAGCTTCACATTCTCCCACTTGAAGACTTTGATGATTTAATCAAGTCTTCACACTTGATCATCTGTGATTCTTCTATCCTTTCTATACTTGTCATCTTCATGCCGCTTACGTTTCGCTAGGCCATAAGAGGATCTCGCACCATATATACTTGTCGTTGTTGACGGTTTGGTCAAAGCATCTGCTGGGTTTTCCTTTGTGTGAACCTTCCGAAAATCTACACTTCCATCTTCCACCACTTCGCGAACAAAGTGATACCGAACATCTATGTGTTTTGTTCTTGAATGAAACGCGGGATTCCTTGCAATATGCAAAGCACTCTGGCTATCACAATACAAAAGAATGTTCTCTTGTTTTTGCCCGAGCTCCTCCATAAGTTTCTTCATCCATATTGCTTCTTTACAAGCTTGTGTAGCTGCCATGTACTCAACACTGTTGTGGATAAAGCTACAACATCGAAGTTTAGAGACCCAGCTCACAGCTCCTCCCCGCAATTATGAACACATAGCCTGTA
This sequence comes from Populus x sibirica, assembly GCA_019202695.1. NCBI lineage: Eukaryota > Viridiplantae > Streptophyta > Magnoliopsida > Malpighiales > Salicaceae > Populus > Populus x sibirica. Next base: position 3,559,758 of record JAGMVL010001426.1, read on the forward strand.
GTGGATTTTCTTTTCTCAAGGTCGCCAAAATCTGAATCAACATAACCCTTGACAAGTAAATTCGATCCTCCATAACATAAGGCAAGCATCGAGGTACCCTTGATGTATCTCAAGATCCTCTTAATAGTACTCCAATGCTCTCTACCAGGATTTGCCATGTATCGACTAGCTGCTCCCACTCGCTTGTGCAATGTCCGGTCTTGTACATATCATGGCAAACATTAAACTTCCCACTCGCCGATGCATACGGTACTCGAGACATCTCCATCCTCTCGCTTCATTGCTAGGAGACATACTTGAGGATAATTTGAAGTTAACAGGAAGTGGGGTGGAAATTGGCTTACAATCTTGCATGTTGAAGCGACGCAAGATCTTCTTCAAATAATTCTTTCCGAGAAAGCCAAATCTTCCTCTTACTTCTATCTCGGTGAATTTGCATCCCTAGAATCTTGTTTGCTGGTCCCAAGTCCTTCATATCAAACTCCCTAGCCAATTGTGCCTTCAATTCTTGGACTCGATCTTTGTTGGGGCCTATTACCAACATGTCATCCACGTACAACAACAAAATGATGAAAACATCATCTTCTTCAAACCTCTTGTAATATGTACAATGGTCCGAACCGAGTCCGTTGTACCCAAGGCTAATTATGAAGGAATCAAATCTCTTGTACCAACACCTCGGCGCCTGTTTGAGACCGTATAGAGATTTGTTCAACCCGCAAACCAAGTTCTCCTTGCCTGTTTCAAAGCAAAACCTTCTCGGTTGGAGCATATAAATTTCTTCTTCAAGTTCTCCATGAAGAAATGCAGTTTTCACATCTAACTGCTCTAGGTGAAGATCAAATATAGCACACATTGCCAAGACTATTCTGATTGTAGTAAGTCGTACCACCGGAGAAAATATCTCATTGAAGTCTATTCCTTCTTTCGAGCATATCCTTTCACCACCAATCTTGCACGATATCGCTCCACTTGATCATTGCCATCACGCTTTATCTTGTAAACCCATTTGTTGCCAATGGCCTTTCTTCCTTGTGGTAGCGGAACAAGATCCCAAGTGTTATTCTTGTGCGTAGCTTCAATCTCCCTCTTGCATTCTTTGTCATCCACATAGATATATCTCGTGCTTTTGATAGCCTCATGGAAAGTTGATGGCTCTCCATCCTCTGTTAGAAGACAGTATGCAATATTGCTCTCAGTAACATATTCTGAGTGCCAAGCCGGTGGTCTTCTTTCACGAATCGACCGCCGAACTTCGGGAGTTTCGGACTCTATTTGTTCTTGCTCTTCATGCAGTGCAGCTTCAGAAGAAGTATGATTCGAGTATTTTCAACTGATTCCTTGTAGTCTCCTTTAGAATGCTATTATGTTCTTCCATTTGCATTTTACCTTCGCAAATATGACATCTCTGCTGCGATGACTACTTTGTGGACAAAGTGGGATCCCACAAGCGATACCCCTTCACTCCATCAAAGATATCCCAAGAATACACATTTTCTGGATTTTGAATCCAGCTTGCTAACTTCTTGTGTATTGTACATCACGTACACAGGACTTCCAAATATATGCAATCGAGAATAATCACCGGCTTCCCAGTCCACATCTCCATCGGTGTCTTCACTCAATTGCAGTTGATGGAGATCGATTTATCACATAACAAGCGGTATTGACCGCTCGCCAGAATGACTTTCCTAGACTCCGCGCCTTCAACATTGCTCTTGTTCTTTCTAATAAAGTTCTGTTCATCCGCTCGCCACTCCATTTTGTTGTGGAGTGTATGCCGTTGTGAACCGCCTTTGATACCTTCATGTTGACAGAAGTTATCAAATTCATCACTGGTATATTCTCCTCCATTGTCGGTCCTCAAACACTTGATCTTCTTTTCGATTCAAGTTCCACCCGCGCTTTGAAAGTTTTAAAGACCGTGAACACATCTCGCCTTCCTTCTAATTGGATACACCCAACATCTCCCGGAGAAGTCATCTATGAATGATACAAAGTATCTTGCTCCTCCCAAGGATACGACCGGTGCTTGCCAAACATCAGAGTGAATCAGGTCTAAGATGCATTTGCTCTTAGTTGTTGATGTGCCAAACTTCAACCTATCTTGTTTGCTTGTAACACAATGCTCACAAAAGGGTAAAGTAACCTTTGTAAGCCCGAGGAGTAACTTCGATCGAGAGAACTTTCAAACCTTTCTCGACATGTGGCCTAGTTTTTGATGCCACATCATCGTCTTCTCTTCTGCAGACTGGCCGATGCGATTGACGCTTCGCTCTATGATGTGTTTCTCCCATTAATACAAACATGTTTGCAACTGTCTTTCTCGCCTTTAAAACCACCGGCGCTCCTTTGACAATTTTCATTATTCCATTGTACGTTCGGATCTTACAACCAAGACTATCAAATTGTCCCACCGGACAAAAGATTCTTCTTTAAGTCTTTCACATGCCGCACTCCCGAAATAGTGTGAATTAAGCCATCATACATCTTTAATTTGATGGTGCCAATGCCAAGCAATCTCTAAGCATGATTATCACCCATGAATACTTTGCCTCCAGAGATGGGTTCATATGTATGGAACCAATCTCGATTAGGAGTCATATGCCATGTTGCTCCCGAATCCATTAGCCGGACCTCGTAAGCTCTTCTCTATCTCGTAGAGATTGTCGCTGTTTCACTATATAAAACCTCCCCATCTTCGAGGTGCTCGCAACACATCCTTGAGGTTTTGATGACTACCAGGTGTTCTCTATACCCTTTTTAAACCAACAATCCCTTTTGAAGTGCCCTTTTCTGCCACAGTTGTAGCATTTCACAGTCTTTTTGCTTCTTGATTTGGACCTCCCTTGCCTTTGACTCCCACTGGAGCCACGCTCCGTTGATCTCCCTCTTGACACCAACAATGCCTCGCTTGGTTTGAACTATTTCTGTCTCCTTTATTTTTGCGCCTATTTTCTTCTTCCAAGATGGCGGCTGCAACATCATCAAAGACTAAATAGTCTCGTGAGGATATTATTGGTCAAGTTGATAATGAGCCGATCATACGAATCTGGAAGACTTTGAAGTAGAAGCTCGCACGTTCACTTTCCTCTATTTGTTGACCCAACGTAGTGAGTTGTGAAAATAGAGTCCTTATTGTGTTGATGTGGTCAGTCACCGCCGTGGTTTCGCCATTCGAAGGGTATAAAGTCTCCGCTTTAAGAAAATCTTATTGTGCAAAGACTTGGACTCATATAGCTTTGTTAGAGTCTCCCATATCTCCTTAGCTGTTTTCTTCTCCGCCACACTTGATAACACTTCATCGGCTAATGCTAAATGTATGTTAGCAATAGCATTGCCATCCATTTCATTCCATTTTGCATTATCGGTGATCTCCGCGGGCCGATCCCTAATTGCCGCCAAGCAATTGTCTTTCCTTAAGATTGCCTTGATTCTCATTTTCCACAAGTGAGAAATTGCTCCCCTTGAACCTCTCTATCTCGTACTTTGCTGCCATTGTATTCACCGAGATCTATTCGGCTATCACCGTTTCACGGATCCGTAACGTATATAGAAATAGTATCGTGTGAATAATACTTCACTAAGTAAGTTCCCGGGAAAGATTGGAGGGGTCACAAACGGTCCCGCTTAAAACCCAATCTCCTTAGACAGAACTTCCTAGATTGTATTTAATCACCGCACTGACTTTCTATATACGCCAACAATAGCGTATGTGAACAGTACCGTATGGATGAATAGTGCCGTATAGGTGAATAGTGCCATAGACGTGAATAGTGACTGTATACACGAATAACTTTTGTGTATTAACAACACCAACCAGAAGGCTCTGATACCACTGTTAGGATAGCGGCATGCAAACCCGACAAGATAAAAGGCAAATGATAGGATAAAATGAGAAATCGACACACAAGAATTTACGTGGTTCACCCAATTTGGCTACGTCCACGGGCAAGTATAGAAGGATTTTACTAAGTAATGTGGGAATTACAACCTCTCTCTACTAATAGGAGAACAACTGAAATCTCTCTACTAATAGGAGAAAACACCTCACTTACTCTCTCACAAATACCTCACAATTTTGTGGGATTATTTTCCCTCTCTCACTCTTCTCTTCCTCTCTTGTTTCTCTCTTATGGTGTGCTTATAATGCTTGGATGCATTGCCTATTTATAGGCAAGCATCCATGCAAGAGATAAGGGCCAAGGCAAGTGGCCAAAATGGCCAAGGGGCAAGTGGCACCCAAATGGTGCCAGCCAGCTAGCTTCACAGAACTAGCACGATCAACAGCAGTTATAACCTGAAGCAATCTGTCAACATTATTCTTGAAATATTTGATGCCTCAAGTGCTTCTTGTCTATAACCTGTGCTACCTGCAGGATTATTTATCCCCATGCCAAGATCCCTATAATCGACACAAACAGCTCTAGGATTCTTTGAAACACGAGGGGCCAAGTAACTGCAAAGTCTTCTGATCCAACTTGTAGGCCTTCTAGTTGCCACAATCCCTTCTTCACCCCCATGTATTAAGTGTTGAATTTTGTATACGTTCCCTGCTCTATGTGGAAATGGAATGCTAAGACTCTGACATCTCACTCATTTTTCCTCCATTTGGACTAAACATCAGTATAGGTGTTTGCGATGAGAGGCAATGAGCATCATTAGTTGGAGGTACCAATTTGACCTCTTATAAGCATCATTTTTAAAGTAGAGTCATGTCTATTTAAAAAACAATTTGTGTTTGTTTTAAATAAAATAATTTATTTCAAATTGAAATATATAAAAAAAAGAGAGAAAGAAAATGGTAATAAACTGTAGGTATTAAAAATACAAAAGAATTCTTGGCTTTTTAGAAAACTTTTCCTTTTATTTTTCTCTTGTGAAAAACTAGTATATTTCTGTCCTTTCATCTTCTTCTTGCATGTGTTCTTACAAAGGTAGACAATTGATTGTTTTAAGGCCAAATGATTGATTTACATCTTTAAGTTCATATTCGGTTAAGCTGGTTTTATTTTATATGTTGATTCATATATACTTTTATTATATCATTTATCAGGGGAATAACAAGCACTTCCTTGATTTGATGTTAGAGGCCTACGAGAGACTCCATTTGTAGCAATGTGCAGGCTCTTTGATTGCTGAAGAGAGAAAAAAATGGAAAACACAAAAGGTGAAAGTTGAAAAACCTTGTTCCCCTATATAGAGCAATATGGGAACAGTTCAAGAAAATCTAGAAATGAAGTGTCATCTTGCATGGCGAGACAACATGGAGCTTGACCATTTATGAATAACATTTGTTCATTGGCAAATTCTACAATGTATGGCTTGATGAGGCCACAAATAATTTCAATGCCCATGTTTGCTGACTTTCAAAGTTATCTTTGCAAAATATTTAATGCATTCTACAATTTTCTCATTCCCAAAGTTGGTGAAAGTGATCAATCATTCATGTTCTTTCATTTTCCATCATAGAGAATGCACTGTTCAGTAGCATTATTTATTAGCTTAATGTACCTGAATTTGTTTTACAAGGGTCGAAAACCACCTGGTAAATGGCCTTGACATCTTGAGACTGCTGTATCAATGCTCACAATTGCCAAATTTGAAGACTCGGAAGATTTTACATAGTAACACATTTTCAAGTACATAAGGCTGGACATCAAATTATAACATACTCTGGACATCAAATTATACCATTGTATGCTTTATACATGCTGTATATGACACCAAAATCCACCCATTTTGAAACAAATGTTACAAACCATCTTGTGAACGAGAAAACTATGTGAGGTCATTCTCATCCAATGGCTCTTCCTCCTCTTTGGCAGCATCGGTCTTCAAAGCACTAACATCACCAGTTGGTAGCTTTCTTGCTAGCTTGATTACCTGAAACCAAGTTTTTCAAGTCATGTCAAGCAAGTGCAATTGGCTGGCAAAGTGGTTTACAGGTTGAGGTACTAGCGAGTTGGTTAATTATGTTCTCAGGTTAAACAACTAAAGCCCTAAAGGTGGTGATGGCATCAAATCAAATGAAATTTCAGAGTCCATTAATCTGCCTTACAAGCACAGCGACAATCATTGAATGGAAAGGTTACCAAATACCACTAATTATGCATCTAAAAAATGCCTGATTTCCCAAGTTTCTTGTAGATATGTGAGTAAATCCAAGACCAATAATCAATACATGACATATTACTGTTAATGGGAGACCAGCTGATACATTTTCAACTGGCAGGGTGAGAGAAGATTAAAATAAGATTTACCACATGGTCAAGATTTGAAACAGTGTTGGACTGAGCCAGACGTTTGATTTCTTCAATATCACCTTCTGTGTAAGCTGAAAGCAGTTTACTAGCACAGCGGTTCTGGTCACTTCTCAGAAAAGCATCAACCCTGCAAAAAAAAAATATATATATAATAATAAATAAAAACTAATCATTGTAAACTACTTCCAGCACGCAATGACAGGATATTAGAGTACCTCTTCAATATTTTTAGTAATGCCGGAAATTGAAGATACAAGATGAAGGTGATTTCACAATGTTACAAGTTCAATCTATTCATTCAACATAACATTAATTAGTAGCAAATTTTTTTTAAGTTCTTGTATTTAACCAGTTAAAACTCTCTGGTACCAGCCAAAGTCAAAAGAAGCTACATGGCACAACAAAAGCATCATCATATAGATAGAACATGCTGCAAGAAATTTCAATAAATTGCTGTTAGCTAAAGGATACTGACAGAAAAATTAGCTTACTGTGAGCAATCATTGTAGCACTTTTCTGCTTGCTTGAAGTCATGAGCGTAAAGGTACACAATAATTGCACCAAGATATGCCTGAAATAAATAAAGATAATGTAAGATTAACAGAGATTCTTAGACAGAAAAAAAGAAAAAGAAAAAAGAAAAAACTATATCATACTGCACAGTGTGAAGAGAGGCTAGATGTCCTAAACGCATAAAGGGAAAAGGTTGAGTTGCCTCAGAGCAAGATCAGCAGTAGGTGTCTTAGTTAATATAGATTTAAATACAATTTTGAATGAAGGAAAAACAGAAAAGGAAAAACACACATTGGAAAGTGAAAAGTAGAAAACACAAGAAATACATTGGGCCACAAGGGAAATATAAACCAACACTTAAAATCACACCTTGCACTGGCTATTGGTGGCATTGCATTTATCTGCTGCTAGACCCAATTGCAACAAAGAAGCTGCAGCATCACTATACCTGCAGGTAGGAAAACCATAATAACACTTAGAAGTTAGAATTGTACAATAGCAGCCTCAAATTAAACATTAGGCGGTCAATGAATTCTACAAATACATAATAAACCCTTACTTCTCAAGCTTTATATACACACTAGTGGCAGCACGGTATAGATCAAAGGCCATCTGTTCTTTGCCATCTTCTTCAAGAATAGTGGAAGCATCATTGTACAGCTGAACAGCAGCGTCAGGTATAGTATCTTCCAGTGCACTATGAAAGGGGAAAGAAAGTACTTTTCAAAGACAGCCTGATTTGGCGGGTAAATTACAATGACTATTTTATCACAAGGAGAATGCATGCATGTCAACTGGAGTGAGCAAAAAAAAAAAAAATCAAGTGCAAATTTGTCCTATTGTCGAAGGATAAGTTACTAAGAGAGACAATAAATTGCGAAAGGATAAAAAGAAGAAAATAATAAAATTAAAGGTAAATTATTAAACTATACAGACACTTGTTTGGAAAGAAGGGCAGGGGGGCACAGATCATTTTGCAATCATGAACAGACAACATGATGTAGCATATATGCTGCACGTCTCCTAGACTCGTATGCAGTTATTTGTTTACAAATCATTCTGAAGTTAAACTGATATGAAGATTGAGTCATGGAAGAAATGCGACTATACTATACAGTTATTAGGATCTTGACGGCGTATGGGTTCTAAATAGAAAATGAAGTCAAAGCTTGGTGAACCATTAGAAACTTTATTGGCACTTTCCATAAATCCATAAGTTTTTCCGAACCTTGAGTTTCACATGAGTTCCCAAGTGTTAAACTGCAAATAGCTACATAAAAATGATTTATTTCAAATACAAAGCATTGGAGTTCTGAACACAAAAGGAAAAACCAAGTCCTCACCGAGCAGCCTTAGCTAGAGCATCTGATGTCGGCTGCGGTCTCCCACACTCCATGTACAACTCAGATGCTCTTCTATAAAAGTCAGAGACTTCATTCCAGTTGCCTAGCTCCTTTGCTAGAGCAGCAGCAGACTCCATATCTTTAGCAGCATCCCAAGGTCTGATTTTCTTATTAAGTATATAACTAAACGCAGATTTACACATCAAAACCAAAAAAGATTAATACTTTATGAATCACTCCTAGACTAGAGTCAACAAAAACAAGGATACGAAGAAAGCATCTCTTGTCCTTTGGAAGCCTTCTCAAATGCTTCTTTTGCTTTTTCATTTTTCTTTGCAACCCTAAACAAATTAGCTACAACAAAACAATCATTAATAAAAAAAAAAAAAAAAACCCACCACAATCCATTTCATTTTGCATCAAAAAAACAATTCACAAACACACAAACTCAGTCACTAACCAGCTTCTTCATACAAAAGAGTGGCATTTCTCCAATCAGCACTCCACCTTGTAAGACTGAGTTTAGTCCTAACAAAACAAAAAATACAAGTAAACAAAATGAAAAATATTCCAGTCCAAGAAATGGGCCACCTTCAGATTTTCACAACAATGCTGAATCTAAAAAACCCAACACTTTTTCTCCTAACAGACATGCAAATCATCAAATATTTTCAAATGGGCAGATTAAAATTCACGTTAACAATCAACCCATTTGAGCTTAAGCTATCCCAGTAAAGAAAGTCAAGTTCTTTTCACATTTCTCAGTAATCTATAACTTCAAGAATTCAGTCTTTAAACGTCATATCTAACCCAAAAAAATAAAAAAAAAATCAGGAAACAACATCAATACATAATCATTTAAAACCATGAAAAAAAACAGAATGAATCCTTTCACGTAGAGAGAAAGAGAGAGAAGGGGGCTTACAGTTTATCAGCCTTGGCAATTAGCTTTTCGGGATCGGAAGCGGGCATGATGATTGTAATGGAGGACTGAATTTTCTTTTTTCACAGACTGGCAAAGCAAAGCTTAGCAACCAGGCAGTCTTGCTGGATTTTACTTTCTTTTATGCTATTTTTGTATTGTTATTTGATAAATACCCATTTTTTACACATACTAATTTATATCCTTTGCATTTTACTTTTCAAAATAGATTTTCTTTTTTTAATTAAAAATATTTTACCCATATATATGTGTGTGTGTGTGTGTGTGAAAATGGATATTAAATAGCGCTTTTAGATTTTTTTGTAAAAAACTTCTAGATTGAAATAAATAAAAATTATTTGACATTTTATCACTATATATATCATAATTTTCAGGGAAAATTACATAATTATTTTATAGTTTAATTTTTTTATATTTACTCTATATTTTTTTAAAAATATAATTTACGTTTTAATCTTCCCATGAATATTTATCGTATGGAATTATATGCAATCCAGTGTAACTAATTAGATGTAAATAATTAAAAAATAATAATAATCAAAGTCATCACTGTCTTGCACACGCAAAACTTGGCTAAGTAATTAGGTTTAGTGTAGAACTTCAGCACAACCCATGAACACTAACCACCATGCACTCATACAATAACCAACACTCTCATTTCTCCTCCCATAAAAGACCACTGTGATTTCCACTTCTTCATCACAGCTATCAAACCCCATTTCACCACTTAACTTGCTTGACTGATCAGTCTCACAATGGCTTCCAAGCTTGATCTCTTGCTAATTGCCTTTGCTTTCTTGTTTCTTTGCAGCTCCCATTACTGCTCAGCTTCTGGCAGGTCACTAAATCCAGAGATGCCAGCAACCACAGAATTTGGACTTGACGCACCTTACCTTCTAAAGCCATCTTTTCCATTACCAGAAGATGAAGAGACACAAACACCTCCAAGTTCCACACTAACTATGCTTCCAATGCCACTTCAACAGCCAATAACACCTCCTCCTCCTCCTCCTTTTCCTGCTGGCCAAGATGGGGCCAATTTGACTCCAGCTTTCCCGTTTCCTCACTTGCCTCCTCTACCCAAATTCCCTCCTTTTCCATTTATTCCTACCATGCCATCAATCCCTGAACTCCCCTCAATTCCTTTGCCTCCACAGTTTGTGGATTCAGGCTTTTCTTCACCAGAAATTGGAAATGAAGGTAGCCCGTGAAGCTATAATTGCCTTTTCCAGGTGGAACTAGCCAGTTTGCAAACTAACTATATCATCAGGTGGTTTGAATAGGTTGGCAGCAAATGTTATGTGTCATCCTCGATCTTGTAGCTAGTTTCCTTTTCCATACAAATAATATGGGATTTTGCCAATATTGTTGATGTAGTAATTAATGAAGATCTATAATAACATGGTTGATGTTAACGTTGCAAATTGCCATGAACATACTGCTCCATGAGCATTCATCAAACTAATTCCATCAGCAGTTACAAAAAAGATAATGATAGGAAGATTAAGGGAAACATTACACAGTACTAGTTAGACACAAAAATAGAAATAAGATAAGAAAACACAGCAGGATAGACAGATTCGAAGCAAAACATGCCCCTTACATATGACTTGGTACCATCACAAAGTCACAGCTTATTGTTGTTTATTTATTTATTCTCCTCCTCCTCCTCTCTTTTTCCATGGCTATTTAGAGGTCCCAAGGTACTCAAAAAAGTTCAAAAATTGATCATGCTGGAGGAGATGGAGGGAAAGGGATGGGAGGGAAAGGAAAGTCAGGAAGTGGAGGGACATTAGGAATGTCAAATGGAGGTGGAAATGGAAATTGAGGAAATGGGATTCCAGGAATTGGTATGTTTGGAAATGGTGGCAAGTTCTTCATCTCTCCCAATCCCTTCTTGGCATTGATTTTATCAAACTTCATAGGCTTTCCATTTTCTTCCTTGAGTTGGCGAGCATCAATCTGTAGTGCAAGACAAGTGATCAACAGAAACAAGCCTAACAAGAATATAGGTTTCAAGACCACTTTCGAGGAAGTTTTGGTAGCCATGACTAGGCAAAGTTTTGATGTCTAGCTCTCACCCTTGTGGGTTCATATATATACAGAGAGTTGCAAGTCACATTTATGAGTCAGCCTTCTCAATCTCTCTTTCTTTGTCTGTGTAAAAACTTGTTGAAACTCAAAACCTCTTGATGATTGTGCCAACAAGTGGAAGAGTCATAGAGACGAGAGCAAAGAGGCCAGATTACTACAGAAATTAAATGCTGCTCAAGAGAATTGGAAAGAGTGCCAAGAAACATAATTTCATTGATCTTTCTGCTGAAACTTCCTCCATACATGCCCTTTATTATACTAAAAAATAAGAAGCAAAAATGTCTTGGAAATGCGTATGCATAAAAAGTAGATACTCCTGCATGAAACCATTGCATGTGTCTATATAACCAGCAGCTAGCCATATTTATAGCCTGCAATTGTATCCCACTATTGCAGGTAAGAAAATCACCAGACAGTCTTTAAGTTTTGAACAGTACCAATCCTACATAGCTTATAACGATGACATAAAAACAAGGTTTTCTCAAATCCTAATATATCGTTTATCAATTCTCTCTGCGGTTTAGCTGTAATTTTAGAATTTGTAAAAGCATGATTTCTTTCTGTGTCAAATTTTAGGCCTTTGTTTATGTATTTTCATCTCCGTATGTGGTAAAGAAGAAAACAAAAACAAAAACCCTCTTTAGATAAAGAAGTTCTTGACTCGTGTCTCCCTCTCTGGTATACATGATCTCTTTTGAGAAGTTCTGAATTCTTTCGTTTCCTGGGTTAGCTGTGTTTTCTCGGTTGTCTTTCGACATCTCCACTATATAGACACGCGTAATGACAGATTCCCAAAAAACACAGCCCAAATTACCCCCCCACCCCACTAGATGTTCCAAGGGTGGAAGTGATTCAAGAAAACTATTTTCTGCGGCAGTGAATATCCCATTACTTGGAACTAAGAGCATCGCATAGAGCCTCGGAGACAAAATGTGCCATCAAAATTGCCTTGCAAAAGGCCATTTTTTGCAAAATGTTACGAGGATCTCTCTAAATTTTCTTTATCAGATTGCTAATGAACTTATCTAGATTTCTGACAAGACATTCAGTTACATATCTTAAACAAGGAAGACAAAATACAATTATTAATCAATTGTTATCAAAATATCGCAAATGCTTTGACATTTACATGATAAAGAATGAATCAAAAAATTGGTTAAAGACATCTCACAAGCAAAAGGGAATGCTACAAAAAGCTACAAAAGCATATTACAGAAGACATCTCACCAGTCTCTCAGTCCTCAGCCGTTTGTCGTGGTATTATATGTGACTTTGACTATGACAGACAATGGAATGTTGAGAACATGACCCTGATCTCCAAATAGTCCTATCCTTCCATGGCTAGCAGTAGAACTATTCATTATTGCGTCAAAGAACACACTCAAGACTTGCCTTTCCCCACTGGCAATAGAGAAGCAGGCCGGAACCACCTTTACAGTCACTCCATAAGGAGCACTCCAACCAACTTTATACGTTTCATTACCAGCAATGTTAGTCACGGATCTTTGGACCACTCTAGACTGATATAGTTTAGCTATTGTGATGGAGGGAAGATTCAGGTCAGTGCCATTGATGGTTGAGTTATAAGACAAACAATTTTGTCCTGTGTAGTTCAGGACCACAGGACTAGATCCGTTAATGCCACAAAGAAATGACATATAGTCATCATAACCTGAAAAAGCAGAGTATGAAGTTAGAATGAGATGCATGCAGTTCACAAGTAAATTAATGGATCACAGATAGCAAATGCAAAATTAAAATCCAGATTTTTTCTAGTAATAATTTATACAGTATTAAATTGATCTAGACTGATCTAGACTAGCCAAGGTGCCTCTTCCACTAGCAAAATATGGCTCTAGATAAAGTTCAAGGATGTAAAGAATTTATGTTTGGACTACAAGAGTTTGAGCATTGATGAAAATCCTTCAATCAAATGTTCGCTTTTATTTAAAAAATAAACTATTTAAAATGGGTTTAAAAACATCTTTAAACAACAACAAAAAAGCTTCACAATCATAGAGTAGTTGGGGTCGGCTATACGGATCCTTTTAAGACATCTTCAAAGGAGAAATGATGCATGATTAATACATCCAAGGAGGCAAGGATAATATAGGTGGATAAAATATTTTCTACAGTGACAAGATAATAATTGCTATCATTACCAGATTTTAGGTACTACGGTAACTCCGACATCCTAAGTCAATAAATGAAGATGGGAAAAAATTACTTGACAACTAGTAAACAGGTTTATATGATAAATGTAAACTTACTGGAATCGAAAATCAAACCCGGATCAAGAGCAGCAGTTGCATTCACAAAACCACTTCCCATGTCGAATGGTGTGGCTGGAGACTGATTTAGATCTGGGTTGGCATAAGCACGCTGAGCCATTATTGGCCCACCATTATTGTCATACAAAGAAGCAGTTGAGGAAAGCGCAGAGGCAATTGCTGAAGGACTGAAACTGGGGAATTTTTGCTTGATCAGTGCAGCAAGCCCAGCAATATGAGGAGCAGCCATACTCGTCCCAGACATCATTGCAAAGTTCTCACCTAGAGGGTTCAGTTGACAGATTAAGATACATTTTACTTGTGTACACCTTATAACTAACATGGAATCTCAATTGGACTGCTCCAGTATCCATATTCCTACCTTGAAATTCAACTGAGTCCGTGCCAAGTGAACTCCATGCAGCCCATATTGAATTTCCAGGAGCTACCAAGTTGGGTTTCAAAATGTCAGCATCATCAAGAAAACTATCTTCTGGATCCGGTCCTCTTGCAGAATAGTACATGACTTTGGGAGCAGAATTGGAGTAGTTAGCTTTAAGTCCACCTAAAATGCTTGCAACAGCACCAAATTTAGTAATTTGCTTTGTAGTTCCGTTCCTCTCCAAAGAAGAATTGTAGTATTGGAGTAAAACCTGCCACAAGGATCATTCAAGACTAAGATTTCACATAAGTGACAATTTCTTTTGAAGGGAAAAAACTCACAAAATGATATCATAGAAAGACCTTGCAAGCTAAACACTAAAAGAAAAGAATAGTCATTTGCCAGCAAACGCTAATGCACAGAAACCTTCACCTTGGAATCATCAGGGGATGGAATTATGATCCCAGGCACACTCATTGGAATTGGATTAAGCTGAAAACCAATTACAAAAGGATCCATGTAGAACACCACCCCAGCTGCACTGAGGTTTTTGGCTGTTTCTACAGCTTGTTTGATTGTGGAAAGTCCAAGCACAAATCGAATTGAATAACTACAGATCAAGAGGTTTCCTTCGATAAAATCCTGATTGAAGCTACTGGAATCTTGACATTCACCCACATACATATCAGCAGTAACTGTTGTCTCATTGTTCACGGCATGAAGTGCAGAAACAAGGGTCAACATGGTGTCTTCATCTGTTCCCGCTGAAGGAAAACGAAGCAAGTATATTAGACTCTTATCTCAACGGAAATATGTAGAAAACTATTGATTAACAGGAAAATAATAGCATCAATTGCTGCTATGCATTTTACTCTGAGTTTCTTTGTTTGCAAGTTCATTTCAAAAGACTGTACAGAGAAACTAAGAAATGGAGTGATGATGATAAGCTTACGTGCAAGTCCAACTCCATGAATGGTTACATTGTTGCCGAGTATTATAGAGTTACTATAAACTCTGTCATGAGAAGCCGCACCAACAGTGAAGATCCATGGACTGAAGGAAGACATGCTCTTAGGCGATGGCCCAGTATTGCCAGCAGCTTGCACAGTAAAAATGCCAGCCTTCACAGCTGAGAGCAACGCCATGTCTATGGGATTAAAGAATGTTGCAATACCAGGAGGACGCCTGTTGGGAGTGATAGATAAACTTAAAACATCAACCCCATCCTGAGCTGCCTGCAAATACAAAATAGGTGATAAATATTTAATTATGATGACCATATGAATTGATATTCTAGCAAGGCAATCTCCAGAATTTTTCTTTCTTCTATCTGTTTGTAGAGTCAAGCTACTCCAACAATCCCAACTAGTTGGAAGGGAACCTTCTCTTGCTTGTCATTTAGCAAAATTGCTCTACTTGGAAAGATAGAGCAGTTTCCCAAGCAATTTGAACCTATTAAATCTGGCCATAATGAAGCAAACATCAAATTGGGTGGCCTGAAGACAAGAGGCAACAGCCATTTGATGAGCTCAAAACTGTCTAGATGAAGGCCAAGTTCAGTCACAGTCCATAAACGAACAAGACATATTGATAATCAGCAGCGTATAAATCGATCAAATGCCCCAGGCAGTTTCAACTTTCAAAGTTCTTTCATCTTATGAAAAATTGTGTAACACAGTAACAGAATCATTTGCAGAAACAGACCAGATTAAATATATGTACCTGATCTATAGCAGCAACAACATCAGCAGCGAAGCCTCCAAAACTCTTATACAATGCCTTGTAAACAGAAACACTGGAAAAGATGAACGTGCAATTAATACAAAAGAAGAACTACTGCAAGTAAAAGCTTTACAAAAGTGAGATTTTCATTATATGATAAACAGCAATTACTGTGCGCGAGGAGCCATCCCACTGGCATTCCCAAAACAATGTCCAGCAACTATCACTGGAATCCCATGGTTTCCTGCAGCAACAGAGGCAGTATGCCTGAAAATAAAGATAAGATTCACTAAGACTAACTGTGTATTGAAGAATTAGATGAACATGTTTACTGTGTTACATATCATGAAATCACAAGAGCTGGAATTGGATCAAGATCTTTACAATAATGCATGTCAAGGAACCACCAGTGTTGGTTCTATCAACAATGAAATGAGCGCACACTTACGTTCCATGACCATCACCATCAAATGGAGAAGCATAGTCCTGACTTGAATTGAAAATTCCCCTGGTGATAGCAGATGCTGCAAAATGGCGTGCCCCAATCAGCTTCCTATTGCAGGAACCAGAAGGGAAATCTCGAGTAACCTCACAAATGCCTGAAAAATGGCTAGGGACTGGATATGAGTTCAAAGATATGTCATCAGCGAAGCTGGGGTGAGTTGGATCGATGCCAGTATCAACAAAGCCAATCACAATTCCTTCACCAGCAGTTTCATATCCACCTGCTTTGACCCAAGCCCCTTGTGGCAGGCCCAGGAACTGTGGAGTGTGTGTGGTTGCAGTTCTAACAGAGAAATCCAACGCCACATTTGCCACTTCTCTCCTCCTCGAAAGCTTAGAGGCCTTAGAAAATGATATGTACAACCAAATTAAGAATTTCAGTTTTTTCTTTCCAAAAAAGAACATAAATTCCCATCACAAAAATAAAGCTCACAGGGACTTTGTTATGCTACATACAGAAATATATATAAAACAAGCTACAAATCGAAGATTTTACAAGTTCTGTAGCCAAGGCCCAATAGCTATGCATAAAAAATACATTAGTAATAGAAGCATCATCAATGTGCTAACCCACACAATTATGGTCACTTAATGATGATGAATGATGATTTATGCATACCTGTTCTGGGGTAACAAGAACAGCAAACCCATTAATCAAGTAGTGATAGCTGTACAGCTTGAGATACTTCTCCCCTCTCAACACCCTCCTCAATAATGAATCATGAACTCGAGCAACATATGAACTAGAACTCCAGTTGGATCTCGAATTATCCCTGAAAATACAGCAAAATCATTCAAAAACATAATTAATTAATCAAGTTTCTGTCAACTAGTTCATCCTCCCCAAAAGGAATACAATTGAAGGGACAAACTGTAAGGGGGAAGCATGGATTTCAAGCACAATCATTGGCTATGTTAGGTGAATTATAGACAAATAATTAAACAAAAAAAGTAAAATCTGGCTAAGCACTCGTCAATTCACACTCTGTGATCCTAATTAATCCCGCCAAAATATGGAGGCAACGGTCAATTCCTCAACTATTCCTCAACTAGTTATTACAGAAGAGTTCAAGAAACAAACAAACAATAGTAAAGCTGGAAGGGATAGAAAGGAGAAAATAAATAAGTCATGTTTGTTAAGGAAGTAAATCCTTATCCAGTGATGTATGAAAAGCACAACCTTACACAAAGTCCATAGAAACCCCACATAAGGAACAAGAGGACCCAGTTAGAGCAGACAAGACAGCAGCAATAAAAACTCAAACAGTTAGCGGCAAACAAGAAACTTACATTTCATCAGCATCTAGCTACTTCTTTATTGGAGACAAAATGACCAACATGAAATTAAACTAAACTAAAAAAAATAATAATAATAAACCCTAGTACATGCAACAAAAACACACAAAATTACCAAAATTTTCGTCATTAGACAAGAAAACACATAAAAGCACAACAATTTCACATATTACAAACCATAAAATGTCACCAATTTAACTAACCAAGACAAGACAGTCACTAAGATTAAAAGAAACACAAAATGAAGCAATAAAGTTAGTACCTTCGATTGTGAAATTGATTTGGATTTCTAGGAACACCATGCTTGAAAACATTAGTATTCTTTCTAAGCTTTCCATAGTAATGAGAAGCAGGAGCTTGTTTAAGAGTAACAATGTAAACAGCTGTAGTTTCATTGTCTGAAGACTCTGAACCATCATCAACCTGACACAAAGCGCCTGCTAACAACCCCAGACTAAGCACCATTACCATTAAATGCACCAAGTAGATACCTTCCATTGTCAAACACCAAAACACAACAAAAGCGTAACTCTTTAACAACAAGAAGATCAACAACAACAACTCATGATGTACTTCACTTTTCAAGAACCAAACTTTTGTTCAAGAAACTAAAGAAACCCCACAAAAGCAAAAACCCTTATGTGGAATAGTTTGGAAACAGCTTTGCAGAAGTGGAAGTACAGAAAGAACCCACTAAGCTTCTTCCACTGGCAGAGAAGCTACAAGTGATCGTGGAGGGAGGAAGAAAGTACCCTTTAGTTCACTTTTGAGAAAGATGGAGAGTAGACGTATTAATAGAAGAAATATTATAGCATAGAAAAAGAAGCTACTGTTCAGAATTTTCTTGGGGACTGTGAAGATGAACGTTTTGTTTAATAAAAAGTTACAAAAATATTGGATTGATGACGAACGATTTCTTGTCTTTTTCTTTCCTTTTTTATTTTTTTTTACCGACATTGTTTAGGCCATTCTACGCGAATGGCTAATCCTACCGACTGAAATTGATGGTTAGATAAGTAAATGTTTTTAATGATCTTGTAATTTATAACACTTTAACTAGGAATTTTTAGAAAATAAATCTAGATTTTAATTAATTAAATTAAATTATTATTATTTTTACTGTGCTTGTGGGGTGGAAATTAATTTCTTGATTCTCTACTTTGCTGGTCAATTGTTAAAAATTTCATGTAGATTTTTTTTTTATCTATAAGCCTAGTTTTCCTTCTTCTTTTTTTTTTTTTTTTTATGGAGTGACTTGTAGAAATAAAAGTAGAAGAACTTAATGGTCAAACCAACATAAAAGAAAAATATTGTCGAGTTCTTAATAATCATAAAAAAAATGACAAAATGAATTACTCTTTTTATATTCTAAATATTTCAAAAAATATATATTATTTTTTTTTTTCTAAATGGTGGTTGTAAAAAAAGTAATTTCATTGATTGATGCATAATATTTTATGATTAAATAAAAATCAATGTTTATAGAGTAAAAATAGCTCTAAATATATATATATATATATATATATATATATATGCTCAGCAATAGATCTGGAGGTCCATGATCGAATGAGAAAATGTTATAAAAGAAGGGAATATATTTTTTTGGGGGGCAGAAAATGTGGGGAAAAAAGAATAGAGCAAGACAAAAATGGGATGAGGAAATATGTGTGGAAAATGATAGTTAGGTCAATGGGTCAGCCTTTTATTTTTATTTTATTTTATTTTATTTTATTTTTTGGCCCTCTTTGTTTCATTATCCCCAACGTTCCAATTTCACGAGATTTTGTCTTTGCCTTCACCCGTGACACTATTTGTACCAGTGCACAATTTGATTCATGTTTCGTACCTCTGTGGCAACACGTTAAAAATTTGATTTCCTTTTAAAAAATATTTTTTTTTATTGTTTTAATATGCTAAAACCAAAAATAAATTTTAAATAATATATTATTTTCATGCATTTTCGAGAAAAAAAAATACTTTGAAAAACAACCATTACCACAATACCAAACATTATTAATCATGTATTGGAAAGCAACTAGGTAGATGGTCATTTTTATATTTATTTATTAAAATTATATTGTATATTTTAGTTTTATAAAAAAATAAATTCAAAACTTGGTTTGACAAAAAATAAATTCAAAACTTGGTTTGACCAAAAATAAATTCAAAACATAGAAAATTCATTATGCGTTTAATATATTGTAATGTTCTATATACAAATGCAAGAGTACAAATAATATCACATTTAATGAATTAAATACTATATAATATTTTGTACCTTTAGAGCATCTAGTTACTGTCTCAGACACGATAAAAGGAGAGACGATATATATGAGTAAATAAGATATTTGATTTGTTTTCAGTATCTTAAAATAATATAAATTCATTCTAAATTAAATTATCTCGTAATATATTATTTATTCTATACGTATTACACACAACATATATGGGACAATGCACAAAATATTTTGCATGATAATAAATAATCATTGTGAAAGAATGAGAGATGCTCTATGGGGTGTGTGTGGGGGTGGCAGGCAGTGCAATGAACACGTACCGAAGCTGACGGTGGTGGTGCACATGTGAAAGTGGAAAACATGGGGGATTTTGGCATCGAATTCTAACCTCCATTTCGGTGGGATCCTTCTTTATGAGGCCATGATTTTCTTGGTGTCGAGGTGGTGGGTACGGTGGGTCATCCGATCATGCCATCATCATCTTCAACTGTGTTAATGGAGACTATTCTCTTTAAATATAGTCGTTAGGGTCCCTTCTGCGCTCAAAAGAACCCTTCCCCACTATCATTAGCATCACTTTCTCTGTGATTCTAATCAATGGCCGCCTCCATGTGAGTTGATGAAAATGGGTCAGCTTGACCATGCCATGTTTTGTGTGATAAAACCAAAAGGTGAGAGAGCAGCAGCTTCATCGCATCCTAAAATGTTTAGCTTTAATGCTTCTCAATCTCTTCTTCTTCACTTTTTTCGTCTTAGTTCATGTCCCAATCAAGATTTCCTTTTTCTTCTGGATTTAAAGGTATATTTTTCGCGTTGCTATGATGCTTAAAGTAGCGTTTGATCACTCTTTCACTTTTTAAAGAAATGAAAATAATGACTGTAGAGAAACAGGCTCCTCCAAAAGTTGCATCAAATAAATAGATTCCAAAACATTGTTCAAAGGTTATGAGTTTTTTTTTTAAATTATTAATTTGAGTCTCATAAATCTTAAAATTATTAGAGTTTTTTATAATCATTAACTTTAAAATTCATAAAATTAGTTGAGATATATATAAGTTAACTCGGATACCCATGATAATAATAAAAAAATTAGAACTATCTTCGGCCATCAAATTTGTCCCTTGTAATATACTTGATAAAGAAGATTTTTGCTGTGTTCCATCATTATTATTTGATCTTGTTTGTTATATTCATGTTAAAGGGATTAAAAAGAGTAATAATTGGAATGTATTCTGAATAGAATGTCCTTTTCTATAGTTAATCACGAGTAAAAGCCCTGTGCCCTAGCCGTTGGACCTACTAACTTTGTGATTCGTGAATCCATAATGAGATCGGTGGAGATTATGAAGAACTTGTTAGAGATTTTTGTTGGAAGTTTGATGATTATTTTCTGTAATTCTTATATTTCAGCTATTGATTTAATAAATGTAAGAATGCTATTAATATAATTTCAAGTGAATTTTTAACATATATAAAAAAGATTTTAATACTATAGATGTATACTTTGATGTCATGAAAAAAATTAATAAATGTAAGTATGCTATGAAAATTAATAAACTTGTTAGAGATTTTAGTTGGAAGTTGATTTTAATAAATGTAGGTATGCTATGAATATATAATTTCAAGATAATTTTTAACATATATAAAAAAAGATTTTAATATTATTGACGATGGAAAACGTGATTTTAAAGAACTAAATTGAAAAGAAAAAAATGTACAGTGACCGAAGTGCAAAATAATAAAAATCTCAAGGACTAAGAGTGAAAGAATGGGCTATGAACAGTAATACGAAGGGAGCTACAAGCTATCAACAATGAAAAACATGTCTGTTTTAGTTTGTTTGTTAATGTTAATTCCTTGGACTTGGGCTCTGCTGTTATTTGCAATGGAGAGATTTATTACATTGGGCCAGATAGAACAAGGCTATCCTGTAAAGTGATACCATGGCTTTGGGCTCTGAAACACCTCGCTCTTGGGGTGTCAATGGCAGTCTTTTTATGAAATCTGGTAGTTGTTTGATGTTTACCAGAAAACAGAAACGGATAAGAGAGGAGGGAAAACAACAGTCACTCAAGAATGGCATCATTAGCAACATCAACACTCGTGTACTCTACTCCTGTTAGAATCAAAACTAGTTCAAAGCCAAGGTCAAGTTCAAGAACTTGCAAGAAAACAGTCCCTTTCCTTGTTACTAGAGCAGACAGTTCTTCTCTTCTCCTCCATGCAGCTAAGCACACTGTATGATTATCATCCCTCCTCATTTTTTTTCCCTTTGAGGAGCATGCAAGTTTGCCAAAAAGCTACACTCTTTATGCTCTTTTCTTCATCACTGAATGTATGTGTTCAATACCAAGAAATTAGTTTCTGTTCTAGCTTTGATCTGGGATTGCATTTTTTTGTACGTTTCTTGATCTCAAGTGTGGATTTCTTGAAATTGGTTTGATTGGGATTTGTGTTAGGACTTTTGGGTTACAATCTAGAGTCTAAGAATCAACAAGAGACTGAGAAAAGAATTGATAATTCACCTGCATTGTTTGTGATTTTCCATGCAAATGTTATCTGTGATGAATTTACAGGCAAATTCGTTGCCATGTTCATTTTCTAGGTTGATAAACACATACAAAGTGGCATGGTTGTTGGTTTAGGGTCTGGACAGGCTTCTGGTATGGCTATACAGTATCTGGGTCGGCTACTCCGAACTGGGGCTTTAAAAGATATAGTTGGAGTACCCATGTGAGTTCATATTCCCAATTTCCTGACATTATCAATGATGGCATTGTCTTTTTCACCATTCAAATAGGTTTCTGTGCTGCGTGATGAATCTATATGATTGCCTTTTTAATGTATACACAAATAATAGAGAGCAGAGTTCAATTCCTACCAACTTGTCTTAGTTTCGTCTTTTTTTTTTCTTTTCATGAAAATTTATCATAACTCAATCTCATAGATAGATAGTATGCTATATACATATATATATTCCTCTTCGGCATTGCCTTCAGTCTTTATTTGTGCTCGAGTCTCGTTATTGTAGATGATAGCACACTTATACAGTTATACATCTGTCGTGTTCGGCTTTCACTATCTTTTAAAAAATTTGCAGTAGTCCTATCCACTCTTTTGCTAGAATGTAGATCTTGTTTTCATTTGCTTCCAGGTCTGTAACAAGTGCAAGTGAAGCAGCAAAGGCTGGTATCCCAATGGACGTATACCAAGATAGTTCTCAAGTGCGATGAAGTTCTGATCATTTATCAAAATTCCTTCTTATTGATATTTCTCTAGTTCAGTAGAAGTTTTATACATTTGCAAGTGAACATCACGAAATAAAAGTTAGCTAGCCTGGACAGGAAGATTTGAAAACTTTCTAGGATCAGATTAGGTTGTCTAGTCAGAAGTTGTTATATATGAGAAGAAAATTTCTATTGAGAAGGAAGAAAAGAAAACAAATCCCTTTAAGAATTTGTACTCTAGTTATAGCAACGCAGCCAGTAGTTCGTCGAGTCAAGTGGTTCTAATTTGTAACCAAAAGGGAGACTAGAGTGGCTGGTTATGATTAAAATCTATCCACGCAGATGTGGTGACTTTGGTCTAGCCACGATTGCGTGGAGTCACTTGCTTAGCATGCCCCTACCTTTGGGTTAAAGGGTTCCTCATCCATCATGGGTGGGTAGATCAACAATTTGTAGTATCTCTTTTGCCTTCCATAGTTTTGAGTCTTGACTGTTCAAATATCAGAAATCTTGGACCTTAGTCTTGTGTCACTTTTAAGTTGCTGTTTTGTAGATTGATTTTGCATTTGATGATGCTGATATTATAGAAGAAGAAACACTTGTTGCAATCATTGGATGTCGGAAATCACAGAGCGACGAGTCCATCATTCAAGAGAAGGTAAGTCTAGCTTTTGATACTCTAGGCATCTGATGGTAAGTTTTCTAAACCATTTGTGGATAATTTAATAATCAAATGCATCTACTGAGAAATTGTTCTGAATTGATATCTCAAAGTTGGTGTCTCAGCATCAAATTCTGACTGGTTATCTTTCCTCCTCCTTATCTCTTGCAGTCAATACTCAAAGCAGCCAATAAGCTTGTATTCATGATTACAGAAAACCAGTACATGGGAGGTCTTGAAGGTTCTATTCCAGTTTTGGTTCAAGCTGTAAGCCATAACGATTCTCATACATGCGAAGCATTAACTGCTGCAACAGGAGATTGATGACCTGATTAACACTTGCATCTATATTTCAGCTCAACTGGATGGAAACTGCTGAAGAGATTGATGACCTATTTTTAGGTGATGCAGAGGTATGAACTTCACAACATACAACTCAGTGCCACTAAGTTGATTACCTATCAATTAATGGCTAAAAGATTAGAATAGTAGGCCATTTCTTCAAGTAGCAGAAAATTTAACTTTCCATGTAAAAACCTGAATTAGGGAAGCATAACTGGGGAATAATATCACCTGGACAATAAGCAGTGGTCTATACCATGGTAGAAAGCATGCATTCTATTTACTAATCTCTGTACCTTCTGATGTAATCTAATGAGAAATTTTGGTTCTCAATTATGTTCCTGCCTAAGGAGGATCGTTGCCGTAAACAGTTTTAGGCTATACCAAACAGGCTCTCTTAACTCTCAATACTTTCTGATGAAATGATTTTTATTGAACCCTTCCTAGTTGAAACAACGGCTGATTTGAACAAACTAAATCATGCAATAAGGGTTCTTGAAATATGGAGTTGTGATTAGTAGCTTCATTCATACTCTAATGCCCAACTACCACCTTCCTCCTTTTGCTTGGCATTCAAAGGTATGGAGGAGATCATCGATAGGACAAGCTGGTCCGACGGGGGGCGATTACCCTTTCATTACAAGAGAAGGTCACAACGTTCTTGATGTCATCTTCACATCTCCAATACAAAGCCTTGGTAGGTCTATAATCATGAGTTCTTCTCATTCTAATCTCTTTGTCCATGCATTAAGTTACTCTTTTCCACGACCGCACACTAATCCTAATCTGCAGCTGAAGTAGCTGAAAGTCTTGATAAAGTTGATGGCGTTGTTGATCATGGAGTTTTTTCCAAGTTCCCGTTAGTTCTCTTCTTGTCTCCTTCCAAACTCTTACCTGTTTCCTTATATTTGTTTACTTGTGTACAAGGTTGTAACAATGCAGTTTAAAGCAAAATCATGCCAAATTTTTCACAGCTGTTCACTATGGAGGAGAGGGTCTGTGTTATTAAACCCAGCCCAGCCTAGTGAGTCAACATAATGACCTGTCTACCCGGGCTAGGTTTCAAATTAAACTGGATGGGAATTGACCCAACATGCCTGGTTAATCCGGTCGAAACCTGATTTGATTTTCTTCCAAGCCATCTTTGTTTGAACTAGAAAGAAAACCTTGAAACAACATTTTGATTTGGTTCGGGTCAAACCAGATTAACACGCCTGCATGTAATCTAGGCCTTGGTCAGGGTATAATAACTTTGGAGTAGACTACATCACATTTTTTGAACTTCTCATGTACAAACTTTTGTTTTTTTGGTTGCTTTCCTCAAACATGTGTTTTCAACTGATAACTATGAGACTTTATTGTCTTGTTGCAGATGCACTGTTGTGATTGCTGCTGAAAGTGGAGGTCTGAACATTGTTGATAGATAGTCTCCTGGTGTGGGATATGATTCTTCTTGAGTCTGTTCTGTACAGAAAATTGAGCAAAAAAAAAAAAAAAAAAAAAACAAAGTGAAATTTAGACATCCTGTTTTTGGACCAAGGTTAAACTGTATTTAAGGTAAGGTTTAATCTGATATGTGCCACAAGATTCTTCTTTTGTTTAAAGCCAGTATTTAGTATACTTAGAATTTAATTTAAACACTTACTTTTCAGTTTAATGGCCCCAAGACTTGCCAATATAGTTATTTACATCAAAAATCGGGTTTGTTGGGTCAACTTGGGCGCTAGCAAGCTTAACATATATCTATTTTAAAATAAAATAATATAGTTTTGAATATTTTTTTAATAATTCAGAAGATGTTTTGGATAAACAAAAATCTATAAAATTAAAATTGTCGGCCTCATCCGAACTTAGAATGATTAAAAAACTTATTTTTAAACAATAACGCATTTTATTGAATTGTGTCAACATTATTAATAAATATTGTTGCTTATTAGGTTATATCCAGAAATGAGCCTAATTCTCAAGTAAATTTTCTTAGAATCTTTAAATATAATTATTTTATTTAAAAAAATGTTCATACAAGTTGACTTTAACTTCCATCAACCACGTGGCAAGTCACGGAGAGGGACTAAACATATTATCTGGAAGGTGCATATGGCAGGGGCTGAATCATGGGGAGGCGAGCAGGGACGCGGTCCTGCAAAATATTTTAAATATTTGTATTTTTAGTGTTTAAATATAGAATAATATAATAAATTTTTATTTTAAATAAATAAATTTTCTAATAATAAATTATAGCTTGAATTTTATTCCTTCCTATTATATAATTGCAGCTCCGCCCCTGCATGTGAACCCACCCACTTGAATCTTTAGTGCATATTGTACAAGAAAACAATGTCTCCCGCTACAACTTAACATGGTACTTGGTCAAATTATCAGTTCATCAAATTAACTAATTCACACCTACTCTCATAATTAAATTATTATTATATATTATAAACCTTCTAATTTCAAGGAATCGATCTAATAATATTGAGTATGTTTATTTGCGTGGTCGCTTCAAGCACAGCTAAACAAATATTTAGTAAACATAAAAACACAATTAAATTTTGATAAGACCCACTATATATTGCGTTTGAAATGCAAGAAAATAGAAGTAGCTCTGTGCTGCTCTTTCTCTCACACTGTTCATTAAAATGAACAGTGCGAATGAATCTTACCTGCTTTCCACGTAATTTTCATGTTAATTGCACTGTTAAGTGAACAATGCAATTAGCATGAACAGTACAACATTATACTGTTCATGCTAATTGCACTGTTCACTTAACAGTGCAATTAACATGAAAAGTGTGGTATGTTGCACTGTTCCGGTCGGACCAGTTTCGGCCGGACCGGGTCCGGTCCAAAGCTCTACATACATTGAATCGGGTCCGATCCAGTAAACTAAAAATTATTTTAATTTTTTAATTGTGTTTTATTCGAAAAACTAGTGTTTAACATTATTCAATATTTAATTTATTTCATGATATAATAACAATAGTTAAATCTACAATATTTAAATTAAAAATCTCAATATTTAACATTATTTAATATTTAATTTATTTCATGATATAATAATATTATTCAATATTTAATTTTAACCAAACATATATAAATACCAAATCAACCTTAATTAAAAATAATTTTTATAAAATAATTTTTTTCAAACAATAATTATAACAACTACTACAATACCATACATACTCTAATAAGAAGATATGCTTAGTTTTTTAAGAAATTTAAGGCCATCATTAAGAATTTAAGGTATGAAAAATAATTTTAAAAAATAAATTACAAAATAATTATTATTAAACTCTCGAACACCACTGAGCCGACAAATCTTATAATGATGGGTATAAAGTATAAAGTATAAACAACGTGAATATCGTGCAAGACAAATAAATATATAAAAAAATATTTTGTTTTTTCAAAGAGAAGTACTCATCGTGAAACAGTAAAGGAGGTCGAGGGGACAGCACTTACGACTTTAGAGATGCTCCTGGATCACACGTTAGATTTTTGTCTGCAGCACTGTCTTTTTTGTTTTTTCTCTTCTTTTTGGAATGTTGCTAACCATAGAAAAAAAACAAAGCTAATTATTTCTGGTTAATTAAATTTTATTAAGTCGGAGAATATAAGATAATGGAAATCGAGTACATGTATGTATTTTTACTGTGTCTAAAAGTATGGTTACGATTATTTTATAAAATATTTTTATTTAAAAATATATTAAAATAATATTTTTTTTTATATTTTAAAAATTATTTTTAACATTAGCACATCAAAATTATTAGAAAACACTAAACAAATATTAATTTAAAATAAAAAAAAAAATAAAAAAAAATTAAATTTTTTTAAAAGGGTCTATAAATCAATTTGAAATTTTGCCATAAATTTTAAAATTTTCAAAACAAAATATATATGAAAACATATACTTTCTATCTCTGGTATCTTTATTTTTTACATCTCAAAACAATAATTAAACACTACTAAATTAGAGTCACCTAATAGAGAAAATTAACAATTTATTTTCTTCATCAATTACACATGGGATTAAGATCACTTAATTTGCCCTTTTCTTTTAATTTCCATATCCAACCTCGTTTTTTTTTTCTTTTTGTGCTTCACGTGCTATTTAATAACTTTAAAATTATATTTTGAGATTATTTGTCTTTCATGTTCATGCTGCTTAGCCATTTTATGTTCTTTTCTCCCCCCTCTAGAGAGGGTTTGAGCTATCATCTTAGGTTTAATTCTTAGTGAAGATTCCAACGCAATCCCTACAATAAAAAAAGGGAATAAAGTTTACACAGTAGATAGATGATCCAAAGTTGAAGATTCAAAATCTCTCCACATGAACTGATTTTGCAGATCTCTTTCACACTGGTTTCAGACGTTAGACTAGTAAGTATACATCTCCAAAAAGTTTTTGTAGATTCTTAGTGATTAGTCTATGATATTAAGTTTTGATTGCAAGAACAAAAATGGAGAAAATAATAATCACTCGTATGAAATATTCCCAAAAAAAAATGAGAGGAAAATATATGATTTGGCTATATATAGGTCTTATATAGTTTGTCCAAAGTATTTTCCAACGCAAAAGAGCATGATAAAAAGCCTTAGAATCCAATGTTGAGGCATATGTGCATGATAAAAATTTTTAAAAGCATAGTATTGATACCTATATATTGGGTTTAAGATATACTTTAATTCTATATCATTAAGGGTATGTATGGGATTGTGGTTACAGTTGTGGTTCAAAGTGCTTTTCACTTAAAAATACATTAACATGATATTTTTTTTATTTTAAAAAAAATTATTTTTGAAATCAACACATCAAAACGATATAAAAACATAAAAAAAAATTTATATTTTAATATAAAAAATTTATAATTTTTAAAAACACTGATTGTACCACGTTTCCAAACTATACTCAAATCCAAGTGTTCAAAACCATAATAACTTTCCGCCAAGTTTATTACTTTTGTCCTTTTTCTTATAGATTTCAGTTACTTCATCATATTATGGTTCACGTTTGATTCCTAGATTATTGGCAGGCAGAATGCGATTTTAGACTAGCACACTACTCATCTTTGCCTATATGAACCCACCATTCCATCCTCTGTAACCTCAAATCTTCTCAAGTTGCTCCCAAAACTAATGAACAGATTCTTTAGCATAAAAAATAGTCATGGAGGTAATATGTTTATTGTTGTCCATGGTTCTTTTGGTCCTAGCACTAGCTATTAGCATCTTTGCTTTCAAGCACTCATCCCACAGTGCCAAGAACCTGCCACCAGGGAGCTTAGGATGGCCTATCTTCGGCGAAACGCTTGATTTCTTGTTTGGTAAGCCTGAAAAGTTTGTTTCTGACAGGATGAAGAGGTACTCTTCTGATATCTTCAAGACTAAGATTCTTGGAGAGGAGACTGCTGTCATATGTGGCCCTGGTGGACACAAATTCCTCTTCTCCAATGAGCAGAAGCTTTTCACTGCCTTTCGACCTCATGCGATGCAAAAGATCTTTCGTTCCTATCAAGCTGCTGCTCCTGCTCAAGCTCAAATTCCACGCGAAGCTGAGTCGAAAATATTAAGGTCGCCAGGGTTCTTGAAGCCTGAGGCATTGGTCGGGTACTTGGGGAAAATGGACTCTATCACACAGCTGCATATGCAGACTTATTGGGAAGGAAAAGATGAAGTCAAGGCCTTTGCTCTTGCTAAGACACTGACTCTGTCTCTTGCGTGTCGCTTTTTCTTGGGCTCGGATGATCCTGAACGTATAGCTAGGCTTGTCAGCAATTTTGATGATATGACCTTGGGGATGCATTCCATTCCTTTAAATGTCTATGGAACAACTTTTTACAGAGCTAACAAGGCTGCAGCTGCAATCCGCAAGGAACTACGAATAATAATCGATGAGAAAAGGGCTGATATGTCCAAAGGAGCACAGGTGCAGGATATACTATGCCACATGATCTTGGCCACTGACCCTTCAGGCAAACACATGGCAGAGGCTGAAATTGCTGACAAGATCATGGGTTTACTAGTTGCAGGATATAGTACAGTGGCTACTGCTATGACTTTCTTTATGAAAAATGTTGGAGAGAGGCCTGACATTTATGCTAAGATCCTAGCTGGTAAAGAAATCATTCTCTCCTGTTTTTGATGATTTTGAGTATCAACACACACACACACACACACACACATATATGATTGTCATGTTGCTGATCTTATCAATGGCCTGTCTTCTTGAAATCCAGAGCAAATAGAGGTTGCAGCAGATAAAAAGGCTGGAGAGCTGCTAGATTGGAATGACATTCAGAAGATGAAATACTCATGGAATGTGATGCATGAAGTGATGAGGCTCACACCCCCACTCCAGGGAACTTTCAGAGAGGCCCTAACTGACTTTACTTACGCAGGATACACCATTCCAAAGGGATGGAAAGTATGTGATAGTTTTTGTTCAAGTCCACAATTCTCTGCACTGCTTTACACATCATGCTTTCCACTAACTCTTGATTTGCTTTACATTTGCAGATATACTGGACTGTTAGCACAACAAACAAGGATCCAGAGTACTTCCCAGATCCCGAGAAATTTGACCCATCGAGATACGACGATGAAAAGGTTTTTCCTCCGTTCACATTTGTGCCATTTGGAGGTGGCCCTAGGATGTGCCCTGGAAAAGAGTATGCTCGACTAGCTATTCTGACTTTTGTTCACAATGTGGTGAAGAGGTTCAGGTGGGAGGTAGCATTTCCTGCGGAAAAGATCGCTGGTGACATGATGCCAACCCCTGAAAAGGGACTTCCAATTCGCCTTCAGTCACGCCAAGCCGAAAGGCTTGCTTACTTTTAACCATTACCTTTCTCTATTGTCAACTGTCAAGATTGTAGCTTTCCACCCTTTGGCCATGTCACTTTCTTTAGTTTATTGCAAAACTCGGAGTCAAGCACCATTTATTTTCTGTAAGATGTGGAAATTGCAATAGTTATTGTTTTTAAAGTTTTTTTAATATAGAAATATATTAAAATAATATTTTTTTATTTTTAAAAGTAAATTTTAAATAATATTTTCTTAAACAAATTTTGCAAAACGCAATACCAGGGCTAGTTTCTTGCAGATTGACTACAGCAACATTTTTTTTATTAGTTTCTTGCAAGACACGGAGCCAAGCAAGTTGACTAGGGAGGCAGCCCAAGCTTTAACTATTTTTTATTCTTGAATAAAAAACCCTAAAAACTGTCATTTTACTAAAAAACAAAAGACTGAGTTTTTCTATAGACCTGATTGAGCTACATCCCAAAGTCAGACTTTATTGTATGTGTACAAAATTTTCCTTGTACAGCTTCATGTGCACATCGGACAGAGGTCCTGTTAGCTTCATGATTCCACCGTAAAACGAGAATAGAATTGCTTGAAAAAGGTAGCCGGATTCTAAGATCTCTACAATTGAAAAGGAGAAAAAGTAAGAGGAAAAACATACAGCGCCTGTGAATTACGAGTGGATTACAAACAAGTCCATTATAATCTAAATTTTTTGGTTCCAGGTCCAGCCATCCAAAGTTTAAGTTGGCATTCACTTAGTGGGAGGGAGAAGAGCTGAAAACAGGGCTAACTCGCATGCAGAGAGCCTGACACTAACAGAAGCACATAACAAAGTGCCTAAAAAATTTAATAGCACAGAGACACCACCAAACATCCAGATATATCACTTCAAGTCTCATTTTACTCTAGGCAAGAAATTGTCAATGCCACATTTCCACAGCATCTTTTTTTCAATGGACATCAGGCGATCAGCTTCATGTAGCTTGAGCACATGCATCATGCACCCAAAATCGCGAACACTATATGATGACTAATTTAGTTGAAGGCCTGCACTGCCCCAAGTTTGTTTCGTCTAGTGATCAGATTTGCTAATATAACTTTTCCTCTTGGTAGTGGATGCTCTGCTAGAATAACATATTGTGATATAACATCGAACAAATCCTACACTAGAATATAAGAGAGATACACAGTAGTTGAAGTCACTGGCAAAGTTGAAATGAGTTCAGACAAAATCAACAAGAAACCTTCACGACAGCACTTGAAATAACCTTCTTCTACAAATTCCATCTGAAAACGTTCAAGGCACAAACGACCTGCAAGAGAAAGATGATCAAAGTGAGCTTTCCAGGACAAGCTTGGAGTACAGTGCAACTGGAATGCAATCTTACAATTGAGATATGTTGACAGCATTATAACGTTTTTAGCATCTGATTTATATCTCCAAATAAATCTGCCTAGAGTTGGTTAACAAGCAAGTCTTTGGTAATATTAAAAGTCGTGTCAAATCTAAAAAAAGTTGGAACAAAAATATACAAATCTTTTAATAAATGCAAGCAAAACATGCAGATTTTAATATAGCCACAAAAAAAGCTTTAATGAGCTAAGAATGTTACTCGTTCAGCAATGAAATCTGTGGGTAGTCAATGAATAAAATCACAAACAGAAACTGATACAAAATGCTATCTTTTAGCACCGAGACTGAATAGGAAAAACATCGAACACTAGAATTAGTTTTAGCCACGTTTGTGTTTCCTAAAATACCAAGTGAACCCAAATATGACATGCTGGGTACCTACTAAAATGACAAAAGACCCATTCAAACCAACCCCTCCTGGAATTGGTGATGATGAATGGATGATTAATGTTCTGGGGAAAATGCTTCAAGTTTGTTGGAATCTAAGGGTATATAGAAACTTATATTTTAAAATTATGCACTTAGTGGCAGCTACAAAGTGGATTATGACTAAATGGCGCCACCACACAATGTGGTATGGGCCAGTGTTAATGGGGTCAAATATTCCCTTGTCAGTACACTCCATATTCCACAGGAACAATGATGTCGGGGAGCATTATGTATTCCCACCATCTCTAACGATATAGACATAAATTAAGAATCTAATACATCTGTACATATAAGTGCACTTTCATTTGAAAGCCTAACAGACAACCACTTTAAACTCATAGTTCAGCCGCATAACTAACAAATAAAAGGCTTTAGTGCCTGTTTGGGGATGCGGTTCAACATGCTTTTCATGAAAATTTGAAAAACATTTTGGCTTCAAAATATTTTTTTTTTTAGTGTTTTTGGATTGTTTTGATGTGCTGATGTCAAAAATAAATTTTAAAAAATAAAAATATATATATTATTTTGATTCATTTCTGAGTGAAAAGCACTTTGAAAAACAACCACTACCACACTCTCAAACACCCCCCTTAGTAAAAGAACCACATTCTACTTGGTTAAAAAGCATATGCCAAACTCATAACTATCCTGATCAAACATCAAGTTGGTGAATATGCAGACACTTGGAATAACAAACCTGGTAATAAATCAATTGATAACAGAAAATTCCTAACATTGCACAAAACACATCAGGGGTGAAAAATTAGAATGCCTGGTCACAATTCGAATAACTGTTTACTCATTCATCAACTAAAAAGAAGTAAGCAACTGCTCAGAAAGTTTGGGAACTACAGTTACTGTAAGAGCAACAAGCTCAGTGTTTCAGAATTCCTCCCAAACCGAGATCTTAGACCAAGACCTAAACTTCAGCAGCATGGCAAACTGAAATAGGATCATCACGAAAAACATTTATAGCTAGCTTCCTCATACATGCAATTAATTTTATTTTTTTTTGCTTGCCACAGCTAAATTCGAGTTTCAAAATTAATTACATATCCAAATGATCAATGCACATCAGAATAGAAACACTAAAAATCTATGACTAAGTTTATGTTTTCAACAATTCTGTTTTCATTGAAACTATAAACCCAAATCGTTTTCAACAATTCTGTTTTCATTGAAACTATAAACCCAAATCCTGTCACCCAGTTAGTAACATATTTCAATACAAAACAATCAAAATATCTGAAGATAGATAATACCAGCTATTGAACATATTATTAAATGGCAGAAATAGAAAACACAAGTTGCTGATAAATAAATCCATTCAATCAATGTAATTAAACAAACTCAATCCTATCAACTTCGTCTAAATCTCCAGGTCTAAGAGATTGAAAAGCAAGTAGACATTCAAAATCCATTAATCAAACATCAAAAGGAGGCATACCTAATCACTATTGCTGCTGATTCTGCTGCTGTTGGGAATTGGGAGGAGGTGGCATACCCGGACGAGGGGGTCCAAAAACAGGAACATGACCACCAGGTGGAAGTGGCATCCCAGGACGGGGTGGAGGTGGTGCTGGCATTCCAGGTCTTGGTGGAGCAGGTGGTCCTCTCATCATTTGTACCTGTGGCTGTGGTGGCCCTCCCATTGGTCTCTGGGCAAACTGTGGTGGCATCGGGAAACCCTGTGGGGGCCTAGCAGCAAATTGAGGTGGACCTGGTGGAGGTGGACCCCGGCCCATTGGTGGACCCTGTCCAGGATATGGCATAGGAGGCATCTGACCAGGTGGCCGGAGAATAGGTGCACCACCAGTTGGCAGACCACTTCCTGCAGGGTAGGTCATGGGTGGAGCAGAAAGTTGAGGACGAGAGAGTTGTGGCTGCATCATGCCAGGGGAAGGCCCACCAACACCACGGACAGGACCTGCTAGGCCAGGCTGCGCCTGAACAAGAGGAGCAGTAGGAATTCCACGGCCAGCAGCACGACCAAGACCGGGACCAGCAACAGCTGCAGCAGAGACAGCCTTGGCACGAGACTCTTCAGGAGGAGGAGGGCCCTCAACAGTCATAGAGATGACCTCTTCACCACGAAGGAGAACAAGGCCAAGAGTACGGCGGTCCTCACGCTCCTCATTATTCTTCTTGCCCTTTGCTGGTGGGAGCTTACGGAACTCCTCACAATCACCGAGTACAAGGTTCATGTGGCGATCAAAGGCCATGAATTTCCCTACCAGCTGCCGGCCATCTTGGATGGTCACACGCATCCGATAGTTGATATATTGGAGCATCTTCGAACTCTTTGACATCGACATTTTTGCAATCTACAGTTTCTTCAGCAAAATGTCTTTATATATCCAAATACTGCTTGCATTAGTTTAAAAAGTATCAACAGTTCTGGTCTGAACACAAATCGCCAAATCCAAAAGTAAGATCTTTAAAAGCCAGCTCCAAACACAACCATATTGCATCAAGAACAAGATAAGACCAGAGAAGCAAAAGAAACCCTCTTTCAGTTTTACAGAGATTCATTAACTGAAACAACACACCTATCATTCTTAGCTAAATACAAAAATCCAGAAAATTAGTTAATTAATTTGACACGATAGTACTGCTATTATTTCATTTTCTTCACGAAAACCCATCCTTTTGTCTCTTCAAACATTTAACTACTTAACACATTGGAAAACAAAAAAAAAGGCTTCTCATATTACTTATCCTACTCTTAGATTCCAAAATTCAAGCACCAAAAATATAAAAATTCACTACAACTACCATTCCAATCCACCCATCATCCAAAAAACGAAAAACCCATCAAATAAAACAGAAAAAATAAACCTAAAAAACCCAGATTTCAGCAAAACCAAATCTGGGTTTCATTTTCCACTCATCCATTACATAAAACAACAAAATCCCATCTCGTAAAACAAGAAATACGAACATAAAACCCCAAAAATAAGCTAAACAATGCACAAACAACAGGGTCTCAAAAATCGAAACTTCTGCTGAAAAATAATATCAGAAAAAAAACCAAAAGAAAACGGCAAACCTGAAAAGTCTGGCTCTTTACAGGAGCCCCCTTGGAAGTTGTAAGCCTCTTTTTCAAGGTTTTGGTTTTCGGGTACTGAGATATGGAATCTGTAAGAATTAGGGTTTACGTGAGTGAAGAGTGGGGCTTTTCGTTTTGGTTTGAAAGAGGGAGGGAGGGGGGGTTAATTAGAACACGCACGCAGGGGTAAAATGGTCAAGTAGAATAAAGAATGGATTCGGTGTAGTCAGGTATATTCTTTTTATCGTGTTACAGTGTGGTAGCGTTTATTTTTTAAAATATTTTTTATTAAAATAATATTTTTTATTTTTAAAAAATTATTTTTGATATTAACATATTAAAATAATCTAAACACACTAAAAAAATATTAATTTTAAAAAAAAAAACAATTTAAATTTTTTCAAAAATATTTTTAAAACACAAAAATAAAAAATACCTTGAACAATTCTGGAAAAAAAACAAAAAACTCATAAAAAAAACATGTGGAAAAACGTTGTAGCAATCCACGGTGTTTTTAAGAAAAAAAACTACAAAGTTAAATTCTCAACCAGCTCTATATTAAAAAAATAAAATCAACAAAAATAATTCTGAAAAAAAAACACAAAAAAAGAAGAAGAAGACAATTTTGAGGAAAAAAACATGTGGGGAAAGTTAAAGCTAAATTCTCAACCAGCCTAATATTAAAAAACATCGACAAAGATAATTTTAGAAAAAAAACATGTGGGGAAACACTGTAGCAAAACACTGTACATGATTTTTTTTCCTTTTGTTTTTTATGATTTTGTTTTTAAAATTATCTTTGTCCATTTTATTTTTTTAATATTAAGTTGGTTGAGAATTTAGCTCTGTAGTTTAATTTTTCTTGAAAAAATTATGTATTGCAATAGTGTTTCTCCATATAATTTTTTTAAAAAAAAATTATGATTTTTTTTTACAAATCCATGACAACGCACAAGCATACCGTAAGCTCGTGGCAACGTGCGGGCATAGCAACTAATAAAAAAAGCTAAAACATGTGATGTTTTTACTATTTATAAAAATATTGTCCACTTTCTTATATTTTTACTGTTGATTAAAATAATATAAATCTTAAATTTTTTTAATTTAATCCTCAAATGTTTCTTTTGCATAATTAAACAAAATTAGAGCTCAATTGCATATATTTTTTTGTAGTGGAGAGTTGAATTGAAATAAAACGGACTAAAGTGAAAAAAAAATAACATAGGTGGTGGATTGAAAATTTTGGTCAAAAATTCATTTGAGCCCCTCATCTTTTTTAATTATTAGGTGATCAGTCTCTTAAATTTTATAAATTCAATTTTGATACCGCACTTCAATTTACTCATTTTTAGTCCTTTTTTAATTGAAAGAGAGAGAGAGGAGGTTGTCGAATTCTAGCTTAGAAAGAGAAAGTGTTCGCAGGTGAGGAATCCAGCCACTAAAACGGTCATTTCTTTTAATCAAATAGTTTCATGTGATGAGAAGAGTTAAGATTACATGTTTTTTTTTTTAAATCTTGAAAACACCTAAAAAATCATATCTGAGCTCAAGAAGTTTTTTTTTGTTTCGAGTGGATTTCAGGTTTTAGGGTAATTTTATGTTTTTCGTAGCCGTGGATTTGTTTAACAAGGTCTCTAGGTGTTTTCTAAGTGTTTTGGGCCAAGAATTGGTTGAAATGAGTTTTTGAATAAAAAACAAAAGACCTCATTTTTCCGGGCACCACAATGGCTGGATTCAAGGGATGAACAAATGACATGTCGTTTGTTAATGCAGGCGATGCGTCATTTTATTTTTCCTAATGCATGGGGCATACGATATCTCGCTCGTCCCATTAAATTTCAAAAAATATATATAGGCATGCGCACCAGGCGTTGCTTGATTGGACCAGGCTCTAGGTCAGGCCTTCTAGGCCCAGCAACACCTAACCTGATTCTTTAAAAAAAATCATTTTTTTAAAAAATAATGCATTGGTTGATATTTTTTTCAAATAAAATTTGGGTTTCTATTTTAATTAGTTTATGATGATTTTTTAATGATATTGTGTATGTTTAGTTTTTAAAGAGTTATGTATGATTTATGTGATTTGTTTTTAGTTTTATATAGATTAAATTTGTTTTTTTTAAGTATTGGTATTTTTCATATATGAAGCCTTGTATTTTTTTTTATTCAATAAATTTTATGTGTGTATCGGCCTTTATTATAAATTTTATAAGTTTTTCTATTACAATTTATTTTGATAGAGAAATTCATTAAACACAACAAGATAAATTACCTGTGTTGCAATGTTAAATATTTTGATCTTCATTTGTTACTTAGTTTTTTTTTTATAGCATTTTAGTATTCGGTTGGTATTTTATTTTGTGATTGTATATTTTTTTATCATGTAGTTAAATAAAAAATAGTTTTGGGAAAAAAAATTATAATCTCACTGGAGTCCATAAGCCGGTTAAAATACGCTTGAAATTAATTTTGTTTTGGTATTTTCAAATTGTTTAATGTGCTGATGTCATAGATAAATTTTAAAAAAATAAAAAAACATTATTTCGATGTATTTTCAAATAAAAAACATTTTAAAAAATAATTATTATCACAATACCAAATAGATTCTCAGCGTGTGTCTGATATTTCAATAAATTTTTTAATTGCGATTTGAGAAAATAGGATTAAGAAAAAATAAAAATTATATTTTTTTTAACCAAAAGTTTAAAAAGAGAGGTTTTTAGTAGAATTCCTTTAAAACTGTTGCGTCGAACACTTTTAAATCGTAATATATCGCATCACATAAACAAACGGATCTTGAGCCTAAGAAATGCTGCAAAATCCATGGTTTATGAGATCAGATTTTTTTTTCTTTTGCTGTTTCCGACTACCTAACATGTATTAGGGCAGGTTCATGAGCTGTCGACGTACGGGCAATGCCAGGGACAGGTAATCCCTGTGAATGAAGTAATTCATATATCTTTTCTCCCATGCATGTTCAAACTGAGTCGGTTTAGGTATTCCACATGATCCCCACCCAGTAACGTGGCTAAGAACTGAGTTAGAATCCGAGTATATATGGAGTGAAGACAGGCTAAGCTAATGACCCTAAGCAGACAGTGAATTGAAATTGGGTTGCATCTCATCAGGTGAAGGCAGGAGAGTACTGTTGTCATAAAAAAGTTGATGCCTGAGTCCATGGACATGATGATGTTTCCCTGGGAGGCCTCTTCTTTTTCTTTCTTTTTAATTATCATAACAAATCTCGAATTTTATCAGCAGCTGTTGAAGGGATTTTCCTTATTCACTGGGTAAGTATTCTATCTCATCATCCCTGTTGCCTGTAGCGACTCTCTCCAAATTAGACCTGCAGCCCCAAGGATTCGTAAGGCCATGGTGGGTTTTTTCCTTCCTTCACTACACTCTTTGGGATCGAGAGCTAAACCTAGCCCCTCTCGCTCAGTCTCAAACCATTATTGCCTGTACATTCCATTTCCTGATGCAGAGAGTAAGGTAATTCAAAATGGATCGAGCAAACTCAAGTTTTGAAATTTAGTCTCTCGTTAAAGAGTTTTAGGTTTCTGTTTGAAATTTGATTGCCATTTGTTAGTTTTAGCCACATTCAGGATATTGAAATTAACATTGTCATGGAGCAATTATTCCTTAAACCCTCGGATCGGATGCTTCTGCTTCCTGCAAAAATATTAAAGCCTGATCGCATACAGGTTCGTAGCTATGGTTCATAAATTGAGCAAACCAGGAGACAAACATACTGGAGCAGACAGCAGTGCGAGTACGTACGTACTACTTTAGCACTAACAGGACCATTGACATGCAGAAACAGTACGCTTGTTGTGATCATATTAGGACAAGATCTATAAATCTGTTCATAGTTTTTCATATCTAATGTTTTCTTTACACATGCGTTTTGGCTCGATTCTCTCATGCATTATTTCTCTTATACATCTACTTAATAATTAATGTTAATTAACATATCGGAGAGTCGACTTGTTTTTTCAAGAATAACAAAGTAATTCAGACACCAAGTTCATATTCAAGCTCGCGTGTCTAGGCCAAGATCGCAGCTCGTGAAAAACTAATTTTTAAGTGAAGACTTTATTGATTAACATTCGATCTTTTGAAGTGAAAATTAATTATCTGTCGTGTTATAGCTAGATATTTGGAACCAAAACCCCTATCCATTAATTGGTATTCTATATTTTGCAAAGAAAGTTGGTGCCATTGTTTTTATTCTAATTAGAGCACCAGTAATCATCAATATGCCTTGTGTGTTGATGCTAAACGAGGCAAAAAAACCTAGCTAGTGATGAGTAGGAAACAAACCCTACAGAGAAAGAATACATGGTGTAATTAATAGGAAACCTGAAGGAAATGTGACTCTTTCTCCTATATAATCCTTCATTCAACAAAAGTGTGAAACGGCAACTGCCACCTTTCACAGTGTTTCCTTACTCAAAGAGAAGAGAAGTGATGAAGATGATGACATGCAAAAGCTGTTTAAGTTTCTTTCATTCACATTAATGAAGAAAAGTTCAGGTTAGGGTTTCATTCTAATTATTCCTCATTGAACTTTCAGCTTTTTTGCTGATGATATATAGCCTGAAGTAATATCCCCGATCTTGTGCTGATTTATCTTTGCTTTGACATTGCATGACATCTTTTCGATCCACATTAATAGCTTTTCTATGTTGACGAGGATGAATTAATGGAGCAGAGCAAGAAGGCTTCCATTTCCATT